>CM069161.1:11281912-12014374 GCA_035221665.1 Okamejei kenojei
TCAGCCCATCGAGTCTACACCAACTATTAATCACCCATTGACTAGTTCCATCCTACACACTTTGGACAAGATACACGGAAACAGGCCCTTCAGCCCACCAAAGATAGTCACAAAATGCTAGTGTAACTCTGCAGGACAGGCAGCATCTCTGGAGAGAAGGAATGGATGACGTTTCGGGTCAAGACCCATCTTCAGGCTGCCTGTCCCGCTGAGTTACTCCAGCTTTTTCAGTCTTTCTTCGCTTTCAACCAGAATCTGCAGTTCCTTCCCTGCACCTTGGGCCCACCTAGTCAACGCTGACCATTGATCACCCGATCGCACTCGTTTGGTTATCCCAATTTCCCATTCACTAGCGGCAATTTAAAGAGGCCCATTAACCTACAAACCTGCATGTCTTTGGGGTGTGAGTGGAAACCCACACCGTCACAGACAGAACGTGCAAACTCTACACACGTTGCAGCCAAGGTTAGGGTTGAATCCAGGTCTCTGGCACTGTGCCCACATCAACCGACATTCCCCATTTACACCGGTCTCACCTGCCCGCGTTTGGCCCATATCCTTCTAAACCTGTCCTATCTATGTACCTGTCTAAATGTTTTTAAAACATTGCAATAGTCCCTGCCTTAATTACCACCTCTGGCAGCTCATTCCATACACCCACCGCCCTTTGTGTAAAAAAAAAAGTCACCCCTCAGGTTCCTATTAAATCTTTCTCCCCTCACCTTAAACCAAAGCCTTAAACCTATGTTCTTGGATTGTCAATTCCTCTCCACTGGATAAAAGACTCTGTCATCTACCCAATCTATTCCTCTCAGTGAAAAGCTATGTATTGCAGGCTATCCAAACAGAGCAGACATTGTGCATATATATGTATACAATCACTTCAAACTCATGTACAATTAAAAGTGCAAAGCGGAAGATATACAGGCTGTAGTTCTCAGCATTGTAGCGCATCAGTTCCAGAGTCAAAGTCCAATGTCCGCAATGGGGTAGAGGTGAATCAGACAGTACCCTGCACACACTAGGGACAATTTACACACACACCGAGCCAATTAACCTACAGACCTGCACGCTTTTGGAGTGTGGGAGGAAACCGAAGATCTCTGAGAAAACCCACGCAGTCACGGGGAGAGCGTACAAACTCCGTACAGACAGCGCCCGTAGTCGGGATCGAACCCGGGTCTCAGGCGCTGCAAGTGCTGTAAGGCAGCAGCTCTCCCGCTGCGCCACCGTGCCGCACAAAAGCTTATGGAAGGACCATTCAGAAGCCTGATAACAGAGGGGGAGAAGCTGTTCCTGAGTCTGGTGGCGCGCACTTTCAAGCTTCTGTACCCTCTGCCAGGCGGGAGCAGGGAGAAGAAGGAATGACCGGGGTGGGACAAGAGTTTGGTTACGTTGACTGCTGTCCCAAGGCAGTGTGAGGTGTAAATAGAGTCCATGGTGGAGTGTCTGGTCTATGTGATGGACTGGGTCACATCTACAACTCTCTGCACTTTTTTGGGGCGTCTTGGACAGAGCTTTTCCCAAACCAAAGATAGACACAAAATGCTGGAGTAACTCAGAGGGGTCAGGCAACATCTCTGGAGAAAGAGAATAGGTGACATTTCGGTTCAGAATCCTTCTTCAGACTTCAGAGAAATGTCACCTATTGTTTTTCCCCAGAGATGCAGCCTGACCCGCTGAGTTGCTCCAGCATTTTGTGTCCATCTTCGGTATAAACTAGCAACTGCAGTTCCTTCCAGCGCATGTTCCCAAACCAAGCGGTGATGCAGCCAACAGCATGCTTTCAGCGGGGCATCTGCAATAAATGCATCGAGGTGGTACTTGCATTTCATGAGTGGAATAAAATAAATGCTCTGTCTCACCCCACAGAACTCAGACGCTGCCTGACCTGCTGAGTATTTCCAGCATTTTCTGTGTTCCTCAATGGTTGTAATCGGTTTAATTCTCTCTGGTTTTGGGCTGTGCCAGCTTCCTGCTGAGACTCTGACTGATCAGCCACAATTTGCTGTGTGTTCTGAGTTCCACCCAGGGAACCAACCTTGCTGATCTGTCTGCTGTCTCTCTCTCTCTCTCTCTCTCTCTCTCTCTCTCTCTCTCTCTCTCTTGTTATTTAGTTATTCGCCCCCTGCCTCAGCGTATCCCACGGACATCCACCCAAGGCAGTTCACCAGGTAACTCAGCCCATTCTCAGCAGCCACATCCTGGAGATGCTTGTCAGTCTGTCCCCTTCCTCCCCCCCCCCCCCTTCCCCCCAGCTGTTCCAGTTGTCTGTTTTGTGTAGATTTGCCAACTTTCTCACTCCCAAATAAGGGACAAAAGGTCAAAATAAGGGACAAATTCCCAACGGCAATTCGTTGACCGACTCGGCCGTGGCTGGGTGAATGATGAGTTGGCCCGGGTGCCGGACTGCACACAGAGCCCAGCCGGCGGGCCAGCTGAGGAGTTTTGTCCCAGGCACGCGATGTCGCACGCAAAATCCAGCATCCCATCCAACTCATCAACCGACAATCGGCCATGAGAAGGAGGGGTGGTGGTGTCGGCTGTAAGCGAAGGTCCGAAGGTCGGACAGCTGGCCGGGCTGCCGACCGACGGGGCCACGGGCGAGGCGCTGCTGCTGCTGCACTCCATGGGATGCACTACGTCGGGATGGGTGAGGCGGGGCCGGACGGGGCGCTCCGACCCGACTGTCCCCTCGACCCAATTAGAAGCAGTCAAAGACGGGACAAGGGCAGTCCCGTACGGGACAAACCAATTTAGCCCAAAATACAGGATGTCCCGGCTAATACGGGACAGTTGGCAACCCTAGTCCTGTGGAGGGGGGGTGGTGGAGGCAGATACTATTGTGGCGTATAAGAGGCCTTTAGATAGGCACATGGATATACAGGGGATGGAGGGATATGGATCGTGTGCAGGCGGATAAGCGTTAATCTTGGCATGATGTTCAGCACAGACAGTGTAGGCCGAAGGGCCTGTCCTCGTGATGTAGTGTTCCATGTTCGTAATGGTGACCACCTGTGCAGTCAGGAAATGTGGTGATTAGTGATTAAATGCAAGCAGTGACACTACAGGTTAGAAGGATGAGAGGGGATCTCATTGAAACGTATAAGATTATTTAGGGTTTGGACACGCTAGAGGCAGGAAACATGCTCCCGATGTTGGGGGAGTCCAGAACCAGGGGCCACAGTTTAAGAATAAGGGGTAAGCCATTTAGAACGGAGATGAGGAAACACCTTTTCTCACAGAGTTGTGAGTCTGTGGAATTCTCTGCCTCAGAGGACGGTGGAGGCCGGCTCTCTGGATACTTTCAAGAGAGAGCTAGATAGGGCTCTTAAAGATAGCGGAGTCAGGGGATATGGGGAGAAGGCAGGAACGAGGTACTGATTGGGGATAATCATTGAATGGCTCGAAGGGCCGAATGGCCTACTCATGCTCCTATTGTCTATTGTCTAAAGAAGGCTCGTTCAACAACCCAGTCTGAAGAAGGGTCGTGGCCCGAAATGTCGACTGTCCATGTTGCCAACTGAGGGTTTCACAGCAGTGGCTACCCATGGCAGCCTTGGCTTCCCAGTGGTTAAGCGAAGATAAGATTTAGGACGGCACGGTGGCGCAGTGGTGGAGTCACTACCTCACAGCGCCAGAGACCCGGGATAAATCCTGACTGCGGGTGCTGTCTGTACGGAGTTTGTATGTTCCCCCCGTGACTGCATGGGATTTCTCCGGGTGCTCCGGTTTCCTCCCACACTCCAAAGTAAGTACAGATCTGTAGGTTAATTGATTTCTGTAAATTGTAATTTATCCTAGCGCGTAGGGTAGCGAGGACTCGGAGTGCCGAAGAGCTGGTTTCCACGTTACATCTTTAAAGTCTTGAGATGATTCCCGATCCAAAACGTCGCCTATTTATGTTCTCCATCATGCTGTGTGATCCACTTCATCACTTACTTCATCACTTTGTCTTGTACTCGAGATCCCAGCATCTGTAGCTCCTTGTGTCTTTGCCCAAAATCCCAGTGTTTCCTCAGGACTGCCCTGGGAGGTCAGGTGGGAGTAAATATCAATATAGAAAGATGGACACAAAGTGCTGGAGTAACTCAGCGGGTCAGGCAGCATCAATGGAGAAATGGAATAGTTGATGTTTTGGGTCGAGACCTTTCTTCAGACTGAGAGTCAGGGGAGAGTGATCAAAGGGTACAGAACTAATCAGAGCTGGCAGCAATGGCCAAGGAGCCCACGGTGGTGCAGAAAGCTACAGAAAAGAGGAATTTGAGGAAGGACATTCTTGCCATTGAGCAAGTGCAGCGTAGGTTCACCAGGTTAATTCCCGGGATGGTGGGACTCGTATCTTGAAAGAATGGAGCGACTGGGCTTGTATATACTGGAATTTTGAAGGATGAGAGGAGATCTTATTGAAACATATAAGATTAATAAGGGATTGGGCACGCTAGAGGGATGTTGGGGGAGTCCAGATGTAAGAATAAGGGTAGGCATCCTGAGAGTGGATCTGTGGAATTCTCTGTCTCAGAAGGCAGTAGAGGCCAATTCTCTGGATGCTTTCAAGGGAGAGTTAGATAGAGCTCTTAAAGACTGTGGAGTCAAGGGATATGGGGAGAAGGCAGGAACGGGGTACTGATTGTGGATGATCAGCCATGATCACGGTGAATGGCGGTGCTGGCTCGAAGGGCCGAATGGCCTACTCCTGCACCTATTGTCTATTGAGAGGGATGAAAAGGTGCAGAACAAATCAGAGCTGGCAGCGATGGCCAAGGAGCCCACGATGGTACAGAAAGGTCGGCCTTTGCTTTGAGGGATCATTACAAACTTAAAGCACACGGTATTGGTGGTTCAGTATTGATGTGGATAGAGAACTGGCTGGCAGACAGGAAGCAAAGAGTAGGAGTAAACGGGTCCTTTTCAGGATGGCAGACAGTGACTAGTGGGGTGCCGCAAGGCTCAGTGCTGGGACCCCAGCTATTTACTATATACATTAATGATTTGGACGAGGGAATTAAATGCAACATCTCGAAGTTTGCGGATGACACGAAGCTGGGGGGGCAGTGTTAGCTGTGAGGAGGATGCTAGGAGGCTGCAGGATGACTTGGATAGACTGCGTGAGTGGGCAAATGCATGGCAGATACAGTATAATGTGGATACATGTGAGGTTATCCACTTTGGTGGCAAAAACAGGAAGGTAGACTATTATTTGAATGGTGACCGATTAGGAAAAGGGGAGATGCAGCGAGACCTGGGTGTCATGGTACACCAGTCATTGAAAGTAGGCATGCAGGTGCAGCAGGCTGTGAAGAAAGCGAATGGTATGTTGGCATTCATAGCAAAAGGATTTGAGTACAAGAGCAGGGAGGTTCTACTGCAGTTGTATAGGGTCTTGGTGAGGCCACACCTGGAGTATTGCGTACAGTTTTGGTCTCCTAATCTGAGGAAAGACATTCTTGCCATAGAGGGAGTACAGAGAAGGTTCACCAGACTGATTCCTGGGATGGCACGACTTCCATATGAAGAAAGACTGGATAGACTTGTACTCGCTGGAATTTAGAAGATTGAGGGGTGATCTCATAGAGACTTACAAAATTCTTAAGGGGTTGGACAGGCTAGATGCAGGAAGATTGTTCCCGATGTTGGGGAAGTCCAGGACAAGGGGTCACAGTTTAAGGATAAAGGGGAAGTCTTTTAGGACCGAGATGAGAAAATCGTTTTTCACACAGAGAGTGGTGAATCTGTGGAATTCTCTGCCACAGAAGGTAGTTGAGGCCAGTTTGTTGGCCATATTTAAGAGGGATTTGGATGTGGCCCTTGTGGCTGAAGGGATCAGAGGGTATGGAGAGAAGGCAGGTACAGGATACTGAGTTGGATGATCAGCCATGATCATATTGAATGGCGGTGCAGGCTCGAAGGGCCGAATGGCCTGCTCCTGCACCTAATTTCTATGTTTCTATGTTACTATTGTGATCAGTAGGCGGGGAATTGGTGTTAATGGTGAGTTTGGATCTACTCCACAGACAAACCAATGAGATGCAGATGAGAGGACCTGAGGAAGCAGCTTCCCAGTCTCCGAAGCACGTGAGCACAGACGGTCACTCCAGGAATTTGGAATTTGAAATTCCCACCAGCCCTCCCCTGAATCTCCAGGAAACGCACATGAACTCGGCCAAAAGCTGGCAGTCCCACAGCACCAACCTGACCACCTTCTCGCACAACTCCCCTGCCCATGGCCACTCTTCCCACAACCCAGCAGGCATGGTGCAGGGAGCCGCAGGCCAAAGCAACTCAGTGGACGAGGCCCCAGCCCCCAGCAAGAGGACGGCCGACCGAACCGTCTCCGTCGAGGTAAAGCATTGGGATTCAGGAGCTTGGTGTTGGAGCGCGTTGACCGGGCATCTCGCACGGGCGCACGGCATTACAGAGCGCAACGGAAGCAATGCTTTTATTTTCAGTCTTTGGCATTTTGTCTCCGGTGGTGGAACAAAGTGATGCGCAGGCACTGCGCCCCAGGCCTGTGGTCACGTGTCCAAGGGTCTAATTGTGATCAACAATGTGCAATGTGGTTCCCCCCTCCCACTCCCTTTCCCTCTCCCTTACCCCATCCCTCCCCCCTCCCACTCCCACTCCCTTTCTCTCTCCCTTACCCCATCCCTCTCCCCCTACCCCCCTCCCACTCACTTTCTCTCTCCCTTACCCCATCCTTCTCCCCATCCCTCTCCTCCTCAATCTTCCCTCCCTCACCCTCCCCTTCCCTCCCTCTCTCTCCCTCCCCTTCCCTTCCGTCCCCCTCCCTCTCCCTCCCCCTCCCCCACCCTCTTACCCCCTCCCCCCCCCCCCCCCCACCTCCAGCCACCTCTTCCCCCATCCATCACTCCCCTTGCCTCCTAATCCCATCCCCCGGCTCGGGCTCGGTGGGGATGAGGGGGCGCGCCTAAGCTGACGTGCCCCCCTCCCCGTTGCCAGGCTGCCGAGCGGGACTGGGAGGAGAAGCGTGCCGGCCTGCCGCCCATCACCAACAAAGACATCAGCCGGCTGCTGGAAGAGACGCAGGCCGAGCTGATGAAGGCCATCCCCGACCTGGGCTTCGGCAGCAAGCCCAGGCCCGTCGCCACGCCGACCGCTGACCAGAAGCCCAGCAAACCGCAGCACGCACAGAAATCAGTGAGCAAAGTCGACACCAACGGCCGCCGGCACTCAGGTACCCACCGCACTCGTAGCCGCCAACACCACCACGCATACAGTCCTTCCAGAACCTTCTAATACATTGCAGGGAGCTGTAGCTGTAACCCAGTCCATCACACAGACCAGACTCCCCACCATTCGCCCCGTCTACACTTCACGCTGCCTCGGGAAAGCAGCTGACGTGAGACAAATGGATATCAAGAGTATTTAATTGGCATATGAATTGTCATCGGGGTGGCAAGGTGGTGCAGCGGTGGAGTTGCCTCCTCTCAGCGCCAGAGACGTGGGTGCGATCCTGACCACGAGTGCTGTCTGAGCCGCCTTTGCATGTTCTCCCTGTGACCGCGTTGGTTTTTTTCCGGTTTCCTCCCACACTCCAAGGACGTCCAGGTTTGCAGGTTCATTGGCTTCTGTGAATTGTCCCAAGTGTGTAGGATCGAACCAGAGTGAATGGGTGATCGCTGGTCGGTATGCTCGGTGGAAAAGCCTGTCTCCATGCTGTATCTCTGAACTACACTAAACTGACAAAAGAACAATGGAAGTCTCAGTTACAGCAGGTGACCAGGCCAGTCAACGCCAGACACTCAGATAATACAGATGATAAACAAAAATGCAATCCATTTTGTTTGGAGATACAGCATGGAAACAGGCCCTTCAGCCCACACCGACCATGGCAACCAGCGATCACCCTGTACATCAGCACTATCCCACACACGGGACAATTTACAATTTTACAGAAGCCAATTTACCAGTACGAGGGAGGAAACCGGAAAACCCAAATTCAATCAATTAACAACCAGGATAACCACAAATACAAACATAGTCCTTGGCACCAGCACATAATGAGTGTACCAAGGATATGGAGTGGCATGGATCATGCAGGGGCAGAAGAGATGAGTTGAATCGTGTTTGGCAGGTGCGGGCATTCGGGTCGCCAACTTTCTCACTCGTAAATAAGGGACAAACGGTCAAAATACGGGACAAATTCCCGACGGCAATTCGTTGACCGACTCGGCCGTGGCTGGGTGAATGATGAGTTGGCCCGGGTGCTGGACTGCACACAGAGCCCAGCCGGCGGGCCAGCTGAGGAGTTTTGGCCCCGGGCAAAGTCCGGCACCCCATCCAACTCATGAACCGATGATCGGCCATGAGAAGGAGGGGTGGTGGGGTCGGCGGTCAGCGAAGGTCTGAAGGTCGGACAGCTGCCGACTGACCGAAGTGGCCGCGGGCGAGGCGCTGCTGCTGCTGCTGCACTCCATGGGCTGCACTACGTCGGGACGGGTGAGGCGGGTCCGGACGCGGCGCTCCGACCCGACAGTCCCCTCGATCGAGTAGAAGCAGTCAAATACGGGGCAAGGGCGGTCCCATATGGGACAAACCAATTTAGCCCAATATAAGGGATAACCCTGCTAATACTGGACAGTTGGCAACCCTGGCGGGCATTGTGGGCCGAAGGGCCTGTCCACGTACTGTACCGTTCTGTGTTGTGATGAGCCATGTTATTTTGCAGAGGAGCTGACTGTGCACAGATACAGGACCGAGAAACCGTCCAAGTCGCCACCACCACCTCCACCACGCCGCAGCTTCCCCTCGACCCACGGACTGACCACTGGCCGCACGGGGGAGGTCATCATCACCAGCAAGAAGGAGACCCCACTGAAGGTGAGGACTGGTGCCGGCCGCAGTGACTGACCAATGTTATCCCCTGTACTCTGGGGACGGCTCGATTGTAACCCTGTAAAGTCATAGAGCAATACAGTGTGGAATTAGGCCCTTCGGCCCAACTCACCCATACTGGCCCACAGTGTCCCAGCTACACTAGTCCCACTTGCCTGCGCTTGGTCCATAACCCTCCAACTAATGGGATAGTCCCAGCCTCAACTACCTCCTCGGGCAGCTTGTTCCATACACCCACCACCCTTCGTGTGGAAAACGTTACCCCTCGGATTCCTATTAAATCTTTTCCCCTTCACCTTGAACCTATGTCCTCTGGTCCTCGATTCCCCTACTCTGTTCATCCACCCGATCTATTCCTCTCATGATTTTGTACACGTCTATAAGATTCCCCTCATCCTCCTACGCTCCATGGAATAGAGACCCCAGCCGACTCAACCTCTCCTTACAGCTCACACCCTCTAGTCCTGGCAACATCCTCGTAAATCCTTTCTGACCCCTTTCAAGCTTGACAATATCTTTCCTATAACGGTGGCCAGAAGTGAACACAAAATTCTAAAATGCGGTCTCACCAAGGTCTTATACAACTGCAACATGACCTCCCAACATCTATCCTCAAAAGTTTAGTCGTTCCACTGACTGTATAGCAGGCAACAATAAGCTTTTCACTGCACGTGACAATCATAAGGGGGCAAAATGTGTAAGAAGGAACTGCAGATGCCGGTTTAAACCGAAGATAGACACAAAAAGCTGGAGTAACTCAGCGGGACAGGCAGCATCTCTGGAGAGAAGGAATGGGTGACGTTTCGGGTAGAGACTCTTCCTCAGACTAAAGGGGGCAAATGGTGAACGGTGCCCGAGATGGAATCACAGATTGTAAATAAAAATCTGCTCGGAGAGATCTAGTGGAGAGATGTTTCCTGTAGTGGGAGAGTGTAGGTCCAAGGACGTACCTTCAGAATGGAGATGAGGAGGAATTCCTTTCGCCAGAGGGTGGTGAATGTGTGGAATTTATTGCCACAGACGGGTGTGGAGTACATCATTTGGTATTATTATAGCGGAGATTGAGAGGTTCTTGATCAAGGCTTATGGGGAGAAAGCACAACATGCTGGAGGAACATGGGGTGGTGCAGTGGTTCGGCTGGTCGTGGGATAAGGGCCAAGCACAGGCACGGACCTGTGTAGATTGGGGCGTCTATGTCAGCATGTTCTAGTTGTGCTGAAGGGCCTATGTGTCTATGACCCTTTCCTTGGCAGAAGGCCGACTCTGACGAGACGGACACACAGAGGCCACACGTCAAGCTGCGGAGAACCATGTCGGAGGCGAAGCCTCCATCCACCCCACCGCCCGTGGTGGCTTCGGCCATACGAGACGACGAGGATGAAGAGGACAGGATCATGGCGGAGCTGGAGGTTGGTGCTGTTGACATCTATGGGTCAGGCTAGAGGGTTGGCACTGGGCTGCCCTCAAACCAAGGCCTTTACTGACACAAACGTGGGGACCAAGGAGATAAACTCCGCCACCTTTTCTGTTTGGAAACCTGTCCTTGCTTGTGTCTGAAAGTGCCAATTGCTTCTGTCAAGTTGTCAAATGCCAACAGCAGGCTGGAGATCAGCAGTGCCCATTGATGGCACCGTGTTGGTAAGTGCGGTGGGACAGGTGTCTGTTGGCCACGGCTCCACCTAGGATGAGGATCTGCCTTGATGCAGACGTTCCTACGCTGGGGCATCACTGCATTCAAGGCGGCTGCTGGCCAAAGCGAGTGGCTGCTCCGTGAGAACCTCTCAGAAAAGTCAGAGGCGCAGGTCACCCATCAAAACCCAGGTGTTCACACATAGACTCATCGAGAGTCGTACAGCGTGGAAAAAGACCCTTCGGCCCACCGAGTCCGCACCGACCGGCGAACTCCCCGTACACTAGCACTATCCTACACACACTGGGGGCAATTTACTATTTTTTACCAAAGCCAATTAACCGACAAACCTGCACGTCTTTGGAGTGTGGGAGGAAACTGGAGCACCCGGAGAAAACCCACGCGGGTCACGGGGAGAAGGTACAAACTCTGTTCAGACAGCACCCGTAGTCGGGATCCAACCCGGGTCTCTGGTGTTGGAAGGCAGCAACTCTACCGCTGCGCCACCGTGCATCCCCACATCGTCCCGCCACGCCCGGTAACAATATTTCTAGCATTCAATTGGACCATTTTGGAAGCTGCTCGAGCCGCTGCCTCACGACACCAGAGACCTGGGTTTGATCCTGACATGGGTGCTGCCTGAGTGGACTTTGCACGTTCTCCCTGTGACCATGTGGGTTTCCTCCGGGGGCACCGGTTTCATCCCACATCCCAAATAACTTTTGGTTTTGAAGGTTAATTGGCCTCTGCGGGGAGTGAACGAGGAAGTGTGAGAATGAGGAGCTGGTGTGAACGACAGTCGGTGTGGACTTGGTGGGTCGAAGGGCCTGTCTCTGTGCTCTATCTCTAAGGTATGGGTCTGGATCAGTTAACTTTGTGGAACAAACTGCCGTGTCCCTGGTGAAGTTGCATAACACTGCCCCTTACTGTGAGCTGTCAGGTTCAGACCTGTGCACAATATTGCAGCACTGTGCTAGCTGGGCTGACATTATTGGCGGAATACACCTCGACTCTTGCAATCCATCATTGCTTTACTCGAGACCCACAACTCTTCAGAAGAGAAGAACGGAAACATGAAGTCTGTGCATTTATTTTTTGTTTGTCTCTTTCTTCCCAATTTCTGGTCCGTCAGGTGTTTGAGAGAAGCTCAGTGCCAGCCGCAGGGTGGAGAGCTGTCAGTGGACAGGGTTTGCCAGCTCTGACCACCACAGACACCAGGTCTTGCAGGCTTTGTCCGGCTGCCGGAGACCAGAAGGTAAAGCCTCGCGGCTTCAAACTTCTTGTGAGCACGACTCTAACTCGCCTGCTTCCAGCACCCTGACTAATTGCTGATGCTAGCACTCCTCCTCCTCACCTCTTTCACCCCTCTGCTGCGCCCCTCACTGTGGGCCTTGGAGACCTCTGCACGCTCGCGATATTTCACGGCACATCCTTCCGCAGGTGGCAGACGGAACCTTTCCTATTCACCAGTTCCCAGGACGTGCCACGAGGCAATGCCTGGCAAACCCAGCGGCAGGGTGGGGCAGCGGGAGAGTTGCTGCCTTACAGCGCCGGAGACGCAGGTTCCATCCTGACTGCGGGAGCTGTCTGTGCGGGGTTTGTACGTTAACCCCTTGACCTGCGTGGGTTTTCTCCGGGATCTCCGGTTTCCTCCCACACTCCAAAGACGTGCAGGCTTGTAGGTTAATTGGCTTCTGTAAATTGTAAATTGCCCCTAGTGTGTGTAGGAGTGTTAGTGTGCAGGGATCAGGCAGTATCTCTAAATGGCCAGGGATTAACACAGTCCTGTTGAACCATGGTTGTATCCGTGGTACGAGGAGGTCTGATCCACACACACGCCTCCAAATGAGGGCTGTGCCAAAGGTGAGGGAGAAACCTTCACTCCGTTACCTTCCGGGAGGGAGAAACCTTCACTCCGTTACCTCCTCAGACCAGGGCAACTGAAGGCCCGAGCCCAACCCATGGAGAGAGCTCCCAGCAATGCCAGAGGCATGGGAGGATGGGGAGGCCATTCAGTCCTTCCACACTATGCATGTCTTCCATCACACCTGCCATGAAACAGGCTCAGTCTGCCTTGGTCCACGCCACTTCCTGGTTGCCAAACACTTTAACTCCCCCTCCCATTCCCACACTGGCCTTTCTGTCCTGGGCCTCCGCCACTGTCAGAGTGAGGCCCAGCACAAATTGTAGGGACAGCACCTCTTACTTTGCTTGGGCAGCTTACACCCCAGCGGTATGAGTGTTGATTTCTCCCATTTCAAGTACCCCTGCATCCTTGCACTCCCCTCGTTAGCCCATCTTCCCCAGTCAACAATGGACCGTCATGGACTCCAACATTCCTGAAGTCATCTGTGGCCTGTCCTGATATGTTGTGACATTGTCTCATCTCCAGTTTCGCCCCACCCCACACCTCTGTCTTTCAGCTTAGAAAAGGGTCTTGAGCCGAAAGGCCTAGCCACAGCATCCATTTCCTCCAGAGATGCTGCCTCCAGCATCTTCCACTCAATTAGCCCGTTCAGTTGTCCTCGACAGGGGCCGTTGGCACCACACTGACTCTTGTCCACTCTGGGATGACCAGTCCTAATGTTGTGCCCTCCGTCAGTTCACCTCCGCCTGATCAGGCAAGAGTTTGAACCTCGCGTCCGGTTCCTAAGTTGTAGGTAGCGTCAGTCCCATTTCACAGTCACACAGAAAGGCAACAGGCCCTTCGGCCCTATTTGCCCATGCTGTCCAACATGTCCCATCCAAGCTCGTCTCCACCTGCCTGCGCTTGGCCCATATCCCTCTAAACCATTCCAATCCATTATTACTTAGCGAGCTCTCCCTGTATCCCATGCAATCTAACCTTCCACAGCAGCCTACCATACAGAACCTAGCCTTGTATCAGAAATAGACAAACAAATAGTAGTTCCTCTAAATACCTCCACCCTGCTCCCTAATCCCTTGCCTGTAATCATATGACCTTCTTCCTCATTAACGTGGCATCTCCCTCAAAAGCACGTGGGGTCAAGGATCATGCAATGGCATGTGGCCATTGGCCGAGGGTCTGGCAAGAAACTAACCACAGGACTACCTTTCCATTCTCCCAATGCCCTCTCCATGCCCTGCCCCTCTCCCCGTCCCTTCTCTCCCCCCCACCGCTCTCTCCCTGCCCATCCCTTCACTCCCCCCCACCCCGTCCCCTCTGTCCCCGTCCCCTCTGTCCCCGTCCCCTCTGTCCCGCCCCCTCTCCTCTCCTCCTCTCCTTCCCGCCCCTCTCCCCCCTGCCTCCTCTCCTCCACCGCCCCCACACCCCCATGCCCACTGCCCCCTCTCCCCGCCCCCTCTCTCCCCTCCCCACCCCCTCTCTCGCCCCCATCCCCCCCGCCCCTCTCCCTGACCGCTCTCTCCCCGCCCCCTCTCCTCCCCCACCCCTTTCCCCCCGCCCTCTCTCTCCCAGACCCCTCTCTCCCCGCCCCTTTCCCCCCCCCCCGTTCCTCTCCTCCCCCCGCCCATTCTCGTCCCCTGCCCCTCTCCTCCCGCCCCCTCTCTTCTCCCACCCCTCTCCTCCCCATGAACAGATGGAAACTCACTGTGCAAGACCAGGAGGGGCGGGCATGATGCTTGATGGCAGAGCATGATGCCATGCCTACGTGCCACCTTCATAACCAGGTGCCCAATGGCATGTTTTTGGAACTGCTACCCACACCCTCTCCAAATTCCGTCTTCCTTTCTCTGCACCTCTTCTTCAATGATTCAAGTCTCCTTCAGATCTGGGCACTAACACATTCTCTCTGCGTTCTGTCTACACTTTATCAGCTGCTGATCGCAAATAGTTCAATTAAGAACTTCTTTGATTATAGTTGCGGGCTAGTGGAACTAAAGATATTTAATGTGGTTCCACTTAACATAGTTTGTTCCTAATTAAATGATTTAACTTGCAATATCAATAGTACTAACCTTTTTATTACTGTTTGATTCACGTCCTTTGCAACCTCTCCTTTTGGCTACAGTTCAGTCTAATGTCTAGACACGCCATGTTGGACTAGCTGTGGGAATGCGGTATGGTCACTTGCCCATGGCTAGTGAATCGTGGCCAAGGGAAGTCAAGGATAGACAAGGAAGTCAGAGGGATATTGATTTGGCAGTGAACTGGCCATGTTATTGCTGCCAGAAACAAAGAACTGCAAGTGCTGGTTTATATCAAAGAAAGGCACAAAGTGCTGGAGAACTCAGCAGGTCAGGCAGCATTTCTGGAGAACATGGATAGGTGACGTTTCACAGAGTGCTGGAGAACTCAGCGGGTCAGGCAGCATTTCTGGAGAACATGGATAGGTGACGTTTCACAGAGTGCTGGAGTAACTCAGCGGGTCAGGCAGCATCTCTGGGGAAAAAGAGAGTGGGTGGCATTTTGGGTCGGGACCATTCTTCACACCTGTTCATTGCTGCTAGTTGCTGGTCCACTTGCAGGATTGTCGTTGTGAGTTTAAACATTCCGTTTACAAACTCTTCCCAGGGAAAGGTTTCAGGGCTGCTTGTGACAACATTCTCCCACGAGGGTCAGAGCAGAGATGGTTGGAGTCTTGTCCTGACAGTGGGTGTTACAGGAGTTTGCGGAACAGGGAGCGTGCTGGGGGTGATAGGTCGAGCGACTGGGAGCTGGATTAACAATGGATCTCGGGCATTGCCCAGGGAATGGGGTGATGAGCAAATGCCAGAAGGGAGAGAATTGGGGAATGGTGTTGTTGCAGGGGTATGGAGGTTGTGTGAGTGCAGGGGTGCCCGGTTTGGAGTTGCATCGGTACAAGGGTTTAGGGGTTGCATCAGGAGTTTGCACAGGAGCAGGGCTTTGTGGTTGTACTGGAGCAGCAGCAGTTTGGGGATTGCATCAGACCATGGGGTCGGGGGTTTTGTGTTGGCAGGCTTGCACTGCAGCAAGGGTTTGGAGGCTGACAGTGCAAGGGATTGGAAAGGATGCATCGGTGCAAATGTTCCAGTGTGCGTTAGTGCATGTACAGGTGGAGCAGTGCAGTGGGGCGGTTGTTTGGGCAAGCGCATTAAATGGAGACAAGTGCTAGAGTTTGGTGATTGCAGTCTATTTAAACGGCGATTGTTTCAGGAGTTTGGGGATTAACCTATGGCACATGTCTGCTGATTGTGCTGTTACCTGGGGATAGGTGCATGCGTTAAGTATTGCGTCCATGCAGTAGTTTGTGGATTGTGTTGGTTGCAGGAGCTTTCATTAAAGTTGCACGTTTGTGACGTACAAGTGTTTTGGATGCTGTGGACAGGGCTTGTGTTGGGGCATTTAATGCATGTCTGTGGGGATGCATTTGGTGCATGTGTTAGGGGAAATGCATTGGGGGGGGGGCTGGTTTCTGAAGGTGCATTTGTGCAGATGTTCCTGGTATTTCACATGTTAATTTTAATTCAAGGTGAACACACACCATTTTCATAAGTTCAGAAGTGATAGGAGAAGAATTAGGCCATTCAGCCCATCAAGACTGCCCCGCCATTCAATCATGGCTGATCTATCTCTCCCTCCTAACCCCATTCACCTGCCCTCTCCCCATAACCCCTGACACCTGTATTAATCAAGAATCTATCTATCTCTGCCTTTTTCACACAGAGAGTGGTGAATTTGTGGAATTCTCTGCCACAGAAGGTAGTTGAGGCCAGTTCATTGGCTATATTTAAGAGGGAGTTAGATGTGGGGGTATGGAGAGAAGGCAGGTACAGGATACTGAGTTGGATGATCAGCCATGATCATATTGAATGGCGGTGCAGGCTCGAAGGGCCGAATGGCCTACTCCTGCACCTATTTTCTATGTTAAAAATATCCAAATCCAGTCTTCTGTGGCAATGAATTCCACAGATTCACCACCCTCTGACTAAAGAAATTCCTCCTTATCTCCATACTAACGTAACGTCGTTTAATGCTGTCACCTCTGGTCCTAGACTCTCCCACAAGTGGAAACATCCTCTCCACATCCACTCTATCCAAGCCTTTCACAATTTGAAGGTTTTTTTTTCTTACGCTGTTCTGTCGTTCCTCCCTCCCTCCGGCCCACAGAATGAGAGAGGGATTTGGGAACAAAGGTCCTCAATGATCAGATGGTCGACCGGGAGACAGTCTCCAAAATAACCAGAGTGTGGGATTTCCTCACTGGTGGAATTGGATCTGTCACATTATGACGAATTTGATTGGTTTTAATGTACGAGATTTAAGTACATTTTCTACAAAATTAATGTAGATCAAGAAATATGTCAGAGAATATATTTTTTCACAATTCTGTTTTTTTATAGAAATTTCAAAATCATTTGATAAAACTATCCAGGATTCACCAACAGTTAATTTGATCCCAATGTATCGTTAATATTTTCACACAGCGTCTCGGACGATATGCACCATTACCTGTTGTACGAGGCGAATGTGTGTAGGAAGGAACTGCAGATGCTGGTTTACACCGAAGATAGACCCAAATAGCTGGAGTAACTCAGCGGGACAGGCAGCATCTCTGGAGAGAAGGAATGGGTGACGTTTTGGGTCAAGCCCAGTCTGATGAAAGGGTGTCGACTCGAAATGTTACCCATTCCTTCTACCCAGTGATGTTTCCTGTCCCGTGGAGCTGCTCCAGCAATTTGTGTCTATCTTTGGTGTACAGTGGGGGGGGGGGGGGGGGGGGATTTAAGTGTGAAGATCACACCCTGTTCAGATTCACCTAACACACTCGCTGTCACACTCACAGTGGCCCAGAGAGATATGACAGAAGTTAGAAACGTTCTTTAAACGTTTCTGACCTTGCCTCAAATAAGCAGATAAGCGACGACATCATTTGATGTAGACAATAGACAGTAGATGCAGGAGTAGGCCATTCGGCCCTTCGAGTCAGCACCGTCATTCACCGTGATCATCCACAATCAGTACCCCATTCCTGCCTTCTCCCCATATCCCTTGACTCCGCTATCTTTAAGAGCTCTGTCTAACTCTCTCTTAGGACTATCAAGAGAATTGGCCCCCACCGCCCTCTGAGGCAGAGAATTCCACAGATTCACAACTCTCTGGGTGAAAAAGTTTTTCCTCGTCTCCGTTCTAAATGGCCTACCCCTTATTCTTAAAGTGTGGCCCCTGGTTCTGGACTCCCCCAACATCGGGAACATGTGGGACAGGAAGAATCTCCCACACCAACACCTCTAACACCATGCCATTAGTGAGGGGGCAGCAGTGAGAGCAATCACACAGAACATTTTCCTGAGCTTCTTCTAGCAAAAATGTGCTCGGTCAGGGTCGTAGAGTAGCGGCAGAAACACCCAGACATGAATAATATAACATGTAGGAAGGAACTGCAGATGCTGGTTTACACCGAAGATAGACACAAAAAGCTGGAGTAACTCAGCGGGTCAGGCAGCATCTTTGGAGAGAAGGAATGGCCATTGCCACTGTGTGTATCCCTTCATTATCACCTCTTTCACGGCCAGCATTGGACCATTGTGGGCTCCACCTTTCCTTGGTCATTGGTGCCGGCTCTGATTTGTTGTGAACTCTTTCATACCTCACGTTTCCCTCCCCCCACTGGACTCGCAGTCTGATGAAGGGTCTCGACCCGAAACGTCACCTATTCCTTTTCTCCGGAGATGCTGCCTGACCCGCTGAGTTACTCCAGCGTTCTGTGTCTGTATCAGATAAATTAATAATATCTGTTGGTTCATTCAGCGTCCCAACATCTGAACATAGAGCACTCTGATGCATCTGGAGCAGTGAATGCTAAAGATTCACCTCTTTTCCAAATGTCCAAACCCTAGTGAGATGTTTGCCCTCAGCTCTAGGTGCCCGCGGTGATTGGCGCGACTAAACGCTGTCTTATTTCCTTGTCTGTTCTCCACCATCTGCGTCTGTAGGAGATTCGAGTCCTACTTTGTCCGAGCCCTACCCAGCTCCCTCAGATTGTGTTGACTGAGTGCACATCTGACCCCTCGTGCCCTTCTGAACCCGACGTGCCTGAGCCGGCAGTGGCTGGAGAAACGGGGGGAGCCTTTCCCGACACAGTGACGCTTGGTGGGACAATGGGGAGCGTTGAACCAGCCAGAGGGGACACCAGTTCATCTCCTGCCGCGAGTCAGCAGAACACGTCCATTTCCGAAACCTGGACACAAGACATCCAGTCCTCCATCGTGTTGGAAGAATTTGCGCTGCTGGAAGCTGCCCTGGTCCAGGATGTCCACACGTGGACGCATTCCCCTTCACCGGGCCGGCCGCCTACAGAAGCCTCAGAGAAGCTCCTCGACATCTCATTCTTCTCTCCTTCACACCTTCTCTCCATTCACGAAGAGGCAGCAACCTCTGCGGCTTTTATAGAAAACCAGATCCAGGCTTTGCCCGGGCAGCAAGTTCAAGGCATTGTGCTTGAGAAAGGAGAAAATGGTTCTTCTTCAACAGAAGAAGAGTTGGGGACTCTGCAGACTCCAGCTAGGCAGCCTGAGGAAACGGAGATAGTGGGCTCATCTTTGGACAAGAGGCCAATAGTTGTCATACTGGAAGAACCCACAGACATCAACGCAGCCCTCAAGAGGCTTTCTACTGTTTTTGAGGATCACAGCGAACAGCTTCAGACCGTGAGGGGAGAATCTGTTGAGGAGAAGCCGGCCTTGTCTGCTCCTGATGAACCTCCAGTGGTTGACAGGTCCTCCCGCTCGATATCAAGAGACTGCACTTTCCCAGGGAAGCCAGTGGACTTGAATTCTGAAACTGGCCCTTCCCTCCCGGACACTGGGGCTCTCGAGGATACGGAGTTGAGAGATGGGAACTCCAAGAACGTCAAGGTCTCTTTACCCAATCGGCATCCGAATGCCTTGGCAAAATCCTGGGAATCTCGGCCGGAGGTGGGCAGGAGAGCCTTGCAAATCGTCGTTTACGAAGAGGAAGAGAAATTAGACCGGGTGACAGGTCGAACACGGACGGAGGTGAAGAAGTTGAAGATCAACGAGATCGAGCAGGTCAGGAGCGGCACGTCCAGAGACCCGGCCTCGGCCGCTGCCCTTGCGAGGACAGAGGAGATTAAGAACAGCACCTACAAAACCATGGACAGTCTGGAGGAGACCATCCGGGAGTTGGAATCAACCATCTCTCAAATCAGCCAACATCCATGCACTGACTTCCTGCTTCCCACGGAGTTTCTGCCCGTCCCTAACACATGGGAGAAGAGAGAGGACACTGTGGACAGGCCCAGTGACCCAGCCACTGAGAGAGCCAAGGGAGTGGGGCATGATGCTGCACATCCCAAGGACAGGTCATCTCCTGTGTCTCCTGACTCCAGAAAGACCACATCTCCAACCAAGGTCAAGCCGAACCTTCTCCCCAAACCCCAGCTGCTCTCTCCGGATCCAAAGGTTCAATTTTCAATTGTCTACCCCGTCTTCAATTGTCTACCTCTGGGCCTCTGCCCAACCCCGCTCCACTCTGGGCCTCTGCTCCACTCCACTCCACTCTGGGCCTCTGCTCCACTCCACTCTGGGCCTCTGCTCCACTCCACTCTGGGCCTCTGCTCCACTCCGCTCCACTCTGGGCCTCTGCTCCACTCCACTCTGGGCCTCTGCTCCACTCCACTCTGGGCCTCTGCTCCACTCCACTCTGGGCCTCTGCTCCACTCCACTCTGGGCCTCTGCTCCACTCCACTCTGGGCCTCTGCTCCACTCCACTCCACTCTGGGCCTCTGCTCCACTCCACTCCATTCCGAGCCTCTGCTCCACTCCGGGCCTCTGCCCCCGTCTACTCCACTCTGGGCACTTGTGCAGCCTCCTGTCTCTTTGCTTCACTCTCGACACAGCATGTTACCTGGAATTGCAGGCTTGAGTTGTAGGGAGGGTTGGCTAGGCTGGTACTTTCTTCTTTAGAGTATTGGAGGTTGAGAAGTGACCTTATTGACCTTATTGGGCCTTACCTGGGCTTACCCGGATCAGAGGCGCTCCAGTATTTTAGTGCCATGTTTGGGCAGCAGTAGATTTGTTGTCTTCCAGCACCAGGGACCCGGGTCGATCCCGACTACGGGTGCTGTCTGTACGGAGTTTGTACGGTCTCCCCGTGATCTGTGTGGGTTTTTTCCCACACTCCAAAGACGTACAGGTTTATAGGCTAATTGGCTTTGGTAAAGAGTGTAAATTGTCCCCAGTGTGTGTGGGATAGTGTCAGCGTGTGGGAATCGCTGGTCGGCGCGGACTCGGAAGGCCTGTTTCCGTGCTGTATTTGTACACTCTCCGAGGGTGGTCCATATGTGGAGCTCACTGCCAGATCGATACATAGAAACATAGAAAATAGGTGCAGGAGTAGGCCATTCGGCCCTTCGAGCGTGCACCGCCATTCAATATGATCATGGCACAGGTATGCTGTACCTGCCTTCTCTCCATACCCCCTGATCCCTTTATCCACAAGGGCCACATCTAACTCCCTCTTAAATATAGCCAATGAACTGGCCTCAACTACCTTCTGTGGCAGAGAATTCCAGAGACTCGCCACTCTCTGTGTGAAAAATGTTTTCCTCATCTCGGTCCTAAAGGAATTCCCCCTTATCCTTAAACTGTGACCCCTTGTTATGGACCTCCCCAACCATAACTTACAGTTATAGGATCGATACAGTTACGGCTAATAAAAGATATTGGGACAGATATCTGGATGGGAATGGTTTAGCGGCCTATGGTCCAAAAGCCAGGCAAATGGGATGTGCCCAGTCTGTCAACATGGTCGGCATGGACAAGGTGGGCTGAAGGGCCTGTTTCCATACGACTCTAGCCTGATCATAGAACAGGGCCTTTGGCCCAAAATGTCTGTGCCAACACAAGGCCCAGGTTAACTAATCTCCTTGGCCTGCAGGTGGAGATCAGGTTGAATCTTGTGTAGATACTCTCTGAAGCTCCTGTCTACCTCCTGATGTTCAGATAGTTTGCTGCTCTCCTCTGGTCTGCCCTTTGTTTCTCTCTGGCTGCCGTGAGGCCTGGGTGCCAGTGACGGCAGAGTCCTGCTCAGACCCTTCGGCCCATCTCCCCTCTCCTTGCCAACCAACGTCTCCAGCTCTCTCCACCAAGCTGATGGTGCTTCCAGTGCCCTGATCTCCTGCTGCTGTCTCGGCTGAACTCCACCTTGTCAACTTCTCTAAGTGTCTGCTCTTGCTGTGTGACGCTGCCTTTCTGGAAAGTGGGGGGAGCGGGGAGGGGAAGGGGCTGTGTGGGGTGGAATGTGGTGTGGGGGTGGGCCAGGGACCTGGGTTCGATCCTAACTACAGGTGCTGTCTGTGCGGAGTTTGTACGTTCCCCCTGTGACCGCGTGGGTTTTCTCCGGGTGCTCCGGCTTCCCACTCTCCAAAATGGTTGGGTTTGTAGGTTAATTGGCTTCTGTAAATTCTCCCTTGTGTGTAGGATAGTGCTAGTGTTTGGGGTGATCGCTGGTCGGCGCGGACTTGCTGGGCCGAAGGGCCTGTTTGTGCGCTGTGTCTCTAAACTAAATCTAAAGTTTGGAATCGAGGGAAGCAGTCCTGTTAATCACACCTCCGGTCAGCAGGTGGGAACCAGGTTCCAGAGAAGTTGGAATAAAAAAGGAACTGCAGATGCTGGTTTACACCAAAGATAGACACAAAGTGCTGGAATAACTCTGCGGGTCAGGCAGCATCTCTGGAGAACATGGATGGGTGATGTTTCAGGTCCAAAACTTCACCTCTCCATGTTGTCCAGAGATGCTGCCTGACCCGCAGAGTTTCTCCAACATTGTATCTATCCAGGAAAGGTGTAAGGTGCTGAGTTTTAACCCTTTATTGGTCTTTGACAGATGAATTTGACAGATGAAGCTGCCTTCAAACAGAGCTTCAGCCAATTGGCTGAAATGTGTAAAATAATATTTGCAATAGTTGGGATATAAACAAGAGGGGTTGTGATCTCGGCCGGGGCTGGGATTGTGACACCAGGATGGTTCAGGCCTGGAGAGAAGATGACAACCCTTGTCCCGTCCCCTGGGTCTGGATCCAGGGCCCACCATAGATCAGCTCCCCACACCCACGGGGCCACGCGTGTCTGGTGGTGGGAGGATTGATCTTGCCACTGGGGGGGGGTGATGGGGCAAGGTGAGGGGGAGGGGCTGTTGGGAGAGCTTTTCCCATTGGGAGGGATGTGTCAGAGTCGGGGGTGGGGTGGAGGAGCGTACACTGGGGCAGGGGTGGAGGGGGTGTTGGTGGGTTAGGGTTCTGCTCTAGGGGGAGGTGTGCCCTGGGTGAGGGGTGTACACTGGGGGGGGGGAGGGGGTGCCCCAGGGGGACACAAAAAGCTGGAGTAACTCAGCGGAACCGGCAGCATCTCTGGAGAGAAGGAACGGGCGACGTTTCAAGTCGAGATCCTTCTTCAATCTCTGGGAGAGCCATGCTGACTGTATCTCTGTTCCCCGGGGTGGGGGAGTTTGGAGTGTGTTTGCCAATGGGAGGGGTGTGTCGGGGGTGACTTGCTGACCGTGTCTCTGTTCCCCAGGGTGGGGGCTGGATGCCCATCCCGCCAGCCCCGAAGCTGAAACAGCAAAGCTGTGAGAAGTTGAAGCACAGCAAGCAGCGGGAGGACTACCTGAAGCTGCAGGGCCACCAGGGCACCCCGCAGGTAGGTCCCACTAGCCACGGGCAGCCAGGGCTCTAGCAAGTAGGTCCCACTAGCAGAGATGCCAAGTGTCCCGGATTCGCCGTATTTTGTCCCGGCGAAATAACCATATTACGGTGTTCCGGCAGCCAAACATGCTGTTACGGAACACCGCCGCGCCGGTGTTCCTCCCGTGGTGAACGCCGGCGCCATGTGCCCCCGGTTTGCCAACCTGGCAGCTCGCAGCCACGCCCGGCCCAGAGCCCGGGCGGCGCCGGCCCGCGCGATCAGCGACACGGCGACGTTTCTTGCCGCCAGCCGGCCGCTCGCGGCAGCCCCATCACCGGGCCTTCCCCCCACCCCCATCCAGTGCGCAGGCGCAGACCCGCCGGCAACCTTGCCAAGTGCGCATGTGCCGAACCCGCCCGCCGGCAGCCCGCTGATCTGCACCAGTGCGCAGGCGCATAGCCGCCGGCAACAACCCCAAGTGAGTATGTTACGGAGAGAAATGCATTTACCCCCATTTGTTACGGACAAATGGGTTGACTGTTACTGTGAACTAAATTTTGGGTTGGCATCTCTGCACTAGCCACCGGCAACCAGCATGTTGGTCACACTAGCCACGGCGAGTGAACTGCCCCTTCCTATATCCCTCCCACTTTCCATTTCACTCCTTGTCCCTCCTTAACTGACACAGGCGACACAAAGCCTTTGTCACTCACTCATACATTCATAAGTTATGGGAGAATGATGGGCCATCAAGCCAACTCTGCCATTCAGTCATGGCTGATCTATCTTTCCCTCTCAACCCTTCTCCCCGTAACCCCTGATCAAGAATCTGACAATCTCCACCTTAAAAATCTCTAATGACTTGGCCTCCACAGAGGGGGCTACAGGGACCCACTCTCTTCTCTGTTCCCACACCGACCTCTGTCTCAGCTTTCTCCACAGACACCGACTGCAACATACACGATCAGCACCTCATATTCCAAGGCTTCCACAGCCCATTGTACCATCACTGAATCTTCCAACTTTCACTAACCCACATCCTGTGTTCCTTCCACATCTCCACTGACACACCTGTGGTCCCCCACCCTCCCATCCCTGCCGCCCCCCCCCCCCTCCCATGTTACCCACCCCACCACTCCATCTGCCTATTACTCTCCCCTCCCTTACCCTCCCTTCAGCCCAGCAGTTAGAGATGCTATCCTGATCTCGGGTGCTGTCTTTGTGGAGTTTGCACGTTCTCCCTGTGACCACATAGGTTTGCTCCGGTTTCCTCCCACATCCCTAAGACAGGCGGGTTTGTAAATTAATTGGCCCTAGTGTGTGTAGAGAGTGGATGAGAAAGTGGGATTAACACACAACTAGTGGGAATGGCCGATGGATGGTCAGCATGGACTGGATGTGCTGAAGGGTTTGTTTCTGCACTGTATCTCTGAACTAAATTGAATACGGGATACAGTGCCTTGTACAAATCGGTGATATTGTGAACAGTTGGATCCTCAACAATGAACCTTTCTTTCATCCCGAAAATTATCCGCTTATTCCCACATGATCTTCCTCCCACATCCCAAAAATGTGCGGATATGTAGGTTAATTGGCACTCCGTAAATTGTCCCTAATATGTAGGGAGTCGATGAGAAAGTGGGATAACGTAGAACTAGTGGGAAGGGGTGATCGATGTGGACTCGGTGAGTCGAAGTGCCTGTTTTCATGCTGTATCTGTATCTGTGGAATTCTCTGCCTCAGAGGGCGGTGGAGGCCGGTTCTCTGGACACTTTCAAGAGAGAGCTGGATAGGGCTCTTAAAGATAGCGGAGTCAGGGGATATGGGGAGAAGGCAGGAACGGGGTACCGATTGGGGATGATCAGCCATGATCACATTGAATGGCGGTGCTGGCTCGAATGGCTTACTCCTGCACCTATTGTCTATTATCTGTAATCAGTCCTGACTGGAAGAGGCACAGATTTATGTTGAAGTTTTGACCATCTCAGAGTGGGTTGCTTTTGGATGAGTTAGATTAGATTCAGAATTAGATTTGTGGAAACAGGTCCTGTTAGTGCCTAATTCCATTTGCATTTCTGAAGTTTCCTGACTGCATTTTAATGTGGGAAACAAAATGTACGTCAGCACAGACCAATGAACGTAGCCAATGGAATCATCTGTCAGATAAGTGAAATGTGGGATAACTGGCTGAACCAGGGATAGGACTACAGCAGAGGGAATAAGAGGGAAAATAAGAGGAATTAAGAAGAAAAATGATTTACCAAATACGGATAAATATAGACAAACACGGGAAAACGAATTAGGTCAAGTAATTAGTAGAGAAGTATGGAATGAAAGTTTACAACATATACACCACTGTTCATTAAATGCCAGGCACTCCTTGATACAATTTAAAGTTATACATAGATTACATCTCTCAAAATCCAAATTAAATAGAATTTTCTCAAATGTTTCCGCGATATGTGATAAATGTCAACAATTAGAAGCTAATTTAACCCATTAATTCACAAAATGTATAAAAATCACTAATTTTTGGATAGAAATTTTTATGATAATCTCAATTGTAGTTAATGTAAATTTAATTCCAGATTCAAAATTAATCATATCGGGAATACCAGAAACGAATCAGATATTAACAACACAACAAATTATTTTTATTGGTTATAGTTTAATAATTGGCAAAAAATTAATACTAAGATTTTGGAAAGGTCCCATTTCCCCTACAATTAAAATGTGGATTACAGAAATGTCGGAGACACATCACCTGGAACGATTAAGACTTGTCCTGATGGACAGGCTGGATCAATTCAGAGGAATATGGTCTCCATTTATTGAATACTTAAAGGGTTAAGATGGTCCGGTTCGAGGCCCTGACTGAAGCCTGAATGAATGAATAGATGAAGAATTATATACAATAGATCATGAATATATCTCCAATGAAGAATATCTTGTTTAATACTCCACTCATTTAATTTATCTCTTTTTTATCTCTTTTTCTCTTTATCACCTATCTCTATTTCCTACTGTTATAAAATAAAAAAAATATATAGAAGTATAAATAAGATTGACTGTAAAATTTTAAAATATTAAGAATGTATGTGACGATAATATTTTCTTTTTTTCTTTGATCTTATATTATTTTTTTCTTAATATGTAATTACTTCTAATAAAAATATTTTACAAAAAAAAAAATAAGGAAAATAGACACAAAATGCTGGAGTAAACTCAGTGGAAAAGGCAGCATCTCTGGATAGAAGGAATGGGGGACGTTTTGGGTTGAGACCCTTCTTCAAAATATACCTGGACCCATACAAGGTTCACCTGGTGGAGGCAGTCAGCATGTCGGTGGTTCTCACGTGCTGGGAAATGGGTTGTCTGAAATAAGTAACTGAAATAGACACAAAGTGTTGGAGTAACTCAGCGGGTCAGGCAGCATCTGTGGAGAACATGGATAGGTGACTTTGAAGCTGAAACATCACCTAAGCACGTTCTCCGGAGTTGCTCCCTGACCCACTGAGTTACTCCAGCATTTTGTCTTTTATGGTACACCAGCATCTGCACTTCCTTGTATCTCCCAAGTAACTGAAATACTTGGTTGGGCCAAAGTTCCTGAGAAAAAGATCAAGAACACAGAAAGGTAGGAACGTGAATCCTTGCAACGTTGTAGAGCAGTCACAAGAGGTCATGTGGGATTAGTATCCAAATCTGTAACTGTGGCCAAACTGTGTCACTCCCTTCCTCTGAGTCCACCCAGGTGTATCTGTGCCTGTGTAGTCATTCATCAACTCCGATCCTCTGCTGTCTACAGTTGTCTTTGTACGGCTACTGATGTTCACTGTTGTTTTCTTGTCTACAGTAATCTTCGTTGCAACCAATGTAAGATTCTAATTGTTAATTTCTTGTCTCCCCCCTCCCCCCCCCTTCTGTTCCCCGTTGTGCCTGATCTATGTTTTGTGCAGTGAGGCTCACATCTCTTCCCTTCCCTCTCTGTAATGACAAGGGGACATTTTGTGGCAGGCTCAGAGGACTTGCTAGTCAGCCACTCTGACAAGACTGTTTGCCTCCCTGGATCCTCATAGACCTCAGACTATTGGGTTTGGGGGGGTCCTGTCATTACTGCTGCTAACAAGTACGACCCCGCAACCTGACATCACCCTGTTTCTGCTTCCACTCCCCGTCCCCAATGTCGTTACCTAACTGTGCCCACAATGTGCCCACAGTGCAGTCTCCCGCACTGTCTGCTTCCATACCCACTGCCGGTGCAGTGCCCAGAGGGGCAGTCACTGGCTAAGATGCCCCAGTAACCCTTTCCATTCTGCAGCCCCCAACACTCTTGCTGATTCTTCTCCTGTTCCTGCCCCTCTATCCTGAACCTCAGTGACTCAGAGGAGAATCAGAGCCATTAATCCACCCTCTCCCCTGCTTTCTCTCCCTCACTTCCTCTCTCCTGTGCCCTACTCCTCTCCCTTGCTCTCTTCCCCCTCTCCCTCTCCTCCCCCCACTCCTCTTCTCCCTCCCCGTCTCCTGCACTCACCCCTCCCCTCTCCCTCTCCTATCTGCTCTCCTTCCTGGTCTTCCCCATTTCCCCTCACAGTTTCCTTCCTTCTCTCTTTCTCTCCCTCCCTCGCTCCCCACCACCTCCCCAGCCATTCCAGCCACAAGGTACTGCGCGAAGAGGAAGACCACATCACCGAGAATGCTCCACGTGGGACGTCCACACCGGCCAGCACTTCCCAGCCAGTTGCCTGCTCTCACACCAAGATGCCAAGTGCTGTCAGAGCTGTCGTGTGTTAACTTAGCCGTTACTAGTGAGAATAGCACAAACAGTTTACAAAGGTGTCACCACAACCGATGTGAAAAAAATGACACGTCTCACTTCACAAACTCTACACACAATTCTCATCACTTGACATGTTCTGTGCATTTTACATTGGTATCTAAAGAAGTATAAATATATCTTTTGCATGCCAAGTCGGTGATGTGTGGCACGGTGGTGATTTGTGTTGGGTCCACCATTTAATGAAGGTGTACAAGCTACACAGTGTGTGCCCGCAGCCTGCACCCACTGCTTAAAACATCACTACATCTGGCACTCTCCACTCAAGGGCAGATCAGCAGCGTTTACCCTCTATCCTACATCAGGGCCGGTTATAATAAAGCGTGGAGGCAGGCGTGGGACTTTTGTCGTAATGCATCAGGAGCCGCCCCCCCACCCGTTGACCTGAGAGCATCACGTGTTGTGTGACCGACCTGGATCTATCCCCTACCTACCTACAGCTGTCCTGAGGGCCTCAAGATTGCACAAGAGACCCCTCATCACCGTTGTCTATATTAGGATAACATCTATTTTGTAAACTAAAGATTAGCACAATAATTGTAATGACCTGCTCAGAACTAGAATGTACAGTGTAAAAGTAACCAAGGGTTCTTTGATTTTCCCTTTCAATCACCTCCTGTCATTTTCAATCTTTCCAACATTTTGTCTTTTACTCGGTTAAACCCCTTCCTGCCTTACACCCACTCATCTCTTGCTCTCAGTTTTCCTGCTTCCCCCTCTGCTCACACCCTCCCCCCTGTTCGGCTGGCATAACACATTATAGCTCTGAAATGCAGCTTGATGCCCACAGTGAAGTCCAGTTGTGTTCAGTGGTTGTATTATTGTATAGTGGGTGAACCACGGTAAACTGGATAATGAACTTTACCATAAAATAGGTTAAGAATACCACAAAAACAATATTTACAAAAGCACAGGATTTAAAAAAAATAGAATATGAAGAATGATTTATTTCTGTTAAATCAATATCTAGAAGTGCAGAGTATTTATCACTGGCAGAGTCAATGTACCACTTATTCTTTTTGTATATTGTCTTAAAGAGTTTTTGTACAAAGAATCGTATTCACAAAGCAATTAATTGGAATTGCAGTAAGTTTCTTTACATTTTAAGTGAAGTCTTTTAACACTTTGTATTGAGTTTGTGTGAATTGTATCTGACTGCTTTTGTGTCCGACGATCCCTGTCTGAATGTGGCTTGTGAGGAAGGGTACCGTCCTGTAGACTGAGTTCCCACTCTCAGGACAAACTCACAGGGACCAGCACATGTTCCCCTCACCGATCCTGTTAAAAACAAAACCGCCTCTTAAGAGCTGAGAAAGATCTTTCTGTGAACAAGTTTAATTGAAAGGATTTTCAATGACTGAGGGTGGGTCTTGTATGTTCAGTTCCAATGCTTGCTTGGTCAATATAAAACCAATTGAATGTCTTCTGTCTAAACTTCAGGAGACGAAGAATTAATTGAAGACTGGGTTCCTCGTTGACTGTTTTATATTTACAAGCATTTCAAGCGAGTCTCCCCACCCTCTCTCTGTATCTGGTGATAACAAAGTCCTGCTGATGAAGAGGAAGTATTCCCTTTTGTATTGTAAATGAGAATTAATGCAATATCTGTTTTACTTGGTATTCTGTGTGCCTACAACCCTTTTGAAATGTGTTCAACTGTGTGAGTGAAAGATAACACAAACCAGCCAGGTGGCCAAGAGGGTTTGCTGATTAAAATTCATTTTGTTAGTCCTGCTGAATTCATGCATGGCCCTGCCTTGCTCAACAATCCCTCCGTTTCTGCAAGGTTCAGTATCGTCAAATGCTTCCAAATCTTTATCCTGGCAGGGTGGGGAGAGGTTTAGAGAGTGCATTATGTTCCAGGGAATATAAAGCATCTGCTTTGAAATTGTGTTTTGGTATATTAAATGACGTACAGCACAGCAGTTCTGAAATGTCAGCCCAAAAGATTAGATTTTAGTGTTTCTACGTCCAGTTAATATTACTTTCCCGAGCTGTTGATACCACAATGCAACCATTGTGGGGAAATTGGCAGACTATGACCAATGCAGAAGGTAACTAGTAACTAGTTCAAGGTTTCCCTTTCAAGGCTGCAAGATAAGCTCTCCTGCTGAAAACTCTGAGCTTTATCCCAGCAAGATACCTTTCTGACAGCCGACAACCATGTTGGCGTTGCGTCAGGAGCAGAACCAGTTTGAAGCACTAAAACACTGAGGGGTCCCTCACTGTGCAAACCTGGTGGCTGATTCCAAAATATACAAACCCTTGTTTCCCTGCACTAACATTCCCTTGTTTGTACATAAGAAATTCTCCTCACCCTCTGCATATTTTAAAATCTTTTATTTAAAATTATTTAAAACAAACGGAAGGGAAAATCGAGCCAAAAAAATGTATATTTTTGAACATTCCAACAATGTGTGCAATTCATTTCCCCCCTCACTGATAGAAAGCTAAATGCAAATCCTAACACAGTCACATTACACTTCAAGCCAGTGGCCTGTGAGAACACCAGATGGCATCTTCCGTTCAATTTAAATTGTTTTCAGTTTTGGTGTAAGTGGGAATGTCTGTCTGCTGGCGACTTTATCCTTCCTCATTCAATTAAAAGGCAATGATTGTTTCAAGATGTATATAAAGTATGTGTTTAGAAGAAAAAAGTTTAAAAAATTCTATTTAAGCAAAATGTAAAAGTGAAAAAATATAAAATGCCTTTTTTTTGCATTAATTTTTTTTTACATGAATGTGACATTTTTCATAGTTTCCTGAACAGTGTGTCAGCAATCATACAACGTTATAAACTCCACTTTATTCCTGCTTTTAGATAATAAAAGATTCTAAATAATATGCATGTATATGCTAAGAAACTGCACGATGCATCTAGATTAGTGTCTGTTTGTGAATCTTCTAATCTAAAGAAATAAAGAATGTTTAAATACAGATACAATAGGAACATTTTTGTTTATAGACTGCTTTCTTCCTCTCCTGATGCATGGAGCTTTACTAATTTATCAGGAAGAGGGGTGATTGGTTATTGTATTGAACATATCTACAGAGTTTTGTAAGGGGAGACCTTCCATTTGTAGAGTAGTGAGATGTGTACTCAATGCCATGACAATCTGTAATTAATGTGGTTTCTGTGAAAAGATTAAATAAAGGGATTGCATTTTTGTAAAAGCATTTTGGATTTCTCCTCATTGTCTGCCGTTTCTTTATTCCAGTCATCTTGTAAAGCTCTTCACATATTCTTGCGGTCCTTTGATTCTGCCTTCAACAGTGGGCACAGTGGGAGCAAAGGTTTCTATGTCGAACAAGCCAGCTCACTTGACAGCAATTCACCGTCACTGTAATGATGTCTGTGGATTTCATTGTTTAATCCGAGTGATAGCTGTAAGTACGAACAACAAAATATCCCTTTGACTATTCTCAAACTAAACTACAACACTGTAGGAAGGCTAAAACCACAAGATCTACTCAATTAGTAGAGGTTCACTCACACTCCTAATACACTGCTTTCCTTCTAAACAAACCCACGCAACACACTGTGAAGTTATACAGGTGATCAATTATTTAAAGATTTATACAGTTTAACTTTAGCCAAACTAAAACGTACTCACTTTCTTGGTCTTCACATCTACAAAATAGTTTCCTACAAGTTGTACATGTATATGTCTCCATTTCAGGCACCAATGATTCAGTAACCTATCTCCATGTACGTTTAATATGCATTTCATCTGGCACTCTAGAACCCAAGAGAATGTGAGTAGTATGCAGTGTAAAGCACAAAACAAATCTAATCATCTATCAAAATGTCTCATTATGTCTTTGCTAGTTCTCTGAACTATCCTAATCCTGGAATAATTTTTCAGAAAACAATTCTCTTTCATGCCAATCGACACTCCTCCCTCCACCCCATTCCATTTGTTCTGTTGCTGACATTAGGATCAATTTACAGCAGAATATTAATTGTATTGAAAATTTCCTTCAAGATTCCTGCAATGTCTTTGTAGAGGACGTCAGCACCATCGGATAACCAATGTCGACTAACCATTCCATTATTGAATGGCAGAGTAGACTTGGTGCTGAATGGCCTAATTCTAAAACTTATGAATATCTTTGTAGACCTCAATCCATTGGTTACGGCTTCTATTAGGTGTATCCATTGGAAGATAAGGTAGTGGAAGGTAAGACCTTTTTTTCACCCAGTTTTATTCCACCAGGGAGGTCTTACCTTCCACTGTCTGCAACCACCTTCAACCAGCATCGCAACCGGCTTTGACTAAAAAATTACCGATTTTTAAAACGGCAACCTATTTTTAGTCGTGGCTGGTTTTGAATTTTTTGAAATAATCGCCGAAACATAGAAGCAGAAACCACTTTCGACCATTAGGGAGACTGACAAAAACCTCCGAGAACCGCACGGAAACCTTGGGTGGGATGCAAAGTCTCCAGAGGTTTCCTCAGTGGGACAGGGGCATTAGTGGGACGGGGCATAATTCTTCAGTTAAATTCTAACTGGCCTGTACCACAACGATTACAGCTAGTAGATGTGTTTATATGCCTAGACTAACAGTTTTGAACCATATACAACATAGGCAGCAATACTCAAGTGAGAAGAAAATACATGGGAAACTAGTTTTACTGGGGGGGACATCAGTTTATTTTCATTATTATAAAATAGGATGGTGCATTATTTAAAGCATGGCTGTTTGCATGTACATTTACAGTTGTAGACTCCAGAAGTTCATGCAGAATTTAACAATATCACAATATTCTTTTACAGCCTATTGGCAGAGGCATAAAGAAACTTGTTTTAATTAAACACTATTTATATATCTATGTTACACAGCTTTTGTCAGAGATGATACTTCAACATATTTACAAAATAAGCAGTTAACTTTACAGCAAATTTGCGTAATTTAATAAACAGAGCACTGTAAATTGGAAGGTCATGTTGACAGCATTGTCCAAAGCTCCATTGGAATGCCTGATTTTTTGTATTAAAAAGGAAGCACTGAAATGCTTGTTCGCCAAACAATCTCTCTCAATACTGCAGGTAAACAGCAACAGAACACAAATAATAAAGAACGCTGGAAAAGTGGGGCATATAACATCTCAGTCAGACATCGTGTCTTACTAATTGTCTTGAAGTGGTACAATTGATCTTTGACAGTGTCGCATGGTTTTTTTTTTATCCACAGCATGGGCTGTTAATACTGAAATCCCCCCCTCCCCCCGCCACTGTTGTGTTTCAGTCTGAACTACTTGTGGTCATCCCACAACCCCTCCCCAAGCTTAACCAAGATGCACAGAAGTGTGGGCTTTATGTTTGACATCAGGTTTTGGAATATTCCAGCTGAGTCATGAAAAGGCCAGAGAGCTGCAGCCAGGCACCGGCAAGATGCACAACACCGCAGATATAGCCCACACACCTCTCTCTCAACCTTTCAGCAAACGTTGGGAAAAACAACATGAAATACTGTATACACAAAACAAAACAGGTTTATAACTAGGCAAGATGTGTTAAATTAAAAAAAAGTTAAAAGTTATATTAACATAAATTCCAGAGCAGTCTGGAATCGAGATGTGAAAAAACTTGAGGCATTTTACATGAAAAGGTAAAATTGGCTAAATACAATTGCGGTCAACAATAATCCAAAACTGTAAAACTACTTGGCTTGTTTTAAGGTGCATTTGCACACTGTGTGTAACAATCAATTTCAGAGACATGATGAAGAAAATATTTTCACAAACCACTAAAATATTAGCAAAGATTTACAAAAATTATGAGTAAGAAATAGTAATGTTTTGTTAAGATAATTTTTAGCAAACCGTGGTAGTTTTAGAAAAAACTTGGTCTTAACAGCTAGAATAATGGATCAGCAGGGCGTTCTTATACCTGACACCACTGGTTAGAGATGTGATCCTTACTGAAAAGCCACGTTTTACCGCAATGAATCACACTTGACTATACAGATTCAAAACTAAAAAACTATTGCTGCTCATGATCTAAACCTCAAGAAATTGCCACACAAACAAGCCACAGAATGCTTCCTTGTGCACCCCACGGTTGAGAAGGAACTGTGGCCCTCAGTACAGCGATTTCAGGTTACATTTTAAAATTGAAAAGAAATCACAGGTATTTTCCATTATTGTGGGGGACAAGAAGCAAGTAAGGAATCATAATAATTAAGTCTTTTTGCACAGTTAGGTGTTAAAATAGCAGTTTAACTGGATTTAAAGATGAATTATTTAGCAAAGTCCTGAGAACTCACTTGTAAAATTAATGTTGAACAATACTTCCAAAACGTGGTTTACCATTCAGTCTTTTCTTATTTCATAATCTTCAAAAACAATTTGAGTGTGATGTTGTGACCTTTCCCATACCTTATATTGGTGACTACATATTTTTTTAAATAGCAGAATTGTGGAGGTCCTGCATGTGTAGTCGCTGGCTCTGGTTAAACAAGTTCTTAAATGCATTTTTTAAGGATTAGCATGTTACCGAGTTTTTAATTCGACCTGAGCAAGCTGAGGAGCAAAAGTATCGAAAATTAAAAATTCAAGTAACAGTGGAAACAAAAAAATGTGCACAGAAGCACGAATGTAAACAATACAATAAAAAATATATTATATATATTTATATGTACACACAAAAAAAAGATTAAATGCTCAATTTTTTAATACAAAACCATAGAAAATCATATAGCCACAAATGCATCAATAAAACAAAAACATCAGGAGCCAGTCAGTGCTTGTATTCTCTCCCCAGCTAACTGCCTTTAGCATTGTCTACAAAGATGTCACTATGAATTTAGATTCATTATCTTTCGTTAAATAAGTAACAGCACACAACAGATTCAGGCGGCCATAAAAAGGGGAAAAGGCTTGACATTAAAGGTCAAAATCACGAGGATAACCAACCTACACAAAACATGTGGAACATGAGCTGCTATTTCCATCCTCACTGGGGTTTTATATGGAAGTTTTTTAAATGGGGAAGTTAGAAAAGATGCTCATACTAGAATTAATTATTAGCAAATTGACGATACTGTATGTAATTAGAAGCAGTTATTGGCTAACATATATAGACTACAACACTCTATGCACCAGAAAGTTTTATTACTATCTGATCTCTGTACAATATATTAACTTTAAAGAGAATGCCAAAGGAGTGCAGTCGTACTTTTTTCAAACATCTAAGTAAATAACATGTCTCTTTCGCCTCTCTCAACAACCCTCACCTAGTCCTTCAGTTTGTGGGTCGTGTACAGAAACTCGTGAAACAATATCTAGATATGATACCATGCTCTACAAAGAAGAGCAAAACCTATCCTTTGCTGTAACTGTGGGTGAATGAATCTTCCAGTGCAGTTTTTAAAGAGTAAATCTTTTTAAATAGAAGTATTAAGAATATTGTATTCTGGAATGCTTATTCCTTCTGGCGGTAAAATATTAATTTAGCAATCAGGGTTCTGGTTCATAACCATGTTCTCAATGGGTTCTCTAAAACTGACCATAAATTCTGACTTTACATTCTTGGATTTTTAAGAAACAGAAGTTTATTTTTCCTAATCTGAGTATTACAAAAGTGAATGATTTGTTCAGCCCTTTCCTACCTCCAGTCCTGTCTCCTGTCACCCCCCCCCCCCCCCCCCATCCCTCCACCCTCAAATTACAGATGCAAAGAAAGTATTCTCATCAAAGTAGCACTTGTGTCTCCCTTATTGTCTGTTCATGTTTTTCTGTGAATCCTTCTGGTTCAGGTGAACATAATGAACTGAATTACTAAGAAACAACTGGACGTTGCACACGGAGTGAAGAGGTTGGGTTACGGGTGAGGAAATGCAAGTTCTTTTCAGGGTTGAATAAAATAAGAAAACACTGGTTCGCAGTTACAGAAATTGCCTATTTTTGCTGGCTGGAGCTGAAAATAATGGACAAGAAATGAAGGGCAAATAAAGTGTCCCCAAATTATTTTTAATATGTTCCACACTGAGAATTTCTCAATGTCTCACCTGAACCCTCAACAATCTTATCACCTTCCACCTGCTTTGTCTCCCTCCCAAGGGTTTAGTTTGTTCCATGGAAAGCAAATATTCTTTGTGGTCATTGTTAATGTTTACAGAGAATCGTGATCTGGTTGAAATCTGTTAATTCAGCAAAGACAAGGTTCAAAGTGGACATTTTGTCATTGCCTCAGCCATGTGAACAAATGCCAGAAGACCTTGTGTTGATATATTTATTGTGGCAATACATATTGGATGCAGAATGGCTTGAACTGAGTAAAACGACTATTCTCCATGAATGTAGTCATGCTGGACACTAAGTGCTACCATAATATATATCCTTATGATTAAAATGAAAAGGGAGTTCCATTTCACTTTATATTTTAAAAATACAGCCATTATAAATCCATGTTCTGCCTGGCAAAGATTGTAAAATGTATTCCTACCACTGTGCTAGTGCATTAAATTCCATCAAAATGCATCAGCACTTCTACGGGTTCTACATTCCTCTTGATAAAATTGATTTATAATTCTCCAGACTCACCCTTCACCAATTTTGACACAACGATGGTGCTCCCAAAATACATCTTAATTAAATAAAACAAATCTTAACTTGTTAGTTTGGGTATCTAATCTTTCTGTTAATAAGTACAAAACATAAATACTTTAGTGATTAGTGCATTAGTTGTAGTGAAGTATAACAACTTTTTTTTAAAGCAGAAAATAGATTTATCCTTTTTATAAACTGGTTTCTTTATAATTAAATCTGTTGTTAAACAGCAGGAAGCTAATATGCAATTAACAGAAATTATTTATGACCAGATAAAAATCTTTAATCATCTTGGGGAAAATGAAAGTTTCGATTTACTCTTATCTGGTAGTAAACATTTAATGCAAACTAATATGTCAACAACTAGATCTGGAAACAACGAGCAAGCAACAGCATATTCTGATGGTCAAAGGAAGCTTCAACCGTCTGGAACCACACCTCTGCAGTAAACACAAAATGCTGGAAATGCTCTGGTTAGGCTGCATCAGATGCTGCCTGACCTGCTGAGTATATCCAGCATTTTAGTTCTATTTCCTCCAAAATGTTCCAATTTCACCATTGTAAAGCTGGGTGCAGCAAATCCAATATTTAAATACACATGCAGGATTTCCCCTTCAGTTCCAGTGGAGTTGTGGCAGTGGAGGAAGAGAAGCCGGGAGGATATTCTCAGTGCAGGCTGTAAGCCACCTGCATCATGCTATCTTTTACCTTAAGACACTCAAATCAATGGCTGTTGAGATGCCACCCAGATGACCAGTCACACAACTTGTTCACTGACCGCTAATATCTTTTATTTAGATTCATTTCTAAGCTGTTTGGTGAGATATGAGAAGCAAGAGATCAAAGCCAATTAAAAAGACTGCTCTTTAAATCAGCATTCTCTCAAAATTAGGACTACGTAGACATCACAAGAATTAAACTCCTATCTTCGGTATCACAAGGGCCATTGAACACAGTAGCTCTGCAGTCAGGGTTAACTCCTAATACTACTAAAATATCCTGGCTATTCTTGTTCTTCACAGCAGATGTTGACATAACAGTGATAGAGCTAAGAAGCAGGTAGACAAAAATGCTGGAGAAACTCAGCGGGCGAGGCAGCATCTATGGAGCGAAGGAAATAGGCGACGCTTCGGGTCGAGAACCCTCCTCAGACTGACTTATAATTAAATAAAATCCAAGGAGGAAAAGGGGCAAAAATAAAACACATTTAAAAAACAATGATCAAATTTTCTCAAAAATAAAACTTGAGTAAAATGGAATTTTGTTGAATTTGCCCCCTGTGTGCCAGGTTTTAATTGCAGCGGCAGCAAGTAGCCAGTAAGGAACAATATCGACTCGAATGAACAACATAAGGAATTGGAAGTGAAAGTAATGAAGATTCATCATGAGGCACCACCTTGCTGCTGCACCTAATGGCATGTGCATAGTATTTTGAATGTTTTCCTAAATATGAGTTTAAGTGCTCATCTATCACAAATCCTTCCCTTTCTTTTGAGCAACTGAAAATGGGAGCAACGCGTTCTCTGTGCAAACAGGGTTGGAAAGAAATGATATTGATCGTTATAAGTTGCGGCACCAAGGTTCAACTAACTGAGTTAAACTGCACCAAAACATGGAAGCTTAACAAAGCAATTTCAACGCTAGTTACTCTTATGACAACCTCTAACCACAACGGCATATTAGTAGTTAAAGTCTTTTGAATTCTGCGACTACACCATACACTGACTATTTACAGCCCTTTTGAATCATTCCCTTTAGCCCACATCCACTCTGACCGGTCCTGTGCCATTAAAGATCCAATGTAATGAACATAAAATGCTCCAAATACACTTGATGCATCCACAATGTAAAGGGAAAATCATTTGGGGACAGATCCTTCACAGAACAATATTCAGACAGCTTATATCTTTCAAATGCTGAGACCTTATATTCCAAGTTTATTCTGATTTGAGTTTGCATTTCTAGTGAATGGAATTTCAAATTTAAAAGTCCAAATTTCCTGCGATAAATGCTAATTGATTCAACAGATCACCAGAAACAGATATCTCACTCTATCTGCTGTGAGAAGCCAATGGAAATTGGGGAGTAACCATTAAGTGACCTAAAAGACAATTTTCCAAGGATTTGTCTACATCTGTGGAACGTCAATGGAAAGTTGGTCAAATCTGCATAGAATTCAAAGTCTAAATGGTTTTGGTAATTTCATTTCAAATGTTATTTCGAAGCAATTAATTAGATTTTCCTTAAATAATCCAAGTATGTCTCTTAATGTCCATCAAGCTTAATCCCTTACAAGAAACAAATAAGATTTCCAAAAATACAATGCAGCAGTATCTTTCAGTTTTCTATAAAACAAAGATAGTTAAGTGAAGGGAAATTGATAAAAAAAAGTGTTTTTAAAAAGTCATCAATGGTGGGACTTCAGGATTCTATTTTTAAAAATTGAGTTTTTTGGCTCCGATGATCGGGAGGTTTCCAACCTGTTTCCGAGGGGTGTGGGGAGGTAATATACCCCTTATGTTGGCCTAGCTCCTGAATGTTTTAGCTCTAAACAATTTCCATCAAAGGTACTGATGGAATCGAGAAGAGGTCGGATGTTTCTGAGCCTTTATTCCTGTGGACTTGGATGAATTTGAGTCACTGTCTCTACATGGACCTACTGCCGAGCTAGCTGGCAGGGAAGACGAGGTTGTATTGCTGCTCAAGTTCTTGTTATTGAATGCTGGCTGTTCAGGTTGAAGATTCCCAGTTAGATGACTGGAGCAATATTGTGGATCTGGGTCACCCGGTCTGGATATTTCGTTGGGTTTAGATTCTAAATCCGGCTGTATTTTTCCTCCCGTATCTGACGTCTCCCAAGAATCAACTTTATGCTTTAACTGGCTCGTGTTAGATGCTTTGCCCCCTTTGTAGCTGCTGTCCTTGCTTTCCAGTTGGTTTTCTTTCCATTCTCTGAAGTGAAACTCTGATAAATCATTCTGTACCACCACTGTGTGTCTCCTTCTAATGTTCTTCTTTCTACGCGTCTCTGGAGAACTCTGTTTTCTCAGCCCTACGCCAAACATATCATCTGCCGAGGTTTTGAGCCGAACTTTTGTTTGATCAGCCAGTATGCGTTTTGCTGCTTTTGTCGGGTCTTCTTTGTTCGAGTCACTCTTGAGGAAACTGTGTTTTTTGGTGGAATTGGGATGATTCGCATTATCAAACAGATTTGTTACCACTGAAGGCTCTTTATCTTCATTGATCATGGTGCCAAGTTCATTTGTTCCTTTTGGTTTGGTCAATTTCTTCCGAGCCAAAGTGTCGCACTGTATTAATCTGTGAGAATTAAAAGATGGCATACTGCTTAACTTTTGTGTTGCGATTCCTTCTTTGTCAGAGCTATCTGACTCACGACGACAAAACCTGCCTCTCTCCTGCTGCGAGCTCGAAGCCTTGCTTGGCAGCGTGCGTGTGAGGTAACCGCTTTCATTGTCCGTTTCAATCTGACCTCCGCACTCGCTGATTAGCTCACTTCTCTCATCATCAGCTTCATCGCCCCTACTCTCTGCAATGGATTGCACCTCAGAACAGAAGTGGTGATCCAGGGTTGTCATTACGGACGAAATGGTGGAATATCCTGAAACAATTGAGCTGGCATCGGTGGGAATTAACTCCCTGTGCTCCATGTCAGGTGTGTGCCACATCTTCTGCTTGGAGCTTTTGGAAAACAGTTCACTATTGTTGTTACACTGAGGACCAGTACTAGTTGTTGGATCACCTGTGCATTTTTTTCTTCTGTCTGAATCTAGAGGTTTGAGGGTGGTCCCTTCTTTGAGCGAATGCTCAGTGCCAATTGAAGAAGGGCTGAGATGTGGTTTAGATGAAGAATCCACATTAGCTTCCTCGCTCTCCCACTGAGATGGCTGATGGCAGTGCTGGTTTGAATGATTAGATTCTCCTGCTTTCTTCAGACTTTCTTTACGAACAATGGACTGGTGAATTGGCTCCACTCCTCTGTTCCTGCTCATGCCCAGCTCCCTCTCTTTCTGTCCTGCTACATCCTTCTTTTTGTCTGTTTCCTTCTTGTCTAATAATCTCTCTTTGTTGATAGCCTTAATAGGTTCATGCTCCGAATCATCATCTGTGCTACTTTCAAGCACTTTTGCCTCCTTTTTCTTCCTCTTACGGTTGGCTGCTGCAAAGATTGACATCACAAGCTCCCTGTTGTATAGATCCTTCCTGGACCCCCACGATCCCTGGAATTAAACAGCATCAAATTAGTTCCATGAAGACGATTTAACTAACGGTGAACAAAAGACATTCGTAGAGAAAGCATAGAACAAAAATAGGAATATGCTGACCATCTGAAATAAAAGAGGAATTCTGTCTGCCTGTATCAAAGAAGCATTTATTTAAAGTAGATATTCTACATCTGAACAGAATAAGTTGTTTTGTGCTTTAGGGTTTCCCCAAAATGTTAACTTGTATTTCAGTTGATGACTGACCAACTCTTAATTTTCTACATTTAATGTTTTGGTCGTTTAATAATGAAAATCTGCTTCCACTTGTATGAAATGCCAATGAAAAAAAAAACAGAAACAAATCCCAGAGGACTATAGCCACATTGAGATAGTGGGACTTCCACAAAATCAAATATATGAACAATCCTACTGTACACAAAATCATCACTAATTATGTGATCATACCTGCACTCAATTTACCTTTGTTATATATGAATGGATGTTTTAAAAGCTTAATCCCATAACTAAACTAAGTTGGTGTATTCCAGCAAACAAGCTTTTAAAGTGGGTTCTCCTTTCTTTTAGCCAATTATTCAACAGCTTCAAAAGAACATTTGTGTACAGAATTTTTTTTCAACGGATTATTGAATGGAAGAGATTGTGGGAATTCTTTAAAAAGATATCGGCAGTCCAGCGTATCTCACTGTATGTTACGAGGAAAACCATATTCAAAAAAATCACTGGGATGTAGCTGATTATGCAGTTTATCAAAAACTTAATTGTGTTCTTTTATGTACAATTTCTCTTGGGAGGTTAGCATTGATACGAAGATGCTATCAAGACAGATTTAAATTACATGGACAATACAGGAGTTTGATGCCTGGAGTTGAGGTATGATTTGTTTGATATTAAGGAGAGTGAAAGGATAAATAGAGGGGAATTATTTCCACTGTTTGAGGAATCCAGCACTGATGGCAAATCAATAAAGTGCTCTCAAGAATGAAACTGGAAACTGCTTAAAATATGCAAAGGCTGATAGAAATTTGGAACTTTCTTCCACAAACATCAAACTGGATGTATCATTAATTTTAAATATGATTGATAATTTTTAATTAACCAAAGGTGTTAAGGAATATAGGGATGTAGCAATATGTGGAGTAAGATCAGCCATAATCTCACTGAAAAATGAAACAAGTCTCAGGTACACCTTTTAGCCATTCAGAGTTGCCCTTTAAAAAAAGATATCATTCTTTCCTTCCCAATTCTCTTTACATTACACATTTTATATGCGGTACTGAGACAATTGATTATTGCAGCATGTGGTAGTTTGAAATGACAATTACATTTCTAACCAGCAAGGACATGATTAGAGTATGGACAACTTCACCATTCACACCAGTCAAATCCGAGGCAGAACAAACAGCTGAACCTGTGCCAGCATTTCTAATGGACTGCAAATGAACGCCATTCGTTTAGCCGTTGGGTAGCAGAACCACAACAAGTCAACTCCAATTAATCAGAACAAAACTGGATGCAAAATGTACTTGACATTGGCCTGATTTGAAGCTGATATATTTTTTCTAGCCACAACATACGTACATGGTCAGACTTGGAAAACACTTACTGAAGTGGCACTGGCACTTTAAATTCAAAATTGATACATCAAATTTGCCTTAATTCCTCAACAAATGTAAATGCCTCATCAGCAATGTCCATACTATGGTATGCTGATGTCGTTTTTGAATTTGAATGTAAATTAATTACTCATCCATTTGATTTTTGATACCTATCATTTGAAAAAAAAAGGAATCGGAATAGGCCATTTAGTCCCTTTAGGCTACTTGATCATTCCGTAGGATTATGACTGAGCTGAACTCCATTTCTTTCATGTTCCTCAGTATTCCTATCCACCAAAACATCTCTCTGATGTGAGAGCTCCCATTGTCTCCGTATCCAGAGGTTTTTGTGAAATAAAGTTCTACATTTCAACCAACCACACATCTTTGTAGTGAAATAATCCTGCATTTATTATGTAATATTGGGAAGGTTTTTAAATGGATAGGCTGAGATGAATGATTTCTTTCATCTGTGATTCTGATGGATCTGTATCTGACATGGGATAGTAGTTCAAATTCAAAGGACGCATTTTAAACATTTCAATGGATTAAAAAGGTCATTAAACAATTGAGAATTTAACTTGTATAAACAGTTATTTTGTCCTAGAAGACCACGAACATGGGATTCCAGTTGGTTCAATGTTGCTTTTACTGTCACATGTGCAGAGTGCTAACACAGTGAAATACAAACAGTCCAGTAAAGTATAGCCATACCCCCGGTCCTCATTTAGCAAATGTACAGAAATAGTCTACTGAGTCCAATGTTTCGGGGCCATTTTCAAACTCCACGCTCTAGTTCTTATGAGCAGTGCCTGTTCCAGGCTGTTGCGGGCCTTCAGCCATATCCTTCCTTCACGTCCCTCTCCTCACCCATCCACCTTTGTTCCCCTGGGGTGCCTCCCACAGCTGACAACGAGGTCACGGCAGGCCAGGCCCCGTGAATGATGTCCAAGTTATGGCTCACTTCCTCTCCTCTCCATATTTGACACCCTTTTTTCCTTCTTTTTCGCTCTAGCCTTTGTGACTCCACCCATCCACCAATCAAATCCACCTCATCTGTATCCAGCTATCACTTGCCAGGCGTTGCCCCTCACCCACTTCTCTTATCCAGCAATTTCCCTCCCTCAGCCGACGACACTCAGTCTGAAGGTGGTCCTGACTCAAAACATCACCTGTCCATTCTCTCCCTAGAATCTGCCTGACCCGCTGAGTTCCTATAGCACATTGTGTTTGCTCATTTCCAACATGAATCGTTTGGAATAAATATGGTCACAATATAAAAAAATCTAAGAAAATGTTAATAATTATTGATTCTTTCTGAATATAACTTATTTAATGCAGTTATCAACGTAGACTGTTTTTCTAAAAAATAAGGCAGATTCTGGACACCAGCATGATAGGTACGGGACAGAGAAATCTGTCAAGTGAGATGACAGGAATGTAGAATCAAGCAGCAACAGATGCTGGTTTATACCAAAGAAAGTGCTGGAGTAACTCAGTGAGTCAGGTAGTATCTCTTGAGAAGTTGCATTTTAGAAATCTGCAGATTAAGGGAAGAAGTGAAGATATTTAGAAATTAGCTTTGAGTGTTGAGTTTCTTGAAGAAATGAATTAGTTAGCACCATCAAGATTCAACTTTATCTCAGTACAGTTGGAATGTTGTAGAGAAAATGCAAACCATCCCAGTTGACATGTTTGGAGCACAGGAAAAGAACAATGTTCAGATGTAATGGATGTGGATATTGACACTGTAGTTGAGTTACTGAAGTCTCCAAACATTGTAATCCTTACCTTCGACTTTGCTGAATCACTAGTGGTTGAATCTGCAAGTTCAACAAAAAAGGGCCAATTAGGAGCAACTCAGCTTATTAGTTACCATTGCAACGTGATTAATGGTAAAGGTTAGGATTCACATGACATTAGACAGCCAACATAACACAAATAAAGCAGCCCTCTCTGCAACATGGAGATCACAAAATTATAAGTACCTATTTGCATTTTCAGCATTTATTGTCATTGATAAGTAATTCTAAAAGAATTGAGGAGCTTCTGCCTAAAACAAGATAAAATAAATTGACCAGACATATGTCTAGGAGAATATGTTTTTTGCATAGTTATTGTAACAAAGACAAGGTGTAATTTAAATCACCAAGGCTGGTGGAAAAGGAAAAAAAAATGATACATGCATATTGATCCCATTGAACAAAGCAATTTGGTTGCAGCAATGATACAACCTCCATCAATTCTTTACAAAATATTACATTCCAAACATGCAAAACCTGAAAATGCAAATCTCTGATTGTATGCAAGTGATTTTCTTCAACAGACACTCACATTATTAGGTCCAACACAAACATTCAGCCAAGCTCATCAGAAACTAAGTATGATTAATTGTTAATACAGATCCTGCTTTGTTGATTCGGCAGCAGAGGAGTTTGCTGGATCTTTATACGTTGAAGGTGACAGGTATGAGTGCAACATTTGCCTTCCAGTTGCAGTGAAGCCTGTCTGAGTGATTCCTCAGAATTGATAATAATCGTTGGTTAAAGATCCACTTTGTTTCTGCTATGGTTTCCTCCAAGCACCAGTCCATGCAGAATAACACCAGCTTAAACCAAGCTCTGCTAATACCACTCAGGTTAGCGAGGGACAGTTTTACTGGATTTATCTACCCGTTTCTCTTTCTGCCTCCTTCTATGGAGAAATACTTGGCTTCAAATTGGCTTCTAGCCGTCACCATAAATGAGCAGCTTGCCAGTGAAGCATTAAAAACGTCGATTCTCCTCCTTGCTCATGAGGAGTTAGAACATTAACATAATTCTTGCTGTTGAGGGAGTGCAGCGTAGGTTTACAAGGTTAATTCCCGGGATGGCGGGACTGTCATATGCTGAGAGAATGGAGCAGCTGGGATTGTACACTCTGGAGTTTAGAAGGATAAGAGGGGATCTCATTGAAACATATAAGATTGTAAACGGCTTGGATACACTAGAGGCAGGAAACATGTTCCCGATGTTGGGGGATACCAGAACCAGGGGCCACAGATTAAGAATAAGGAGTAAGCCATTTAGAACGGAGACAAGGAAACACTTTTTCTAACAGAGTGGTGAGTCTGTGGAATTCTCTGCCTCAGAGGGCGGTGGAGGCAGGTTCTCTGGATGCTTTCAAGAGAGAGCAAGATAGGGCTCTTACAAATAGCTGAGTCAGGGGATATGGGGAGAAGGCAGGTACTAATTTGGGATGATCAGCCATGATCACATTGAATGGCGGTGCTGGCTCGAAGGGCTGAATGGCCTATGCCTGCATCTATGGTCTATTGTCTATAATATGGTATTGCATGATGCCCTCTTCATGTCCAGCAGCAATGATAGGTGAACTTTCTTTATTACTAACTCAAAGCAATCAACTGCCACATTACACATCAAATCAATTGACTCCAGTGAAGTAAATTGAAAGAACTCCAGTCATTATTCCATATTCCCAGCATGATTCTGTGCAGTAGAAACCATGTCACCAAGGTACTTATGGTTCCGAATTGCTAAAACAGTCCATTTGGCCATCCACGCTGACCAAATAATTATTCATATTAACCCCATCTGCCAGCACTTGACCCACAGCTTTCTCTGCCTAGGTGATTCAAAAGCTGGACACTCATCTGGACACTTCTCAATGCAGTCAGAGACTCTGCTTCCACCACTCTCTCAGGCGGTGTGGAAACCGTTCCCCTCAGATCCTCTCTAATCTGTATTCTCTAGATTTATCTAACTCTGATGTGGGGAATGCTTTCCTGAAGCCTAGCCCATCTATACTACTCATAATTTTACATTTGTTAATCATGTCCCTCTCATAATCTGCTTTGATGCAGGGTCAACAGATCTAGACGCTCCAGTCTCCCCTCATAACTGGTGATCAATCCCAGGCAACATCCTGGAGAATCTCCTCGGCACCCTCTCCTGCATTATCACATACCACCGCTCCTGTCCTGCTGAATTACTCCAGCGTTTTCTGTCCTTCCTTGCTAAACCGGCATCTGCAGTTCTTTGTTTCTACTATTTCATCTTTCGCATAGTGTGGTGACCATAACTACATGTGGTACTCCAGCTGAGGTCTAACCAATGTTTTATAATGTTGGAATATAACCTCCCTGATTTTGTAGTCAATGTCCTAATTCTTGAAGGCGAGCCACGCATATGTCTCTTTAACTACGTTATTCACCTGCGTTGCTAACTTTAAAAAAATCTTTGGACTTGTACATCAAGGTCTCTCTATTCCTCTGCATTCCCTAGGACCCTATTATTCATGGTGCACATCAAAGCCCCATTGGTATTCCCAAGATCCAACACCAACCATTTATCCGAGTTAAAGATTCTCGGCACATTTCACCAAAACATTGACAATATCCTGCAGCTTATAATAACCCCCCACATCGTCAACTCTACTGACCTTCATGTAATCTATAAACTTACTGATCATGCCACCAACATCCACATCCATACCATTGATTATATTACAAACAGCAAGGATCTCAGCACTGATTTCTGTGGAACACTACTAGCCTCAGGCATCCAAAATCATTTGGCTACAAAGTGATTTGGGATGCCCCAGTGGGCCACACACGTTGATCACACTATGTTTAACCAATTGCCATCAACCGATAAGAAATGTTCTTTGTTGTTTCTCCCTAAACTACCTACCAACTGATATATGGACACCCAATAAGTGTCAGTGTTACTGATCCTCTCTGCTCTGTGCAAAACACAATATCTGCTAGATCTCGTTTAAGATAGAAGAATCGGAAGAATCATTTATAGGTCAGGATATTGATAATCCAGTGAGTCCCTTCAATAACGTAAGCTACACGTTCAGGTAGATAAATCAAGTAGATTTAACATTGGTAGCTTTGTGCATCCATACCCATGCATTTCTTTGGAACTGCCCCAATATTTACATGGAATAAAATTCATAATAAAGAATATTTCCTCAGCTAGTGGACAAAGATAATACACACAAATTCTGGTCCTGGGAGATAAATGATCTTACTTCAAAATAACCTGGACTCTCAGCTTTTCGTGTTAATGTATATTGAAAATTCAATACTAAATGACTATTTATAGAACAATTTATAGCATAAGTTGACATTGTTGTTCAGTTAAAGGAATATGTAAACTAAGTCTAATTGAGTAGTTTATTAGTGAAGAGTGGAGCATGAAAAAGCCCCATAAACAGAGGAAATATCTCTAAGGTTAACAGAAATTTTACTGACTCAAAAGCTCAATGCTATACTCATGGGAACATGGGGAATGGCTGTGTGGACATCCATGGGATCAGGCTTATTTGCCATTTTTGGTCGATTCTGGGCCATGCAACCTTAAGTATGCAATGTGAAAGTGAACAGAAAATGATGCATTCTCCATGGACAGAAACAAAGCTTTGAAGTTATTTTGCAGCAACAAAGGCATGTTAAAGTAGTGCTGTGGGAGGCCATGTGCAAGTATCATAAGACATTGGAGCAGAATTAGTCCATTCGGCCTATCAAGTCTGCTTCGCCATTCGATTGTGGCTAATCTATTTTTCCCTTTCAACCCCACTCTCCTGCCTTCTCTCTGTAACCTGCCCTTACCAGCAATCCATTGAATTCTATCGTGTACAAACCCCAGGGTGCTGGCCAGAGAAATTCATCTGCAGGTTATCCCTTATTTGTTAGGAGCTAAATAGTTTCCTGATATATTTTCTTAATAGACTAACCAGAAATAGCAACCAACCACTGTATCATAAAATATTAGATAGTCACAACATTCAAAGATTTAGTTTGAGCATAAGAATATATTTCCTTATGTCGCTTTCTTAACTAGCTCATTTATCACATTGTGAATACCGTTTTGTTACAGGATTTAAGTTCAGACAATTAAGTACTGTCCACATAAAGCAAAGCTGCTCTCAATTAAAATTGTTAATATTAGGACTTAACACAGCAGGCAAGAAAACAGAATTGGAGTGGACTATGAAACATGAGGAAATGATGGAATTAAGGCAGAGTGCAAACTATATTCTTAAAAATGCTGAAATTCTGCATATATTAAAACTCTGTACATGCCTCTTTAAACGGTTTGGTCCAAGTAATCAAACTATGAGTTACACCTTTAATCCTCCTATCTCTGCAGAGTGAAATATTCTGCTCTAACGTCTTTCATTGACATCACATTAGCTATCTTGGACAAGAACAAGGTTACAGGAGACTCAATGCCCTGGCTCAATGCCTGATACTCAAATAAGTAAGTTAAAGCAGAATTGGAAAAACAATGTCAGGTGTATTTTGCAATGAAAATGCTAAACTGTGACCATTTATCTGGATTGGCTGCAATTGTGCATCTTGTCCATCCTCTCCTATGGAAGAAGTAAACATGGCAAGATATACAGCAAACAACTGACCTAACATTGCCATATTTCCACTTGAGACGACAGTTAAAGTCTACCACTTTAAATCAAGTACACAGAATATGTTTCAAATTAATGTGCTGACACAGCAATAGAATGCAATTGCCAATTGCTCTCATATTGACATCTCCAGCTGCTATTTGGAACCTACAAGCTCTCCAAGTTTGGAACTTGTCCTTGATATATTAATTAATGAATTGCCCACTTAGCGCCTTTACTAAACACTGCGTAAATTTACTACTGGGCAGACAGATTACTTTTGTCAGAAATTTCCTATCGAAAAAGTGATCTTAAATATGGTTCTGAACAATGTTCCACAAAACTTGATTCGTTGTGAAAAATAAAATACGAAGGAGAAAAAGCGAGATCCAATCTTGGACATGGAAAGAACTACAATAGTTTTCTACAGAACTGAAGGATCAAAGGCAATCCATCAAAAACCCTCATATAGGGCAGATTCTCACTTGTCTTTACTGCCACTGATTCCGTGGACCAAATTGAAGTTATTTATGAGGCCTGTTAGTTCTCCTGGAGTGAAAAATCACATCAGCCTGAGCTACAGTTCAGAAACAACGGGTTCCCTCAGGAGTAAACCTTGTGATATACAAGATTCTCCCTACAGTTAGCTGCACTAAATGTAATAAACCCTCTTTTGCTGATTTGATCCAAGGTGTAGGAAAGAGCACTTTTTCAGGTCCTGAATAATAAGTAGTCCTCTAACTATGATACTATAGCTTACACTCTGCATGAGATGGTAACGAGCTGCAATCATAAGAAAGAGTGGATGTGATGTGAGTCTTTAAATATAATCTAGTACATCACCAGCAGTTTACAAACTCTCAGAGCAACTAGAGGATTGTTCCAATTATTGAACTGGCCAAAATACTATTGAATGGCAAAACTAAGATAGGATATTTAAAGTTTTACAATCACAACATGGTGAGTTGGGCAGGAGGAGGTTGAAAGTGGAAAAGAGGCTGTGAGTTTTAATATTTAATTTTGTGTCTGTTAAAACTACAAATTAAATGTTACGAATGTATGTAAAATATATTAAAATGTATAAAAGGTACTGTGTATTACATGGATATGCCAAGTTTCATTTTACTATTAACAGTTTATTTCTACATCCCTGAGAATCATTTGTTAGTTCACTTGCGTGTATGCAGGGGCTGTATAATGTTAATACAGCTTATTAGACTCAGGGAAATATTGCCAGTCGAGGCAAATTGCGTAGAACAGGCCAATGCGTAGAATATTTTGATAAATTACTGAGAGTGGCCGTGTATTCAAACTCATGTTGATATACAACAAAAAACAATACTTTAATAAACATTAACTTGGTATAACCAGCCATTCATAGGTCAAATCTGATGAAAAAATAGAAATGCAATTTTGTGTTTGCTTAAAATAAGGATTGGGAAGCTGCCAGTTCATGCTCTTTATTAATTTGTGCCTTTTTGCACTTCTGGGCGTACAAACAATATTATAGATATTGCACAGACCCAAGTCTCATCCTCTCTCTCTTCATGATGAACAAATGTTTTGTTTTAACAGAACATACAACAGAGGAGCTAGATCATACCCAGTTTTATTTCTCCACGAGGTCCGCTTTAGGAACAAGAAACAGTAGAAAGATTTTAAGGAAACATCCAGCACAGAGAGGAAATTGGAAAAAAACCCTGCAAAAAACCTAAGACTCCTTCACTTCACTGCCCCTATCACCTGTCTGTAAATAAGTTATTAAAAATAACTAAATTCCCATTTAGGTTTGCCTACATGCCACCTGGCATGCAGTGGGAAAATCTGCAAATACATTGTGAATTGGGTAGAGGGATACTCCCGTTTGAAATCCGTGCTTCTTTCCCCAAGTTCCCAAAGCAAGTGTTAGCTGTACGTTTGCCCCTGACCATGCTGTAACACCACACTGAGCAACGTTGATCTATCTCTACATTTGCCAACAAGTATTTGTAATGTTTCAATTTAAAATGACATATTTAGACTTAAACGGAACAAGCAATTCTAAAGGCTACAAGAATAGAGCGATATAAATAATATATTGTTCTTTGAAATTGTCAGGACAGGTTAGGGTTAAAAGTAGCTTAGAGGATCCCTGGGTTTATTAATAGTATTAGAGTACAACAGTAGTCGGAGTACAACAGCAAGGAAGTCATGAAAAACCTCCCATAAAAGATTGGTTTGGCTGCAAATAGTTGCATGTCCAATTTTGGGAGCTGCCCATTAGATAAAATGCAAAGGATTAGAGAAATGTAACCAAAATGATGAAAGATGTTAGTTACACAGATAAACTGGAAAAGCTCGGGTTGTTCTCCACGGATATAGAGATGCGATTGAGATGAAGGTTACAGAGAAGATGGAGAGAAACTATTACCAGAATGATGTCTGAATTGGCTACAGGGAAAGGCTGGATAGACTTGGATTGTTTTCTCTGGAACGCCAGAGATTACTGGGAGACTTGATAGAACTATATAAAATTATGAGGGGAATAGACAGGGTAGACAGTCAGAACCTTTTTCCCAGGATGGAATATCAAATACTTGATGGCATAATTTTAAGGTGATATGGGTACATTTTAAAGGAGAGCAAAGTTTTTCTACACGGAGGTGGTATATTTCTGGAGCAGCTGCTGGGAGTGGTGGTGGAGACAGATATAATAGTGCCATTTAAGAGAATTGTGGACAGGCACATGTATATGCAGGGATTAGGGAGGGGATGCATTATATTCAAGCAGGCAAGGGTTGTTCTTCTTACAAAATGAATGATTGTTAAGAATTGGAATGCACAGCAGGAGGATTAGGCAAAACATACTTAATAGGAGCATTCAAAAAGAGGCTGGGTTAGTATCTGAAAGGGAGGAATGTGTAGGAACTGAGGAAGTGAGCAATTTAATTGTTCTTAGTTTGATCTGGCATGGACTGAACAGGTGAAATGGCCTTCATCTGCACTGTAAACATTCTATGTAAACTGAAAATGGGAATACAATATTGTAGTGATCAAAAGACAAAGTGCTGGAGTAAATCAGTGGGTCAGGCAGCATCAATGGAGGCATTGGACAGGTAACGTTGCAAGTTGGGAACCTTCTTCCAACTGACTCACAGTTCCTCCACCATATTGTGTTTTGCTCAAGATTCCAGCATCTGCAGTTCCTTGAGTCTCCAATGTGGTGGTCATATCACAAGTGTTCCAGAGGTGTGGCATCGAGTTCCAGAGAACTGCTAATGCTCATCGTGTAGCTTGAGAATATTAAAATAAGATCTGTAAAGCCAACCTGAAACAGTCAGCATTGTTATAAAAGCCCAACTGGTGAAATATGTTATTTTGAGAGGGAATCATGTTCCCTTTATCCAGTCCAATTCCACACCAACTTGGTGATTCTTAACCATGCTCTGCTGTGGCCCAGCAAGTCCCTTAGTTTCATCTAATGCTGGACAACAAAGGCAGTCCTTGTCACCTACAGACTCATACGGCCAATGACTAAAAAAGGTTTAAAACCTGACTGGTCTTCTGCTATTAACATCTCTCTAATAAAAGCTATCCAAGGCCACTTGCCCCACATCAGAATATCACAAGCTGGACTCTACACTTGTAGAGCTTCAAGATATGTTTTAAAAACATTGTTAAAAGTCTTTATGAATGCAAGCTGTTCAAAACACCCACTGAGAAAAGACCAATATTCCTGATGTTAGTGGAAAGGGACAATGTTCGTATGGTTACCAGCCTGCTCACAGCTTTAGAACTATTGATTTGTTTGTAACTCAGAAGTCGAATTTTAAATATTGCCAGAAGTAATTTCTTGATCACGTTGTTAGCAAAACAGTTCCAATTTCAACCACTGTCCAAAGTTGTTAATGATTAAACCATTTGCATGCAAGGTATTCCAATTAAACCAATCTTGCAGCTTGTCAGAACAGTGAAGGGTGTTCATAAATCCATGACTGGTGCATTGTTTCACTCAGTGACAATGAGCGTTATGGTGATAGGAAAGGCCGAGCAGTAAAAGATATTAGGAGACATCTAGTAAAAACTCAAAATAACACACACACAAAAGAAAGAAAGGTGCCTGTTTTCATGCAATTTTCAGATCATTGCATAACCCATCCCTGGACAGCCTGAATGTTCAGTAGCCATCGTACCCGAATCTGCTGCAAATGTAAATTATTGGTTTCAATTATTTTAAATGAACAAATGTTAAAAATCACTCACACTTTAATGCAAAATAATAGAACACCTGCAACATTGTTACCGTGAATCATATTTCATGCCGTGATCAGTGTATTCCAGAACTGTATTTTTCTTGTTGTCAACATTTAAGTGCATCATCAGTAACCTGAATCCTTCAACCAGGTAATATTACTGTGGCTGAAAATAACTAAAAGCACAATTCTACTTGGTCTTCACTGCACATGAATGTTTCGCATGCTCATTTGGATTTCCTTTCTGCACACTTTTGGCTTAGATATTGACTCAATTATTGAGCATGTTAAAAACCTGCATTAAAATAACAGAGGAATGTAGATCCGGAATATTAAGCCTCTTTATAAGATCAGATTGCCCATTTGCTAGGTGCTTCATCTAAACCTCACTGCAGCATTCCACAGGCTATAAAGATTGGAAGGTCCAGCAGTAAAGGGTAGCCAAGGCTGGAATTTGAACCTGGCTGCTTCAGCCAGCACTGGTAGTTGGGCCAGCAGCCAACTTGATTATAAATCACATACGGAGACTTTCCAGGCTCTACAGATTATTACATCTGGCAATACATTTAGTTTAGTTTATTGTCACCTGTACTGAGGTAGTTAAAAGCTTTTGTTGCGTACTAACCAGTCAGCAGAAAGACAATACACAATTACAATCATGCCATCCAGTGTACAGATACATGATAAAGGGAATAACCTGCTTCACAAGTGAAATGGCGAGGCTCTAGCAGTAGAAACATTTCATCAGTGAGACAAACCAAGTCATTGAGTGACTTTCAGCTGAACTTTGAACAATCAGTTGTAAACAGTAGGATAATTCTATGCAACCATGCAATTCATCGGCACTAACATCTGAAATACTGCCCAGATCAGTTCCAAAAAGAAGATACTTCATCCCTGCCAGGTTTCTACAGATAATTATGGTCATGCATCGGTAAATGAAACTTGATGATTGCCTAACCCTTTTACCTATTTCAGGAGACATTTGATTTGCACTTTGCTACACGAGTACAAAGGCAGCAAGTCTCACTACACATTGGGTGCAGACATTTGGACAAAATCATGGCATGCCAAAATAAACATTAAGTTTAAGATAAATAATCTCAGGCATGAATAAAAATAAATGCCTACAATGTGCCTGGTTGCGAACATTGTTTTGTGCGACCAAAAGCCAATGGAATTTCCTGCAGCTACTTGAGAATTTTGCAAATGATTCAGTGCTAATAAGCGAGAACCCATTCAATAACTCAAGCCAATAGTTTATTAATAATTCATCAACAGGTTACTTTGACCTGACAATATCAAATTCAGCAACTCTATTAGAATAATCAAAAGCAGAAAAAAAAGCAAATAAAAAGATGAAAAAAAAACAGGTGCCAGAAATCTAAATTGAAAACAAAAGATGTTGAGCAGGCATATCATCAGCATCTGTGAATGTGAAACAGCGTTAATGTGTCAGTCCATAGACCCCTTGACAGATCCAGGAGAGAAAAACAAAGTTGATTTTAAGATGCAAAGAAGGTGGAGGAGGGATAAATGGGACAATGGGAATAAATCTGATGGGTCAGTCAGCGTTACCATGGATACATGTCGTGGAGGTCATGCAGATCAAGGGTCGGACCCAAAATGTTTCTCTTTCCACAGAGGCTGCCTGATCTATTGCTTCCTATGGTTCTTGTTTTTGTCTTAGTTAGATAAATATAGTATGGAACTAATAAAACTGGAACTGGGCTAACTATTCTACAGTTTGACAAATTATCTCAGTTTGGAAGAACCAACATTATAAAGCATTGAGATGTATTCGTTACCTGAGATATCCCCTGGTGCTCCTCCAGTTCTCCCAATGTTTAAGAGGAGATGGTCTATGTTAGGTACTGGTTGTAACTCTGTATTACATCCATGGTCAACTGGAGCCTACAACATCAAAATACATTTCAAAACCATATTTTTAAAATCTCAATATTGTTTTTTTTTAATTGTTTATCAGTTGCAAATCATCACACGTCTTTTATAAAGGTGCTTGCAAGCAGATGTCTTCGGTTATTCAAAATAGTTAATTATAGATTTCTCCATGAGAGCAATATTTATCCCTTATATTGACCAAGGGATTTACCTGAAGAGCAATTTTTCTATCACTGAAATATTCTTCGCTATGAAACTGCAGATTAATTCCACCTTAAAAATTAAATGTAAGCATAAGTGTTTGGTGACTATGTGGGTCAAAACTTTCTTCCCTGTCTACTTTTTGTTCTTGGTGTTTCTGCTATTTCTACACCCGGCCACATTTTGTGGCCCGAGGGGTTAAATGTACGCTCCGCATCACTGCTCTAACAGGTCTGCAGGGCAAGTGGCCCATCAGTGACATTGTGGCCCAGGGTCCTGTTCCTTGACCTTTCAGTAGCTTGTTGCTATCAAAGACATTGTATTTGATTAGCACAATTTATCAGTTCAAAAGGATTTAAATCATTTTAAAAAAACATAATGTTAAAAGCAGTGTGTAATAGAAATTGATTTAAAACATTATGACATGGGAACACTGCAAGGTAAAAAAAAGTTTTGAATTGTTATCAACCTACTTACTCAAAGCCCTATAACCACCCTGAGTATTAATTTCTCCATCATCAGTACATGGTGGCTACAAAGGGTGCCATATACATAATGCATTGCAGTCATTTGTCAAGGTAATCAAATGACACTCCACAAACCCACAACTTCTACCACCAAGGGGGTCAAGGCCAAAAGTTGCATCGAAATTCCGCTGCCTGTATATTCCCTTCCATATCATATACCACACTGATTTTGATATATTTCAGCATTCCTTCAATATCTTTGAGTCTAAATCCTGTAACTTCCCACCCTCCCCCCCCATTCCTCAAGACCATTGTAGGAGTACATTCATTAGATGAATGTTCAATGTGGCTCCACTGCCACCTTCTCAAGAACTGATGCAGACATTATCAGTTCATCATAATAATAATAATTTAATAGCCAAGTATGTTTTGCAACATATGAGGAATTTGGTTTGCCATACAGTCATAACAAAATAGCCCACTTCTTTAAAAAAATAAGCACCACTGACACGATGATCTTTTTCGTGTAAACGTTTGATTCTTAAATATATTTTTAATGAGCTACTATAAATTTTAGTATAGTGATAGAGCATGGAAACAGGCCCTTCGGCCCACAGAGTCCATGCTGACGACTGATCACCCATACACTAGTTCCATCCTGCACACAAGGGACAATTTAGAGGCCAATTAACCTGCGAACCTGCATCATTGTAATGTGCTCTGGAGAAAACCCACATGGTCACGGGGAGAAGATACAAACTGTAGTCTTAGTCAGGATTGAACACGGGTCTTTGGCGCTGCAGGGCGGCAACTCTACCACTGCACCACTGTACTGCTCCAAACTGCAACTGTTGATTTTTACTTTGTTTTTTTTGTTTTCTTCAATAATTTTAGGTTTCTTGAGCTTGCATGGAGCTATTCAAACCATTTTCATCAAAACTATCATTGCTAATACCAGTTTCTCTTTTAGATTAGGAATTACATCATTTGTTTTCTTAATGCTCCATTTATTAAGAAAAACAATTATTTCCTACAGCAGTCTGTGGGAGAATTTTTTGTAAGAATTATTCCTGCAGTAAATAATTCCTACAATTATTTTAATCTGATCTAAAGCCTTCAAGTTACATAGAATGCTACTTACTTTCCCATCCATGTCCCGATCTTCATTGAAAAACCAGTCATACTAAAAAAAAGCAAATGGGTTTCAAAAGTTATCCTAATAATCTGCTGGCACCGGAGCACTTATGTAATAGAGAAATAAAAGGGGATTGTGCACAGCATTGTTATCAATAACAGTTTGAAAGCACTATAAATATAGAGAATCATCCTGTTGTGATTTACAAGGATGAGGGATTACTAACAGAACACAGCGACATGCTGCCAACTACAAATCATCCCACCAATTTATGGTAAAGGGGAAGCAGTCTTGCTAGCGAAATAAAAAAAACCTACAGATACTGAAAATCTAAAAGACAGAAGATGCTGAAAAGACTCAGGTCAGGCCACATCTTTGATCTGAAATATTAACTGTTTCTGTTCCCACAGATGCAGCCTGACCTTCTGAGAAATGCCATCTTTTTCTAGTTTTCTATTAGAATAGTCTTATCCAATGCTTGTCCTTATTAGGTTCTGATACAAATTAGAAAGTTATCTCAGACAGTTGGCCCATCTACAATTGTAGCCATAGTACTATAATCTTGAATAATACAAATTATATCAATAACTACAATACTGGAGGGTTGGTGCTAAATAGTAATGCACTGTCTCGATATTGGTAATAAAACGCTGAGAAATTATTCAGATGCAGGACACAATAGTCAATTAAATTCAAAAAATTGCTGAAGCTCATTAATTACTGTATCAAAATGAAGAATCAATGTTTCAAAGGCCTACAATTCCACAGATTTGATTATATATTAATAGCATTCAGCACATCAAAACTCGCTCCTTGAATCATTGAATTTATACGCGTCAAAAAAAACAGATGGTGGAAATCTGAAACAAAAATGGAAAATGCTAGAAACTTTGGACCCCAAATATTGAAAGGTTCTCTTTCCAGAGGTGCTGCTTACTTGCTGAGCTTGTCCTTTATAAGTAGATTACATATGTTTTCTCATTTACATATCTTGACCACAGAATTCTCCTCCTTAAGCAGATGCTCCATGATTCTGTTAGTTTCTTTCCTATGACTGGACTATTTCATCAATCTATTCCTGTGCTAGGTTAGCCTTTGAGTTTAAAACAGGATAAGGACGAGAGCACTAGGAGCAGGAGTAGGGCTCCAGGCCCTCAAGCCTGCTCCATCAAACTTATCACTGATCTTCCACCTCAGCTCTATTTTACTGCACTGTCCTACTACTTGTCTCCCCGATGATTTATCTCCAGCTATTTTTGCATGGCATGAGTGACTGAACCACCACCCTGAGTGAATAAATTTCTCCTCATCTCTCTTCTGACCTCTGGCCTATCACTTTATTCAACGTTTTGTTTCCCTGTAACTGGATTTGTTAGCCAGGGGAAACAATCCATCTGCAAGTTTCAATTGCATCGCCTCTCTTTCTATTAAATTCTGGAGAATTTGAACTGTGCCAATCTCACTACAGATGGTAAACCTGCCATTCCAGGAGCCATCACAATCTTCCAATCTCCAGGAACCATTTCAGAAACTGTAGCATTTGGAATTATTTGATTCTTCTCAATAAATCATTCAGTTATTCAGTCATAATAAAAAGTTTTAAACGTACATGTTGTATTAATGTTTCAATGATTTTGTACCGATCTTGCATGTGTGTCACCATGTCAATCATTTTATCCTCTGATGTTCTCACAAGTGTTGGGCCAAACACCAGTGCCAGATTCCGCGGTTCCATCTAAGAGGGAGAAAACAAAAGGCAACGTCAGACTGGGAAACAAATTCATATTAAAAGGAATCGTCAGTGATGAGTAAATTAATTGGTAAAGTTAATGATAGATCATTTTACTCCTACCATCGGGAAGAAGGTATAGAATCTGAAAACAGTGACCACTAGGTTCAAGAATAGCTTATTTACAACAACTCAGGCTCTTGAACACTAACCTCAACTGTGAACTATCTTTGTTTGCATTAAAGACTTTAGGTTTTTTCTGCATTAGTATTGACCTTATCCATTTATTGAATTTTTATTTATTACATATTAACTGCTGCAAATGAGAATTCCATTGTTCTATTGTCGGTAAATATGACAATTAAACACTCTTGATTCTTGAAAAATATTCATTACAAAAAGTTCCCCTAAATCAAATTCATGATGCTGAGCATAATAGGTTTACTGGACACAGATGTCCCTCACAATGAAAAGGCAGAGGAAAAGACTATTCAGTTCATCTTGCCTATGTTGGCTCTTTGAAGTGTTACACAATTAGTTTCACTCCTTGACACTTTCCACATTCTATAGCTATAGAATTGTTTCCTTTTCCCACTCCAAGTTAGCCCAAATTCTCCCACAATGCTATAGTAGGAGTACTACATTGGGAACAATGTCAAACCATGCACATCCTGCCAGGAAAGTGCAAAAAAATTATATTTGCTCAGATTTCTGGAGGAGTGTTCAACATCCTAAAAGTTATTGCTACTGTGTTTAATTGCAGGAAAGAAAAGGTGTTCAATTACAAAATAGAGCTGCTGTCTACAGAGCCAGAGACCTGGGTTCTAAACTGACCTCGGGTGCTGTTGTGTGTGGAGCTTGCACGTTTTTTCATTGACTGCATCAGTTTCTTCTGCTTGCTCCTGTTTCCTCCCACATCCCAGAGACGCGCAGACGCGATTGTCCCTAGTGAGTAGGGAGTGGATGCGAATGTGGGATATAACTAGTGTGAATGGGTGATCAATGGTCCAAAGGGCCAGTTTCCATGGTGTATCTTTCAAGTTAAATCAATTCAAAACACTGAAAGAATCAAATGTCAGGATTTCCAAATAGGGACTTGTGTTGAAGAATTCAGCTCTATTTCCGATCTGTATCCTCATACACTCAGTTTAAACTCTGGAAGTGTGATATTGTGTCTCAAGGATATTTACCCCACATATTGATCCAAGTGAACTTGGGTTGATAATAAACTGCATGTCTCATCCAATGCACAGAATTCAAGATCCTTTGCATTATTTACACTATGTTTCAAAAGTCGTGCCCATTCCAAACTCTGTGTCCTCTATTTTCATACTCTGCTTTTCAGCATTGCAACCTGTAAGTTTAGGTTTATTATTGCTATGTGTACCGAGGTACAGTGAAAAGCTATGTTTCGATTGCAATCCAATTAGATTGGACATAAATACAAAATAAATACAAAGATTATACATAAATACAATCACATCAAACTCAAGTACATTGGATGGAGCAAATGATATGATACAAAGTGCAGAATATAGTTCTCAGCATTGTAATGCATCAGTTCCATGGACAAAGTCCAATGTCTATAATGGACGTAAAGTTAAATGTACCCTAACTTAGGGAAGGACTGTTCATAAGCCAGATAAAGGGGGGAAGTAGCTGTTCTTGAATCTGGTGATGCACACTTTCAAGCTTCTGCATCTTTTGCCTGATGGGAGCAGGGAGAAGAAGGAATGACCTTGGTGGAATGTCCATCATAGGATCAAAGGCAGAATATGGAACTCTCAGTCCAAAAATCTAACTTTCCTATTTATTTTCCAAAGCATCTTCTAATACACATTTTTAACAACATTGTTTTCTATATAACTGCCTTGCAACTCAAGATGCATTTATATTAGATTTAATAATTTTATGTGGGAAAAACTGCACAGAGAGACATTTTATTTTCAGTAGCTGGTCATCAACATAGAATTAAAATTATTGGTTGAAAGTGTAGAGCACCTTGTTCTTTTCAGAGTGATCTGCCACAGTCTTCAGGTGACCCGTGAGAAACTTAAGGGTTTCAAAATAATATTCTGGTAAGTTCCAAAGCTGAAAAAATGCAGGATATATTAGCATAGAATTGAGCATTCATGTTCATTTTCTATAATTTCCAATGTTACAGAAATTTCATTTAAATACTAAACAGCACAGTTTCAGCCTAATCTTTTATATAGGCATAACATGACACCGGCCTTTTGTGAATGATCATTTTTCAGATGAAAAGAAACCATGAGATTATTGCATTTTTGAACATACTTTAATCCCTTGGATGTAGAAAGTACAATTTCAAAGTTATAGGTGATAGAAACCTGTAAATGTGTTTAATGTTGTATATAGCGAGGACAAATGTAATACAGCTGGACATAGACTGGTGAAATTAGGAAGACGCACGGCAGAAGGCAAGTAGTCCCAAAGTTTGAAGTGATTGAAGTTTGGAAGTAAGAAGTGGCAAAAGCAGAATTATGGTTAAATTAAATGTTGCAATGTTAAAGAGGTGCAAGAAAAGTGAAAACAGGGAGCTCATGTGAATTTTGATAGATTGATGGGTTGAAAAAAAGGATACTTGGTTTCACAGAAACAAATTTTATAAATCACTGGAAATTTAGGTTTTTGGAAAAGTCAATACTGTAAGAGATTCATTAAAATTATCACAGAAATAAGTTTTGTAGAAAGAACAGAAAGTGGAATATTCTCCTTGAGGCAAAGAACGTTGAGGTTGGATTTAAAGAAGCCAGAGGAAACAAGCTTTTCTTTTAAATTCATTTTCAATAGACATTGATAATATCAATTTATCATGAAATGATAATGCAAAAGTGATTATTTGAAGTTGGAATATATTCAGGGTATTAGATATATTATCTAGTACAATTTACCAGTTTCTTAAATGTTTGAAGCCTTTCCGCTGCATCTTCCAGTCTGTTAGCTTCGATGAAATCATTGTATTTATCTGTAAAGCACAGAAGGCAATAATATACATGTTAGCCTGTGGTAGACGTTAGCCAGCTTTATTGAAACAGGGATTCTAAAGTTGAAATTGCAGGTCAATATCAAATAAAACTTCAAGGTTGGAAACAAGGTAGTTTGCCTGAACAAATAGCTGGGCTGTGACCAAAATTAATAGACGCAGAACAAATTTTGTAACAGGGACCAAAGGTGATAGCTTTCTGTTTGCTAAAGTCTAATTAAAGAATTAATTGTTAAACAAAGTATTTGATTACACAGAAACTTTGAAGAGGTTAAAAGTGTTGACGGTGATCTAGAATAGTCATCAATATAAGTGGAATTTGACTAGGTTTTGAATGTCACTGACAAGCGGCTTATAAATGGGAGATATTGGCAGGGGGGGAGGGGGATTCTGAGGGTTTCAAGGAATCCAGAGACAATAGTGAGCGGAGAAGATAAATTAAAGCAGGAAATTATCTAAATAATTTAGCACCTCCTGTCTTATCCACGGAAGAGTTTGCAGTTTCCGCAAAAACTTTATATGCGGTTTACCATGTCTAATGAGGCTGACATCAGAAATTGCAAAATCCATGTAAACCTAAGTGGAAGCAAATTATACGAATATCAGAGAGTTGGGAAAGGGAAATTAGATATATTTCCTGAGTCAGAAACAGCAATAAAACATTAATTAGTAATTAATCAAAAGCTATTTCATCTAAGTCTGCATTAGCAGTTCTGAATCACCTTTGTATATGAGGCACTTTGTCACTGCTTGAGTGTGAAAAGGCACCAAATAAGATTTGCCAACTTTAAGCTTTAAGGGGAAAGGGACAAACTTTAAAGGACATGCGTGGGACAAGTTTTTTTTAATACACAGAGGGTGGTGAGTGCTTGGAATGTGCTGCCAGAGATGGTGGTCGATGCAGATATGATAATGGCATTTAAGAGACTTTTGGATAAGCACATGTATATGCAGGAAATGTAGGGAGATGCAGTGAGATGAAAGTTTATCTTGCCATTATGTTTTGCACAGACATTGTGGACCATGGGGCCATTTACAATGATAATTTTCTAAATGCTTCTAAATGGAAGTTTATGATTTTTCACAGTTGATTTAATCTAATGATATAAATGTCACCATATTACACGTGATTCACTTTTTCACACTGCATCAATTGATAATTAAGATATTTTACTCACCATCTGTGAAGAGAGGCTGAGGAAGCTTTCGAAAAAATAGTTTAAGCAAACTGCTGATCACATTGAGGTCCTGCCATTTCTGCGAAGATAACATGAACTAATATAAATAGTCATCATAAATCATCACAGAGAACACTATGTCCATACAGATCCCTACAGTTAACCATTGTTTGATGAATCATGAACTCTGTATCAGAGACCTGGGGAAAAGGATGAAAGATGTCTCTGAGGCATTGGATTAAAACCAAAGTCTCTTATAAGCCATTAATGAATAACACAAAAATGTTGTTCTCGTTGACTAAAAATTGGTGCTGGATCACTATTATTGTTTGTGAGTGTGTGCATATTCAACACGTGTGTACACACAGTGCCCTCGATAATGTTTGGGACAAAGACCCATAATTTATTTATTTGCCTATGTGCTTCACAATTAGAGATTTGTAATAGAAAAAATCACATGTGGTTAAAGTGCACATTGTCAGATTTTAATAAAGGCCATTTTTATACATTTTGGTTTCACCACGTAGAAATTACAGCAGTGTTTCTATATATTGTCCCCCCATTTCAGGGCACCATAATGTTTGGGACACAGCAATGTCATGTCAATGAAAGTAGGCATGTTTAGTATTTTGTTACATATTCTTTGCATGCAATGACTGCTTGAAGTCTGCGATTTATGGACATCACCAGTTGCTAGGTGTCTTCTCTGGTAATGCCCTGCCAGGCCTGTATTACAGCCATCTTTAGCTTATGCGTGTTTTGGGGGCTCGTCCCCTTCAGTTTTCGCTTCAGCATATAAGGCATGGTTAATTGGGTTCTGATCGGGTGATTGACTTGGCCACTGATCGGGTGATTGACTTGGCCACTCAAGAATTGACCATTTTTTTGCTTTGTTGCTTTGTTCCCTTGTTGCTTTAGCAGGATGTTTGGGATCATTGTCTTGCTGTAGAATAAGCCACCGGCCAATGAATTTTGAGGCATTTGTTGAACTTGAGCAGATAGGATGAGTCTAATAACTTCAGAATTCATTATGCTACTACCATCAGCAGTTGTATATCAATGAAGATAAGTGAGCCAGTACCTTCATCAGCCATACATGCCCTGGCCATAACACCCCCACCACCGTGTTTCACACATGAGGTGGTATGCTTTTGATCTTGGGCAGTTCCTTCTCTCCTCTATACTTTGCTCTTGCCATAACTATGATAGGAGTTAATCTTCGTCTCATCTGTCCACAAGACCTTTTTCCAGAACTGCAGTTGCTCTTTTAAGTACTCCTTGGCAAACTGTAACATGGCCATTCTATTTTTGCAGCTAACCAGTGGTTTGTATCTTGCATTGTAGCCTCTGTATTCCTGTTCATGAAGTCTTCTGCGGACAGTGGTCATTGACAAATCCACACCTGACTCCTAAAGAGTGTTTCTGATCTGTCGGACAGGTTAGGGTATTTTTCTTTATTATGGAGAGAATTCTTCCGTCATCAGCTGTGGAGGTCTTCCTTGGCCTGCTAGTCCCTTTGCAATTAGTAAGCTCACCAGTGCTCTCTTTCTTCTTAATGATGTTCCAAACAGTTGATTTTGGTAAGCCGAAGGTTTGGCTGATGTCTCTAACAGTTTTATTCTTGTTTCTCGGTCTCATAATGGCTTATCTGACTTTCATTGGCACAACTTTGGTCCTCATGTTGATAAACAGCAATAAAAGTTTCCAAAGATGATGGAAAGTCTGGAGGAAAGACGAGCTGCTGAGAGCTCCCTTATATCTGCATTAAGGAGGCAATCAAACACACCTGAGCCATTACAAACACCCGTGAAGCCATGTGTCCCAAACATTATGGTGCCCTGAAATGGGGGGACTATGTATAAACACAGCTGTAATTTCTACATGGCGAAACCAAAATGTATATAAATGGCCTTTAATAAAATCTGACAATGTGCACTTCAACCACGTGATTTTTTTTTCTATAACAAATCTCAAATTGTGGAGCACAGAGGCAAATAAATAAATGATGGGTCTTCGTCCTAAACATTATGGAGGGCACTGTATGTATATTCAGGGTATATTTATATGTATATATATGTGTGTGTGTGTGTGTGTGTGTGTGTGTGTGTGTGTGTGTGTGTGTGTGTGTGTGTGTGTGTATATATATATATATATATATATATATATATATATATATATATATATATATATATATAAATATAAATCCCTGTGTGTGTGTGTGTGTGTGTATATACACACATATACACACACACACACATATATACATATATATATATATATATATATATACACACACATACACATGTATACACAAACTGAACTTTTTTCCCTTTATTATATTGTTTACAGTGTACTGTGTTTACATATTCTGTTGTGCTGCTGCAAATAGGAATGTCATGTTCTATGTGGGACTTCTGACAATAAAACACTCTTGAAGACTGATAAGTCAGACGGCTTTCAGAAACTTTCTTACAAAACCAGACTCTATGCAACTGCAGAGAAGGGGATGCCAATAAGTTTGTGGAAGAACCGGAAGCTTACTTCTTCTGAGGTATTTAGATCAGTCATTCCCTTATTCAGTTGGTCTTGCAGGCTGGAGACCATGGCATTGTTCCCTGGTACCCTATAGATCCCTGTGTACTCCAAACCCTTCTCCTCCACCAGTTTACAACACATCTCCACTATCAACGGAATAAACTGCAAAACAAATAAACACATATATCAATATCTGATCAACAGAGGAACGTTATAGGCCAGTATTTAACTTTAAAACAGAAGAGCAGATTTTTTTTTTTACCCGAAAGATGACAGCAAAACACAACATATATTTATTACTCTTCACAAAGTAAAATAACCCAAGGTATTTTGTAGGATCTTTATTCAATAACATTTTAAATAGAGTATATGAGTAATAAGAATAAGCTAAGTTACCTTTGGTCAGAGGTAGAATTCAGGAATCTTAAAGAATGGGCAGATGGAGATGTGGAATGAATAGGGGAATGGAGAGTGGGGTAGATTGAAGTTAAACACTTTTTTAATACAAGTCACCTGTATGTATCATGGTATTGCTACATACACAAACATTTCCAGCTCAGTAAAGACATGCACACATAACCAGTACCTTGTTTTTTACACCAGGCTGACACTCCTCCAGCCGAACACCAAAAGCTGCTCCAGAAACAGTTTTTTTTGTCTTCTTCATTATGTTCAACCAAGAGCTCTTGTCCTTAGGAGGGCTACTTTCATCTGGAAAAATAAATAAGCATTGAAAGATTACTTCCTTTTCAAAGTATTCATTTTTGGTTCATGGGTGTTGCTGCCCATTCCTAAAAGCCATTGAAAATGTAGTTCTAATGAAAGCTCCTGTATTGTTCTTGGGTAATACTGTCACAATTCAACATTAGAATAACACAAAACCCATGAGCCCAGTTGACTACACTATATATGGACACTGCTAGATGATGGATGCATGGATTCGCTGCATGGACACTGCATAGATTCGCACTCCGGCTTCTGCATGCTGAAAAAGAAGCATGATTATTACAATGTGCTCAGAATATTAAAATCATAATGGAAAGATTTCAAGTTGCTAATTTCTGTCAAATCGTCAACCTTTTCCTTTAAGTTCTTCGTAGTTGTATGGAAAAGGTTAAGACATTTGTTTTGCAAGAATTGGAAGTATAATTATGCTGCACTGTGAGCATTGGCAACATCATTTGGGTAAAAAAGGACGGGCCATGTTGAATTCTCTGATGAGAATATGTTAACTGCTCTCTATTGCACAACATGGGAAAGTCATGAATTATAAAGCAGAGGTCTTGTCAGATAGGAATTCATGCATGTATTTTAAATTCCAAAGAAAATAAGATGCAGGTCTATGAGGAAAGAGCAGGGAAATGGGATTAACTGAATTTCTCTACTGGAACTGCATAAAATTCAGTGAGGTAAATGGCCTTCCCCTGGGCTTTTGGTAAGTGGAGGCTTTCAGTGCAATGAAGGGGAGGAGTGTTCTAGCTTTTGCTTAGTGAATTAATGTACTAGACAGAGGCTCGACGTGCACTTCAGATCTACGGTATGCAGACCCTGGTTCCGTGGGAACTCCACAACACCTTCCATGTCCTGGAAAACCACAGGTGCGGGATGTGTCACCAGCTTGAGGGGGTTTCAACATAGAACGGTATAGCATAAGAACAGGCCATTTGGCCCACAATTTCTGTACCGAACATGATGTCAAGCCCCACTCTTGCCTGCACATAATCCATACCCTGCAAATCCATATGCTTGTCTAAAAGTCTCTTAAATTCCACTATTATACCTGCCTCAACCACCACCCTCGGCAGCACTTTCTAGGCACTCACAACCCTCTGTGTACAATACCTGCCCTGCACATCTCCTTTAAACCTTTACACTCTCACCTTATAGCTATGCCATCTAGCACCTGATTTTATTCCATCCTGGGAAATGGTTTCCAACTGTCTACCCTATCTAAGCCTCCCATAATATGGTCAACTAATACTAGGTCTACCTGTAAGCTCCGGCATTCCAGAGAAAACAATCCATGTCTGTCCGTTCCATAGAGCAAACACCCCCGAATGCTGGAATCTTTTCAACCAAATTTACAATCTCGTTGGTCATCCAAAGCATCTCTCCTCCTTACCAAAATATGATAGTTCTGAATTTTGATGAACTTGCCTTTAAACAACTCCCCCATGTCAGATGTCCGCACCAGCACAGTGGCGCAGCAGTAGCATTGCTGCCTTACAGTGCCAGAGATCCATATTCGATCCTGACTATGGGTGCTGTCTGTACGGAGTTTGTAGGTTCTCATTGTGAACTGTGTGGGTTTTCTCCGAGATCTTCGGTTTCCTCCCACACGCCAAATACATACAGGTTTGTACGTTAATTGGCTTGGTATGAATTGTAAAGTGTTCCTAGTGTGTGTAGGATAGTATTAATGTGCGGGGATCGGTGGTCGGCGCGGACTCGTGGGACGAAAGCGCCTGTGTCCGCGCTGTACCTCTAAATTAAACTAAAAAAAAAAATCACACTCCCCATCTTCCTTCTTTATTAGATTCCTTATCTGCACCATTTTTACAGATGTCTGAAATACATGAGCTGTAGATTTCCAAACAACTTATTCAAGTAGCATAACTGTCCAGTCCTCAACCAACTTGACGTTCAGTCCTCTATCCAAACTATTGCCTGCTTCTCAATGAGGCTGGTTGTAAAGGATGGTGGGTTTATAAAATGTGCATATTTTAATGCTAGGAGCATTGTAAGTAAGGTGGATGAACTTAGAGCCTGGATTGACACCTGGAAATATGATGTTGTGGCAATCAGTGAAACATGGTTGCAGGAGGGCTGTGATTGGAAACTAAATATTCCAGGATTTCGTTGCTTCCGGGGTGATAGAATTGGAGGGACCAGAGGTGGAGGTGTTGCATTGCTTGTCAGAGAGGATATTACAGCAGTGCTTTGGCAGGATAGATTAGAGGGTTCGTCTAGGGAGGCTATTTGGGTGGAACTGAGAAGTGGGAACGGTGTAGCAACACTTTTAGGGGTGTACTATAGACCGCCAAATGGGGAGCGAGAATTGGAAGAGCAAATATGTAAGGAGATAGCAGATATTAGTAGTAAGCACAAGGTAGTGATTGTGGGAGATTTCAATTTCCCAAAAATAGACTGGGAAACACATTCTGTAAATGGGCTGGATGGTTTGGAGTTTGTAAAATATGTGCAGGATAGTTTTTTGCAGCAGTACATAGAGGTACCGACCAGAGAAGGGGCAGTGCTGGACCTCCTGTTAAGAAATGAGGCAGGACAGGTGACGGAGGTATGCGTTGGTGAGCACTTCGGGACCAGTGATCACAATACCATTAGTTTCAATATAATTATGGAGCGAGTCAGAACAGGACCTAGAGTGGAGATTTTTGATTGGAGAAAGGCTAACTTTGAGGGAATGCGTGAGGATTTTAAAGGAGTGAATTGGGACACTTTGTTTCATGGGAAGGATGTAGAAGAGAAATGGAGGACATTTAAAGGGGAAATTGTAAGAGTACAGAATCTTTATGTCCCTGTTAGGTTGAAAGGAAATAGTAAAAATTGGAAAGAGCCATGGTTTTCAAGGGAAATTAGACACTTGTTTCGAAAAAAAGAGAGATATCTACAATAATTATAGGAGGCATGGAGTAAATGAGGTGCTAGAGGAGTATAAAGAATGTAAAAAGAATCTTACGAAAGAAATTAGGAAGGCTAAAAGAAGATATGAGGTTGCTTTGGCAAGAAAGGTGAAAGTAAATCCAAAGGGTTTCTACAGCTATATTAATAGCAAAAGGATAACGAGGGATAAAATTGGACCATTAGAGAACCAGAATGGACAGCTATCTGCAGAGCCAAAAGAGATTGGGGAGATATTGAACAATTTCTTTTCTTCGGTATTCACCAAGGAGAAGGATATTGAACTCTGTGAGGTAAGGGAAAAAAGTAGAGTAGCTATGGAAACTATGAGATTCAAAGAGGAGGAAGTACTGACACTTTTGAAAAATATAAAGGTGGATAAGTCTCCAGGTCCTGACAGGATATTCCCTATGACATTGAGGGAAGTTAGTGTAGAAATAGCAGGAGCTATGACAGAAATATTTCAAATGTCATTAGAAACGGGAATAGTGCCGGAGGATTGGCGTACTGTGCATGTTGTTCCATTGTTTAAAAAGGGTTCAAAGAATAAACCTAGAATTATAGAACTATTAGTTTGACGTCAGTGGTGGGCAAATTAATGGAAAGGATACTTAGAGATAATATATATAAGCATCTGGATAAACAGGGTCTGATCAGGAACAGTCAACATGGATTTGTGCCTGGAAGGTCATGTTTGACAAACCTTCTTGAATTATTTGAAGCGGTAACTAGGGAAATTGATGAGGGTAAAGCAGTGGATGTTGTCTATATGGATTTCAGTAAGGCCTTTGACAAGGTTCCCCATCGAAGGTTGGTTCAGAAGGTTCAATCTTTGGGTGTTAATGGCGGAGTAGCAAGATGGATTCAACAGTGGCTGAATGGGAGATGTCAGAGAGTAATGGTGGATGGCTGTTTGTCAGGTTGGAAGCCGGTGACCAGTGGGGTGCCTCAGGGATCTGTGTTGGGTCCACTGTTGTTTGTCATGTACATCAATGATCTGGATGATGGGTGGAAAATTGGATAAGTAAGTATGCAGATGATACTAAGATAGGTGGTATTGTGGATAATGAAGTAGATTCTCAAAGTCTACAGAGAGATTTGGGCCATTTGGAAAAGTGGGCTGAAAGATGGCAGATGGAGTTTAATGCTGATAAGTGTGAAGTGCTACATCTTGGCAGGACAAATCAAAATAGGACGTACATGGTAAATGGTAGGGAATTGAGGAATGCTGTGGAACAGAGGGATCTAGGAATAACTGTGCATAGTTCCCTGAAGGTGGAATCGCATGTAGATAGGGTGGTAAAGAAAGCCTTTGGTGTGCTGGCCTTTATAAATCAGACATTGAATATAGGAGTAGGGAAGTAATGTTAAAATTGTACAAGGCATTGGTAAGACCAATTCTGGAGTATGGTGTACAATTTTGGTCGCCTAGTTATAGGAAGGATGTCAACAAAATAGAGAGAGTACAGAGGAGATTTACTAGAATGTTGCCAGGGTTCCAGCAACTATGTTACAGAGAAAGGTTGAACAAGTTAGGTCTTTATTCTTTGGAGCGCAGAAGGTTAAGGGGGGACTTGATTGAGGTCTTTAAAATGATGAAAGGGATAGACAGAGTTGACGTGGATACGCTTTTTCCCATTGAGTGTAGGGAAGATTCAAACAAGAGGGCATGACATGAGAATTAAGGGACAGAAGTTTAGGGGTAACGTGAGGGGGAACTTCTTTACTCAGAGGGTGGTGGCTGTGTGGAATGAGCTTCCAGCAGAGGTGGTGGAGGCAGGATCGATTTTAACATTTAAAAGTAAAGTGGATAGGTATATGGACGTGAAGGGAATGGAAGGGTATGGTCTGAGTGCAGGTAGATGGGACTAGGGGAAAACAAATGGTCGGCACGGACTGGAAGGGCCGAGAGGGCCTGTCTCCGTGCTGTAATTGTTATATGGTTATATGGTTATAATAGGTTTACCCATTCTGAAATTAACAAAAAATTCTGCAATGAAAAGGGATGAACAAATAAATGCATTCCCCCAAGTCATTACACAGCATCTGAAGAAGGGTCTCAATCTGAAACGTCACCTATTCCTTTTCTCCAGAAATGCTGCCTGACCAATTCAGTTACTCCTGCATTTGTGTCTATCTTCGGTTTTCTTACCCATCTTAAAATAATTGTAAATGAGGGATTTCTACATTTATATTTTCTATAAAAAGTATATTATGGCAGCTCCTTTTCACATTTTCTGCTTGCTAGAAGTCTGGGTAGGAATCGGCTACAGAGCCTTAATACACAAACAACCTGAAATGCAACAGCTTCTCCCAGATTTACCTCTCTCGCTGTTATCTATTAGGATGTACAATTCATTTTGCAACAAGACTGCCCTCTGGTGCACTGATTGATTCCTGCCGGGAAGCAACGCCCTTACAGATCGTGAGATAAAGATTCAGGCCTACTCTGAAATTTGTTCCAATGCTAGTTTTTCCTGTGGAATTTTAACAATAACACGCCCCTGCTGAACAATATAAGAATAAGAAACAATTTCAGCCATCAATAATTTTTTTCTGACAGCTTAAGATTGTGCGTCTTGATACTTTGCTGGTGGAGGCTTTGTGCCTGGGAGGTGGTATTGACTGGGGGCTGCTTTCTTTAATCAGTCACCCCATACTCATGCTATTTATAGGTTTTCAGGATTCAATTCTGGAGTCAGTCAAACAGAATTAAATTAATTACTCATAAATCTAATTTAAAAAACTGCAGTGGCTAGAAATCAAAAATAAAAGCAGAAATAGCAGGAATAATTCAGCAGTGAGTCCAGAAGGCTGCAACATGCCCATATGCAAGATGAGGTGCTGCTCTTCAAAGAAACATTTTGAGATCTGGTTTTGCTTGCAAAACCCGCATTTAATCTCCATCTCTAACTGCCCATGAGAAGATGGTGACGAATCATCACTGAAACTACAAGAAGAATTTGTGAAGCAAGTCCCATATTATTGTTGGCATAGAGTTCTGTGATTTAGTCCCAGAAATGAATAAGGAATGTCATTGTGTTTCTAGGTCACTATGGATGCGATCTGGAGGGGGAACATGCTGAACTTCCCACAGTCCTGTCCTGCTCCTCACTGGGGAAGGCTCTGTGACTGGGAGGTGCTATCAGAGTTGGGCTACTTTATTCAGTCACCTCATCCTCCTGCAATTTCATGTCATAGCAGCAGAATTAGGCCATTCGGCCTATCGAGTCTACTCTGCCATTCAATCATTGCTGCTCTACCTTTCCCTCTCAACCTCATTCTCCTGCCTTCTCCCCATAACCTTTGACACGCGTACTAATCAAGAATCTGTCAAATTCCACTTTAAAAATACCCAATGACTTGGCCTCCACAGCCGTCTGTGGCAATGAATTCCACTGATTCACCACCTCTGATTAAAGAAATACCTCTGACTTATATACTTTTCCTTCTACTTATTTCTTTTCCTTCTTGTCTTTGCAGTGATTTCCCTTTGAACCACAATTATTCACCTAGATCTCTCAGCAAATATTTCTTAGCTAAAAGATAATTCAAAGATAAGACAAACCAATCCAAACTATTGTAATTAAAAGGATGATTGCTGGTGACTGAAGCCACAACAGAAGAAACTAAACTCCATTGTGCAATAATCCCTGTTATTGTCAAAAATCTATAACCTATCTCTAAATTTTGCCTTAACTTTGAATAATTAGAGTTAGGTGCGAGCAACTGAAGGAAATGAATAATGATGAGAACTCTTGCAAGATAAGAACGACAAGGTTATGGAGAGAGAGCATAAGGTATTAAGCTGATTCACCTTTGTTTGCATTATCTTGTCTGGGGGATCGCGGTCGACGAATGACATGATGCCGTGATCCTTTTGGAGAAGAGTCGGATTTATTATTTGCAGGGCTGCAAAACAATAAAGGTACAATCTCAGATTTGAAAAATCCAAATCTTGTTTTAACATGTATTCCCACCACTGAGTCATCCCATTTCCATAGCATCACCATATCAGATTCAACCTCAGCTCACCCACTGCTGAAACCCTAATCAAAGTTAACGAGATAAATGTACTCTTGGCTACACGCCACTTTCTATAAACTGGAGATTATCTAAACTTATGTTTTCCGATGTCCTAACTTGCATTAGCCCATTCACCCAATACTCTTACAGTTTGTGCCCTAGAATGCAAACTGGTGAAGCAAAAGTTTTCCATCTTGTTTCAGATCCCCTCATGGTCTCAGCCTCTCCAACAATCTCAAACCCTTCTGGTCACATAATCCACTGATTAATTGATCTCCTTGAGAGAAGGAAATCCACCGTTCCAAACTGGTCTAATGTGATTCAAACCTGGAATCAATTTATTCAATTTTGACTGTACCCTTTGTAGAGTCTTCAAATCCTTCATAATATGTGGTGATGGAAGTTGAACAAATTATTCCACTTTGGGTTTAAACTGTGGCGTTTCGCAAAGGTCTGCCATGACTTCCTCACTTTATGATGTACAGAAACCGACCTGCTTTATTATGACATTCTTGATTAGACAGAAGGGTAGACGACTTGACTAACATAAAACAGAAGAAAATGGGATGTGGGAGGGAACGTGAGCACCAGAGGAAACCCACCAGGTCAGAGGGAGAAGGTGCAAGCATCACACGCAGCACCCGAGGTCAGGATTGAACTTGGGTCTCTGATGCTGAAGCAATGCTCGATTAGCTGTGCCACATTGAACTTGACTTCTGCTATAAATGGGATTGTCTGAATTTGAGAAGATTTTTCTTTGGATTATTTCCAAAGATTGCTTGCAAGCAAGGATTCACCGACACTTTATGTCCAGGTTCACAAAATGTGTGTTTGGGTTGTGGGTTGCTGAGTATTTAATGCCTCCAAATCCAAAATTGGATCAATATTTTTAAATGATGAATGAGGGAAGGGAAAAATAAATTGGCATTGTACTTTTTATAAAAGCAAAAGCATCGTATTTAATTGAAGTAGCTGAAACAATCCTGGGAAGGACTCAAGAGTATTCGTTTGCTAACACTTTGGCACTGGTACCAGCTCTAATATCAACACTTGCATTGTTGGACCTTATATAGCACTATATATGCTTTGCAAACCAAAGGAAGTTTGCCAAGTTTTGATAAATATTCATAATGTTTCCCCCCTTGGAATTTCTTTTTTTAAACAGTGAAGTTTTTCCACGAAATGAGTCACTTGTTTCTCATGATAATCTGCGTGCCAACTAGATAACAATTTGGACAAAGTACAGCATACGTCACCCATTTTCTTCATTTTTTTAAGGTGCATTTAACACCCCAATTCAAATTAGAATTGAAAGAAAAGCCTTTGGTCTGCACAGCATGAAAACCCTGCACCAGATCGCAAAAGCAGACAATGAAAGCTACCTGGTCAAACACTGAGACAAAAAAAAACCTTCTGCTGGAAGAAATGATATTCACATCCTTGATGTCAAATAACATTTCTAAAATGTACTCAGCTAACATGAATGAAGAGTTCAGTCAATAGATTGTATCAACAAAGATCAGCTTTTTTTTTCCATTCCAGACTGCTGACTGCAATAGGCAGATTCCTAGCACACAAATGAGGAAAGTACTGCTCGCTTATATCATAAATAATGCAGTATAAAGAAATATTTCAGCATCTGGTTTCATTACCTCTGGTTCCTGTACTCCTTTAATTTGACTTGTATCAATCTGGCACTTGTATCCTAATAAAAGAAACATACTTGAAATACCGTAGTCCTTGAATATATCCAAACATAATCTCCCACATACACTATAACAACCAAGAGGGCAGGAAGAGAATAGAGTTTACAGGAATTTATAAAGGGAAAATCAAGTTTGATAAATCTAATTTTCTGAGCATTTTATTAACTAGAGATGAGGGGAAAAAAATCAACGAGTATAGTATATTTGAATTTTGGCAAGCTTTCAATAAAAGTGCTGAACAAAGTTAGAGCACTTGGAATTGGTGGTAATTTACTAACATGGATTGGGGAATGGTTAACAGAACACAAAGAGGTCCTCTTAGGGTTGTCAGTTTATGACTAATGCACCTGTGCCAGCTACATTATAAATTAATGTACTAATACATGTCAGCAATTATTGGTAAGATGTATTAGTGCATCTATTTTATAAAGTACTGAGTCAACATCTGCAGCATCTGCAGGGCTCAACAGACTTTTATCAGATTAAATCTTCGTCAAAGAAATCCATTGTGTTACCATGGCAACGCATCGTGAAGCAAGTTTACTCTTTAGTACCAGCATTGAAAATAATTCATTATTGGAGGTGGGAAGATCAATAGCACACATTAATATATGACTGTTCATGTTACAGTTGGAATTGGAGGAGCATCCAAATGATGAATGTCATCCGGCAAACATAAAAATTGCCACTACACCACCGTGTGGCACAGTAGTTGCAATTTTTTATTTGCTGGATTACATTCATCATTTTGCTATCTTTATGGGATATTTTCAAGATACGATTCCCATCATTGCCCACATCAGGAAAATAATTTGCACTCTATCCAACCATCGATAGACGTGGCTGTGGTCAAAGTAGGTCCAATTAAAGGTCACTGACCCGTGATGCTAACAACATTTCTCTCACCACAGAAGCTACCTCACCTTATTAGTATTGTGCAGAATGTTCAACCTTATATGAAATCACACTGGGGCCGTGCTTACCTCTCCCTCTGTTTTACTGTTCTCTTGGATGATTTTAATCCAGTTCAACATATCATCTCTATCCTCAGCCTGAAACAGGTATTCGCAGAAATCTGAAGTAGTCAGCCTGAAAACATTCTTCCTTTTAGTCTCACTGTAAGAAATATCAATCAGACAGGCTTTAACACAAATGGGCTGTTCATCCTCAGCAGGAGATGTAACGTAGGTCACTGCGTCCCTTTTGTCCTTGTGCAGATATAGAGAATGCGATCGCACGAGGGCATAGACCCTTTTCCAAGATCGAATGCTGCTCACAACCCTCTGTAAAATAACACAAAACAATATTTTAAATAAAATTTTAAGGTTGCATCAACTGAATATCTGTCAATTTTAATATTTAAAAAACAAACAAGCCCAATCTTCATGTATAGAATACTAGTAAACCAAGATAAATAAATTTCCTAAAACTATGGAAAGCTTTAACCTTGATGGCAATACATGAATAATTGAACGAGCAAATAAATCAATGGGGCATCAGCCAACAGCAGAACTACTGGTAAGTAAAGAAGCAAATGAATACATTTCAAAGCAAATGTCCAGAGAAGGGAAGACATTAATCTAAAACCATAATACCTTTTTTTTCTAGGAATCCTTTTGTTTATTTCAATTATTCCTAATCAACAGAGAGCAGCTGCATAGAGGTGTAATATTCTAAAGCACAGCAACAAATTCTAATGTGAAAATAAGTGATAATCACAAATTAAGACATTAATGAACAGGTTAATTTTCTAATGTAGGATTTCCTTTATAACAAAAATGTTTTTTTCTTTTTCTTCCACAGTGAGTTCAGATTCTTCAATATAAATATGTTAATCTGCGACAGACAATACAAGTAGCCAAAGCAACATGCAGAATGCTTCAGGAAGATGGAGTGTCAGGACATGTAGCAAAAAAAATGCCAGTAATTTTAATTATTTTCCCTTTTCTGTGGAAGCTGAATTCTACATACAGTAGAATTCTTCCACAGATCAACATATTTGTTGCACAGATCAACATATTTGTTGTTTGGATGTACCTTCCATGGTATAGGGGAGAAAAGAAAAATAACTCATTCTTATTAACATTTATCAAAATGAGAAATGCTGGAAATAAACTGTAGGCATAGGCATTATTTTGATGGGTTAGAAGGGTCTCTTCACCAGATATTTGACAAAAGACACTATCCCAAAATTTTATTTGCCCTTTTCTTTAAAAATACTGATAAATATTTTCTGGTTAATTAAATTATCTGCTTTCAAACAAGAATAAAATGACAAAAAGGATTCCATTCAAAATTAGTTCTATGGAGCCTGGTAAATACAGAGCAGTTATGTTATGTACTGTTCGAATCCTGGTCTATTTTACTGCCTAGAATTTTCATTCACTTTTAAGACAGCCATGTCAATAGATTATTCATAAAGCAAACCACTGTGGATGCAAGTGTTTAAATTATGAATTCAACATAGCATATGTAAATATACACATGTCTTTATAGTAACAGCAGAGCAAAATCTCTGAACATGAGTTCCAAAAGATCTGTTAAGTCATTGACCTTTGGCATTAATACGCTTTTGTGCTTTAAAAAAATTATGTATTCTAACACATTCAGTTTTACGTACTATTTTCTCCAGAGTTATGATTTCCAGTTGTGGTTGGCTAATGAAGTGCAATGACAGATTGTTAATTAATTAATAGCAGACATGATACCAATGTGATATCAGGTAAATAAGATTTTAAAAGGATATGCTTCATTTCATTAATGCTGCAGGATAGATTCACTAATAAGGTAGTTCTGCTTTATCAAACAATTCTAAAGCCAATAAATTTTATACACTCATGAGCAATTGAAAACTCTGTTCAGTATAATGGCTTTTTAATATGATGATACGTTACAAATATCAAGACACCATCTTATGTTGTACTTACATTTAAAATTCTTGCATTGATAAAGGAAGCCAAGTCTGGTGCAGGCTTATAACTAGTATTCATTCTAACGCTACCTCAAGGATATAAGAAATAGCCAGAGAATCGGATCAGATCACATTGATACGTCACCATTGAATTACCTCATATTAAAAATCCCCAGAGCATATTGCTAATTAATTATTTAATATCTGCCTCAAATTCAGATCACACTGTACAACATACAAAGTAAATCAATAGCCTTAGCTCTCGATCTTTTCAGCAACATTGAAAAAATAAAGATTTGTGCACTTTGTTGAATTAATTAAGAGTTTTTTTGAGAAAGTAATATTTCAGTGAAACTGGCACAATGTTGAGTGAAAATTGTGGAAATAAATAAAACAGAAAGGGTCCAGTCAGTTGGTTACTGAAACATCTCCAGGGTTTGTGTTACTCCCTGTCTTACTCAACAATGTGAAGAACAACTTCATAATGTCAACTCTAGGCGTGCAATTTTTTTTAAAGGTTTAAGCTAGTTATGGTATGGAATTAATAAAAGTTGAAGAAAGTCTATTCCTAATCAAACAAAACGCTTCCTTAAGAAAAAAGTTTATTTTGAGATTATACACATCTCTTGCGGATGTTCCATTTTGAGAACAAATTATATCAAAAGACTTTACCCCAATGAAAAGTTTCAATGTTAATTCTAATCAGATTCTGAATATTTTCAATACAATCACATTTGTAATCCTCACTTTGGAAGGCAAAGTTTATTTAATGCTATTTTAATGTATGTGAGAATGGATTTTTATTTGGACAAACATCAGCTAGTCAATAAAAGCTGAGCATGAACAACATAGGAAAGATAGAACATTGTAACAACAACATTTCTGAAATATTTTACTGGGTTTTCGCAACACTAGCTGGTGCAGATGACATTTTTTTCAACCAAAAAGGCTAAAACACAAGGGTGTGTATGCAAGATTTCAGGAGGAGGATTTTTTAAAGAGAATCCGATGGAACTTCCCCCCTCACACATACACACGAAGTGATGGACATCTGGAATGTGCTGTCAGATGAAATGGTGAACCGATACAATCGCCGCATTTAAGAGGCAATTAGACACGCGCTTGAGTAGACAAGGCATAAAACGATAGTGACTTAATGTGGGCAAAAAGGTAGTAGTGTAAGAAGGAACTGCAGATGCTGGTTTAAACCGCAGATAGACATAAAAACCTGGAGTAACTCAGTGGGACAAGCAGCATTGCTAGAGAGAAGGAATGGATGACGTTTCGGGTCGAGACCCTTCTTCAGTAAGGTATTAGTGTAGATGGGCAAAAAGGTCGGCATGTACATGATGGGCAGAAAGGTTTGTTCCTGTGCAGTGGACTCAGTGGTATCATCTGGCAATGTTTGAAGGATCTTTCCATACAAGAATGGCTTATGCAATATTTCCAAAATACTCAATCGGTTGCTAAGTGCTTTAAAACACCCTGAAGGATTCATTCTAACACAAACTCATGGATATACTGTATGAAACAGCTGGAGAATCGGATCAGATCAGATCAGTCATGATTGCCGTTTTATAAATGTATACTCTCTCCCAACTCCGAACCTTATACCATTCTGAAATTATTAATATCTATCCAATTCTATCTTTCTTCTTTCTAAATTATTTATTTTTTATATTAGCTGAAACATTACATGTTATTAGCTGAAACATTACATGTTATTTAAAATTTGGGTCAAAGTATATCAATGTGCCCTGGTTCCTACATCCCCTGAACACCAAAATTAAAATATTTCATGATTTATAAAATATAAAACTACGTTCTCTCTTTCTAAATTATTAAGTGGTCTGACTCACAAAAGCTTTGATGCGGGCTCGAATCTTACCTTTCCCTTCTCTGTGACCAGCTGTCGATAGTATAGCCAGCCCTCTTTCCTGACATCACTGAAGGTCACGTCACAAAGGTCAGACGTAGAATGGCGCTTAGATCTGTTGTTTTCAGAACCATCCAAGCTTTCTGAGGACTAAATAATACATAATAAAATTGTGAATAGTCATCCTTTAAAGTGTGTGAAAAACAATGTTTTTAATATAATTTTCACTTTGTGCCCAAGCCAGTATAATTAAAAAATGGCTTTTTGTTAAGACAGACTGGATACATTATTCATGTATAGTAATACCAGGCACCTTGTGTTTTACGTGAGGGTTATGTGCTTGAAAAGAGTGTGCAATTCAAAAACACCTACACTAAACATGTATGTGGCTATGCTGTCAGCAGTACATTTGAACATGCTGTTTCAGAAAATACCAGCGCTTAAAACAAGCTTTGGTGAAAAAAGGAACAAGCTCATTACTTCAAAAAAGTTATTTGCATAAATCAAACACGCGTAAACCAATGCAACAATGTGGTGTTCCAGTACTCCAAAAATCCAGCATCTAGCTGTTCTGTAATTTGGTTTGGCACATGGTATACTCATTAATCCAATGTGCGAGTCAAGCACCTGGAGTGCGGACTTAAGGGCCTGTCCCACTTGGCCGTCATTTGCGCAGCATTAACGCGACCTGTTAGCGTGTGGGGAGTAGTGTCAAGTTGCACGCCTCCAGGATTTCGGGCTGCACAAAATCTTCGCATGACACCGGCCTGTCGTGTAAATGACGGCCAAGTGGGACAGGGTGACATTTCGGGTCGATTGGGTGACGTTTCTTCAGACTGAAACATCATCCATTCCTTCTTCCAGAGATGCTGCCGATCCCGCTGAGTTACTCCTGCATTTTGTGTCTATCTTCATTTTGAAACCAGCATCTGCTGTTCCTTCCCACAGATTAATTTGGTCTGCAGTTTGCTACTTTTCATTCACCTCTTTTTTTGAGTCGGGGCATCACATCTGCAGTTTTTCCAATCACTAGTACCACTCAAGAAACTGGAACATTTTAGAAAATCACCATAAATATCATAAACTGGGTAAATATAATAAACTGGGTATTCAAATGACGTCAAGCGCTGTGTGGACAAATGATAACGCGCGCGATAGTCACTACCGGCTTGTCGCGTAAATGACGGCCAAGTGGGACAGGCCCTTTAGGCAGGAGATTGTTTAGATCCAGGATTAGGATCTGGAACACTACTTATGTAAAGCTAAAATAAACGGGGGATTAGCATTACCAAATTTTATGTTTTATTATTGGGCAGTTAATATTAAAATATGAACTTCTGGTTAGAAGAAACAGATAATAAACCAAACTGGTTAAAAATGGAAAGAGAAGACTGTTTTCCATTTGAAATTAGTTCTATGATATTTGCTAATATTAATGTACCTAAGAAAATTTATAGTGAAAACTCGATAATAGAAAGCGGAATCCGTATTTGGAAACAAATAAAGAAAACATTAAAACTAAAATTTATACCGTTAGGTCTTACTATTGCCAACAATTTTACGTTTAATCAACGATGGATAAGGCTTTTATACAATGGAAAAATAAAGGAATTTTAAATATAGGGGATCTTTATAAGGAAAATTTTTTTCTTTCATTTCAAGAGTTACAACAAGCTTATTCATAATAATGAATATTTAGATATTTACAAATCAGAAACTATATCTCTGCAAATAGACAAGAATTCAGAAATAGAAAGAGTGAAATTTTAGATGAATGCTTGAATAAACATCCAATACAGAAAAATGATATCATATATTTACAATATTTTGTTGGAAACCATCATCGGAAACACACAGGCAGCTTTGGGAAAATGAATTAGGTCAAATAATAAGCCCAGAAATATGGGAAGAAAGCTTACAACACATACATTACTGCTCGTTAAATGCTAAACATATACAGTGCCTATATGTGATAAATGTCAAATCTCAGAAGCAAATTTGTCACATTCATGTACGAAGATTGTAGAAATATTTAAGATAATCTCGAATGTTGTTAATATTACTATGATTCCTGATCCAAAGTTAATAATACTTGGAATACCTGAAACGGAACAAATAATTACAAGGAATCAAAGAATTTTTATCGACTATTCTCTAATAATTGGGAAAAAATTAATACTAAAATTTTGGAAAAGGCCCTGCATCCCCAACAATTAAAATGTGGAATACAGAAATGTCGGAGACACTTCACTTGGAGAGATTGAGACTTGTCCTTATGGATAGGTTAGATCTCTTCAAAGGGATTTGGTCTCCATACATTAAATATTTACAGGGTCATAATGGTTCACTTGACTGAGGCCTGAATATCCATATAATAAATCATGAATGTATCTCCAAGAACGGATTATTGAGTAATATTTTAATCTCCACCAAACTTTTCACATTTTCTTTTCTATTTTCTACTTTCTATCTCTATCTTTCTATCTTTAAGTAGGAAAAAAAGTATAGAAACATATTATATATATTCTTAATATTAGTATGAATATACATATTATTAGTTGTATGAAAATATTATAGATGTCTTAAATTTGTAATTATATAAAATTGTGCATTTTCAACTATAATAATTTTGAAATATAAAGTTAATAATAATACAAACACTCTTAATATTATGAAAATATCATGAATTCATAGAAGTTTGGTTAAGATTGGGTATTATGTAGTTATAGTAGGGGGATTTGTATTTGGTAATTAGAAGAAATATGTATGGTATGAGAAGTATGAGTATATTGCTTATTTTAGGAATATACTACATACACTCCCAATTATACAAAATAAATAACCAGGAAATGTATAATGGATAACATTACAAATAACACAAACAGTATCAATTGATAATCAATATTATATAATTTTGTATATTATATAATTTTTAATGCCGCATAAGAGTGTACTCTGCTCAAGTCATTATGGTACTCTGTATATATGTTTCTATAATAAAAAAAAAAAAAAAAAAAAAAAAAAAAAGGATCTGGAACACCAAAGGTCAGGAATGTGGATAGGTTTGCAGCCAGAGATGAGATCTGAAATGTTTGGATATCTCCTGCTCCCTTTGAATTCACTAAGTTCACTAAACATTCAGTCTGCAACCAAGGAAACAGCAGTACCTTTCATTGACGTTAATGGAACATGGTATCAATGCAACAATGTGGTGCTCCAAGCACTACAAACCACCAATCAATCTCCAGGTTGATATATCTTCAAAATTTGTCATGTTTTATATCACCTACACTCACCCACTACATATTGATGCCACCAAGTATGATGGAGCTCGACCCATTTAATACCATCACAGTAGTCCTCCAGTGACATGATATGATGATTGAGTATAGAGGCCCCCCTCGGTCATGACTGACCATGGGTGATGCACCCTAGTTGTTGGCCGCTTGCTCCAAACCTCAGCTAGAGCAGCGTCGCTTGTGGCTGAAGAGACCAATGCGGGAGTGCCAGTATACTGATCTTTATATTACCAAACTGCGACCAACTCTACTTCACAAATTTGCCTTGTTTTTGTGTGTAATTGAAAATAATTAAGTGCAAAAAATGTGTCCTTAAAATGAAGATTTAATTAGATCCGGGTGCTTCAAACCGTTAATGCCACATGAATTTCCTTCTTCACCTGAACGTAGCGCTTACTTTGGCTCCTTGATTAGAGTACTGTACTGATCTTACCAATGAATATAACCCTACAATTAATAAGAAAAGATGTGTGGACAAGAATAGAGACCTATATTTTCAGGAATCCATTTCAAGATTTCAAGGTTTGTTTATTGTCACATGTACCGATTAAGGTCCATTTGGTTGTCATCTCTCATTTCATTTTATTACTTAATTACTGTAATTTTGAGGTACAGTTAATGCAGATAATTGCAAACACAAACTTCATTGGCTACTAATTTTTCTGCACTCTTATTTCTAAATCAATTCTTACCCCTTCCATGAAAAAGTTTCTCAGCATCTTCAGACTAGGAACTCGGATTGGCAATTTCCTAAAAATAATAAATGGGAACAAGGATCATAATACAACAACTGGCTTGACACTTGATGTGGTTGCAAGCTGCAAGCCATGCATAATTTAAGGCTAGGATTTAAATTAAAAAAGTATAAATTGTTACCAGGTCAAATATTTTAGAGATCAAAAGTGAATAAGAGCCGTTTGTTAGTAGTATTAAATATTGTGACATTGTGTTCTATCGAAGTATTCAGTGAGATTTATAACGTTGAACTGCAAGATCCTGTACATTGACATTTTCAATTATAAATGGCTCTACCACATGCACTAATCCTGTCACTTTTAAATAAATGTTCAAACATAAACATCATTAACCTTTAATTCTGCGAAGATTGTTTTTAAATAAACATTAGACTAAATGTAAAGATAGTGCAATCAGTCTAAGAACACAACTCTGGATAAAACAAACTGCACTAAGCAGCAGAAAATAGGCTGATCCTGAAAGGGGGCAATGTTTTGTTCATTTCTGGGTATCAGAATACATATAGGATATCTGACATGTCTTTTTGGTGGAATTTTTGCTTGCATCAGCACCTTTTCCTCCAGTATAAAAATACTCCCAATTGTGTCAAGATCAGTGTAGTGCTTAAAATGGATTTCTAGCATGGTGTTCAATTTCACTAGTGTGAAAAACAGAAGTTCTTATCTACTCACTGAGCAATCAATTTCTACCCGCCCAGTATTCTCCAATTCAATTTTATTTATGAGCTAACGATGTTGTCCTGACACCATAACATAAGGCTCCTAATCTCTTTGCCGCACATACAGTCAGAAAGTCATACAAACGCATATACAGGCCCTTTAGCCCAACTCGTTCATGCCAACCGACATGCCCCATCTGAGCTAGTCCCATTTGCCCATGCATGGTCTATATCCCTTTAAACCTTTCCTATCCATGTACCTATCAAAATGTCCTTTGAATTGTTATCACACATGCCTTCATTGTGTTCCATATACCCACCACCCTCTGTGTGAAAAAGCTGCCCCTCAGGTTCCTATCTTTCCCCTCTCACCTTAAACATATGCCCTCTGGTCTTCTTTGGCCTACTCTGGGATAAAGACTATGCTTTAACTCTATCTATGCCCATCTTGATTTTAAACGCGATGTTATACCCCTCTCCTGCGCTCCATGAAATAAAGTTCTCGATTGCCCAACCTCTCCCTGTAGCTGCATATTTTGTCCTCACTGAGAACTGTAACAGGGTGTGGCCACAAATACACACTCACATGGCTCCTTTACCGGGAAGGTCAAAGATTCCCAGCTCAGTCATTCCATTTTGTTACAGTTAATCCATTCAACGTCTTAGTTATCTGCTCACTGTCTCGTAAGACACATCACCCAAACTCCACACTCAAGCTACATTGCCACCAGCCCATTGGAAAAAGCAGTCAAGATTTAAGAACTTGTATTAATTACAAATGTCTCTAAAACGATGGAATTCACAGGGTGCACTCGCATGCTTTTAATCCTAAACAGAGATTTCCTTGACAAGATATGTAGAAAGGAACTGCAGATGCTATGTTATACTGAAGAAAGACACAAAGTGTCTAGCTCAACCCGAACGTCACCTGTTCCTTTGCTCCAGAGATACCTGACCCGCTGAGTTTGTTCCAGTATTTTGTGATTATCTATCTCCTTGACAGGAGATCCCTGAAAGGTCTCGGTGGTCCCCTTGCACAAATAATAAGCCTCCTGCAGGTACTATTCTTAACCAGCCCTCAGGCCCTTCTGACCCCAGGTGAACACGACCACCCTCCTGGCAATGGATCACTGCTGCTTGTATTGCGGTTTTTCCATTTTACATCTGCCAAGATCACAGCTCCTGTGAACTAGGCAAACAAGTGTCTGAGTACATTTCCTAATAGCATAAATTTCACCCAAAAGTTATTGCGAACTTCCATATCCATGCATGATTCTCACTTGGTGAGGAAGCACAAGTAGATACAATTTCCCAGCTAAAATGCCTTTTACGTGTATTATCTCATGAAACAATTTAAATTGGAACGAAATCTTACGAGTACACTTTTGCCTCATCATGGTAAGCATTCAGGCCTTCATCACAAGATTTTGACCTCTCTGTTGTTATAGCAAGAAGGTAAGATGACCGTCGACTGGCTTTAATGCTGCCTAATAAAAAGCAATCATAAATATAAAAGTCAAAGCATGGCACTTAAGCAAACATAATTATAATACACATATAAATGTGCCTGTTACCATTTCAATATTGTGGCTGAAATACTATTTTCTATTTTAAGCTAATTGCTATATTTTTTTATTAATTCTGCAGTGGATAGGGGAAATCATGCTCAACTAATCATCTGGAATTTTTTGAGGATGTAACAAGTAAAATGGACAAGGGCGAGCCAGTGGATGTAGTGTACCTGGACTTTCAGAAAGCCTTTGACAAGGTCCCACATAGGAGATTAGTGGGCAAAATGAGAGCATATGATATTAATGGTAGGGTATTGACATGGATAGAAAATTGGTTGGGAGATAGGAAACAGAGAGTAGGGACTAACGGGTCCCTTTCAGAATGGCAGGCAGTGACTAGTGGGATGCCGCAAGGCTCCGTGCTGGGTCCGCAGCTATTTACAATATACAATAATGATTTAGATTAAGGAATTAAAAGTAACATTAGCAAATTTGCAGATGGCACAAAGCTGGGTGGCACTGTGAACTGTGAAGAGGATGCTATGAGGATGCAGGGTGACTTGGACAGGTTGCGTGAGTGAGCAGATGCATGGCAGATGCAGAATAATGTGGGTAAATGTGAGGTTACCCACTCTGGTGGCAAGGACAGGAAGGCAGATTATTACCTGGATTGTGTCAGGTTAGGAAAAGGAGAAGTACAACACAACCCGGGTGTCCTTGTACATCAGTCAAGGAGATGAGGACAAACATTTTTACCCAGAGAGTTGTGAATCTGTGGAATTCTCTGCCTCAGAAGGCAGAGGAGGCCAATTCGCTGGATGCATTCAAAAGAGTTAGATAGAGCTCTTAGGGCAAGCGGAATCAAGGGATGTGGGGAGAAGGCAGGAATGGGATACTAACTGTGGATGATCAGCCATGATCACATTAATGCTGGCTCGAAGGGCCGAATGGTCTACTCCTGCACCTACTGTCATTGTAACTATGACATTAATTTACAGATATCCTGCAAAAGATGAAATATATAACATTTATATTTAAACAGTTCGTATCGGTCTCTCCTCATCATGCAGTTCCTTAAAGTGCATAATTGTGTGTTTTAATAGCTTAGTGAATACGATAGAACAAGGGACCACCTGGGAACAAGCCCTTCAGCCCCCAATGCCTGTGCCCAACATGATGCCAAGACCAACTCTTATCTGCCTGCACATAATCCATATCCACCATTTCCCTGCATTAATTCCACTTCCTTCTATGCTTGCGCATTCAAGTACCTATCCAGATGCTTCTTACTATGTTGTTACTTTTCTTGCTTGCAGCACCTCCACACCATCCATTCACTCCTTGTAGCTCAGGTATCAGTTAAGACTTGTTAGATCCCTATTAAAAACGTACTTGCAGAACTCTCAAACTTTGACCTGATGAAATGTATATAATGGAGAAACCTACATTCAGATGATATTCCTACTTGCTCACTAGCAATATACTGACAGGTCCCTCTCAGGCCCATGATCATGAATCAGAACTGCACAATACTTCACAATTGCATCAACTAAAGTAATATCTATAGTAATGTTTAATTAAAAATAACAAAACTAAGCATGTAATGAGATGAGTAAACAATATGTTCTTTACTGATTCTGTTGCCCTGCCACTATATCAATCAATTATTTTTATATGAATTTAGATTAATTAACAAAAATACATTAGGGGCAGCAGTGGCACAGCTACAGAGCTGTTGCCTCTTAGCACCAGACACCCGGGATCAATGTGTACGAAGGAAATGCAGATGCTAGTTTACACCAAAGATAGACATAAAATACTGGAGTAACTCAGCGGGTCAGGCAGCATCTCTGGAGAAAAGGTCTGATGAAGGGTCTCAACCCGAAATGTCACCTATCCTTTTTCTCCAGAGATGCTGCCTGACCCGCTGAGTTACTCCAGCACTTTGTCTCTACCAGAGTTCGATTCTGCCTGTATGGAGTTTGCACTGTCTACTTGACTGTGTGGGTTTCCTCCGCGCGTTCTAGTTTCCTCCCACATCTCAAAGACATGCAGGTTTGTAAGTTAATTAGCCTCTCTAAAATTGTCCCTAGTGTGTAGGAAGTGGGTGAGAAAGTGGGATAACGTAAGACTAGTGTGAATGAGTAATCGATGGCTAGTGGGGACTTGGTGGACCAAATGGTCTGTATCAGTAAACTAAACTAAACATTAGTTTACAATGAAGTTAGACACAAAAAGTTGGAATAACTCAGCGGGACAGGCAGCATCTCTGGAGAGAAGGAATGGGTGATGTTTCGGGTCGTGACCCTTCTTCAGACATGTTAGGGATAAGGGAAACGAGAGATATAGACAGTGATATGGAGAGATAAAGAACAATGAATGAAAGATATGCAAAAAAGTAATGATGATAAAGGAAACAGGTCACCGTAAGCTGTTTGTAGGGTGAAAATGTGAAGTTAGTGCAACTTGTGTGGGGGAGGGATAGAGAGAGTGAATGCCGGGGATACCTAAAGTGAGAGAAATCAAAATTCATACCACTGGGCTGTAAGCTGCCCAAGCAAAATATGAGACGCTGTTCCTCCAATTTGTGTTTAGCCTCACTCTGACAATGGAGGAGACCGAGGACAGAAAGGACTGTGTAGGAATGGGAAGGAGAATTAAAGTGTCCAGCAACTGGGAGATCAGGTAGGCTGAGCGAAGGTGTTCCGCGAAACGATCGCTTCTCTGCGTTTTGTCTCACCGATGTATAAGAGTCCACATCTTGAACAACGGATACAGTAGATGAGGTTGGAGGAGGTGCAAGTAAACCTCTACCTAACCTGAAAGAAATGTTGGGGTCCCTGGACAGAGTCGAGGGAGGAGGTATAGCGACAGGTGTTGCATCTTCTGCGGTTGCAGGGGAAGGTATCTGGGGAGGGGGTGGTTTGGGTGGGAAGGGATGAGTTAACCAAGCAGTAGCGGAGAGAACGGTCTCTGCGGAAGGCGGAAAGGGGTGGAGATGGGGAAATGTGGCTAATGGTGGGATCCCGTTGGAGGTGGCGGAAATTTTGGAGGATTATGTGTTGTATGCGACGGCTGATGGGGTGGAAGGTAAGGTCTAAGGGACTCTGTCTCTGTTGCGACTCGGGGGAGGGGGAGCAAGGAGCAATAAGTTTTTATAAATGAAGAACTTAAGAGCTTATGAAGTGGAAGATGCTTGCTGTACTCAGATCAGATGAACAGCTACTGTTGACATTTCAGATTGATGTTTCTCTGACCTAAATGCGATCTGACCCAATAAGTCCTCTGTTTTCATTTCAGACTTCTAGCATCTGTAGCATTTTGCTTTTTTTTTGTTGGTCTACAAAACAATGTCAGCATTTCGAAGTATTCGTTGGTGATAAAATGCTTAAACAATTGATCATGAAATGCAGTAAAGCTCCACATAAAAAACATCTCCTCTCTCATATAATGTTTATTGGAAGAGTAGGCATTGTACTGCATCAGTATTCACTTTACTCATACACAAGATTTAAAAATGTTATCAAATTTTTCAACTGCATTATTCTGAAATTAGTTGAGCAGAAGCAGCATTGTTAATACTTTTTGTATGTCATTGTTAACGTTTTTGTAGCGGGACCATACAGATTACATCCTATGAATAAAATGGAAAACTTAAGCATTCTGACTTAAGGATGTACAATCTACAGGAATAGTTAGAGCGTTTGAATACTTCAAGAAATCAAAAGGATCAATATTAACATCACAAAAAACACCTTCACTTAACAAAAATTCTAGTTTTTACATTGGGGCAGCAATTAAGTATTATGTTTAACACACGCTCCCGGTTTTTGTTTTAATGCGTAGACACTTAAAATGTTCAATGCAACATAAAACCATTTGTCACTTTGCTTGGTCAGTATTTGTTCACAGTCTCTAGTTAATTACTGGCTCAATAGAATAAATGTAAACTTACTGCAGTCCTGAGAGTAATGTCGAGGGTGAATGAGGTGGGGGAAGGTGAATGTTGGAGAAGCAGGACTTGTGATGATAGTTGGTGGTGAGGTCTGGACACTAGAAACAACAGCTGAGGCAGGGATGTGACCTGCCACTAGGTCAATACTTGGACTTGTTGGCTCATCTATAGAGGCAAAAGGGAGGGAAGGTAAGTAATAAATTCACTTTCAGTGTTCATGTAATAGTTTTACTTGCACCAGTGCAATCAGGGGAACAAAACATTCATTATTCATAACTTTTATGCTTAAAAAAAGACGCATTGACTTTGTCCATCTAGATGTTCCAAAGTCAATATAATACAAATTGTTGCAATGCAGTTTAGCATGTTTAAAATAAACACAAATCAAATCATATTAAATAATACCCTGTTAAAACCTGATCATATTCAATACAGAGCTATGGTTAAAACTGCAATCTGAATAATACAGGCACATTTTGCATTGTACAGGAGTTGCTTTTCTAGAAAACCATCTCTGATGTGACTTTCTGTAATGCGAACCCCTTTTCCCCATTGAATCCCATGTTATTTGCAGAAATGCATTCACAAGGGATAACTTTCCTTCATATTAAGCCATTTAATCGGTGATGACAAAGTGGCCCACCATTGTTACTTGACAGCCGAGGCCAACGTAAGATTCGGGAATGGATAAGGCTCTTGCGAAAGAAACAGCAAACATTGCCAGCCTTTAACTTTAGTTGCTCAATACTGTGAAGTAATAAGATTTGGATGTGAGTCACCACGTTATTTGAATAGGTGCCTGGAACGTACTGCCCGGGGAGGTGGTGGAGGCTGACACTATCGTGGCTTTTAGGAGGTTTTCAGATAGATACATTAATTTTCAAAAAATAATGAAGGGGTATGGATCATATGTAGAAGGAATTAGTTTAATTTAGCATCATTGCTGGCACAATGGACCTATTCCTGTGCTGTATTATTTATTCTATGTTCTATAACATGGAAGTACAATCTCATAAGCGTTATGAAGACTTATCTTGTAGGCAAAGTCAACACAATCCATGAAACATGTACGCACAATTGCACATTAAAATAATTGTGAACTTCATACAACTCACAGTAAATGTCTGCTTTTCCATTACAAGTAAATTTTCATAGAAATTGAATCACAAAGCACACAAAAACAAGCCTCTTTCAAATCAATTTCTAAACATTCCTTCATCTGATTACCGTATTAAGTTGTTTAATTACCTTAAAAACCCAAATCTTCCAAAAATTATGTTCCAGAAAAAGATTTGTATTTATAAAGCATTTTGAATGAACTCAAGAATTTCTGATCAGTCTTGTTCAAATAGATGCCTGGCAATTACAATGAAGCGAGTATTAGATTAATGAATCTAAGGCTGAGGCTTCCATATATAATATTGTGTTTACAAAGTAATAATATAGCTCTTAAAGTGTAGTCCCAACTTGCAAATGCATAAAAATCTACTAATGGGCCACTTAGGTGATTTTTCAGCGGACTGCCGGAACTGTCAAGTTGCCGGCAGTCGCCTGAAAAACCAGCAACTAGAACGGCGACTGTCAGAATGGAACACACACAAAGACATCGCTTCCTTCATCAGCCCGTTATGCAGGCGGGGGACAGGGCAAGCGGGGGGAGCACTGTCTAAAAAATTCACAAGGTGCAAAGCCAAGGGGATATAGACACACATCACAATCAACAGGATGGTTGGCGCTGTAAGTAAGACGGCTAAAGCACAGTGTATGGTAAGTCCTTTAAAAGAGGAGGGAGGGGGGGAGAGGGAGGAGAAAGAGTGGAGACATCATTTAAGAAGCCAGAGATAAACGGCTGTGAAGCTCGGCGGTCATTAGCATTACCGGTCGGTTATCCTTGGTTCTTAAAACTACTGCTTACCTTTTTTTCCCCCAATGAAATTCACCAGTCAGCACCGGCTACAACCTACGAGAACCTCCGAGAACGTTCGACCTCCTGGCGACCCATTAGAACCTCCTGGCGACCCACCTACGGCACGAGAATTCTCACTACTCTCCATGGCGGCTTCATTCTAGTTGCCGCTAATTTTTCAAAATGTTGAAAAATTAGCGGTGACCATAATGAAGCCACGACTAGTTCCCAGAATGCGGGAACTCCTCGCGACCATGAAGGCGACTCCCTGGCAACTACCCGCAAACATGCGGCGACCATATGGCGACTGCATTGTCTCCAGCAGTCGCCTAAAAAGTCGCCTAAGTGGGACAGGCCTATAAGGAACATTTAGTTGTACAGTTGACAAACTAATTAAACCAACTATGCAGCGTGTTTGCATAGCTCTTTAAGCCAGTGTTGGTGTTCCTTTGGAATACAGTATGGAACTCCACAGACTAGGTTGTGAAATCCACTTCAGAAGCTTGTGTGGCTATAAACCAATAGGAGGGTCTAGATCTCCGACAGAATTCATGAGCTTGGTCTTCCTACTTTTTGTTCTGTGTCCAAGAGTGGAATCCTGTCTGGGAAACTCATTTTGCAACCTTCCTATTCACTTCCCTGGAATTCCACAAAAATGGACATCTTGGGAGACTTAAGTTGCAGCCTCACATATATAGGGCACATAAAAAGTAAATTTGTGATTATTTCACAGGAGGACATAGCAATTTAATTTTAAGCACCTCCAACTCAATATTTATAAGTGCTTCTCAAATAAGACCCTGCATCATGTGGTACACAATTAGACAGGTGGTAAAACAAGCAGAAATTATGGAATTGTGAAGACATTCTGTCATCCAATTCTAGTTCTAACACATAGTTAGAAAAGGCACATCTTCCTCTCGATCATTCTGGGGAAATTTATAGCAAAATTAATGTTCAGAAAACCACATTTCCAGTAAGAAATTCTGATTAGTCCTAGGTTTCCCACCCCAGCAGACCACCACATTTCAAGATCATGCTATCTTGGAATCTCAATGACTGAACATTGGTAAGCAAGCTGTCCTATCAAATATTGGGGATCTAGACACAAGGAACTGTTTACAACAAATGACACAGTATCTCAGTAATGCTGGAGGAACCAGTGGGTCATGCAGCATCTCTGGAGAACATGGATAGGTAACGTTTTGGGTTGGGGCCCTTCTTCAGACTTATTTGGTATCTAGTATTTTCAATGTATTGTAACAGCAGCTATAAACATGAATGCTTGATGGGTGAATACTGTGTAAGAGTTAGCAGACATTAATAAGAAAGTGATGAAGGAGTGGATAAAACATGAAATCAAGAGGGGAAGAAGTGCTTGGGAGAAATATCTCTGGCTACATTTGCATTTCTAAAGTGTCTGGAGTGACATATTTGTATAATGAACATTTTATTTGCAACAACAATGATTGATTGATTGAGTGATGTGTTTTATCACAAGACTTAAATCAAATGAAACACAACATTTTTCAGCGACAATGAAGGCTAGTGTGTTCCACACAATTAATTCACAAAGTATTGATGATTGTATTTGCAAGAAATATCCTTGACAGAAACAGAAACGGTTGCAGATAAGTGGCCGTGTACAGCGGTACCAAGCCCTGCTGTATTCATCTTGTGCGATATCACTTCATGGCTGAGAGCATCAAGTACGGCAAAGGTTATGGGATCAAACAATAACCCAGTGGTAGCACTGAAACTCTGCCCACCAGAACACAAAGAACTTCTCGCCAACCTATTCCAGTACAATTCCACTGCCATTAACATCAACATAAAGCCCTTAAGGGAAATAGGAAAACAAGTTCATTTTACAGGAGCAGATTAGTGATAAGGAAGGGAATTTCCTCCATCCTAACACTATTACTGTATCCTAGACATTGACCAACTCTTCTTCCTGACCCCTGGGCCACCGTGGGCTGCTCTTATGTTTTCATGGTTCTCTCTTCATCAGCTTATCTTGTAATCCTTTGAGTGTTTCCGCACTCTCCATGTCTTATAGTTCCTCCAACCTGCCTCCATTTATTTTACTTCTTTTTAAGGAAAGGAAACAGTTTAGTTCTTTTTGAATATCGAAATATGTTAAATATTTAGGTCTTTTTTTGAACATCTCCAGAGAATAGGCCTAATCACTGCAACAGTGCAGAATACAAGGAAAAAAACCTAATTGCTTTATACTTGCAGCCCTCATTCCATCCTTCAGTTATGGCTTCTGCACAAACCCAGTTCAAGCTCCTGTGAACATTACTCATTGTGACTCGCTCACCGAACCTCTTGACCTCACAGCTTCCCCATCAACTTCAGCAATTCTGAAACCTCCAGCCCATGATGACTCAAAGTGGGAAAGGAGTGTTCAGGATGGCGTTGTGAAACAAGGTCATACACCCACAAAAGAAGCACATCAGCTCACAGATTTCCTGAACAACTGCCCTGCAAGCCACCTCCTTCCCCATCTGTGGAAGAATTCAGGGTTTCCACATTACTTCAATAGTTATCCCAGAACTCAGAACACCACTGTGGAAGCAAGTCATTCCCGAGGGTTCGCTGAAGAAAGAGAAGCTGTTTCCCAATGCAATTTTAGCCCTCTGTACTCTTTTCCAGCTATCTTGGTGTTTCTATTTTCCTTCAAGGAGTATTTTAAGGTAATCTAATATTATAGGTACCATGAGAAAGACAAATAATGTTAATGTCAAAAATAACCTCTAAACAGAAATTATGTTTTAATGAATTATTTGAACTACACATATAGAGTGGTAATACTATTGTAATTTTTCTTTCAACGTTACCTGCACCATGCAGTTTACTTAGACATTCCCAGACAGCCTTCAGATGAAGTTGGCATGAGTCATTCAATGGGAAAATGTGAAGCAGACAAGTAAATATTGGTTAATGGATGTGGTGAACATTACTCATATCATGCCATCAGGACTAAACTTTCTTTGTGTTTTATACGGCTCAGGATTAATGATGATGATTGTAGAAGTGGCAACACGTAGCAGAACTATTAACTGCTAAGGCATAAGAAGGTATATAAATCCCCCCTGGCCTGATCAGATATATCCGAGGATACTGTGGGAAGTTACAGAAGAAATTGCAGGAGCCCTGGCTAAGATATCCAAATCATCATTATACGCAGGTGAGGTGCCGGATGACTGGAGGGTGACTAATGTTGTGACTATATTTAAGAAGGGCTGCAAGGCAAAACCCTGGGAACAATAGACCAGAGAGCATAACATCTATTGTAGGCAGGTTACTGGAGGAGATTCTGCAGAAGACACCTATGCATTTGGATAGACAGAGGCTAATTAGGAACAGTCAGCATGGGGTTATATTTGGGAAATCGTATCTTATGGATCTAATTGCGCTTTTATGGAAGAAATAACCAAAATGGTTGACGAGGGCAAATCCATAGATGTTGCGTATATGGACAGTCATTGTGTGATACAGCGTGGAAACAGGCCATTTGGCATAACGTGCCCACACCGGCCAATATGTCCCAGCTACACTAGTCCCACCTGCCCGCATTTGGCCCGTATCCCTCCAAACCTGTCATATCCCTGTACCTGTCTAACTGTTTCTGTAAGGTTGGGATAGTTCCAACCTCAACTACCTCCTCTAGCAGCTTATTCCATACCCTCAGCACCGTTTGTGTGAAAACGTTACCCCTCAGATTCATATTAAATCTTTCCCTCTTCACCTTAAACCTATGCGCTCGTCTTCAATTCGCCTACTCTGGGCACGAGACTCTGTGCATCTACCTGATCTATTCCTCTCATGATTTTACACACCTCTATAAGATCACTCCTCATCCTCCTGCACTCCAATAGAGTCCCAGTTTACTCAACCTCTCCCTATAGCTCAGACCCTCTAGTCCTGGCAACATCCTCGTAAATCTTTTCTTTACTCATTCCAGCTTGACACCATATTTCCTATACTGTTGGCCAGAACTGAACACAATACTCTAAATGTGGCCACACCAATGTCTTACACAACTGCAACATGACCTCCCAACTTCTATACTCAATACTCTGACCGATGAAAGTCAATGTGCCAAGTGCCTTTTTGACCACCCTTACTACGTGCGACTACACTTTCAAGGAACCATGCACTTGCACTACAAGATCCCTCTGCTCAACACACTCCCCAAAGCCCTACCATTCACCGTGTAGGTCCTGCCTACGTTAAACTTCCCAAAATGCAACACCTCACATTTCACTGGATTAAATTCCATCAACCATTCCTCAGCCCACCTGGCCAATCGATCAAGATCCTACTGCAATTTTTCACAACCGTCTTCACTATCTGCAAAGCCACCCAATTTTATTTCATTAGCAAGACTTCGGCAACGTATTCGATACAAATCCACATGGAAGGCTGCTCTGGAAGGTTAGATTGCATGGAATCCAAGGAGAAGTAGTAGACTGGACAGAGAATTGGCTTTATGGTAGGAAACAAAAGGTGACAGTGAGAATTTGTTTTTTGGACTGGAAGCCTATGACTAATAGTGTGTTTCAGGGATTGGCGTTTATATCAACAATTTCGATGAGAATGTATACACGTGATGAGTAAGTTTGCAGATAACACTAAAGTGGGTGGTATGGTAGATAGCAAAGATGGTTATCAAAAATTACAGCCAAGTATTGATCAGCTGGGCAAATGGGCTGATGGAATGGTTCATGGAATTTAATGCAGATAAGTGCGAGGTGTTCCATTTTGGGAAGTCAAACCAGGGCTGGATCGTCAGTGAATGGTGGAGCCTGGGGATCATAGTAGAGCAGAGGGATCTTGGAGTGCAGGTACGTAGTTCCTGGAAAGTGGCTCCACAGGTAGTCAAGGAGGCTTTCAGTGCATTGGCCTTCATCAGTCAGGGTACTGAGTACAGATGTTGGGATGTTATATTACAGCTGTACAATATGCTGACAAGGCCGCATTTGGAGCATTATGTTCTGTTTTGGTCAAATATTGTTGAGCTGGAAAGAGTGTAGAGATAATTTACAATGATGTTGTCAGGACTCGAGTTCCTGAGCTAGAGGGAGGGGGTGGGTAAACTAGATCTTTAATCTTTGGAGCACTGCAGCCTGACGGATGATTTAGTAGTATAAAATCATGAGCGGGACAGATACGGTGAATGGACAGAGACCTTTACCCAGAGTAGCGGAATTAAGAACCAAAGGACATAGTTTTAAGGTGAGAGGGTTTGCATGCGGAAGTTGAGTCAAAGGGCCTGTTTCCGTGCTGTATGATTTGTCTAATTTGTTGAACATATCCAGCATCTTCTGAAGATAGACACAAAATGCTGGAGTAACTCAGCAGGTCAGGCAGCATCTCTGGAGAAAAGGAGTAGGTGACATTTGGGTCAGAACCCTCTTAAGACCAGAATCGTCACTCTCGGACTCAATCAAAATGATAGCAGGCAGCCTTGGAAGCCTGACCCCATTACTCAAACCTCACGTCAAAAACCTTGGCGTGATATTTGACTCGGCATTGAAATTTGACAAACAAGTCAATGCCGTGGTAAAAGCTAGCTTCTTCCAGCTTCGGATGATAGCTAGAATAAAACAATTCCTCCAGTTTGATGACCTCGAAAAGATCATCTACGCATTTATCTCCTCCCGCCTCGATTACTGCAACTCCCTTTACACTGACATCAGCCAATCTTCCTTGTCCCACCTACAACTGGTCCAAACGCCGCAGCGAGACTCCTGACGGGCACCCGAAAAAGGGACCACATCACCCCGATTCTGGCCTCTCTCCACTGGCTCCCTGTGCGGTTCCAAATAAACTTCAAGCCTTTCTTTACGTCCTCTGAGGGAGGGCTATATGTATGTATTTATGTAAGTACTTAATCTATGAACCAAAGTTGTATAATGTTAGTACCTCCACCAATGTAAAGCACTTTGGTCAACGAGAGTTTTTTTTAAATGTGCTATAGAAATAAAGTGACTAGACTTGACTACTCCTTTTCGCCAGAGATGGGTTTCCCAGAGATGTGTTACCCCAGCATTTTGTTTCCATCTTCGGTGTGAACCAGCATCTGCAGTTCCTTCCTCCAGCATCTTCTGGTTTTATTTCCAATTTCTAGCAACTGCAGTTTAACGTTTCTCAATTTTAAAAAAAAATCAATATCGATAATAAATGTTGATAATAATTGAGCTTGGCAATTATTACAAAATACTAAAAATATCATTCTGGTATGATGTAGAATTCAAGTGAACAACACTAAATATGTTAAATTATAATAAAATAACCTAATTACAATAAACTTTTTCAATTAAAAAAAAAATCCAAAACATATAATGTTATAGATCATTCAAAAGGAAGCAAACAGGATTGGATTGGCCTAGCTGCCAACGTGAGATTCTATCAGTTTCTCAGTCAGTTGAAAGCTTTTAATTACTGTGTCTGCTGATCAGCTATTTTCATCAACAAAAATTCTACACTCCTGTGGTCATTTGGAAATATGCTTTAGCCGATAATTAATTACAAAGAAAAGTCACAATAATTATATCTTGCACAAGTAGCTTTTGACAACCCGATACAAATGTGAACCAGCAATAGGCACTTTGAAGGAAATCTCAATCAACATAAATTATTTCAAAATGCATGTGGGTGGACCATAGAAGAGATTAAATGTGAATGCAATCGCAAACACACAATAAGTTTGTGTTACCTGGCCGAGCTCCAATATTCTACAGAAATCTACATTTGGATATATGTGAGGTTATCCATTTTGGTGGCAAGATTATTATCTGAATGGCAGTGTATTAGGAAAAGGGGAAGTGCAACGAAACCTGCGAGTCCTTGTACATCAGTCACTGAATGTAAGCATGCAGGTACAGCAGGCAGTGAAGAAAGATAATGACATGTTGGCCTTTATAACGAGAGGATTTGAGTATAGGAACAAAGAGGTCCTTCTGCAGTTGTACGAGGCCCTGGTGAGACCACACCTGGAGTATTGTGTGCAGTTTTGGTCTCCTAATTTGAGGAAGGACTTTCTTGCTATTGAGGGAGAGCAGCGTAGGTTTCTCGAGGTTAATTCCTGGGATGGCAGGACTGTCATATGATGAAAGAATGAAACGACTGGGCTCGTATTCACTGGAATTTAGAAGAATGAGAGAGACTCTTATAGAAACATATAAAATCATTGGGCACGCTAGATGCAGGAAACATGTTCCCGATGTTGGGGAAGTCCAGAACCAGGGGCCACAGTTTAAGAATTTAGAACTGAGATGAGAAAAACGTTTTCACCCAGAGTTGTGAATTTGTGGAATTCTCTGTCTCAGAAGGCAGTGGAGGCAGAATCACTGGATGCATTCAAAAGAGAGTTAGATAGACCTCAGCGCTAGCAGAATCAAGGGATATGGGGAGAAAACAGGAATGGGGAACTGATTGTGGATGATCAGCCATGATTGAATGGCTGTACTGGCTCGAAGAGCCGAATGACCTACTCCTGCACCTATTTTCTATGTATTTAGAAACTTTTAGGACGGCCAGAAAATCTTTCAGTGCAATTAACAAAGCATGTCACGAATAGGTATACCCCTCTGGTCAAATCAATTCATAGGAGGTTGGGGATACTGAATGTTTTTGGTGTTGTCATTTTTAAAGTCACCAAATTTAAGGTGATAAAGACATTTGGGATATTTGCCTTTATTAGCCAAGGCACAGAATATAAAAAACAGGAAGGTTATGGCACCCATAAAACATTAGCTAGGCTGCTATTGATGTACCATGACAATTTTGGTCACTATGCTATGGGAAGTATGTGCTTGCACTGGAGAGGCTGCAGAGGAGATTCACCAGATGTTGCCTGGAATGGAGCATCTAAGACAAATAGCATAATTGCACAAAAGGACAACCTAGAGATAGTGCATTGATCAATATGTTGAAGCTCATTGTGAGATTTCCGGTAGCACAAACAACGGTAGCAAATATCAGATGAACCATTTAAAAGACATTTAAACAGGTACGTGGATAGGAAAGATTTAAAGATATGGGCCAAAAGCGGCCTGGTGGGACGAGTATAGATGGGGCATCTTGGTTGGAAATGGGCAAGTTGGGCTGAAGGGCCTGTTTCCGTGCTGTATATATTACGTAACAAGGCTGGAGTTTGCATGATATAAACTACAGAATTATGCATTGATGCAATGAATCTATTTAGGTTTCTTTATTGTCCAGCATGAGAAGAATGGTGTGTGTCTTGTTCAAAACACTTCTATTCTAGTCTCACATAACAAGGTTTGGAGTAACACAGTGGAGCAGCTGGCAGAGCTGCTGTATCACAGCACCAAAGGCCCGGATGCGATCCTGACCTCGGATGCCATCTTGTGGGGTTTGCATGTTCTCCCTGTGACCTCGTGGGTTTCCAGGTGCTCCGGTTTCTGCTCACATCCAAAACACGTGTGGGTTTGTCGATTAATTGGCCACCATAATTTGCCCAGAGCGTGTAGGGAGTGGATGAGAAAGTGGGAATAACATTGTACTAGTGTGAAAGGGTGATCGATGGTCAGTGTGGACTCGGTGGGCTGAAGGGCCAGTTTCCATCCAGTGTCTCTAAACTAAAGTTAAGAAAGATCTTGCACTTACAAAGTGCTTTTCAACCTGAAGACCAACATGTCCTTTATCTGGTTTGTTCTCATTCATGGTTTTTTTAATGAAAGAACTTCACCAGAATGCAAACAATGCAATTTGCATTGAAGATACAAATTCAGATTTTACATGCTACGTTAGTCGTGACCTGCCATGTTGGAATTGTGCAATGTCCCACTGTGACTCATTGTTTTTCCGAAGTTACTCGAAAGGAAATACAAAGACAGGACTCATTTTGTGTTATCTTCACCATCTGAGGGATTAAGTTTCAGTGGATGTAGAAACATGGGAATTTAAACAACTCCAACTCAAGTGCTTCCGATTAAATTGAAGCAGTTTTTTAATGAACGGAAGAACTAGCATGTTGCGACAAGCATCAATCGTACAAAAAGAGAGATTAGTACAATATTTCATTAAACAAAACATTACTTCAGAAAATAAATCAGCCAGTCAGCATGACACATAAGATTATCGATAAACCAAAAATATGTTTTAGACAATCGGATTACATACGTCGACCGAACGTCAACGTCTGAGACTCAATTTAACTTAACAGTGGAATAAGAGATTTTATACTCTTATGTAGTGAAAATTTTTCAAGATATTTTTCTTCATGGATTCGTTTTCTAATCATGTTTATCACTTTTATCTTTTCTTTGCAGTCTTTTTATTTTCATTATCTTGTTGAATTTATGTAAAATTTATGTTTCCGATGCTGACACAAAAAGCTGGAGTAACTCAGCGGGTCAGATAGCATCTCAGGAGAATATGAATAGGTGATGTTTCAGGTTAAAACCCTTCTTCAGACTGAGAGTCAGGGGAAAGGGAAATGAGAGACTATAGACGAGACAAATGAATGCAAGATATGCAAAAAAAGTAAAGGGCCTATCCCACTGTATGAGGTAATTCATGAGCTCTCCCGAGTTTAAAAAAAAGCAAACTCGTGGTAAGTACGTAGAATGTACGTAGCGGGTACGTCAGAGCTTGGGACGTCTCTTAGCGGCTCGCAACGCTAACGGCAGGTACTCAGGAAACGCGGTAAGCTCGTGAAGACTCATGAAGATTTTTCAACATGTTGAAAAATGCCCACGAGAGCCCCGAGTACCTATGAGCGGCTATTACCGTAATTCTCCGAGTTCGAATCAGGGGACACTCGGAGAACTCTTGAATTAGCTCGTACAGTGGGACAGCCCCTTAACAGTGATAAATGTTTCTGAGTGTTGTCTGTGATGGAGCTGCAAACACGATTTTCATTATACCTGTACATTTGACAATAAACTTGTGTTGACTTCCTCGAATAACAAATTGGTAATAAATCTTCTGTTTTGGTAGAACCTAGCTTTAAACAAATATATTATATCTGTTCATATATCAGAAACTACTTCAAATTCATTGGATTAATTTGCAAAGATATGGAAAGTTCTGTCTAATTATTTTCTCTTCTCTCTGCCCTGTACCCCCTCCGCACACCCACTTCAAATTATTTTCAATCTAATTATTCTATATGCATAGACATTTTTCCTCTAAAACATGAATTATTTTACCGTGTTGTCCACCTTTTTGACATTATACATCTGCTCAATGTCATGGATGTTGCAATTTTACTGCTACTAACTTCTGGGAAAAAAACATGTCTGTGGCTTTTGTTAAATAGCATGGAGTGCACACTGGGAATTTCATCCTGCTGCTGATATTACCATAAATGGAAGTAATCTTAATGAGTTGTCACAGTCACAAAAAAAAAATGTTTTTATGAGCTTCTGTCACAAAGAGCACAGTTCTGGAATATAGTTTTATCAAAGGGCCTCTAATGTTGCCAATAACTCTGATACTGAGAATTGAATACAGAGAAAGATTGAAGAATTATGGAAAGTGAAATTAAAAAGGAAATAACAAAGAAAAAAGGGTGCCAGCAAAAGCTCTGCATGTAATATCAAAGAAATCATAAATGTTCTAAAAATACTACCAGGAAGCAGGATCAGAAAGGAAAGTGTGTTCTAGTAGAGATCAAACGCAGAAACTTGCAGGGTGGAAACACATGCAAAGTTCAAAAATATATATTTTGAGGGTGATGGTATAATCATCTATATTGAGGAAAATAATGTAATGTATTTACAGTCGGGACCATTCTTCAGACTGTATTGGTATTGGTAGAAAGCTGGAAGAGAGCAGGAGTAGGACGAAGCCTGGCGAGTGATAGGTGGATATGCAGGTGAGGGTGGGTTAAGCACAGGGGGGAACAATGGTCTCACACGGAGAGAGGAGGAGAACTTTGTTTCAAAGTGGGCATACCTCGAGGAGATATTGCGGTGGAGCAGTTGATGGTTTACAAAAAAAAGACACAAAAGTACGTCTTCTGTTTAAACCCAGCATCTGCAGTTCCTTGTATCACTCTAGCACTGTGTCTTTTTTTTGTAAATCAGTATCTGCAGTTCCTTGTAAAAACAAATAAAAGACAATTAAATATATTTGATCAAGTTAAGGCATCAAGGCAAAGGGCAGTCAGCTGTCAAGAGTGTGTTGGGATTACGATCATGTTGTGCAGAAGAGTAGGGTGGCAATCAGCATGGGGGATGTTGGAGATAAATCGGGAAGCCCACCTGAACATAGTTACGTTTTTGAAGTCAGAGACAGAACTTTTTGAAAGAGGCTCCTTTAAGGCACAATAAAGCATGCCTCACATTTGCTGTAAACACTTGCTCCTGAACACGACCAAAATGTCCAATGGCACATTGCAATTTTCAAAATACTGACCCTACAATTTCTACATTTTCACAATTTCATAACATTTGCAGTTTTCTTTCATTTGTTTAGTTTTTACTGTTTTACATACCAATATATGGAATAGAGGCCAATGAGTCTTCAGGGGATTTTACAGCTGTCCCTTCAAGTTTTTCAGTTGCCTGTTCCAAAGATCCATTTTCAGACATGTCAGCCGGTGACAAGATGCCGGATGTTGGTTCTACCATATCCGTACAAGTTGGGTGCCGGAGAGGGGGTGGTACTCTTCGGCCAGTGGGAGGCTTTTGCCTCAAGAACGCTGCTTTGTTTGTTGGTGGCGTTTCTTGTTCCTTGTGTAAGAATCCCAGAGGGAGCTCACGTTCAGGGAGCTGGGAAACTCCAGACTTTGCAACAGCAAAAGGTTGAATGTCCTGTTGAAACACTGCCTCCTTACCACAGTTCCTGTCCGTCTGTTTTGGGTATAATCCACCCTGCCGGTCATGATTGGTCTGTCTTTGGTCTCGAACAACGGGCACATCAATTCTCCTGACTTGATAGGGTGCACAATATTCAGCCTTGGACTCACTGACAGTCAAACCAGAAACAAACACTGGCCTATCTGAAAGGTGAGTTATTTTACTTTGAGAAACATTGGTAGTCTGTGCAATATCTGTTCTCTTAACCGAGTGAGAATGAGTAGCTGCATTTCTGCATTGCTGCTGAGGAGGAATAGATATTCTGGAGTTGGTGTTTTTATAATATGCACTGCTGCTGCTGGAGTTTGGGTGGGATGAATGCTTATGACCATGCATTGCAGGATCACCTGAAGAGTATCCCACTGGTCTATGCTGCCAAAACAAATGTTCTTGTCCACCAGACTTAGAAAAACCACCACTTGTTGTACCAGTCTTTGAATGAGTCCATAAAAATCTGTCCCCACCTGTTGTAAAGACATTGGGTGTTAAATTCTCCAATGATAGGTCATATTTCCCCAGATAATCTTCTGAACGAGTCCTGTAACTCCATTGCTCATTCATAGGTTCAAGCAAAGTATCTTGGGAAGCACTATGATGCCAATGTTTGTGTAATGAAGTCTCCTCAAGTCTGTCGTGAGAGTAACTCCTGTATTTCGGGGGCATAGCAGTATAACAACGATCTTCAGAGGAGCTTCGACGTGGCAACTGTGCAGATTGCCAACTGGGTGGGTTATATTGATGGCAGCTTGTTTTGGTGCTGCCAAGTCGCTCCCATGACCCCCGAATATCAGAATGAAAATAGTCATTTTCCCTATTGTTCACAGAACTGGTGTAAGTTCTCTGGCCCACATTACTTTTAGGACCCGAGTAAACATTGTGGTTTGAGACTGATGAGAAAGGAACATGTTTAGAACGCCCCCTATATCTATCTTGCATAGCAGCTGAACCCGAACCATATTTATTGCTTATTGGACCCTGTACAACAGAATTTGAAGACGACGCAGTCATATCTCTCACTAAAACTGATCTGGGCTTTATTCCATACTGCACCTCCACCACGTGATGCATGGGATTTGAATGACTTATTCCAATCTCAGCCAACAGATCTGATGATCGCGTTCTACCCTGTCCTTCATTCCATACGCTGGCAGGCGGACTCGTTGTGGTACTAATATCCAGCGGTGATGACGGATCGGAATAGAATCCTCTGTCAGAACCCGAGCTGGCATTGTAATTCCTGTTGTCCACTAGCATTCCCCGTGAAGAATCTGTCAGTAAAGGCTCTTTCGTCTGGGTGGTGGCCAAATGTCGAGGGTAGCACACGGGTGGCGGCTCTGGTATGTGGTGTGCACTACCAGAATATGGATCATTACCTTTCAGGTAAGCATCCTGAGAATAGGCCTGCAAAATTAAAAAAAAAAAAACAGGATTATGCTTTAAAAAGTGATGATAATCCAATATTGCACTATAAAATATTGTTTAGTAACTCTAAATAAATGGTTAGATTATTAGACACAATCAACGAAAACGTAATACTTAAATAACATGTTCATCAAACGATTAAGGTTATAAAATTGGAGAACCCAGTTTCACTGTCTCTTCAACTATTCAGTCAGGGGGGGAGGATACAAATCATTTAAGTATAGCCAGTTAACTTCACTCGAAGTTTAGCTTACAATACTTAATGAGAGGTTATTAGAAACAGCAACAGTAATGCCATTTTAAAAAAATCTATTGAAATTCTATATTTATCTTATCAGTTTTGTTAACATAGAGAATAAGTGGAGGAGTAGGCCATTTGGCCCTTCGAGCCAACACTGCCATTCAATATGACCATGGTTGTGTACCCCATCCCTGCATTCACCCTATATCCCTTGATTCCGCTAGCCCTAACTGCTATATCTAACTCTCTCCTGAAAAGATCCAGTGAATTGGCCTCCACTGCCTTCAGTGGAAGAGAATTCCACAGATTCACAACTCTCTGGGTGAAAACGTTTGTCCTCATCTAAGTTCTAAATTAAACTGTGGCCCCTGGTTCTGGACTCCCCCAACATCGGGACCATTTTTCCTGCATCTAGCCTGTCCAATCCCTTAAGAATTGTATTTGTTTCTATAAGATCATCATCCTCCTAAATTCCAGTGAAATTAAAATATGATATTGACTAAGACAGAAGTATTCGTTCAGGAAGGCTTGTGCTATTGCTAAACTAATTATGTTTTAATACATCAGACCTACTGTTATTCTGCAACTAATAAATGCAAAGCTTTCTTTTTAATAAATAGTTATAATGGAATGCTCTTTAATTTTACAATTAGCCATTATGAAAGAATGATAAATACCTAAAATATCATGAAGTGCTCTCCCCTCTCTCTCTCTCTCTCTAGATGCTGACCTCCTGTCTAACATGACATTTTTTTTATTTTACGTATTTTAATTCATTGAACATTTCACCCGAGATGAGAAAGTAAATTATTAACAGTCCGAAATACTCACATACATAGGAGTATGTTATTAAGTTTCATAAACCCATATATTGTGTAAGGCTATTCAGTTGATCAAGTAGTTAAATTTCACCAACAAAATAATTTTCACACATAACTCTCACACTAACTGATGGTTACAAAGGAATGAATGTTATAAATTGTTGGAATCTAGATATAAAACTGGGTCCCATTTATTGAATTTCAATATGACATTAGTGCAACAAGCCCTGTACTTTACCAAAACTTTTCCCCATTCCATTTTAACCAGTGTCTAGTTTTAACCAGTTTTAACATGAACAACTGTAGCAGAAACAGACTCAGCGCATGATATGACAAATAGTCATTGTTATTATGCCTTAGGCATGTGACATGTTAAAAGCACTGACATAAACATGTTTATTTCTTTGCAGAAAATATTGCCTGTTAAAGTATCAGTCTATTGTTATTTTGCTGAATGGCTTGGAAGCAGCAATGATTTACATTGTCAAGTGATGTGTTTCTTCAGTTCAAGATCAGGACACTTTGTGGAGGTAGATAGGTTTGAGATGAATTGGGGAAACTTCTGGTAGTAAAGATTAGATGGAAAGCATTAGTTGAGATTAGGGGCTCTCGTCATCTCACCTCACAATTGTCTATTGACAGCTGAGCATGGGATGGCATAGGTGTTGAAGTCAGGCAGAAGAATACAGCTTGCTCACCTGCCCTCCCAACAGAAGGAGGCTGCATAGAGGCAAGAAGGAGAAGAAACAATGGGAACAATTAAAGAATAGCCCTGAGAAGTTCTGTTTCCTTTGGGTGGTCATGACTGAAAAGAAACATCGACAAGCACGAGATGAAAGGAAAAAGGACAAAAGGACTCCATAATGAATTGTAAGCAAAAAAAGAATCGGTTCACACAGATTTATTTGAAAAATCACACTCAAAATATATAATTTCACAATTGAAAAACAATAATAACGTAGAGAAAATCTTAATTTTAATTTGTATATTTTAGCAAATGAATTGTAGCATCAAATGAAGAGCTTAGTTAAATGATATATTGAAAATATATAGTGGGGCAGGAGATCAATGATATTGGAAAAACAAATAGTATCTCTATTTGTTTCTGCAGTCTCAAAGACAATGAATTGGGGTGGGAGATTGCAACCTTCACGTGGTCTGCCCTGTTTCGACGAATGCAATCAACCTGGCTTGCACAATCAAATAAGATCAAATAGAACAAGTTGTCCTACAACTTTAGACTGTGCACGCTGTACGCAAGAAGACAATGAATTCTAGACCCACTATCTTTTGGGAGAAACATACTTTTCCCCAACCACTCTCTAATCCTTATACTGATGATCTCATAATTATGCACACCTAGCTTTTGATGCCATTGATGAGATAAATAGGCTCTTCCTCTTATCTCTGCTTTTCAATGTTATACTCCAATTAAATCCTACCACTCTACTATGCAAGCCTAAACAATCCACAAATCTGAAGACGGGTCCCGACCTGAAACATCACTCATTCCTTCGGTCCAGATATGCTGCCTGTCCCCTGCTGAATTACTCCAGCATTTTGTGTCTATCTTCAATCTAAAACAACTCCTGGCAACACCTTATAAATCTCCTTTGCACCCTCTCTAGAGTCATCCCACTTTCCTGTTAAATAGTGACGAGAATATGTATGCATTTGTAAGGTTACTGACTGTAGCCTTATTAATATTTTATGACTTTGCTGTGCTGCCTGGGCCAAAGGCAAAGATCCAGCATGCATCCTCACACCACCTTAACTACTTCACCCAGAGTCTTCACAGATTCATGCATACTCGCACTATACCCCTTTGTCAGTCTACATTTCCAGTACGCTACATGTATCCCCCTGCCTCGCTTGCCTTTCCCATGTTCATACAAAATCATCTGGACTGAAGTCCATCTGCACCTTTACAGACCAATCCACATGACTCTCACTCCAGAATATATAAAAAATATTCCTCCGTATCCCGCATTATCCACTCATCAAAACATATTAAAAACTTAAGAAACATTAAAAAGTATACACGTATACACTATGATGCATATACAGTAGTGTCAACTAGTGCAATCATAGAAAAAATATAGTTTTAAAGATTTCAATAAAAAGCTCAACATTTTCAATGTTTAAAAAGGCAAGATACTGAAATGAACATTGATTCTTGGATCAGAGTTTAATATGAAAAATGCTTTTGTTATTTAAAGCCATAATTTTGACATGTTGCAGATTACAGGCTTACAATGTTGTACTTAGTAGGAGATATATGTTCGTTAATTCACTATCACCGAAACATGAAAATAGCAAAGGACAATAAAAAAAGAGGTGTGTCGTGAAAATGCAGTCAAAAACATTATTTTTATCGTTAGCTCTGGGAATTTCTTTTGAACACTTTTTACATGACCTCTGTTTTATATCCAAAAGAAAGATGCTTGTACTGTAAGAACAAGATTTACTGTGATACAACCCACTGCAGTATATCTGCAGAGCTGTTTTTGGAATCCCTGATGGCTTGCATAGGGATCAGACTGTCCTTGGATTTAAGCATGTGATCCAACCTCATTCCTGAAACATAGGATAGGTCCTTTCCCACACAAACAGCAAGTATACATCCTCCCTAAACATCTTATGGATAATCTGGAATAGAAATATATAATCTGCTTGTCTTTCATACTTTGTAAAATGAGACATGTAGATGTAAAATGTTAAGTGAAACCTAATTTTTACTAATTAACAAAATTGTACCTTTATCATTTGTAAAATGTAATATATATGTATAATTATATACATATATATTAAATGTTGCAAATGATAACGGTATAATTTTATTAAAGGTATAAATTAAATCTGATTAACTGCAGAAAAAAGCCTAAGATATTTATAATATTATTGTTTTGTGACCAACTTGTTTTTTTAAAAGATAATCCAGAAAATCAAGTGAGGATATTATGTATATAATTATAGAAAATGCTAAATATTATCCTCACAATTTTCTGGATTATCTTTTAAAAAAACAAGTTGATCACAAAACAATATTATAAATCTCTTAGGCTTTTTTTCTGCAGTTAATCAAAAGTATCACCAAATCACAATGACTAAAACCAATAAATTAACATTGAGAAATAGGTCACCAATACAAAAAAAGAGTAAAATGCGATTTTGTAAAGAATGTTTCGTCACAGAGCTGTCGCAGATACCACTCCTATTTAAAAAGGTAATCTCCTCCCTGACCTCTGCCAAGCTCGCTCCTAAACTAACAATGCAGAAATACATGAGAACTGCTCAAATAGGTGAGCTTTCTGGCCTTCCTGCCTTCTCTGTAAGAAAAGTCTCTGCTGTCTGTTCAACGTCTCCCAACAGGCTTGTTTAATACTTCTTACAAAACTACTGGGGCACTACACAGCTCCAAATTTACCACTGTGTACAAGTGACAAATTATTATTCCTTGTTTTAATATAATGAAGAATACTAATCAGAATAAACCACAAATTGGCACATTTTTTAAACCAAGTATTTTGGAACTATCTGGAACTAGCACAAACTACTGGTTCTGCAAAATTATAAAATGAAGATAGTAATCCATTTTTTGAAAACCCCAGGAGCATACGGTAAGTCACAAAACAGTGGCATAGCTTTAGATTACCTTGTTTAATTTATCTTCATTTCAAGTAGAGAACTTTCCATTTCTCTTTAGCTGTACCAGGTTTTACAAAATCCCATTGCTAACTGAGATTTATAATCTGGTGTGCAGTGAAGTAACTTGCCAGTTTCAGCTTGTCACTGTGCAAGGAAAATCTTCCTGTACCGTGAACCGACGAGCAGCAGTTTTGCTTAATGATCATTTCATCAGAGTCTTCCTAGGGCTTTCAAAGTGACGTCAGATTTGGATCATTTTCCTACAGCTACATACACACTTCATTGGCGGTTCACTTTAGCTACAGGGTTGTAGCCACACCCTTGACGGGCTTGGCCAGGAAAGCATACAGATGTATTTGGAAAGAGTTGCTGGAGACTTTTAAAAGTACAGTTACACTTCAAACATTAGCATGAGTTTTGCCCCCCATCTTTTCTTGTGGCCTCTCACTTCAGTGAATGTGATGGGATATTTTTCTTTAAATCTTTAAAAAATACCTTGCATCTAAAATATAAGCAATATGTCTTTTTCTCAAGCAACTTTATTGTGATTACAATATTTTCACAGGAGTGAGATTTTGAAAGGAGTCCAGCTGAGGCATAGTTTATAGCCTATCATAATCTTCCCATGTTATTTTAATCCTTGAATGCCCCCATAATTATAAGGTCACAAGGCAATAAATCATGATTAAGATGTTAATCTTAATTACAATAATATGATATTGGGAGCCTTTGAGCTAATTTATTTTTAAAAGGAACTTAACAGAGGGAAACTAAAGTATTGACCAACATTCTAATCAGAATATTCTTGAATCCAGCCATAGTCATATGTTAAAAATGACAGATTTCTTCTGAAAGTTGGTTGACCACCCCCTATTCTAATCCATAAAAACAAAGTTAATGATGGGTAACAAAAGGATTAGATCATAATTGATCTTTACCTCAGCACCACGTTCCTGCATTAATATCCCTTGATTATCATAATATCCCAAATTCTAGCAATCTCTATCATGAATAGACTGAAGGCTGAGGCTCCGCAATCTTTGTGGGTTCAGTTTCAACCCACAAGGGGGTAACGATTTCTCATCTCTATCCTATCCAAACTCTTATTTTAAGATTGTGACGCACAGTTCTCAACAACCAAGATTGATAAAACATATGTTTCTCCTGTCAATTATGTCCATTTTATTCTTGTAAACTCAGAGAGAATGGAAGCAGTCTATGTCGTCTCGCCTCATATGACAAACATGCTATGTCGGGAATCAATTTTGGGAACCTCCCTTGCATTGGCTCAATTCCAAGTACAGTGGCTTGCAAAAGTATTCATACCCCTTGAACTTTTCCACATTTTGTCACGTTACAACCACAAACGTAAATGTATTTTATTGGGATTTTATGTAATAGACCAACACAAAGTGGTGCATAATTGTGAAGTGGAAGCAAAATGATACCAATGTTTCCAAATTTTATTACAAATAAAAACTGAAAAGTGTGGCGTGCAAAAGTATTCAGCCCCCCTGAATCAATACTTTGTAGAACCACCTTTCGCTGCAATTACAGCTGCAAGTCTTTTAGGGTATGTCTCTACCAGCTTTGCACATCTAGAGACTGAAATGTTTGCCCATTCTTCTTTGCAAAATAGCTCAAGCTCAGTCAGATTGGATGGAGAGCGTCTGTGAACAGCAATTTTCAAGTCTTGCCAGAGATTCTCAATTGGATTTAGGTCTGGACTTTGACTGGGCCATTCTAACACATGAATATGCTTTGATCTAAACCATTCCATTGTAGCTCTGGCTGTATGATTAGGGTCGTTGTCCTGCTGAACCTCCGTCCCAGTCTCAAGTCTTTTGCAGACTCTAACAGGTTTTCTTCCAAGATTGCCCTGCATTTGGCTCCATCCATCTTCCCATCAACTCTGACCAGCTTCCCTGTCTCTGCTGAAGAAAAGCATCCCCACAGCATGATGCTGCCACCACCATGTTTCACAGTGGGGATGGTGTGTTCAGGGTGATGTGCAGTGTTAGTTTTCTGCCACACATAGCGTTTTGCATTTAGGCCAAAAACTTTTGGTCTCATCAGACCAGAGCACCTACCTCCACATGTTTGCTGTGTCCCCCACATGGCTTGTGGCAAACTGCAAACGGGACTTCTTATGGCTTTGTTTCAACAATGGCTTTCTTCTTGCCACTCTTTCATAAAGCCCCGACTTGTGGAGTGCATGACTAATAGTGGTCCTGTGGACAGATTCTCCCACCTGAGCTGTGGATCTCTGCAGCTCCTCCAGAGTTACCATGGGCCTCTTGGCTGCTTCTCTGATCAATGTTCTCCTTGCCCGGCCTGTCAGTTTAGATGGACGGCCATGTCTTGGTAGGTTTGTAGTTGTGCCATACTCTTTCCATTTTTGGATGATGGGTTGAACAGTGCTCCGTGAGATGTTCAAAGCTTGGGATATTTTTTTATAACCTAACCCTGCTTTAAACTTCTCCACAACTTTATCCCTGACCTGTCTTGTGTGTTCCTTGGGCTTCATGATGCTATTTGTTCACTAATGTTCTCTAACAAACCTCTGAGGCCTTCACAGAACAGCTGTATTTATACTGACATTAGATTACACACAAGTGGACTCTATTTACTAAATAGGTGACTTCTGAAGGCAATTGGTTGCACTGGATTTTATTTAGGTGTATCAGAGTAAAGGGGGCTGAATACTTTTGCACGCCACACTTTTCAGTTTTTTATTTGTAAAAAAACTTGAAAACCATGTATCATTTTCCTTCCACTTCACAATTATGCGCCACTTTGTGTTGGTCTATCACATAAAATCCCAATAAAATACATTTACGTTTGTGGTTGTAACATGACAAAATGTGGAAAAGTTCAAGGGGTATGAATACTTTTGCAAGCCACTGTATATCCTTCCTTTGTGAAGCAGGTAATATATTTCTAATGTGGTTTGCCCTGCACCCCTACGCAATTGTAGCATACCACTACACTGTACTCAAAACTCCTTGCAACAAAGGCCAACATACAAATTTCCTTACTAATATATATTTGAATGTTGACTTTTAATGGTTCCCGCACAAAGACACCTCTGAACACAATCCCCTTCAAATAATCACCGTTTAAAGAAATTTTAACTGCCTTTCAATTTATTTCTACTTAAATGGATTAATTTATCTTTTTCAAAAAAATCAAATTTCATGCCCTTGTCAAGATCCTCCTCAAGCCTCTCTCTGCATACTCCTCAGAGCTCACTTTGCCTTCCAGCTTTAGATGAGTGCCAAACACATATAATATAATCAGAGCAAGGATTGGGAGGGGCTTGAGGATATCTGCACCAAGGGGACAGGAGAGGAATGGAATGCAATCATTCACCCAGAGGGTAGAGAGCTCTGGTTAGATCAATCAGTAAGAGAGTAGGGAAAACCTGGAGTGGGATTAGTCACAAAGGGGTTAGGGGAGACTTGTAATGGGATAAATCCAAGAGAATGTTTAAAGAAAATATCATCAGGGTGCCTTGGACTCCAAAGCTGTGGTCCTGTTACGATTAGATTGCTCTCTAAGAACTGAAGCAGAACATAAACATCGACTTGGAGCCTGCAGCAGTGATGGAGGCCAGCACTTAGTCCTCGTATGCATAGGACAATTTTGCACAAGTGACATCAAAGCAAACACTGCCTGTAACTGATGTCATCTTGCAGACACAGTGGCCTCCGTGTTCGTTCACATCGTGAGAACAAAGCAACAGATGAAATTCCAAAAATGTACTATCTACGCACTAAGTACTCAAGTTATATTTAGTGGTTAGGGATTAGATAAAATTCTAACGCAAGGCACATAAAACAGTGCACTACGTGAGAGAATTTCCAGACAATCCCATTTAAAAGCAGATATCAGAAGCAGGATCTTGCTCGCAGTTACGTTGCAAGCTGCATGTGAAATTTCAACTGCTCAGACAACAATTTACATTAAATAATTTGAAGTAATTTAAAATCTGGACCAAAAACAGAAAGGACCCAACTGTGCTCAGTTCAAGTGGGGTTGGGTGTTCATTCTGATAACACATTTGGGTTCACGTTGGGTTGGGCCATGCCCTCTGTCTGGCTCAGTACTTTATCAGTGCTGAACAATTTGCTTATTATTATTGCATGTGAATAGTTTGTGTAGGAAGGAACTGCAGATGCTAGTTTAAACTGAAGATAGACACAAAGCTGGAGTGACTCAGCGGGTCAGGCAGCATACCTGGAGAAAAGGAATAGGTCACCAACATTTCGGGTCGAGACCCTTCATGACCCAAAACGTCACCTATTCCTTTTCTCCAGAAATATTGCCTGACCCGCTGAGTTACTCCAGCTTTGGCGTCTATCTTTTTTGAATAGTATGTTTCGGATCGCTATGTTTGCAACAGTGGGTGGGAAATAAGTAATAATTCCTTGGAAAAAAACAAAGTTTCAGGGTAATTGAGCAGGTCGGTGTCAGGTTCCGATGCCAGTAATCAGTTTGAGATTAGGTTGGATATTAATTCTATACCAGAGCAGACCTTTAGCTAGGCAGTGCATAGAACTCAAAACAATTAAAAACAACATTAAAATGTCCAATACCAAACTGACACTTAATGTCAAGTTCAAACATGAAAACGGTCTGAGAAAGGGTCTTGACCCAAAACGTTGCCTATCCAAGTTCTCTGGAGATGCTCCCTGACCTGTTGAGTTACTACAGCATTATGTGTCCTTTTGTGTATAAAACCAGCATCAGCAGTTCTTTGTTTCTGCAAAATGAAGTGGTTCTTGAGCAGTCAGCAGATTTTGCTGCATGTCTAAACAGTTAATAGGAGACAATCTACTTTGTCTATCTGTTCAAATCCTTAAGCCAAAGCCATTACAAAATATTATCTTTGGAATTTGCAGCCCAGCATCAGATAATGAGTTGGTCAAACCCTTTTCCCCCCAATTTGGATTTGGTGAAGTCTGCAGGTACAAACTGCCATCTCTAAATGTATGCTGAAGATACTGGTTAACATAGTATTCCATTTCTGGTAGCCAAATGTGTCTATTTTATTTTAAACTGATTATTTTTTCCATTTTTAATTTTCATTACTTCTACACTAATGAGGTAAAATATGGCCTTGAATGGTAAATTTATAATATTAAGAAACAATCTAAAAGGAAATAGTTTTAATAGGTAGGTTTGCTGATAAATCCTATAATCCAAACTATTATTTACAAACACACTTACATTACTTTGTGTGAGCTCATCACTCTATTTTGGCATAAAACCAGTATTCCAATACACTGGGTTTTTATTTCAATAGTTTTATGCCAGCAAGAAGAACAATATTTTACCAGGAACTCTGGGTCAATTGCAATGAATCAAAATTCATTCAACTAGCCTAGCGCAGAGTATAAAGAAAGATGATTAAAGGGTTATAACTTACCACCTGCAGAATGTCTTCATCTTTGGGCATAACTGAGAGTTCCAATACATCATCACTAAATACAGAGAAGATAACAAAGCATGTTTCATCTAATATTGACATCAAGTTTCATTAATAACATTTTCTAATTTTATCTAAGGAACTATGTTATAAACATTATATTAGTGAGTTTACAGTCTCATAAAAAGGAAATAAAGCAATAATTATAATAAATATTTTCTGCTCAACTGCAGTACTCAAAAGGACAGTTCCAGCAAAACAATAACAACTTCTATCTGAACCTGTCAAATAGAAAGCAGCTACATCTGGGTAGGAAATTATTGTGATCATCAGAAAGGTAAAAAGGTAAAATGTAACAATATTCATAATTAATAATGGGACTGGTAAGAAAGTGACAGTAGCCTAATTTCATTATTGGTCTGAAATGTTCAGGCAAACAAGGAATATGAAGCAAACCCAATATATACATATTATTCTAATAATCTGCATGATGTATGGTATTACAGGAGATGCAAGGAACTGCAGATGTTGGCTTACAAAAAAACTCAAAGTGCTGGAGTAACTCTGTGGGTCTGGCAGCATCTCTGATGGATATGGATAGACTAAAGAAGGGTCTCAACCACAAAAATGTCACCTTTCCATGTCTGACTTATTTATACCACAAAGTTTGAGCATTATCATACACATATGCGGTAAAAGTGATTGTGTGATAAACACCTTGAATTTATTGAAATCAACAAAATTGTTTCTTGTATTTATATGTGTAACTTACCTATTTTGAATCAGAGATATCACTTGAGAATAGGTTTTGCCAATTATACTCTCTGCATTCACCTTTACAATCCGATCACCTGCAAATAAAAGATTGTTTTTATATATCTTTTAAAAACTAAAATTGCTTTAATTTTTTTTAACACAAGTTGCTTTTAAAAGCTTTTAAACTTTAAAATTTACCTTAAAAAAATGCTTGGACGAGCAGAATTATTTACAAACTGAAATCCAAGTTAACATTATGATGCCGATTTCATGTACGTGCATTTATAATTAAAACACCTCCTTTATTGGAATTTTCATAATGAAAACATAATATTCTCAACATCCTACATCTTGGATATATCACATTTTGAAAATTGTTCATTAACATAGAAACATAGAAAATAGGTGCAGGAGTAGGCCATTCAGCCCTTTGAGCCTGTACCGCCATTCAATATGATCATGGCTGATCATCCAACTTAATATCCCATACCTGCCTTCTCTCCATACCCCCTGATCCCCTTAGCCACAAGGGCCACATCTAACTCCCTCTTAAATATAGCCAATGAACTGGCCTCAACTACCTTCTGTGGCAGAGAATTCCAGAGATTCACCACTCTAGTCCTTTACAAATGCTAATCCGTTACAAATTGAATATTAATTTGCTAGGCAGGGGAATCACAAATCTCAAATGTGTAAAGCTCATGCTATCCCCACTCGCCCAGAACTCTTTGCAAATTGGCCTTGGCTTGTCTTTCTTTCACCCTTCATTTTTATGAATTTTATTTAGAAATTGGCGCATTGGATTTTTGAAGCACATGCTAACTGGTGTATGTGCCCTCTGTAACCAATAATTTATAACCAATTGGTCACTCTATAACCAATACACAAATTCTATTATTCACCAGCAGGGCACAAGAGTTGTTTCAAATGATTTTATCAATCATATATCTCTGTAGTAGGAGTTCAATATCATATGAATGTTGTGCCAATATATCCAAAAGCATTCTAGTCTTAAATGGTAATGAGCAAGTAAATAGTTAAAGGACGGAAGTGTATCCAAGAATATCAAATCCTCAATCAAGGCAAGACCTAGCATGTAAATGTTGGAGATAAGACTGAAGCAATCAACTGGAAACTCCACCATCAGAGGCCAGTCTTCAGTCAATTCAATCCACTCCACATGATATAAAGCAGCTGAGAGTATTGGATGTAGATAAGGCTAAAGGGCCTGTCCCACCTGACCGTCATTTGCGCGTCATATGTAAAATAGGTCGACGCGACATCGCGCGCAAATAACGTGTCACCATGCCGTCTGGTGCGTGTGACGTCATTAGAATACCCTGCGGCGCGCGGCGACGCATGGTTACGCACGGTGACGTAACCATGCGTCACCACATGATACACATGAGACGTCGGGATGCAGCGTGTGACGCTAATTCATCAGCGTGCGTACCCAATGCGTCAACGTGCGACGCGATACATCAAGCAGGCAGCGTGCGAGGATTTCGTGCAGCACGATATCCTGGAGTGCCGCGCGATGCCACGCACAACACACCTCTCCATTCGTCCCGCTCTACCCGTGCATCACAACACATCGACCTATTTTACATAAGACGCGTAAATGAGGCGCAAATGACGGCCAAGTGGGATGGACCCTTAAGACAACACACTATCCCAATGAAGCACTGAAGGTCCACACACCAGAATTAGCTGTGCTTACAACCAAGCTGTTCCAGTACAGTTACAACACTAGCATCTACACAACAATGTAAAAAAATGTCCAGTTATGCCCTGTTCAGAAAAAGGAATACAAATCTCACCCAGCCAATCACTACCAAATTAGTCGATTCTCAATTGCCAGCAAAGTAATGGAAGTTATCAAGGAGAGTACTATCAATAATCCACACACCAATAATCTGCTACTGATGTCTGGGTTGGACCACCTGGCACCACACCTTATCTCAGTGTTTGTGCAAGCATGGACTAAGGAATGTGGTGCTAAGGTGCCCTGGTCAAACTTATGTCAAGGGGCATCAAAGGGAACACATAGTTATCTTCCTTTGTAAAAGGAACTATTGAAATCTGCAATGAAAGTCAGATACGACTACAGGAGCGTTGCAGTGTAGTATCCTCTGATCAATTATAATTTATCATCTATTTCAAAGAGTGTATTTAGAACTAATTTGATTAAATATTTTGATATTTTGATATATTGATATAAACCAGATGCTGGTTTACAAAATAATGACACCAAGTGCTGGAGTAGCCCAGCGGGATATGCTGCATGTCTGAAGAACATAGATAGGTGGGCGGTGGAGGCCGGTTCTCTGGATACTTTCAAGAGAGAGCTAGATAGGGGTCTTAAAGATAGCAGAGTCAGGGGATATGGGGAAAAGGCAGGAACGGGGTACTGATGTGCCATGATCACAATGAATGGCGGTGCTGGCTCATAGGGCCGAACGGGTTATTTGATAGACAGAGATTGGACAAAGGCCAGAGATGAAAAGACAGAAGGTGCGAGGCAAAAGGTTTGAAGAGTTGATTCTAACATGCAGAATTTTATATGCGTTTCAATTCCATGATTTTTATCTCTCCCATCACAGAAACTTCCTTCAATATCAAAATCGACACTGCCCTGGACATGCCCTCATTCACTAGTGCCATCGGGGAGGTGGTACCACAGCTGGAAAAAGATGACCGGCAGGTTGAAGATTAACTCCTTCCAACAACCATCAGGCCGTTGAAAACTGCACATTGACCTCAGCAACTATGGCTGTGTACTAAAGATTGTACTAAAGACGCCTGTATTTGCATTTTTATAGTCACCTACTATCACAGTAATGAATTAATTATATATTTCATTATTATATATGATCTGTGTGTTACGGTGTTAACAAGCCTATTCAGTTGCAGCACGTAATAATTTCAATTTTACTGTTGTCGGTACACATGATAATTAAATACTCTTGATTCTTGACCCCTTTGCACTTCTGGCCTTCAGCCTCTTCAAATTTAATGATACATATGTTGGCTGCCTGACTTTCCATTGTCAAGCACTTAGTCGCTGGAATTACCTTCCTAAATCGCTCTATGTCCTTTTCCTCCTTTAAGACTCACTTTAAGACTTAGCTATTAGCTATTTTATCTTATTTATCTATTTATTATCTCAGCTATTTTTGACAAATTTTACTTCGTGAAGACCCCGCCAGCACGCATGCGCAACATATCGTCGCTCGCATTTGCAGTCGACAGCTGGAGGGGGAGTGCGCTTCCCCAACGGCACCTTCATAAGAGGCTTCAAGGTAAGTTTTTACCAACCTTGAGCTGGTTTTGTCCCTGTGAAGAACTTTGTTACTTACAGGTACGATGGAGAAAGGAAAGGCGAAAGCCTCCAAGGGCCGCCGGACTTCGGAAGGAAGTCAGCGGTCGCTATCCTCAGAGCTGCCCGCAACATCGGCAGCACCCGCTTCGCGGGCCGGGAGAAAGTCGCAGAAGTTGGGGAGCCCTGTGCAGTTGACAAGGCCCGACTCTCCACCACAGCAGAGTAAGGAGCTGCATGTTGGTCGGAGCACCGCACAGGAGCAGGGCAGTGTAGCCCCTGACTCCCTGCCGCTATCGCCCAGACAACTTAGGGCTAGCGGCAAACAGGTGCGTGATATTGCGCCACAGACAGCGGCACGTTCTGTTTCCCCTGTGCTACAGGTCTCCAGAGGGCGGAGACTCTCCGGGTCTGGCGGTAAGCCCACGCAGATGTCAGGGAGCCCCGCTGCGGCGGCCGGCACCAACTCGTCTCCGCTACTGTCTTACCAGACAGGCGGACCGCTACAGTCCGGAAGACGGCGGACTAGCGGCATGTCCGCACGGGAGTCGTGTAGCCCCGCAGGAGTGGCAGGCAGCGACTACCTGCCAACGTACCCTCGACAAGGTGCGGTCCGTTGGCAGAAGCCCCAGTTGTTCTGGAGAACCAGGGGAAGTCGGCTTGCCGTCCGCAGATAGCGGCGGCGGTCGCATGGCCAGGATGCAGCAAATGATCGAACAGCTGCTCGAACGGGACCTGGAACATCAAGAACGGGGATCCCTACGTTCTAGGAGCCATACTGCGGGCCCACCGAGTATTTCTCCCTCATCTGCCGGCAGCGCCAGGAGTCAGCAGTTAGCTGACTTTGAAGAGAGGTTGGCACAGGAACCAGCAGATCCAGAAATTACGGAAGAAGAGCTACTGGAGGTAGTGACCAATTTGCCAAGCCAGGGCATGCTGGAAAACCGCTTCAAGTCAAACTCGCGGCGAGCATAAATTACCTCACAACCCACCAGCTGCAGGAACAGGTGCTGACGGAGGCCATGGAGAAATACAAATCCCCAGATAATTGTGTATCTCTGAATGTCCCAACGGTCAAGACGCCCAACTGGGGAAACATTAGTCCCGGAATCAGGGCCCAGGAGCTTAAAATTCAGAAGATCCTCAAGCTGTTGACATCAGGCATTACGGCGTTTGCCAGAACCTTGGACGGGACAGATATGACAGAAGAGCAACAAGATGCTCTAGCTCTATTGTGTAATACACAATATGAGATGAACTATTTTAGAAAAAGCTCCATCCGGCCCACACTTAGCCCTAAATTTGCAGGACTGTGCAAAGCCTCTGCTACACTGCCGCCAAGACAGCTGTTCGGGGAGGACCTGCCTAAACAGGTGAAAGAATTGGATGAGGAGGCCAAAGCAGTGGGATTAATGAAACCTCCGTCATCAGCCAAGCCACAGGCGTATCGGAGGCACCATACATACGTGAATACCAGGCCTCGGGGACAACCCGACAGGGCATCAAGAACATATCCACCGGTCGCACCCTATCAGCAGAAGCCTTTTTTAGGGCAGGGCCAGCAAAGGCCAGCATGGAAGATGCGCCAACCCCCCACCCCAGCAACACAACGCCCACCAAGAGCCCAGAACATCAAGCCCCGCCGGTAACCATGGAGGTAAGGGGGTCTGGTTCTCTTGAGAGTGCTGCATGCATAACCTCACAAATAGGAGGGAGATTGCATGCATTCTGGGATGCATGGGGAACTGTAACGTGATGTCTTTATTTTACAAAGTATCCAGGGTTATGAGATTGAATTCATAAATGGGCATTTTCCCCCCGACTCAACATGTACCTGACTGGAAATTTGCACTGTCTCAAAAAGAGAAAGAGGAAGGACATGTAGAAATATTAAGGCTATATGCCAAGGGGGTAATAGAGAAAACGATACATGAACCTCTTGAGTTTATGTCTAACATCTTTACTAAAACCAAAAAAGATGGTGGATGTCGAATTATCATTGATCTAACCCATTTGAATACCTTTGTACAATATACCCATTTCAAAATGGAGACATTTGAAACGGCTAAACAGCTGATTTCACGAGGGTACTTTATGGCATGCATCGATTTAAAAGATGCATACTATTCAGTACCTATAAAGAAACCGGAAATTCTTAAAATTTGTCTGGATGAGACAACTGTGGCAATACAAAGCCCTACCCAATTACCACAGCCCCTAGATTATTTGCAAAAAATTTAAAACCGATATTGGCATCCCTTAGACAACAAAATCACATAGTTATGGCGTATTTAGATGATATCTTAATTGTGGGGAAAACTCTTGAACTAGCTGAACTAGCAGTAACAGCTACGAAAACATTATTCGAGAAACTAGGGTTTGGATTCCATCCAGACAAATCTAAGTTCAACCCGTCTGTGATTATGGACAATCTGGGATTCACTATTAACACCAATCTTATGATTGTCACTATCCCAGCCAGCAAAGCAATAGATATTATAGAGACATGCAACAGCCTTGCTTGCGCCAGGGTACCGACTATCAGACACGCTGCTAAAGTAATTGGGAAACTTGTAGCTGCATTTCCAGCTGCGCAATTTGGACCATTACATTATCAAAACTTGCAAAGAGCAAAAATCTCAGCATTAAAAGCCAATGCTGGACATTTTGACAGACCTATGCAGCTGCCGATCAAGGCAAAAATTGAACTACAATGGTGGGTAAGCAATATTTGTGATTGTTTTAATCCCATCATTATATCCAACCCATTAGTCATGTTACAAACCGACGCAAGCGCGCATGGCTGGGGAGCTATCGACACCACTTCCAGTTGTGACAGCAGATGGGATTTGCACGAATCAACCCTTCTTCAGTCACAAGGTATAAACTGTTTGGAAATGCTGGGAGCATTTCACGGGCAGCGGGCTTACTGTATGAATTTACACCAGACGCATGTCCGTCTTCAAATAGATAATACTACTCTGGTGGCATATTTAAACCATATGGGTGGTATCAAGTCAATATCTTGTGATGAATTGGCAAATACAATTTGGCTCTGGTGTATTGAAAGAAATATTTGGATTTAGAAACATAGAAACATAGAAATTAGGTGCAGGAGTAGACCATTCAGCCCTTCGAGCCTGCACCGCCATTCAATATGATCATGGCTGATCATCCAACTCAGTATCCCGTACCTGCCTTCTCTCCATACCCTCTGATCCCCTTAGCCACAAGGGCCACATCCAACTCACTCTTAAATATAGCCAATGAACTGGCCTCAACTACCCTCTGTGGCAGAGAGTTCCAGAGACTCACCACTCTCTGTGTGAAAAAAGTCTTTCTCATCTCGGTCTTAAAGGATTTCCCCCTTATCCTTAAGCTGTGACCCCTTGTCCTGGACTTCCCCAACATCGGGAACAATCTTCCTGTATCTAGCCTGTCCAACCCCTTAAGAATTTTGTAAGTTTCTATAAGATCCCCTCTCAATCTCCTAAATTCCAGAGAGTATAAACCGAGTCTATCCAGTCTTTCTTCATAAGACAGTCCTGACATCCCAGGAATCAGTCTGGTGAACCTTCTCTGCACTCCCTCTATGGCAATAATGTCCTTCCTCAGATTTGGAGACCAAAACTGTACGCAATACTCCAGGTGTGGTCTCACCAAGACCCTGTACAACTGAAGTAGAACCTCCCTGCTCCTGTACTCAAATCCTTTTGCTATGAAAGCTAACAGATTTCAGCTACTTACCTTCCGGGTAAGCTCAATACAGTGGCGGACACCAGGTCACGAGTATTCAATGACAACATCGAGTGGATGTTGAACCCCCAAATATTTGTTAAAATTATAGCTAAGCTTGGAACACCAGATATCGACCTTTTTGCGTCCAGGTTGAACCATCAGATACTAACATATGTATCTTGGGAACCAGATTCTGGGGCAGTAGCATTGGATGCATTCTCGCTCCATTGGGGGAAATGTTTTTTCCTGCATTTCCCCCATTCTGCCTCATCAGTCGGGTATTACAGAAAATTCAACTGGATACCGCAACAGGCATTCTGATAATACCTGACTGGCCCACACAACCATGGTCCTCAATATGTTAAAAGACCCTTGGACACTTATCACCAAAAGGCCAAATTTGGTCACCAACCCCATCACTGGGGAGTGTCATCTGTGCCATGGTCATCTGAACCTTTTGGCTTGCAGGTTCTGAAGAGGCCACTGCTGGAGTTCGGACTCTCATCCAGGGCCATGGACATCATATCGGCGTCATGCAGAGAATCTACTAAGAAGCAGTACCTAACCCACATCAAGAAATGGGAAGCCTACTGCAGTCGGACGAAGACAACCTACGACTCTGCCACGATCCCTAACGTATTGGAATTCCTCGCGGGCCTTCATTTCGATGAGGGACTCAGCTACAGTGCCATAAATAGTGCCAGGAGTGCGCTATCATCCTACCTCAAGATAGGAGTGGGATCGCACCAGCTGGTGTCTAAATTTATGAGGGGTATTTTCAATACTAACCCTCCTCGACCCAGATACAACATTACATGGGATGTAGGGGCGGTATTGACCCTGCTCAGGAGCTGGTCGCCCATGATGGGGTTACCACTGGACAGACTCACCTACAAAGTGGTGATGTTGATGGCACTGACCACTGCACAACGGGTCCAGACTTTGCAGAAACTAAGATTGGATAGAATGGTCTCGACCCCTGAGAAAGTAACCTTCTTTATAGAGGAGTTGCTCAAGCAGCACAGACCGGGATCTACAGGGCTGCAACTGGAATTCCGAGCATACTGCGCTGATGCTACACTCTGGATAGCGACCCATTTACGGTACTATATCAAAGTCACACGCACCATCAGGAAGATGGAGCAGGGGCTGCTCATCAGCCACTAGAACCCACATCACCGGGTGACGGTGCAGACCAGGTGGCTCAGGGTGGTGTTGGGTGCAGCAGGTATCGATACTAACGTTTTTAAATCTCATTCCACCAGGGCTGCATCCACATCAGCAGCGAGGACCATGGAGGTTCCCATGGATCATGTCCTCGCTACCGCGGGCTGGACCAGTGAGACAACCTTTCGACGGTTCTATAACAAGCCAGTGGCCGCTCCTGTAACGTTTGCAGAATCAGTATTAAGTACCGTTCCATAAAAACGTTTATCCCCGAGCAGGGGTTTATTGTTTGTATTTAATAAATTCTTATTATTTTTCAGCTTGTTCAAGTCTGAAATGCATTAACATACTTCCTCCATCAGTAATTGTGGCAGTGTGTGAGCATGGACGTGGTCGAAGGCATGGAATCACAGAGCTTTGAAATCTTCACAAAGTCACTCACATGACTCAAGTAAAATAGTAAGATTAAACGAGAACTTACCAGTTTGAAGTTTGATCCTTATTTTATGAGGCGTTACGATGAGGGATTTTGTGCCCACCGCTCCCAACCCTCTATCATAAGGTCAACTGGTATATTAGTCTCTCTTAATCTTACTATCTTCAGTCATTGTCGTTATCTGTGATTCCACACCGCTGCTTTGAAGAATGTCGCGCATGCGTGCTGGCGGGGTCTTCACGAAATCCCTCATCGTAACTCCTCATAAAATAAGGATCAAACTTCAAACTGATAAGTTCTCATTTAATCTTACTATTTGTTTGATTATGCTCCTGTGATAATAATGCTCCGGGATATATTACTACTTTAAAAGTGCGGATAAATACAGATTGTTGTTATTGTATTTGAACAGAACTATGATTTCAGCACATTTTAAATTATGGATTGGTCAAGCTATAATCAGCACTTCAGCCGTTCAATGCCTGATGTGTCCTTCATGTATAAGTCAATGACTATGACCATGCTATCTGATATTGGGAGATTTCATACACACATTTGTATCCTCATCCGAAGTCTATTTTCAACCAGTCAATGATAAATTAATGAGGCTCCCTCATCCAAAGGAATAACACCAACATAGTCCTTCCCTAACACCACATACATTTTGATCAATTACTTTCGCACAAAGGAGCACAACAATCTAGCTTTGACCATTTCAATACCAATTGAAGCTAAAAATAGCAAACTCATTAATCCAAGTGAACCATATCATCTTAAATGTTAATGGTTGTCTTTTATATGAACAGCATTTATTTAACATTATATTAACTAAGATGTGTAATTCAGTTATGAGAGACCTACCAAAAAATTGGTAGATGTATTTCATTAATATCAGAAGTACTATATACCAATAGTGTCTGAAAAAAAGGGACAAAGCATTTCATCACTGTACTTCTGACCAAGAAGAATATCAATCAGAATGACTGTAGATTTGTACTCTACTGGCACAGTCTGATGTAAAATCAGGATTGGATTCGAGTCATATGAACAAACATTTAAAATCAAAGCTATTATGCAACTACTTACTGTTTTACTAGAAACAACTGGTCTGATATCATCAGAATAAAACCAAGTAAACAGATATTCAATTATCAAACATGAGGTTATTTTCTGGGGTACTTGTGATACTTTGAATTTATGTTGTTTGGTCAAATGAAAGTACCAACAAACATTTTCTGGTGTCCATGAGGAAAAATAAATACAACTGAATTTCAAGCTATTTCATATTACCTGTACAAAGCCCAGCTTGATGTGCTGCTCCCCCTTCCTTTACACTTTTAACAAAAATGGTATCCATAGGTTCTGTTTGGCCTTTCTGATGTCCTGTGAAATAAATGAAGTCCATAATGTTACATTCTTGGATTCACTTTTTATGTTTCCACTCAAAACAGGCAATTTGGATTTTCTGATAGAATGGACCTTCATCTGCCAAGATGCTTGTTTCACTCCCCAGTGTTTCAGCTTGCTAGAAACCAAATTCATAATGTTTTCCCAGGATTGGATGTTATATCTTTAGAGGAATGAGATTAAAATCTCTGCTTGAAAAACTTAAGAATTTCTTGTGCTACCTTTTTGAATTCTAGCATCAAGGGTTTTCTTTCTTCCAGAGCAGGAGGAAGTGAAGAACAAAAAGCTAAGGTCTATTTTTCATATTTTAAAGTGGCTATAAAATGAAATGCACTTGCAGAATTCAACAATGCAAAGATTTATCCAATGGTGGAAAAGAGTGTAACTTCGGCAGCAACCCAAAGGTGTACATCACCTTTGTACTGTGACAACAGTGTTAAGGGAACTATTGTCACAGAGATCAGAGATTGGTCTGGACAATAGTATACAAGGGAGCACAATGACTAATGTGATTCAATTAAATGAACCAGTGTTCGTGCCTCCATCCATTGAACAGAAATAGCATAATTGTATATTTACACAAAATGTCTTGATGAAAAATAAAAGGAGTGAAAGTAGTGGCAAAAATCATATGGAAAGAAATGGCAGATTAGTAAAATGGCAGTATTGTGAGATGATAGATAACTTGAGGGCGAACATTTTAAGAAAACAATAATTAAGAAAGGAACAGAAATGAGAACAATGTTGGAAATCTGAAAAGGAAGTCTGAAAATATACATTTCAATGAATATTCAACTCTTCGCGCACACACACACACACGAGCATAATTAGGCCATTCGGCCTATCAGGTCTGCCCCACCATTCAATCATGGCTGATCTATCTTTCCCTCTCAACCTAATTCTTCCCCCTTCTCTCCATAACCACTGACACCCGTACTAATCAAGAATCTATCTATCTCTGCCTTAAAAAAAGAATCTTATCTATCTCTGTATCTTATTTCAACAGCATTTTCTGTTTCCACTACACAGATTAATATTCTGTCCAATATAATTTTAACTAGTTTGCTTTCTCAAGTGGCAATAACGTTATATAAATTAATGAATAGGTTTATTGGCCAAGTATTCACATACAAGGAATCTGCCTTGGTGCTCCGCCCGCAAGTGACAACATGACATACAGTGACAGTTAGGAAATGAGCAATAATTACATGATTTTCTGTAGAGCAACATTTGAGCAGTGCAGATCAGTTAGACTGATTTTTCTTTGGATATTTGGACAATTTCATTCTGTGTTAGACAAAAGAAACTAAACTTAAATGTGAAATTGTGAGGCTTTTAATCCAATCGGGTTGTTATCAAATATTGCTTCCTTAATCTCTCACAGATTTGATTGATACTGTTATCTTATTCTAAAAACTTGGGAAAATTCAGAAGTGCTGCAACATTGTGGATTTTCAACAAATTGCTTATCCTTTACAGAAATCACCTGGTTTGTTGAAGGTTGATCTTTAATGTCAGCTGTAAAGTTGAAAATCTATTTTAAAGTACTTAAACAGTTAAACGTCAACTCAAACTTGCGATGTTGAAGTTAATTCAGGTCAAGTCTTGCCACTTGTATAAAGCAGCAAATAATCATTTCAACAAGGAGCATTATCTGATTATAGATTCTCTTCTTTTTAAGACAACATAAACATAAATCAAATTATGACACAGATCAGTTTCCATTGCAAGTGTTAACAAGAACTCTTAGGCAATGTCAAAATTCAATGGGTTCAATGAGATCAACAGATCAGTCCAAACCCTACTAAATTCCTGCTGCACAGTATCTGATGATTTTTTTGTTAACTTGTGTGCAATTAAAGCAAGACTCACCTCTTCCATTTCCATTTTCTTCATCCTGCAAAAGAATCAAAATGACATTCTGATTAACTGCAATACAGCACTCTTCTGATTCTAAGAGTCCAAGCAGTTTCTTGATTGTATTGCTTTTAAATGAGCATTTGTGAATTTTTAAAATTATTATGACAAAGTCACTGCAGTCTTCACTAAATAAAAAATTCAAACCAAAAGATCGAATGTTGAAAATGCTGAAAGAGAAAACATTATTTGTCATGGCAAATTATTCTTTTTATTAAGCATTCCAGTTTTTGGTTTATAAATATACTTACTGAACAGAAAATAACTTTCACATAACGGCAGCGCAATTGAGCTAACCACATCTGGTACTTAATAAACAATTACAACATTCATATAGTTCAGGATCACCACAGTGGTTATGTTTTATTTTGTTACATAGGCTCCAATGGAAAGCCCCACTATCAAATAAAATTAAAATTAAACTTAAAACCTTCAATGAGCATTATCTGATTATAGAGTGGCTTCTTCTTAAGATCACATAACCATGAATCAAATGATGACGTAGATCAGTTTCCATTGCAAGTATTAACAAGAACTCTTAATGGCATGTCCCACTGACGCAACTGTCTTCAACCTTCAAGTTCGAAGGCACTTGCCTGGAAAACCTCGAGCTGGATCGACCGTCAGCAATGAAACCACGAGCTGGATCGACCGACGATGGAGCTGGATCGACCGACTGCGTGCATGCGCGCACACACACACACACGCATCACAAAGGCGGGGGCCAGGGAAAGTGGGGGAGCGTAGTCTGAAATTCACACCCGCGATGAGGAGGAAGGTACAAGACAGCTGCACAGTGTACGTTAAGTCCTTTAGAGAGCAGGGAGGTGGAGGGGAGAGAAGGGGAGAGAGAGGGGGAAAGGGGAGAGAAGGGAAGAGAAGGAGAGCGAAGGGGGGGAAGAAGGAGTGGAGACACTTTTAAGAAGCCAGACAACTTTTAATAAATAAATAATTTTTACATTACCGGTCGGTTTTCTTTGGTCCTAAAAACTCCAATGAGCCAATTAAAATGCCCGGTCAGCGAAGGAGATTGCCTACAGCTGCCTGTATCTACATAGCGACCCCACTCCACTGCAGTACAAGTTCAAAAGAACCATGCCGATCCATTTTTACTCGCGGAAACATTTTCAACGTGCTGAAAATGTTTCCTCTACCAAACTGAGGCCGCGAGTATGCGGGAACTTCCCTCGAGCATGAAGGAGAGTTCAAGTAACCTCATAGGACCTCCTAGGACCATATGAGTTTTTGCCGAGGGCAAACTCTTCTAAACGCGCAGATTAGGTCGCCGCAGTGGGACATTCCCTTTAGGCAATCTCAAAATTCAATGGGTTCAATAAGATCAATAGATCTGTCCAAACCCTATGTTTCAAAAGCAGGTAGGCACAAAATGCTGGAGTAACTCAGCGGGACAGGCAGCATCTCTGGAGAGAAGGAATGGGTGACGTTTCGGGTCGAGACCCTTCTTCAGCCTGTCTGAAGAAGGGGCTTGACCCGAAACATCACCCATTCCTTCTCTGTCTGTCTGAAGAAGGGTCTTGACCCGAAATGTCACCCATTCCTTCTCTCCAGAGATGCTGCCTATCCCGCTGAATTACTCCAGCATTTTGTGTCTACCTTTGATTTAAACCAGCATCTGCAGTTCTTTTCTATATGTTTCTAAAGCAGCTTTGTTTTTCAGTGCATGTTTTATATAGTGGCCCAAATCCCTCTAAATCTCTCCTATCCATGTATCTGTCCAAATGTTTTTTAAATGTTGTTATAGTACCTGCTTCAACTACCCACTCTGGCTGATCGTTTGTACATTCTCCTCGTGACCTGCATGGGTTTTCTCCGGGATCTCTGGTTTTCTCCCACACTCCAAAAACATGCAGGTTTGTATGCTAATCGGCTTGGTATAAATGTAAATTGTCCCTAGCGGGGGTAGAATATTGTAAGTGTGCAAGGATCGCTGGTCAGCGTGGACTCGGTGGGTCGAACGGCCTGTCTCCGCACTGTATCGCTAAACTAAACTAGTTAGTCTCTGTTACATAGACTATTACCTGAAATGTTTTTTTTCCCCCAAAGCTTTTCATGTTCTGGCGGCAACCTTAGTCCACCAAGTCCCTTTTTGAGTCCAACAAAGTTTGGATGCCCATAAATGTATGGATCGAAGGAAATGAGGCACCAGTCATCAAATAATTGGAATAGAGACACAAGTAACTGTAGATACTGGAATTTTGAGCATTAGTCTGAAGGGTCTCAACCTGAAACGTCATCTGCCCATTCTCTCCACAGATGCTGCCTGACCCACTGTTATACGCGCTGTCTTCAGCACTTTGTATTTTGCAGTAAATTAGAGTAGTCGTTTAGAAATAATAGTGGCCAGTATGAAGAATTCATCAGGAGAAGCTAAGGCAACGGGTTTGGTGCAGGCTTGGTGGAGGAAATACATGGTTCCATTAATGGCAAAGATACTGAGTCCAGAATTCATTCATTCACAATTTAGTTTAGTTTAGAGATACAGAATGGAAACAGGCCCTTTGGCCAACCAGCAATCATCCATGCACTAGTTCGATCCTGCACACTAGGGACAATTTACAGAAGCCAATTAACCTAAAAACCTGCACATCTTTGGAATATGGGAGGAAACCGGAGCACCCATAAGAAACTCACTTGATTATAGGGGGAGCATACAAACTCTGTACATACAGCACCCGTAGTCAGGATCAAAACCGGGTTTCTGGCATTGTTAAGGCAGCAACTCTATCTCTGTGCGACCTAAAATATTATTGCTGTCTAATTCCAGATAGTATCATAATCTTCAGGCACAGGGGAACTTTAACTTTATTTCAAATGTCAAATACTATGAACCGGTAGTTTAATAACTACTAAAGGTCCTTCTAGTGGCAAATACCTCATCCTGGGTGCACTGTAAACATATTCTCCCCTTGTGAAAAAGGTTTTTTTCTGTAATTAATATAACTGTAAATAGATTGTTTTGTTAACTGCTTTTCAAAAAGCAAACAATCACATCTGCTTTATAACAACTCATTTTCTTTTAAAATCAAGAAAATTAAATATTATTTGTTATTTTATAGTTATCTTTGCTTTTCATGGAATTGGTTTTGAGTACATAATCGTCATTAATGATATCAAATTCCAATTAAAATGCATTGGCTTCCGATAATTACTCATGGAACATGTCCTGAATGAGTAATGCCTCTTAATATATGGCGTAAAGAAACAAGTCAAGTTGCATCGGTTGAGAAATAGCTTGTGGCTTTGGTATTAAGCTTCAACTAATATAATTGATCATAAATTATCTCATCATTACATCACCTCTGTGTGAATCTTGTATTATGTGGCTTCTTATATCATGTTAATCTCCACACCAGAAGTATATTTGTTGTGGAAGGTTGCAAGAAATGAAACTTTCCACAGTGGTTCTGCAACTTCACTTGAAACCCATTTCACGATCCCTCAAAATTCATATCATTACAAAAGCATGCGTATATATGCTTCAAAAGAACGTCAAATTGCCAGAATTTTATTACTTTTAATCACTTTTTATATCCTTGATTTCTATAACTGTTAGCGGTGTCTTCATTTAGGTATATCTTGTGCACTGGAAATATGAACAGTGGGTGGGCCTTGTGAAAAAACATGATAGGTTTGTTGCAGGTAATAGTACAATTGGGTTACACAAAGGAAACACGTTATACAATCTTCCTTTGTGCTCAAGCACAATATGCAACATACTGGCATTCTAAATCAAAATGTGGGAAAGACTTACTGGAAATATAACCCAACGGTGTATGTTAATTTGTATGGAATTAAACAATTTACTTTTTTCTAAATAAAAGAGTCAAAAGACAATACAAGCACCAAGCATTGTGGCCAGATTTATATCATTCCATTAGCTCATGTATGATATGATTTGCTAGACAGCATACAAAAGGTTTCTCCACTGTAGCAGGGTACACATGTCAAGATATCAATGCCAATGTCACCAGCAATAACAGTTTCCATTGGAAATATTAAAACCTAAAACAATATTTTGAATACAATTGTTTTCATAGACCACCCATTGAAATTAAGGCAGCCCGCTCATGAAATGCATATCGGAGATATTCAGATAAATGCTCAAACTGGAGCAGGTTTTTTTTCACAAAATGGTTCTTTGGAAACACTTTCATCTTTTTTGCTTGAGTCATTCTTTGCCCAGCTCCACTACATCAAGAAAGGAGTGACAAAACTTCACCATGGTTAAATGTCTATTTATAAACTAGGGTCAATGTAATGGAGCTAATTGAAAATGCCTCGTTTTGAAAGCAGAGTTCTCACATGTTTTGATCAACATTCTCCCTTCAACCACAAGACAAAAATAAACTTGCTGTTCCCTTCCCACTATTTTTTGGACACTGTTGTCAATGACTTGCTTCTGACTGCCGTTTTTTGCCCACAACACAGTGGCTATTTTGGTTGTAAATATGTTCGACATAAACAGGACAAGCATATTTCCTTTTATATATTCTCACGAGTTAGGCAGGATATCCTACTTTGTAAGCACAGAAAATATGTTAAATATTTGTTTAAACTAATAGCACAACCTGTTAATGTCATACACAACTGCATATTTTTAAGTGAAAAACTAAAAATCTTTGGTCGACCTGATCTCTATATTTCGACTTTGTGCACCTTTATCTCCCTTATCTTTCAACTTCTATTCTTGTTCCTTTTTCCTGCACATAGTTTTTTCTTGGTACGAATCTCTCACATCTGTTTTATTACTCATATTTCTTCACATCCTTTGTTTACTATTTAATCTCGTATGTCTTTTTTTTTGCCATTCCTTGTGTTTCATTTTAACCAGAAACAATTTGGTGACCTTGTTAAAAAAAAAAAATGCTGAATGACGTGGGGGGTAGGGATATATAACGGTTAAATGTTAGTGAGAGCTGCACAACTAATCACATTGCATAATACATCATCATAAGACGTCAATCTGAAGAAGGGTCTCCACCCAAAACGTTGTCCATTCATTCTCTCCAGAGATGCTGCCTCACCCGCTGAGTTACTCCAGCATTTTGTGCCCACCTTCGATTTAAACCAGCATTTGTAGTTCTTTCTTGCACATAATCACATTGCATAATACCTGCTGAAAATGTGAGCAATCAATTCCAAGAATAGTAATCACGAAAATTGCATTTTAATAGAATTCAATTACCTAAACCTCTCCAAACCTCAGCAGAAATATTTCCGGAACAAGCCAAATGAACAGTTAATGCAATTCTGTCCATTTTTGTTGCATTTCACATGTGACAATCCAATTGAATGCTTAGATTTCTGGAGATTGCTTTTGATCTGATTGATGTAGATGCAAAATACAAATTAAATATACGTTTCTGTTGGCTCAGCAACATTGTTGTCCATATATTCACCCAATAAGTTTATCCACCAAGGAATAAATTGTACAACTCAGTGAAAATTTATGAAGTTTTGCTGAAGTCATTTTGTTTCTTAGGTTTTAACAAAAATGATTTCGGTAAAACGATTGGTTTTCAAAGATCAAGAGTGTTTTATTGTCAAATGTACTGAAACGACCAAATAAATTCTTACTTGCAGCAGCACCACAGGTTTGTAAACACAGTACTCAAAAGATAAGATAATAAACGAACATTAAAAACATTTAAAAAAAAATAATGCAAAATATAGGACAAAGCCTGAAGCCCCTAGTGCAGGGGTGTCAAACTCATTTTAGGTCACTTGCAAAATGCGACTTCATGCACGCCGGATCGCACCACGCACGCCCAAACGCAGTCCAATCCAGCAGCATGGACAGCTGCAGCCCGCTCTGGCATCGGAGAAATCATCCCGCAGGCCAGATCGGACCCCTTCGCGGGCCCCATCCGGCCCATGGGCCGCGAGTTTGACACCCCTGCCCCAGTGCAATCAAGGCCGTTTTTAATAGGCACTACTGAAATGCATTGATGGGCTTTCTTGTGCTGGGTCTCGGACAAATCTTCAGAGATAAGCACGTCCAAGAACATGGTTGATGACTCTCTCCACCACCAACCCATTGACGTGGATCCTCAGCCTTCCCCTTCAAAAGTCAACAATCAGTTCCTTGGTTTTACTGATGTTGAGAGCAAGGTTGTTCTGGCATCATTCAATCATATGATCAATCTTCCATCTGTATCACTCATCATTATTCATAATTCATCCAACAACAGTGGTGTCATCAGCAAATTTAAAGGTGGAGTTGAAACTGTGTCTGGCTACACAGTCATGGATATAGAGTAAGTAGAGCGGGGGGTTGAACATACAGCCTTGAGGTGCCCCTATGTTGATGGTTATTGAAATGGTGTTGCCAATTCGTACCAATAAGTTTTGAAAGTTTACGCAAAATTCAAGTACAGCATAAGTGCAATATTAGTATTTTACTGTTAGACAGATTACACTTCTGATTTCCCACTTAGGACAGAGATTTAACAAGTGGAATAGTAGGAATAGTTGAAGATAATTGAGGAAAGAAAACTAATTCTGCGAATTACAGCACTAGTACTGATAACCCAAAAGGTTTGTTTAACATTCACGGTAAATATCCATGCAATAATTAATCTTTTAACAATATTATGTTAAATGCTTCTAAACTCAATCATTCAGAAGAAAATCCAGTTAAGGAACTTTTTAGGAACAAAAATTGAATTTCTGATAATATTGTAAAAACACCTTCAGACCAAAAAGTCATTCAAATTTGCATTTTTAATAGCTAATTTTGTAATTTTCTTATCTTCTATGTTTGATATATGACATTAATGGAGAATGTGAATGACACACTGTACCACAATAATGTGCAAAGATTAAACAGATTATTTTTCAAGCAATTTAATTATCAAACATATTTGAAAAAAGCAACTTTTAATTTAAAAATGTATAATTTCCTACACTATTTGAAAGTTTGTATTTTTTATTTCTGGGCTAGTTACATTCCTGTAAAAACTCATTTACTGAATGTTAGGCAAACAAGCCAGCATTCCATACAGAAGCACTAAGTATGGACACTGGACAACATTGTGCTTCAGTGAAGGATTAAAGGAAACCTTTGTTTGGAAAAGCGATAGTGGAAATTTCCAACTTGGGAGAAAAAGAAAATTAGCAAAATTAACTTTCAGAAATTTTAATTTTCATAAGTGCACAATTAAGGAAGAGTTAAACATGATATCTGCAATTTTGTTTTAATTCTCCCTGTGGAATTTGCTGTCTGGAAACATTCCAAACAGATTAGGGCATAAAAAAAGCCACGCATTCGAGTGTGGGATTACAATAACTTTAAGTCTCACATTTAAGAAAATGTGCTACTTCAGAGAGAGCAGAAGTAGAAAGTACACATTTAAATTGAATACACATTTTAAGTGTCAAATAAAATACTAAGAAATATTTTTTTCGCATAATAGGAAGTTCTTAATTTCAATTTGTAGCAAAGCAAAAGATCCTGTATATACCCATGTGTATTCTTGTTTGCAGACCCCAAGGTGGCGACTTCAGCAGTCAACAGATGACTTTCAGTTTGACTGGGGGGTGGCGGGGGCGGGGCGGATGTAAGGGTGCAGAGGAATGCAGTTTTACTGAAAAATAGGGAGAAGAAAGTTAAAGTAAAAAGTAAAAAAAATGTAGTTCTTGCATGAATAGATCATAAATGAGCTTACTGATCCACTATCAGTGAAATTTCAAAATAATTGTACTCCGAACTAAAAGAATGTAAAAGTCTGCAAAGAGTTGCTAGAAAGCTTAATAATTTATCTGTTAGCAACAATTCTTCAGTTTTCCCCATAGTCAGCAGAAGACAACAGGGTAATGTGAAAACTACAAAATAGAGATAGGTTGCTTGCATGATCAGGTTGAGCAATGAGCAATATATATAGTATGCAGTAATATTCAAAGACTATTATTTAGCTATGCCTTGTGTACTGCTTCATGTAGTTGCCCATACAAATTAAATCTGGAGAAACCAATTTGAAACTGCCTCACATATTGTAAAAAGAGCTTTCCTTCTGCTCAGCGCTTCAAGTCAATCTTGTCAAATAAATAATTTGATAAATCGATCCAGTGGTAGTAACTGTCTAGACAGACCTCTACCTTTGATCCTGTCTCACCAACACATCAAAGCAGAACAATCATCGGTATTATGAAAAAATATTTAACCGCTGATAAATAAGGGTTAAAAGTAAGACACTTTTCCTGAAACAAATGAAACTGATTTAAAGTTAATCAAAATCAATATAATAGAAACAAAATAAAATTCCATGCTGTTTTTTTTCTTATATAGATCACCAGAGACCGTGCCAAGAGGCTTAAAAAGAATATCCACAATACATATCATGACAACGTTGACAAGCTTCTGCACAATTGCGGAACCCTTTATGATTTAACATTGTTCTGGATAAAATGCCTGCAGTCTGCTTTTCAATGTGTCATTCCCATAATCAAATAAATCAATCAAATATTAATCTCATTACATTATTATACAATTATTTTTAAAAACACAGGAAAGGACAATGTTTACCCAGATAGTTTTTTTTTTAAATTACAGAGTGTCGCAAAAAAATTCACCTTTAAAAATTGTTGAAAAATATATTGCCTTCCCTAAACACTGAATAGAAGCTACCTATGCATTAAAACTTTATTTGGGGTACAAACTAGGATCACAATTCTTACTTGCCCATAATTTATAAACCATATTTTGCTGCCAACATTTCCTTTTGATAATTGGACAGGTCCCGTTCATTTCCTTTTAAGTCACTCTTTCTTTCAGCTTGTGTAAGAATTGGCCATCCTTATATATTTTCCAGTTTTAAGTACAATCAGACTGTACAGTAGTATAAGGACTACACAATATTATGCAAAGCAGCTCAAGTGAAGCTGTGTTTATTTTATTGTCATACGTACATGTACAGATCTTGCTTGCAGCAGCATCACAAACACAGAGACAAATACATGAAAACAAATTATACATAAATTACATAACATTCTAAAAGAGGACTGTGCAAAAAAGCAAGGCAATAGTGCAAAACAAAAAGAGAAACTTCCAAAAAAAAATCCATGTTGGTAGAGGTGGTGTTTTGGTGTCATAGGATTAGGGTTGTGTTGGTTGGATCAATACCCTGATAGTTATAGGTATGTATGTAGCAGTTCCTGAGACTGATGGTGTGGTACTTCAGGTTCTGAACCTCCTGCCAGATAGCAGCAGTGAAAAAAGGCCATGGCCCCAATTGTGGGGATCCTTAATGATAGATGTTCCCTGTTCGAAAGGGGGCGCCGTCCTGTATGGTATGGCTGCCCAGCCTGCAGCTGTTTGTTTTTCCCTCTTTTCTTTATTTTTAGTGAGTTAAAGTGTTTTGTTTTGGAGTTCTATTCTTTTTCATGTGGGGGGTGGGGGGTGGGGGTGGGGGGGGAACTACTTTTCAGGGTCCCTACCTGGTCGGAGAGGCAGCTTTTCTCCGGGCTGCACCTTTGACTTGCACTTGTGGCCTACCAGCGGGCCTGGAGCGGCGTTTCCTGATGAGACCGCCCAAACCTCGGCTTCGGCAGCGGCGCAGCGCTGGAGTGCTATCGCAGAGCGGGTGATGCCTTGTCTGTGTCGCTGCGCTGGAACTCCAGTGAGCTGAAACCGCCAAGAAAAACACCGCGGAGCTGCGGAGCGGCCAGCTGCGGGCGGCAGCGCTGACTTCAACATCGGGAGCCAGTGGGGGAGCTCCATTCAGCGCGGCCTTGTTGGCTTCGGAAGCCGCAGACTTCGGTAAGGAAGTGGCCGTTCCAGGTGTCCCAAGCCGCTGAGAGGATTCTCCCGACGCCGGAGCACCATTACCCGGTGGGAACGGCCTGGAACATCGGGCCTCCGTGTAGGCAACTGCGGAGGCCTCAATAGGGTGGACATGGGATGGGGACTGGACATTGTGCCTTCCCTCATAATGGGAACCATTGTGGGGATGTTTAAAATCTCTTTATTATTGTTATGTCTGTATTCTTATTTTTAATGTGCTGCATTGGCAAGAAACATTTCACTATACCAATCGGTGTATGTGACCAATAAAATAAGCTTTGAACCTTTGAGGCAGAACCTCCTCTCGATGGAGGGGGGGCGGGGGGGGCTGTGCTCATGATGATCTGGCCTGAGTACAGCTCTCTATGCAGCCTCTTGCATCCCTGTGCACAGGAACTGCTGTACGAGGTCATGATGCAACCAGTCAGGAAACCTTCTACAGTGTATCTGTAGATGTTTGTTAGGGTCTTCAGAGATGCCTAATCTTTAAACTTGTAAGAAAGTATAGGTGTGCCTTCTCCTTGATTACATCTATGTGCTGGGCCAGGACAGGATCATCCAAGGTGTTAACCAGGCATTTGAAGCTGCTAACTCTCTTCACCATTAACCCATTACTGAAAATCTGGTGCGTGGACTTCGACTTCCCCTTTCTGAAGTCAACAATTAGTTCCTTGGGCTTTTTGGCATTAAGCGAGAGATGGTTGTTGCAGCAGCACTCAACCCAGGTGTTCTATCTCTTCCAGTACACTGAGTCATCACCACCAATGATTCAGCCAACTAAAGTGGTTTCATTGGTGAACTTATAGATAGTATTGGAGCTGTGCTTAACCACAGTCATGGGTATAAAGAGAGTAAAGCTGGGAGCTAAATATGCAGCCTTTAGGTGCACTTATGGTGATGGGCAGTGATGAGATGTTATTGATTCGCATTGATTGAAGTCTGGTGAAGAGGAAATCAAGGATCCAATTGCAGTTCTAATGAAGGCTCTCAATCCTGAAATATTAAATGCCCCCCTTTCTGCACATGCTATCCGACCTGCTGAGTTTTTCCAGCTTTTCACGATTTCATTGAGTCATGGATTCATACAGCATGGAAATAGGCCATTGGGCCCAAGTTGCCCACCTGACCAAAATTCCCATCTCCACTAGTCTCACCTACCTGCGTTTGGCCCATGTAGGTTGGCTATTTCATACTAGCCAATTATAGTGCTTGTTAGTAGTGACTCTGCCTAGCATGTGCTTTATATTATAAAGAGCTTGCCTACGCTAGTTGGTATTAGCTGCTAGGAAATGCAATGTCCAGCAGATCCTTGCTGTAAGTAGATTTAATAAACATGTGTTGTATCTTGATATGTGTTCGACTCCACTCATTGCATGGTGTCAGAAGTGGGATTGAGTTTGAGCTGAATGTCTTCGGCACGGTCAAGTACTTTCTTCAGATTGGCGCCATGTTCAGCCAAATCGCATCCGTAAATGAGAATGTCATCAACAATGTGGTGCATGCGTACTCAGCAAACAATTGTTCCATCGTGCGCTGGAAAACTTCGCTGGCAGAGTTGATGCCAAAGGGCATTCTCAGAAATTTGTATCGGCCGTAGGGGGTGCCGAACGTAGTGAGATTGGACGAGTCTGGGTCCAGTGGAATCTGCCAAAACGAGCCTTTGGTATCTAGAACGGAGAATACTGTGTTGCCTATCTGAGCAGCAACTTCCTCTATTGTTCGCATTGGGTAATGCGGGCGTTTGATGGCAGTGTTAAGATCTCTGGGGTTTATGCAGATACGGATCTCCTCCTTGTTTTTCTTTGTTGCGACCATCATTGTGGAAACCCAGTCAGATGGGTCAGTAATTTCAGCAATAACACTCATGGAGGCCATCCGAGTTCATTGTGTACTCTGTCACGCATGGCATGTGGAACACGATGTGGTGCTCGGACCACAGGAATAACTTTGGGGTCGACAACAATGTGGTATTTGATAGGCAACTTGCCAAGCTCGTTGTTAAACAGTTCTTTGTACTGATACAGTAACTATAGAGTGGTCCCGTCAGCGAGAAAGAGTTGATGGACAGCGCGGCCAAAGTATACCAGGCCTAGATCGGGGCATGCATTGATACCGGGCAAAGTCTCTGAATCTCCCTTAACAATATAAAACTTTACGGTACGGGTCTGCGCGTCTCTGGTGCACTTTAAATCAGCTTGTCCAAGTGGGTGTAGAACATCTCCCCCATAAGCCTGAAGCGTGGCGGAGGCCTTTTCAATACATTCAGCATTACGAATTTTTCTAAACTCTGTTAATGAGATGATGTTGCATTTTGCGCCAGTATGAACCTTCGCGATCCAAGGCCTGTTATTCACAAACATGGTTCCCTCAGGGTCAAGTTGCTCGTTAGACAAAGGGAAGAGAGAGTGGATGGCGGAACTGATATCTGCACTTTCTGGGAGTGGAGCGGGGGATCGCTAGTCAGGCTCTTGGAAGTCATTATCAGCAAGCTCATGTTGAAGCAGGTGCAGGCCCGTCTTTGAAGCTGCTTGATTCACACGGGAATGGCGCATCATGCAAAGTGGCTTAACCTCTTGCAGAAATTACAGGCTTTTCCATAAGCAACACAGAACTGACGACCCGTAGCATGGAAATAGTTGTTATTTTGACACCGAACAGTCGACTCCGCAACCAGATGTCTCGCTTTTCGTATACCCTCCCACGGTCGGTCCCGTGACCCCACTGCTAACTAACGTTTCCACCACTGCCTCCCTGCGACATTTGGTGACCAGCTCGCCTATCTTATCACCCTCCCTGCCTGTAGGGTCGCCGATCGTTTCCCCAATTCCCTCCCTGGCATTTTCCCCGGTGAAAGGAGGTGAGGCGGATTCGTACCGCACACGGGCCGGACGGGTTTGCAGGCCACCCATTAGACACAATGATTTTGTGTAATTTTATAAACTTTCCCAAATGTGTTGTTAACATTCCACCTATATTGCTTAGCCACTGATGCTTCTTTTGTTTCTACAAGGAAAGATGTAGATTGGCTATTTCATACTAGCCAATTATAGTGCTTGTTAGTAGTGACTCCGCCTAGTATGTGCTTTATATTATCAATAGCTTACCTACACTAGTTGGTATGAGTAGCTGCTAGGAAATGTAATGTCCTGCAGATCCTTGCAGTAAGTAGATTTAATAAACATGTGTTGTATCTTGATATGTGTTCGACTCAACTCATTACAGCCCATAGCCTTCTAAACTTTTTCTAGCATGTACCTGATGAAGAGTTCAACCAGAAACATCACATATTCCTTTTCTCCATAGATGTTACCTGACCCGCAGAGTTACTCCAATATTTTGTGTAAGTTCTTCGATGTAAACCAGCCTTTGCAGTCCTTTCGCTGTCCAAACGTCTTTTAAATGTTGTTATAGTACCTGCTTCAACTACCTCTTCTGGCAGCCCATTCAATATACAAATTGTTGTTCATATTAAATCTTTCCCCTCTGACCTTAAACACATGTTCTCTGGTTCTTGAATCGGGTGTCGTCGCACGCGATAGCCTTGCCAGCAGTTTGTTTGTCATTTCACCCTTTTTGTTATTTTTACTGTGTCAAAAAGTATGTGTTTGGAGGTTTCTTAGTCTTTTTTATGTGGGGGGGGGGGGGGAGAAGAGGGGAAACAGTTTTCTCAGTCACTTCCTGGTCGAGATGCGTCTTTTCTCCGAGTCGCATCTTCGCCCTCCCCTCGCGGCCTACCATCTGGATTGGCGCGGCCTTTGCTGCCGGAGACCGGCCAAAGCTTCAGCAGCGGCGCAGCACTGAATTCCATCGCGAAGCGGAACGATGTCTTACCAGGGATCGCTATGTTGGAGCTCCGGAGTGTTGGACCTGCTGATTAACACCGTGGAGCCATGGTTTGCGGAGCTTCTAGCCGCAGGCGGCGCTGACTTTAACATCGCGGAGTCCTGGGATCTTTTATCGAGGGTCGCCAGCGTTGAATCTCCATCCAGTTCGGCCTGTGGACTTCGGTAGCCGCGATCTCCAGTAGGAAGCTGCCGATTCAGAAATTCCAAGCCGCTGAGAGAGTTCTCCGTTCCGACGGCGGAGTTCCGGCGAGAGGGCCTGAACATCGAGCTGTCGTAGCAGCGACTGCGGAGGGCTCAAAGGCCCCGACCACGGGTGAACAAAGAGGAAGCTGACTGAACTTTATTGCCTTCCCTCACAGTGGGAAACGTTGATTCCGCCGTGTGAGGATGTTCATGTTAAATTCTATCGTGTATTGTGTTATTTTTATTCGTATGGCTCAAATCTCACTGTACCAATTGGTGCATGTACCAAAAATGTAACTTGAATAAACTTGAATAGCCTACTCTGGGTTAAAAACTGTGCTTTACAGTTCCTATTCTCAGTTTTCCTACCTTAACATCTAGTGTGTAATTGCAAAATCTGGCTAGCAGGGGGCCTCATGACCCAGTTACTTCAAAATGTTTTTAAGGCTGTTTCTATTTATCACTATGAAAGGAACAAAGTTTCTCCTTTACATATAACAGTGAATACCTTGAAGTGTTGATGCATGTCAGAATCAGATCATGTGATTCGGATGTCAGCTAATATAGTTTATAATTAGATTACACACATGTGAACTACAGCCACGTATATCTAGCAGTTAGTATTTCTTCATCCCAGAACTACCACAGTGATAGGATACAACACAGTGATAGAAAACAGAAATACAATGGGCACCATTTAACTGACTTGAAACAAAGGGGTTCTAGTAAATGCCTAAGACTCCAGTTCCATTCCTGCTTATGTCAGCAGAGACACAGAACAGTACCAACTCTTGCTAACAAAGTCCTCCTTTGTGTTCGCGGAGCTGACATGGCAAAATTACAATAACTTACATTCATTTGTTACCATTAATACAAAAGAACAACCAACGTTTTTTTTAGAAATATAATCAAGCTAAAATGAATGTTCAGATTAGGGAAACATTTAGAAGCTAGCAAAAGTTTAATCTTTTGAGATATAAGGAAATCGTAGTAGAGGGAGATGGTGAGGCATGCGAGGAAGGAGATGGAATGTCAAATGTTCTTGCGGCAAAGGCAGCTTATCACTTGGGAACTGCACAACAGGCTAGCAGAAGGGCAAATATGTATTGGGATAGGACACAAGGCTGAAGCAATTACAGTTATATGGAGAAAGCAGTAAAAAAATTACTGATGTTCCACAGACACTCAGATACTGCATTGTTCAATCAATTCTTCCAGCACTTTTATTTTCTTTTGCTTTAGACACAACATTTTAACGGTGAATTGTTGAAGAACAGGAGATAACATGGGTTACTGAGCACAGGGATGATTAGTGAGAGAAGTGGAAACTGTATTTCCGAGGCAGAGTTAAACTTTTCCAAATTTATATATTTTGAACTCTCTAAAGTTTCCAATCTTTCACAGCAGAAAGATAGTCCTAAAAGGCAAATAACTGATTTGGAATGGAGTGATAAGAAGGGGCAAGTCTATACATTGGCAACATCTGCTAGCATGGAGAATAAAAAGGGAAGGGAAAATATCCATCTGTTTAGTGGGAAAGTATTCAAAGCAGAACTTGTTGAATTTCAGGTCGATAAGTCGAGTTCTGCAATTGTGCAAATGTGATAGGTTAGAAACTAGAGAAATATGCAGGTTCAAGTCAAGGAAATAAGCATGCCTTGTGAAGAGAGACAAGAGGACTGAGAAACTACAGAGGACTAAGAAACTGACAAAGAAAATCCCCCGCAATCAAAGTACTAGATGAACTCAGCGGGTCAGGTAGCATCTGTGGAAGGAATGGATGGACCATGTTTCAGATCATGACTCTTATTCAGACTGATAGGAGTAGGGGATGAAAGCAGGAAAAGGGAGATGGGTGTGGAATAAAGCCTGGTAAGTGCTAGATAGGTGCAGGTGAGGGGGGGGGGGGGGGGTGGATTGGCAGATGGGTAGAGTAAGTGACAGAGGTAGAAAGGAAAGAATGTCAGAAAGAGAGAAGGGGAGGAGTGAAATGTAAAGCCTGAGGAAGAGATTAATGTGGAAGGGGACAAGGGGTGGGGAAAGAGAGGGGACTCATTGTTAAACATGAAGCTAGATTGGACCGGGCATGGAATGACAGAAAGAGTCAACAGTGAATTAAAGAAACCATGAGCTATCTTTGTTCAATGAAATGACCGAGGTGTACTGAGCAGATTAGAAAAGGAAATGTAGTCCAGCCACAACTGGTGACGGATGGGAATGCAATTTCTGCGGAAAATACTCGATTCTATACTCTTTAAACATCAAGGAACTAAAATAAATAGTTCAAAAATGAAATTCCAACATTTTATGGCTATCATTCTAACTTGGATCAAATGGTGTAGAAATACAGTGGTATTGAAGCACCAAAGGCTAGACCTGAAACCAAATGTTAAAATGTTTGAAATGAACCACTTAAGCTTTTAACTCAGCTGACAGAACCAATTCATTTGTCCTGAATTCACAAAGCTGTAACTATTGTGAGCAGTGGGAGTCAGCAGCTTGCTCTGCACTCTGGTTCACCCTGTGCCCTGCTTGGCCAGCGCTTCGGGATCTGCAGTCTAATCTAAACACCTATTTTGTCAGCAAATATTCTCAACGTTAGTCATGAACTTTCACTGAGCAGATCCGCACATTGACAAAATTATTTTGGTCAACTTTATTATAAGACACAAGAAAATAGGCGTAAATGTAGGACATCAGGCTCAGTATTTAATATGATGCAGAAACAAGAAACTGCTGATGCTGGTTAATACACAAAAGAACATTAAAGTAACTCAGCGGGTCAGACAGCATCTCTGGAGGACATGGATAGGTGACATTTTGCGTCAAGACCCTTCTTCAGACCAATTGTAATGAATGCAGGAAACGGGGAGAGGCAGGAACAAGTATGGCGGGTAACAGGTTGACACAGGCGAGGGGGAGTTTTTGACCTGCAGATTGGAACAAAGGCCAGAGATAAGATCAGTAGGCGTGAGACAGGTTTGCAGAGTTGAGGACAGTGAAGTTAGGGGAAGGAAAGTAGCAGAGGGGTAGAGTTGGTGAGAAATAGGTGGACGCCCAGGTGGGGCCCAGAGGAGGGAAGGGGGAGTGTGTAGGAAAGAAAAGAGGAAGGGTTGTTAGATGGAGGTTACCTAAAATTGGAGAATTCAACGTCCATACCACTGGGCTGTAAGCTGCCCAAGCGAATACTGGGTGCTGTTCCTTCAGTTTGTGGGTGGCCTCACTCTGGGAAAGGAGGAGGTCCAGGACATAGCGGTTAGTGTGTGAATGGGAAGGGGAGTTAAAATATTATCAACCGGGAGATCCAGTAGACCATGGCAGACCAAGTACAAATGTTTAGTGAAATGGTTGCCAAGTCCATGTGCAGTCTTGCCAATGTCATGCCAAACCAGGAGTCAGTTTTGTAAACTTTTGCTGCATTCCCTCGATGACAAGTAGTACAGGACAAACAACTCTTATGGAAACCATTTGCCTGAAAATGCCTCCATTTTTGGCACTGAACAGGAGATTTAAGAAAAAGAAAAAACACCCAATTACATATGACATTAGCATGTATTCACTTAAGTTTTAATCCTAAACATATTCAAATTTTCCTCCACAGAATTTCAGTCTGATGTATCTGAAGTTGGATTTCATCCCGCGTAAAGACAAGCAGTGCAAAGTGAAAATTTTCAAGATATGTTGAATCATAAATGTAGTATTGAAACCACAAATATGATTTCAATATGCACTGAAAATGTCAGTCAGTGGCTAAAAGTAAGTGAGCAGAGGAAGTCAATGGGCACAGAGATCTGCTTGCCTAATTCAAAAGTATTACGAGCGGCAGCAGAATAGTCATTACATCACATCATAAATGGTTCTGGTGTTAATCCATTAAGAGAGCTATTTAATTTTATATAATAGGACAGCAATAATCAAGTGCAGAAAGATCAAAGATATTGACCCCTCTAAGTAGTTTTTGGACAAAATAGATTCACGATTCATGTTGTACTCCGTAAGCTGCATAGTACCCTACATGTCCTCCAAATCCACTGGGAGGATGTGAACCAACATCAGTGTTTCTTCCAGCCCAACATCCCTGGAATTAAGGCCCTTAAGAATATTCCCAGGCAGTCCTTCAGAATTGAGGATGATTTTCTTCCACTCTTGTTCTGTGAATTCTGCAATTTACTCTGGCCTTCCCAATGCATAGACATGAAAATCCTTAAATAATCCCGAATACCCATCTCCACTGAGTTATCATATGTCACAGCTTCCAAGGAGTCTGTGGCGATGATTTGAATCTGTTTTCAAGGAGCCTTTGTGGACAGGCCTGAACTATTTCCTCTGTCTGCCAGATAATATCTTCCCGTGAAATAAGTACCCGCTTTGGGAATCTGTTGACAGTCATGCAAATGACTCGAAATGGAGCCACAGAAAACCTTCAGCCTCTTTATCTGGAGAGCATCCAAGTCTAGTGGAAGAAACACATCACCTACCCACCCATCCTGTGAAGCAATTCCTACAACACGTGGTTGAGTTGGTCTCATCAACCACCTTCAAAGCCATAGAGCTGCAGTGAAAGCAATTCATCCGTGACTCTCAATCAGTCTGTACAATAAAAGCAGTTTCATTAAGAACAGAATAATTTATAAAAATGCTTCCCACAGACAGAAAGTCAAATCGTACAAATGTGAACCGCCATGTGCTATATCAGGAAAATATGAATAGACAACCTGACAGATAAAAATACTAAAAAGATAATCCATTGTTAGTTAAATATTCCTATTCTTATAGAAAGTGTCAATGCTACCTTAAAACTCGGATGCACAGCAGATTCTGGAGGATAGACAATGAAGTGTCTCAACGTAAATCCAAAACCTTGAGAGTTCTTGTGTAGTAGCACAGTCTTTGGGCCAGGCCATGAAAATATTTCATCCTGCACCGTGTTAGCATTTTCAATGGGGGATCTCTCATCTCGCTGGGTTTTAGTCTGCAGAGGGAAACATGGAGAACAATTAGCTACAAATACAAGAAAATAATTTTAAATATTTGAATACTTTTATAGAAACTTATTAAAATGTTCAACACATAACTTTATCAACATATCTGGAAAAAACAGTTCTCTCTGGATATGGTGAGTACTGTTCACAATACAGCAGAAGGTTAATCTTTGAAAATGAAGTAACTGAGAACTTTATCGCTTGGTGGCATTAAATGTACTGCATAGTCATGTCACCACTTTGGGCTTTGATTTCAAAGGAATAAATGTCAAAGTGGAGTGTCATATATGACAGCTATTATATCCTTATTTTCTGCTGCCAATTGGAAAGATACTTTTAAGTAACTGTTCTGTACATGTATTATACCTGTCAGGTCATTCAGATAATGCTTCACAGCAGACTAGGATCTCATACGGAACACAAAACTCTGAAAATGATTTGGGTATAATGTAGTTTTATTTAGAACATGCCAGATTAAAATTTCTATGAAATACAAAAATAGCTTTGGGTGAAACTGTTCTCTCTGGAGTTAGTTGAAACAGATTGAATTGAAAATGCAGCTTGTGTAAGGATTTTTGTTTTAATGCTTAAAATGACCACGGGAGCTCCTCAAGATATAAACCCTCAGGATAACGTTTTTTTCTTGTCTTGCACTTTTATTGATCCCCATGATGGAAAGGGAAATAAATTCCGTCATAAGCTGAACTGATGTCAAGCACTATACATTTGTGAATGTCTTCAGCGCTTCAAGATAATGTGTAAATGCAAGTTGTTGTTAACCGAAGATAGACACAAACAGCTGGAGTAACTCAGCGGGTCAGGCAGCATCTCTGGAGAGAAGGAATGGGTGATATTGCAGGTCGAGACCCTTCTTCAGACTGATTCCTTCTTGCCAGAGATGCTGCCGGTCCTGCTGAGTTACTCCAGCTTTTTGGTTTAAACCAGCATCTGCAATTCCTTCTCACACAAGTTGTTGTCAATGTGGATATAAACAACTGCCCCTTCCATCCAAAAAAATGAATCAGACAAATTAAGCCACTTGCTCTTTGATCTTCAGGGGGGTGGGGGGGGGGGGGGGGTGGGTGGTCAATGCTTTGCAAGTAGCAAGCAAACATTAATAACTAGATTTTAAGTTAATCACTCCAAGCAATTAAAAATTAAATATACTGCAAGTCTTAATAGTACGTGTACCAGCAAATAAACTAAAGTAGCTACTGCCTTTACAAGTGCAAATCATTGTCAACAACTTGCATTCATAAAGCAAATCAAGATGTTAAGCCATTCAAAGAGATTATCTGGTTACAGCTGGATAGGAAAGAATATGGATCCCACCAGCTGAACCAGAGAGAAGATCCAATCGAGGAAGATACAATCAACCTGTCAAAGGCTGATGACTAAACGGAAATTACTAGTGCATTACATCATTATTTTCATGTATTCTGACTCTCATTCTCTCCAGTATATACCAAGTCGACCACAATAAATCATCATTTTTTGTTTCCTCACATCATTTACTTTGTTTCTTCCACATACCATGCTAGTTCAATATTAGGTAAGGAAATCATAGTTAAGTTTTCTTCCAAGGGAAAGTAAAAAATATTCACTCAGGATTATACTGAGCTTCGTAAACAGACATAAAGAATACAGTAGTGAGGAAAATACTGCAAACCTGAACAAAACCAGTTCAGTTCGGGCCAGAATATCCCATTCCATTCTGGTCACCTTAATGTAAAAGAGGTAGATGATAGCACAAACGAGTGATGGATTTTATAGAAATTATGACCTGGGGAAGCTGGGTTTGTTTTCCTTAGAACTGAGATTAAGTTTGAAGAAGAATATGGGTTAAAAGGAAGTGTTTATCATAATGTCATCACTAATTGGAATTGATTTACAGGTACTGTGAGAAGAAACCTTTCTTTTAAGGTGAAAAATGGTGAGGATTTGAATTGCACTGCCTGATAGGCTGGTTGACATAACTTCATTAACAACCTACAAAAGGGACTGGATGGATGACGAAGAAAATAGGATATGTAATAGAATAAAGGAGTAGGCCTAATTGAAGTGTTTGAAAGAGCCTGTGCAGACTTGCTAAGTAAATGGTTTCCTTCTTTGCTAACTTATTCTATCATTCTACAGTGACACTCAATAGATCTAATGGCCCCTCTTCATAACAAACATATATATCCTGTTTAAGTGGCGGAAGGGAACAAATAGTCCTTCCCAATATATAAAATGGAAACCAGCTGAACTTATTACCTGAACCAGAAACACAAATGTCACTCTCCTCAGGACAATAGAAACATGTATGAAAATACTATACCCAATGTTTTTCTTAAAATAAAGCCACATGTAAGATAATAGGGTGGGTCTGCCAGTTGGCCTATATCAAACCAAACATCTTTCCTTATGCTATTTTGCACAATTGTGATAAATATTTGGTTGGTTGGATCTCAAACAACAATGAGTTGGAGTACAGGAAGGAAATAGTGTACTTAGTAAAATGGTGTAAGACAATAACCTCTCCCTCAGAGTCATGCAAGATAAAGGACTTCAAGCAGTGAGATGGTGTACAAATTTCAGTCAACATGAAATGGTGAAGAGGAGATGATTGAGAGAGCCGAGTACAGCCAACATTGCTACTTCCTCAGAAGACTAAGGAAGTTTGCCATGTCTCTAACGGTTCTTACCAACTTCTACAGATGCACCGTAGGAAACAACCTATTTGGATGCATCACATCTTGATTTGGCAACCGCGGTGCCCATCTACCCAAGACTATAAGAAATTGCAGAGTTATGAATGCAGCCCAATCCATCACATAGGCCAAAACAATCAAAGATCATTTTGCCCAGTCTTTCCCTCTTCTCCCCTTTCTCTTTGGGTAGAAGATAAAAAGCTTCAAAGCACATACCACCAGATTCATGAGCAGCTTCTTCCCCACTGTTATCAGACTATTAAACAGCCCTCTCATAACCTAGAGTGTAGTCCCAATCTTCCAATTTACCTTATTGCATACCCTGCATTTTTTTATCTGCACTTTCTTTGTATTTGTAAAGCTCTATTGCTGTACCACTACATTCTGCACAGTTTTATTTTCACTTTGCAGTACTGTTGTACCTTTGCAAGGCTTGACTGTAGTCATGTATTGTATTATTTGACTGGATAGCACGCAATCAAAGGTTTTCACTCACAGAGGAGTACAAGTGCACTAAAGTCAGACTAGAGCTGACCCTGGCAGAATCAAGGGACACTGTCATCCGAGCTGCTGCTCCCTCCCTGGCAACAGGAAAGAAGTGGACGGCTAAGAATGCGACACAGCAGGCAAAATCTGCTCTCCAGCAAGGCGACATAGTAGGGCAAATCCAACATGGAAGAAGTGGCTTAGGGCTTGGTGGAAAGCGACCTTGCTGGAACAAGGCATCATCACTGGAGTGCCGGAAGTTGGTCGCAGTTGAAGTCCGCCGACAGGAGGAGTTGAGTAGGTGTGCCAAGGCTGTGTCGCAAGCTAAACAGGGCCAGTGGATGAGATGGGAGAGTGTGGAAAAGAGGAAGATCAGCTGGAAGGACATGTGGGAGATGGAGGCGAGCAGGATAAGTTTCCTCATTCGGGCAACCTATGATGTCCTTCCAAGCCCAAAAAATCTCAACCAATGGATGGGCGAAGATCCATCATACACCCTGTGTTCAACACCAGCCACACTTAGGCACATTCTCAGTGGGTATAAAGTAAGCCTCTCCCAAGGACGGTACACCTGGAGACATAATCAAGTGCTCAAATGCCTGGCAGCGACTCTGGAACACAGAAAAACAGCCAACAATGCCTTGCCGCCCAGAACAACCAACCCAGTTAAGACAATTGCCTTTGTTCGGGGGGGGGGGGGGGGGAAACAAAGGCAATGGAAAATTCCACCAAGGGCCAGGCTTGGGCACCTTGGATTTTAACATCTAGTCCTGTGTATTTGCAAACATGGATCTACATGACAATAAAATAAACCACACCAAACCAAAGATTTCTCTATCTTTGTGGTAAAAAAATTAAATAAAAGCTAGATTGCATGTTGTGAACCTTTAATTCCTTGGCATTAATAATTAAACTGGTCATAGTCCTACACTCGAACTCCATTAAACTTTCCCCTTGGCGACGTTTCGGGTCGAGACCCTTCTTCAAACAAACTGTTGTTCATCAACATGAGCAGGTTGGGAGATGTCTCATATGCATCAGCTGAACGTAAGACAATGGGGCATGTTATGGAAATAAAGAACTGCAGATGCTGGTCTACAAAAAAAGGCACAATGTGCTGTAGCAACTCAGCAGGTCAGGCAGCATTTCTAGGTTGGTGAAATTTCAGGTTGGGACCCAAGAGGGTATGTTAAATTGGGCTATATCAAACCAGATATTAACAGTTTAAGATATTTCATATCATTGTATTAGAACTAAAGCAGACTTCTAGATCGTACTTATTTTGTCACTTAGCACATCAAACATGATCACTGGTATATTTGTCTGTCTATTAATAATTTGAGTATTTGTGTAATTAGGGTCAGTACTCACAAGTTTTGGATGAAGATAGACGGAGTAACTCAGTGGGTCAGGCTACAGCTCTGGAGAAAAAGGGTTCTTCAGAAAGGCTCCGACCCAAATCGTCACCCATCCTTTATCTCCAGAGATGCTGGCTGACCCACTAAGTTACTAAGTTTAGGAGACTGTCATGGTTTTGTTGAATCGCTGAAAAGTTGGCATCCTTCGACTATGTAGACCTTCTACGACTATGTAGAAGACATAGGTAGGCACTGCCTACCCTGACTAAAATTATAAAATGGTAATTATTAAATATAAATACTAATGGCATGGGAGAATTATACCTATCTAAGAGATCTATCTCTTAGGTAGGCATAATTCTCCGTGCCTTTCATCCGCAGTACTTGCAACACACGAAAGTCTGTGCAGCCCACGTGCCGTCGACGCTGCCTCAAGCCGTCAATGATAGGGAGAACTGAGGGCAGCTGAAATTCTGCCTTTGTAGCAGCATACTGCGTAGGCGCAGCGCAAGTTTCTTGGCGGGTTTTTCAAATATGGATTGTAATTTTCTTAAGGGTATCTTAGGCAACAGAGAGAGAAGAATGAAGTTGTGTACCGATAATGTGGTATGTAAATCTCTTGGTGCTATATGTTTTTAAATACCATATTTCCTGGGGTTGGGGGGGGGGGGGGAATGGGGGAAGAGCTCCTTTCATAGCATTTGGGGAGTCTGGTCTGGGATAAAGTTGCGGGGATGGCAGGAGCGTTGTGAAGGAGGGGATCGGGGATCGTGCCAGCAACCCACTTGCGACGCACCGGGCGCGGAGCCACCGCATTGTGGCCGGGGAGTGAATTAGCTCGGGCGGCTGCGAGCGGCTGCCGGGACCGAACAGCCCCTTCTGCCAGCTCCCGCTCACCTCTGGCAGTGCTCTCCATCTAAAATCCTTAAATTCCGACAGCGCGATCAAGCCAATTGATGTTACTTGGCTGTCGGAATTTAAGGATTTGCGGGAAGCGGCTGACATGAGCGAAACCGGCGAGCGGGCAGGTGAGAGATGTTCAGATGGAGAGCACTGTCAAAGGTAAGCGGGCCGGCAGAAAGCACCGAGGTCTAGGCGGCCTGTCGCAGCCACCCAAGCTGCTTCCTTCCCCGGCCACAATGCGGTGGTTCCGCGCCCTGAGCGCCGCGGCAGCAGTGAGTGAGTTACTGGCATGATCCACAACCCCCTCCTTCTCAACACTCCTGCCCTCCCCGCAACGTTCCCCTGGCCAGACCCTCCACACGCTGTGAAAGGAACTCTCTCCCCAATTGGTCCCTTGAACAAGTATTGTCATTCAATAAGATGACAACTGATTCAACTTGTCCCAGTGTGCTCCCGTTTATCCCACCATCTCTACACCTGCCATCATCCTCCATCCCCTACCCATTCAGTAATTCAAAATGAAGGAGATTTGGAAGCCTTGGGCAAATTGAATTGTTACTTTCTTTATTTTTATTTTTTATTTTTACGGAGAGAAGAACAAACTGCGCATGTGCGGCTTAAGATTTTTTTTTTTAAAGACGAGGCTGACTGCCTACCCTGAGAAATTACTCACGGCACGTGCCTGCTAGAAGACCTCCTACGACTATGGAGAAGACCTCCTACGAACTCCTTCGACTATGTAGAAGACTAGCTTTGACTATCAATGAGCCATTGAAACGAGCAAAGGCGATATACTTAAGGGGCTGTCCCACTGCAGCGACCTAATTGGCGAGTTTAGAAGAGTTCAGGAGAGTTTGAAAAAATGTCATGTTAAAGACCTTCTTCGACTATGTAGATGACCTCCTTTGACTATGTTGAAGACTAGCTTCGACAAATTGGACACCGAATAGTGGAGAGTGAAGACAACCTCCTTCGATTATGTTGAAGACTATCTACGACTACCTTTGACTACCTTCGATTACCTTCGACTACCCTCGATTACCTACAAATAACATGCCGACCTACTACAACCTACTTTGACTAAACCTACAAGTAAAAAAAGTATCGATATTTTCCATGGCAACCATTTTTTACTTGCGGGCATTTTTCAACGTGTTGAAAAATACACCGCGATCTAGCTGAGGCCTCAAGTACCCGGGGACTACTCTTGAGCATGAAGGAGAGTTACAAAGACCTCCTAGGACCTCATGTCGACCATGCTGCGAGTATGAGTCGAGGGCACTCACCAGAACTCGCAGATTAGGTCGCCGCAGTGGAACAGCCCCTTAACACTATCTACGACTATCTCGACTACCTTCAATTACCTACGATAACATGCCGACCTACTACGACCTACCTCGACTAAACCTACGATTACAAATGTATTGATTTTCTCCATGCTGACCAAATTTTAGTCGCAGAAAAATTTTCAACACGTTGAAACATTTTCCGCGACCATACTGAGGCCGCGAGTAGTAACCACTATGTGGGAACTACTCTCGACCATGAAGGAGACCGACCAGAGACCACCTATGACCATGTGTCGACCATGTTGCGAGCTTGTGGCGAACGCAGAGTCTCCTAAACTCGCCAATAAGGTCGCCATAGTGGGACAGGCCCTTTACAGTGTGCTCACATTTAAACCTCACCATGAAACTTCAAAATCACAAAGTAAACAATATCATTGTATCAATTGAACTTGACAGACTCGCCTGCTGTTTTATTTGATCTTGAGAGGATAAAAACTTGATGTAGTTTGAGTTTGAGAATTTTACTTCGGAGTCACGTGAGTGACTTCGTGAAGACCCGCCAGCAGGCATGCGCGGCATATCGTCGCACGCATCTGCAGCGGCAGCTGGGGGGGGGGAGTGCGCTCTCCCCACCGGCCTCCTCCACAAGACCGGCAGGTAAGTATTACCTTCCTTTACAGCATGGACAAGGGCCGCAGGACGACGCTGTCGGGGAGCTGAGTTGTGCTGCGGCCAGCCGACGGCCCTTGTCCCCGGAGCTGCACGGAACGCCGGCAGCTTTTACGCTCACAGCATGGACAAGGGCCGCAGGACGACGCTGCCGAGGAGCGGAGCTGAGCTGCGGCCAGCCGACGGCCCTTGTCCCCGGAGCTGCACGGAACGCCGGCAGCTTCAACGCATGCGGAAGTCGGGCGCGGAGCTGAGCTGCGGCCAGCCGACGGCCCTTGTCCCCGGAGCTGCACGGAACGCTGGCAGCTTCAACGCAACGGTGGGGGCAGGAATGCGGAAGTCGGGCGCTCCCGCTAATACAGGGGCCGACTCACCCGAATGGGTTACCGCTACGGAGCTGCAAGCAACAGGTCCAGACTCCGAGCCCCCCGTCCCCCAAGAGAATAAGGGGGGATACAGGTACGTGGCAAGGGGTCTTGTTTTCTTTTACAGGCAACCTCTCCCCGAGCTCCAGTAGACCCGAGGGGGCTGGGCCGGGGGACAGCCGCACGACAGGGGAGCCCTGCAAAGTGCATTGCGTACCGCAGCCAGGGATATCTGCCATCGTGCAGCCCGGGCATAACACTGCTGCGTCGTGTAGGCCTGCTGGAGCAGATACCGCCGACAACACACCCCGTCAGGCTGCGGTCAAGGGCGGAGGTGGCAGCAGGAAGCGGTCGGTCAGCTCAGCGCTGCGAGCGGCCGACCATGCGCCTCCACGCCAAGTAATGGTGTAAGTGTGGAGGTAAGCTTGCACGGACTCCGGGGAGCCAGGTTCCGGGGGCCGGCGCCGAGTCAACTCACCTGCCTTCTTATCTGCCAGGTGGGCCGCCACAGTCTGGGAGAAGACAGACTAGCGGAGAGTCCGTGCGGGAGTCGTTTGACCCTACTTGGGCTGTAGGTCACGACGACCTGCCATTGGACCATAGACCCTAAGGGGGTGAGGTCCGATGGTGGAAGCCCCAGTGAATTCGCAGGGCCTGGGGAAGTCGGCTTGTCCGCTGCATATAGCAGGGACAGTCGCATTGAGCGGTTGGAGCTCTTAAATGGTCCAACATCTCCAGCGGGACCGAGAACGAGAAGAACGGTATCCACTAGCCGTGCAAGGACTCCGCTCAGCTCCTCATCATCTCCAGCCAGAAGCATTAATGATTGCCCAGCTGCTGAGTTTGACGACGACCAGGGACAGCCAGTGACCGCTGAACCAGAGCATGAGGAGGATGCTGGATGTGGTGAGTGAAGTTTGCCGTTTCTACCCAGACAGGTGAACCCTGCACCACGAATTGGCGGGCACCATTGATTGCCTACGTATGCACCAACTCTGGAGTCAGATTCTCAATAATACCTTGGAGAAAGGTTCTCCACGGGCATAACGGCGTTTTGCAAAACCCTGATCGGGGATAATGTGTCCAGTAAATAGCATGATGCACTGGCACTCCTATGCAACGCCCAGTATGAGATATATTGCCTGCGTAAGAGCTCGATATAGCCCACACTAAACCCCAAATTCGCGGGGTTGTGCCGACCATTACCGCTCCACCGCCGCATCAGTTGCTTGGAGACCTGTACAAACAGGTGAAGGGACTGGACAAAGGAGGCCAAAACAGTGGGCCTCATGAAACTCCATCGGTCAGAGTTCACCCATATCACCGGCAACAGCCTAATACAACCTGTGAACCAAGGCTGCCGGATAGGGCACAAAGATTCTACCTACCTCCATCTCAATAAATACAACGACCATTTAGGGCAAGGCCAACAGCGGCCTGCATGGGAAATGCGGCCGCCGGGCCGTCAACCTCCATAACGTCCACCCAAAGCACCGTATGTCTGGAACCGCCGTTCACTATGGAGGTAAGGGGGTCTGGCTCCTCTCACGCCGTAGTATCCCTCCTGTACGAATAGGTGGGCGATTGCGGGCGGCCTTGGACATATGGGGAAAACTGTAACCACAGATGAGTTTATTTTACAAAGTGTTCAAGGGTATATAATTCGTGGGAGGTATAGATTCCCATACCCAGCATTCGCCTCGTAGGAATTTACTCTATCCCGAAAAGAGGTGGAGGCAGGGCATGCTGAAATTTTATGGCGAGCAGGGAAAAGTGGTAATTGGCATAACCAAGCATGGACATATTGAGTTATGCCTAATATGTTCACCAGCAGTAAAAATAAGAGGAATGTCGGGTTATAATCGATTTAGCTGAGTTGAACACTTTTGTACAATATACCCATGTCAAAATGGATGCTTTTGGAACAGCTAGGTGGATGCTTTACTCAGGGTACTTTATGGCATGTATCAGTTTGAAAGAAGCATGCTATACGGTGCCCATCGCTGAGGCTCACAGGGAATTCTGAAGTTGTCTGGAAGGGTGCATTGCCTAATGGAACCATCACAGCTCAGGCTGTTTACCAAGTTGGTATTTACCTGTATTGGCTCTTCTCCGACAACAAGATTATAGTGATGGCATGTTGGATGAAATCCTTATAATGGGGCAGACCCTCCAATTGGCAATTCAAGGAGTGGCTGCAACCAAGGCTCTGCTTGAGAAGCTGGGATTGTAATCCGTCCAGACAAATCAAAAACTGCACCCGCTACGGGTTATGGATTTGGTGTTCACCTTAGACACTAATTTAATGAAGTTTATCATCCCCACTAATAAAGCTACTGCTATATCAGAAGAGTGCCACAATCTTGCTTGCGCCAGGGTATCGACCATGTGGCAAACAGCGAAAGTTATTGGTATTGGTAACTCTAAATTGGTAACTACATTCCCAGCTGCACGATTCGGACCGCTAACCGGGTCACAAATCACAGCATTAAAAAACAAATGCTGGCTGCTTTGATCGGCCACTTTGGTTACCACCGGAAGCTAGAAACAAGCTATAATGGTGGGTAGATAATATTAAAGAATGTCATTGACCTATTATATGGAGCAACCCTGATGTTGGGCTACTAACTGACGCAAGTGCACCAGGCTGGGGAGCAACTGGTACGATGTCCAGTTGTGGTGGCAGATGGAACTCTCATGAGTCTACATTCCTGGAGTCACATGGGATAAACTATATAGAAATGCTGGGGGTATTTCATGGACTGCGGGTTTCTGTACTAATTCATGGGATTACATGTCCGCTTTCGAATAGATAATGCTACAATAATGGTTTACATCAATCATATGGGTAGTATTAGGTCGCTAGTTTGCAATGAATTGGCTAATACAATTTGGCACTGGTGCATTGAAAGAAATATTTGGATTACTGCGACCTATTTGCCTGGGAAGCTTAATTCAGTGGCGGACACCAGGTCACGTGTCTTCAATGACAACATTGAGTGGATGTTGAACCCCCAGATTTTGGAGATATTATAGCTCAAATTGGGGACACCAGATATTGACCTATTTGCGTCAAGGCTGAACCATCGAATACCAACGTATGTGTTGTGGGAACCAGACCCTGGGGACTCTCATTGGATTGGATGCATTTTTATCCATTGGGGGATATGGGTTGCTACGCGTTTCCCCCATGCTGCCTCACCAGTCGGGTATTGCAGAAAATTAAACTAGACTCTGCAACTGACATATTGATCATTCCCGACTGGCCTACACAACCATGGTACCCGATGGTTGTAGAAATGTACAGCAACCATGGATGGCGATTGGGAAACATCCCAAATTGATTACTCACTCCATTACAGGGGGGTCAGTCATCCTTGCCATGGTCATTAAACTTGTTGGCTTGCAGGTTCTGAAAAGACCGCTCAAACCGGGCAGGCATCTCGTCAAGAGCCATGAACCTTATTGCAGCATCGTGTCGGGAATCCACCCGCAAACAATATCTCACTCAAATCAGAAAGTGGGAGGTTTCTGTGCCCGGAACAACAAGTCCTCCAACTCGGCAACAATACTGGATGTGTTTGAGTTTCTAGCAGGCCTCCATTTTGATGCAGGCCTCAGCTACAGTGCCATCAACAGCGACAGGAGTACGCTGTATTCATACCTGGATATAAGTATCAGCTCACACCACCTGGTGTCTAAACTAATGAGGGGAGTATTCAATACCAATCCCTCCACGACCCAGATATACAGTAACGTGGGATGTGGGGATCATGCTGACCCTACTGAGGAGCTGGGCTCCAATAGATGAGCTACCATTTGAAACAGGTCACCCTTAATGTGGTGATGCTCATGGCACTGGCGACAGCCCAACGAGTCCAGATGTTACAAAAACTGCGACTGGACACCATGGTGGCCAACCCTGGTCAAATAAAATTCTTTGGTAAAGAGTTATTAAAACAGGAGTTTCTACTAACGTTTTTTAAGTCTTATTCCACCAGGGCTGCAGCGAGAGCCATGAAGGTGCCCATGGACCACATTTTCGCCACTGCGGGCTGGGCCAGTGGGGGAAAAACCTTTCAACGGTTCTATAACAAGTCTCTGGCCGTTCCTGCGACATTCGCAGAAGCTATCCTGGGTACCGCTCAGTAAATGTCTGGCCCCGAATTAGGGGTTGTTGCTTAGTTGATTAATAAATTGTGTTGATTTTTCAGCCACTGTCAACTGAACTCCATTAACAGTCTTACTCCATCAGAATGGCGGCAGTGTGATAAGCATGGACGTTGTTCAGGGCGTGAAATCACAGAGCTTTGAAATCTTCACGAAGTCACTCACGTGACTCCGAAGTAAAATAGTAAGATTAAACGAGAACTTACCAAGTTTGAAGTTTGATCTGTATTTTACGAGGAGTCGCGGTGAGGGATTTCGTGCCCACCGCTCCCACCCTCTATCATCAGGTCAAACAGGTAGTTCTACGGTTTTCATCTTACTATTTTCAGTCATGGTTGGTTCTGTGATTCCACACCGCTGCTTTGAAGGATGCCGCGCATGCCTGCTGGCGGGGTCTTCACGAAATCCCTCATCGCGACTCCTCGTAAAATACAGATCAAACTTCAAACTTGGTAAGTTCTCGTTTAATCTTACGATTATACTGCACGGGTCTCCAAGAGAATGTCACTTTCCCTGATGAACAAAACCTTTCGTATCAATCAGCATCAGCCTCCAAGTGGCTTAATTCCCAAGTCACATAATTCCATTTTTGATTAACTCAGAATCATCATCTTGTATTTAAGTGGGTTTCTATAAATATACAACCATTATGCAACATTTCAAAAATCCTCAGTTCAGCATTTTCAATAGCAAAAGCATAAGTTTCATAGCAAAGTGGTATACAACTTACAAACACTATTTACACAGAAGATGTTTAAATCTAACAGTGCAATGCCAAACCAGGACTCAGTAACTAATGGGCCTGTCCCACTTAGGCGATTTTTCAGCCGACTGCCGGCGACTGTCAACATGTTGAAAAATTCACGGCGATGATAATGAGGCCCCAACTAGTTCCCAGAATGCGGGAACTCCTCACGACCATGAAGGCGACTCCGCGGCAGCCACATGCGAACATGTGGCGACCATGTGGCGGCTGCATAGTCTCCTGCAGTCGCCTAAGTGGGACAGGCCCATAAAGCAGCTGATTAGATTTCTTGTTGGCAATATTTTTCCCACTGATGTTGAAACCCATTTTATTTAACTCATCTTTTGTCCATAAGAAAATCTCAGATAAGTGTAATTTAACACTTAAACTACCCTACATATTTGTGTAATTAGAGCCTTACATTATAAAAACGTTTGAAACACAAGTTCTCAAACTGATCTCTTAAAATGCAAACAAACAATCTGCAATATACCAACTTAAATATACAATTTCTTTACACGTCAAAAGAAATAAACTTCCCATGGGTATGACTGGCTACTTCAGGTCTAAGACCATTGTATTAAGATTTTGCACAGAATGCAATTATTTTAGAACTAAATAGCATCAAATTACAATGAGAAAAGAAGGGACTGGATCTGAAAGTGGCAGCGGAGAAGATCAAAACGGGTTTAACACGTCCCATTCATTGAACAGGTGTGAAAATAAGCAACTGCAATGCAAATTTGCCAAGAAACATTTTTTTCCATTTTCTTTGCTGAAGACTTCAATCCAGGCTGGGTATGTTTATGTGGCACTCTTGACTCTCACCATATTTCAGCCAAACAGTCACATCACCAACTTACCAGGGGTGGAGGGAGGCGTCATCGATTCAAACAGTTTTCAGCAGGAAATTAATCACTGATCAAAAGCAGCTTAAGGACACAGACATTTAGTTCTATCACAACTTTAGTCCAGACTCGGGTCAGCTAACTAAGAACAAAGTGGTCCATGACATCATAAGACATTTTTTTTGACCTACTGAGCCATACGAGGGCATATCATCACACGAAAACACATGATCAAAGAGAACATGTAAAACAGAGCCTTCAACTATATTACTACACAAGAGCAGAGTCAAAGAAACCCATATCTTCAATAAATCATCATTTGTCTGTTTGGATGCTTCTACTAAAGTCTAACAACAGCTGATTTTCATAAATAAATATCAGCAAAGGCAAAAATGAAATTTATAAAAATTAACAGATAAAAGGCAATAAATGTTTTTTTAGGTCTTTGCCTTGCATGATGACAATCGTATTAAAACAAGTTTGAATTTTTGAAAAACGAAATGAAAATTATAGATAGGTATTTCATGGATTGAAGGGCCTGTTGTCAAGTCACATACCTCTATGACATTTAAACAGCAGAAAAAACAATGGGCAGATTGTGCTGATTTTCGCTTGGCAGTTTCATAAAGGACCATCAGATACTGCAGTGGTCAGCTTGTTCCTGAGTGCTGCACCTGTAGTGTCCGTTTGGTCTGAAACAAGCTGGAGGTCAGATGTCAGCACAGGAGACATCCCGTTGTGCCACTAGACTAAGGATTGAGTCCAGAGTAGGGCGTAAGCATCCCCATTTGACAGGCTAGATCTAGACACCAGCCACGACCAGCAAGTGTAAAAACAGCAATTGACAAAAGACTATCAGGACAATCCGTGGGCAAGACTTCACGATCCTCCATCTGAACTCTAATTCCTGTTCATAGACTACTCTGTCTTGATAAAAGGTTCATGCTCAAAACGGAAAGAGTACGGGCAGTGGCCAGATTGACCTCGATGCAACCAAGCAGATAAATCATTCATTTTTTGTCAAACCCATCCTTCCACTGTAGCCTCTGCATGTTGTTCATATGCATCACTAAAAGCTTTTTAAACTCACTCTTATCTGGACTGGACCCAACAAATGATAAATACTTCAATATTTGGTTCAAAATGCTCGGGAACTGAATTATTTCTAATATAAACCTACTGCTTTTGGTGCAGAGGTCCATTCAGTTGCAGCTCCTTCCAAAACTTTCAATTCGAAGTTAATTGTCATCACATGTTATAGTCAAAGTGGCTTGCAAGTGCCTCATCTGTTTGACAGATTTTACACAGCTTTAACTTGGTTACTTTGAAGTAGTTTGCTCAAGATGCAGTGAATTTTATATAATCATTTAAATCTTGGATTGTAACCGCAGTAACTTAAGTATAAAGCTTGATATCACTTCACAGGCATGCATATTAGGAGGTCAACCAGAAGAACAAAATAATATGTTCATAAAACTTATACATAACTTACCTTAACTTAAAGTACCTCATGCATTCTACAAATAGCACACCAGGGGTGTTTACAGTGTATTTAAATGAAAAATGCTGTCTGGAAGATAATCCAGTATCTCAAACATACAAGTAATTACCCCATCATGAACAGTTTCCTGTTATTTCCACTTTTTTTCTCTATATCCTGCTCAGTTTCTATCTATGACCCCAATTCTAATGAGTAACCTATTATTTACCAGTGTTTAAGATAACATTGGTTTCTGAACAGCTGAATGCAGTCAATTAGCTGCCATAATCAGACAAATCAATTTACGCTGTTTTGTTTTGTAATAACATACCAACTTAAAGCTACCCCAATTACAATCACACCCATCAATAGCAGGAAACTGTCTGGAAAGACCAAAAGTTGAATTATTCTTGGCTAGTTTGAGTTATAGCACATATTATGTCTACAATTATTTCACTAGAATGCTTTAGAGGAACAGGAATGAGCCACATTCAATTACATCATGCTCAATTGTACTGATCAACAAAATTAATAACTGACCCAACATCAATTTAATCTTGCAGAAAAATGTTGCAGATTTTGGCCATATGTTGCACTTCAAGTATTGTGTGCAGTTCTGGTTACCACACTACAAAAAGGATGTGATATAGTGAGAGAGGGTGCAGAACGGATTCACAGGAATGTCGCCAGGATTGATATAAGGGGAGGTTGAATGGGCGGAGTCTGTTTTCTCTGGAGCAAAGAAGGCCTAGAGGTGACAGGGTATACAAAATTATGATAGACATAGATGGGATTAAAAGACAGCTTCTGTTTTCCATGGTCGGGGTGTCAAAAAACTACAAGACATAGGTTTATAGCAAGAGTGAGGGCGTTTAAAGGGATCTGAAGGATACATCTTTCACAAAAATAGTTGGTATTGGAATGAGCTGCCAGAGGAGGAAGCAGTAAAAGGAATAACATTTAAGAGTCCTCTAGACAACTATTTGAATGATTTAAAGGGGACTAGGAATTAATGCGGGCATTTGAAATTAATACAGATTGGCTTGATGGTTAGCACAGCTGAAGGGCCTGTTTCCGTGTTGTACAACTCTATATGTTGCACTCAGACGTACTTCCCAATGACATGCCTGGAAGGCCAGGCTCTATTTTTTTAAATCAGTTGTTAGATAGTGCAAACAGTTTCCTGCTACTCACCCCATCAATTATGTTTTATTTCTTGCAAACAAGTTCAACCTTTGAACTAAATTTCAGTGATAAAACCGATCTTGAATCGGCAACCCCCACAACATACTTTCAATTCAATAACCTGCCAATTACCACTATTTGTTTCTTACTTTTCAAATGGTTCCTAACCTGGTAAATAATTTGGCATCAATTAAATCAGCATTTACTTTTTCCTGTGAAGGTTTTTATTCATTGTCTGCTGAAAGTCTATATAAACAATTTCCATTGAGCAAGAAATACAGAACAAGGGTATGGTATCAAAGACTTGATATGAAGGACAAAATGTGACTATAAATATTTCATATTTCTTTCTTTACCTTGCTTCAAGAACACTGTAAAGAGAGCATAACATTTTTAAAATCAACACATTTCCAAAGAATTCAAATGTGTTCAAACCATCTTCCTCCTTTTTTCCCATCTATTATAGCGTGTGTAATCTTTACTTTAAAAAAAAAACATAACCTTGGTGCAACCTTGCATTTTGTTTTACTCTCTTTAATTTTGATGATGTTTTGCTTTGCGGGCTTTGGTACTTCATCTAGCTTTTAATTAATACATTTTTACAAGGCTTTATCCATCAATAATAAGCCACCAATTCAATTTTTGATATTAATAATATTGAAAATTTGCCGAAACATCAACATCAAAAATACATTTTTGTTCCTGTACAGTAGCAGTGGAATATGATATAGCCACGTTCACCAGCATTTACAAAGTTCTAACTTCAATAACTGAAGTCTATTTCATAAATCCTGTGAGATTAACATTATCAGTTGAGAGATTCTCTCGTGTCCCTGCTAAGCACAGATGACATCAACACAACATAGCATTTACACAGTAAAATCAGGAATTTAAACTGGAATTTTTTCATGTTATAAGTAGCAGAACAGATAAAAGCAAACAAGGTGATGGAGGGCATTTGGACTTTGAGAAATTCCAAAGACTCTCAAAAGTAAATTGGCTCTTCTGGCTAAAATGGCATTTTATTTTTAAACAGTGGCCTCACTGTACCTTCTCCTACAAGAAGAAACATCCTCCCTACATCCATCCTATCAATACCACTCAGTTTGTTATTTGTTTTAATTAAATTGTTTTACATTCTTCTAATTCTAGCAAGTACAAGGTTAGCCTGACCAACTTTTCCTTAAAAGACATTCCAGCTATGTCTAGTAAACGTTTCTGAACTGCTTCCAATTCCAGATATGAACTCACCAAAGCACTATATAACTGAAGCACAATGTCCTTAATTTTGTATAAAATTCCGCTTGCAATGAATAACATTCTCTTAGTATCCTAATTAGAGTCATAGTGTGATACAGTGTGGAAACAGTCCCTTCGGCCCAGCTCGCCCGCACCGGCCAACAATGTCCCAGCTACCCAAGTTCCACTTGCCTGTGCTTGGTCCATAACCCTCCAAACCTGTCCTATCCATGTACCTGTCCAACTGTTTCTAAAACGATGGGATAGTCCCAGCCTCAAATACCTCCTCTGGCAGCTTGTTCCATACCCACAAACTCACACCCTCTGTGTGAAAAAGTTACCCCCAGGATTCCTATTAAATCTTTTCCCCTTCGCCTTGAACCTATGCTCTCTCGTGTTCGATTCCCCTACTCTGGGTAAAAGACTCTGTGCAACAACTAGATCTATTCCTCTCATGAAATTGTACACCTCTATAAGATCTCCCCTCATCCTCCTACGCTCCATGGAATAGAGACCCAGCCTACTTAACCTCTCCCTATAGCTCACACCCTCTTATCCTGGCAACATCCTTGTAAATCTTTTCTGAACCCTTTCAAGCTTGACAATATCTTTCCTACAGATACTTGCTGTTCTTGCAAACTGGCTTCTTGTGAATCAAAGACAGCCAGATCCCTGTGTTTCTCGCTCACCATTTATTTTTATTTTCAGGCCACATGTAGGTAATTTCAAAACAGATTCCCCCCCCCCCCCCCCCATTGGACTTCATTGGCCAGATCTTTTCTCACTCATGTTATCTACATCACTTAGTAGATTACTTATATTCTCGTCACAATTATTTTATAAAGAACTATTGTTTGTATCATATGAAACTTAGCAATCATATCTTTTCACTTTCTTCCAATTAACAATTGAGAACCAGGCATTGATCTTCGTGGTATTCCATTTATCATGTCTTGCCAACTAGAAAAATACCCACTTACCCATTTGTAGTTTCCTGTTAACAAGTCAATCTTCTAACCACACCCAACATGGGTGTCTTCTATACACATTAATAGGGAAGAATGGACAGTTTAAATGCTTAGGTATGGACATGACAGATGGAATATATGAGGTCACTCATTTTGGTAGAAAAAATTGAAAGGCGGGGCATTATTTAAGCGGTAATAGTTGAATGTTGATGTTGAAAAGGACCTGAATGTTTTTGTATGTGAATCACTGAAAGTTAACATACAGTATAGTTTGCAGCTAAGAATATAAATGGTATGCTGGCATCCATGCTAGAGATTTAAGAGACATCCTGCTCTAATTATACAAAACCCTGGTGAGACAATATCTGGAATATTAAGTGCAAGTCCCTGGTGTGATCAAAGAGATACCATGAAGATTTAGTAAATTGATTCCTGGTTATGATGGCAGTTTGTCATACGACAAAAAAAAGCCTGTAGTTTCATCAGTTTGAAAAAGAGTAATATCAGTGAAACATACAAAATTCTTATGAAACTTGAAAGGTAGATGGGTAGACAATGCTTCCCTTGGCTGGGGTGTTTTGCACAAGGAGGTTACACTCTCAGAATTAGAGGTCAATCATCCAGGACAGAGATGAGAAACATGTTCACTCATGGAGTGGTAATCTTTGGAATTCTCTACTGAAGAGGGTGTGGGGGCTCAGTGATTTAATTCAAGAAAGACATTCATCAAAGTTTGCATAAGGGAATTGAGGAATGAGGGTTTAGTGCAAGAAAGTGGCTTGTTCCCGATGTCGGGGAAGTCCAGGACAAGGGGTCACAGTTTAAGGATAAGGGGGAAGTCTTTTAGGACCGAGATGAGAAAATCATTTTTCACACAGAGAGTGGTGAATCTGTGGAATTCTCTGCCACAGAAGGTAGTTGAGGCCAGTTCGTTGGCTATATTTAAGAGGGAGTTGGATGTGGCCCTTGTGGCTGAAGGGATCAGGGGGTATGGAGAGAAGGTAGGTACAGGATACTGAGTTGGATGATCAGCCATGATCATATTGAATGGCGGTGCAGGCTCGAAGGACCGGATGGCCTGCTCCTGCACCTAATTTCTATGTTTCTATGTTTCTATGAAAATAAAAGATCAGCCATGAACAGCAGAGCAGTTATTGAGGGAACAAATGGTCTACCCCTGTTTCTATTTTTTATGTTCTACAGGTGACATCCCCCATAAAATGTGTTTAAGGACAAATACGGTATAATCTCTTTCTCTACTACTGCATTACTTTTGTTGGTAGTGTTGTCATGACCATATTCCAATATCTAAGACTCTTCACTCATTTAATCAGTGACAGCATCTTTGATGAAGATCAAGTTCAAGTGAGTTTATTGTCGTGTGTCCCTGATAGGACAATGACATTCTTGCTTTGCTTCAGCACAACAGAACATAGTAGGCATTGACTACAAAACAGATCACCGTGTCCATATACCATTATATAAATATATACACACACGAATAAATAAACTGATCAAGTCCAAATAACAGATAACGGGTTATTAATGTTCAGAGTTTTGTCCGAGCAGGTTTAATAGCCTGATGGCTGTGGGGAAGTAGCTATTCCTGAACCTGGTCGTTGCAGTCTTCAGGCTCCTGTACCTTGTACCTGAAGGTAGCAGGGAGATGAGTGTGTGGCCAGGATGGTGTGGGTCTTTGATGATACTGCCAGCCTTTTTGAGGCAGCGACTGCGATAAATCCCCTCGATGGAAGGTAGGTCAGAGCCGACGATGGACTGGGCAATGCTTACTACTTTTGTAGTCTTTTCCTCTCCAGGGCGCTCAAATTGCCGAACCAAGCCATGATGCAACTGGTCAGCAAGCTCTCTACTGTACACCTGTAGAAGTTAGAGAGAGTCCTCCTTGACAAACCGACTCTCCGTAATCTTCTCAGGAAGTAGAGGCACTGATGTGCTTTCTTTATAATTGCATCAGTGTTCTCGGACCAGGAGAGATCTTCAGAGATGTGCACGCCCAGGAATTTGAAGCTCTTGACCCTTTCAACCATGATATAAATGGGACTGTGCGTCCCCATCCTACTCCTTCCAAAGTCCACGATAAGTTCCTTGGTTTTGCTGGTGTTGAGGGCCAGGTTATTGTGCTGGCACCATATGGACAGTTGCTCGATCTCTCTTCTGTACTCCGACTCATCCCCATCAGTGATACGTCCCACAACAGTGGTGTCATCAGCGAACCTGATGATGGAGTTCGCACTATGACCAGCTGCGCAGTCATGGGTATAGAGTGAGTACAGCTGGGCGCTAAACACGCAACCTAGAGGTGCTCCCGTGTTGATTGTTATTGAGTCTGACACATTTCCACCAATACGAACAGACTGTGGTCTGTGAATGAGGAAGTTGAGGATCCAATTGCAGAGGGATGCGCGGAGACCCAATTCTGCGAGTTTGGTAACCAGCTTGGAGGGGATGATAGTATTGAATGCCGAGCTGTAATCGATGAATAATTGCCTGACGTATGAGTTTTTGTTGTCCAAGTGGTCCAGAGCAGAGTGGAGAGCCAGCGAGATCGCATCCACCGTTGATCTGTTGTGGCGGTAAGCGAACTGCAGTGGGTCCAGGTTTTTGTCGAGGTAGGAGTTGATTTGCGCCATGAGCAACCTCTCGAAGCACTTCATCACCACAGGCGTTAGTGCCACAGGTCGACAGTCATTGAGGCACGTCACCTTGCTCTTCTTGGGCACTGGTATAATTGATGCCCTTTTGAAGCAGGTGGAAACCTCAGACCTCAGAAGTGAGAGGTTGAAAATGTCCGTAAAAACTTCAGCCAGTTGGTCCGCACAGGTTTTTAGAACATGACCAGGTATACCATCAGGTCCAGGCGCTTTTCGAGGGTTCACCCCTCTGAAGGATTTCCTGACATCGGCCTCTGTGACTGAGACTCATTGAGGTCATCAGGGAGTGGTGTTTCGCTGACATTCGAGCTGCCTCCTGATTTCGCCTTGTAGGATGTGATTGCATTCAGGCCCCGCCACAGCTGCCGAGCATCTGTCTCATCCTCCAGCTTGGAACAGAAGTCCCTTTTGGCCTTTTTGATGGCCTTACCAAGGTCGTATCTGGACTTCTTGTAGCCCACTGTATCATCAGACATGAATGCACGGTGTCTGGTCTTCAGAAGAGTGCGGATCTCAAAGTTGATCCAAGGTTTCTGATTGGGAAACACTCGGAAGGTTTTTGTGCGGATGCTGTCCTCCACACATTTCTTAATGAAGTCTGTAACGACTGTGGCGTATTCGTTCAAGTCCGTTGCCGAGTCTTTGAACATTGTCCAGTCTACAGACTCCAAACAGTCCTGTAGTTGTTCCTCTGCCACCCCCCCCCCTCCCCCCGACCATCTCTGTACTGTCTTGACCTCTGGGGGTGCGCTCTTTAATTGCTGCCTGTAGGCAGGAAGAAGCAGCAGTATGGTCAGATTTACCGAAGTGAGGGCGAGGGATAGAGCGGTAGGCATTCTTGATGGTGGTGTAGCAGTGGTCGAGAGTGTTTGGTCCTCTGGTACAGCAGGAGACATGTTGGTGGAAGTTGGGGAGTAATTTCTTTAGGTTTGCCTTATTGAAGTCCCCAGCAATGATGGTAAATGCCTCGGGGAAGACGTCTGGTGTTTGTTGACCAAGGATGCAGCTCCTTCAGTGCCAGACGTCTGCCTGTGGTGGGATGTAGACCGTGGTCAGGATGATGGAGGTGAATTTCCTCGGAAGGTAAAAGGGACGGCACTTCACCGCCAGATGTTCGAGGTGTGGAGAGCAGGACTTGGACAGGACTGCCACGTCTGAGCACCACGCAGAGTTGACCATGAGGCAGATGCCCCCTCCTCTCCCTTTCCCAGATGCCAGTGTATGGTCCATACGGTGGATGGAGAACCCTTCAGGCTGGACCGCTGAGTCTGGGGAGCTGGGGGTGAGCCATGTCTCTGTGAAACAGAACACAGAGCATTCCCTCAGCTCCCTTTGATAAAGCAGTCTTTCCCTTAACTCCTCCACTTTATTTTCAAGGGACTGTACATTGGCCAGTAGGATAGTAGGGAGAGGGGGCCGAAGTCCCTGCGCTTCAGTCTGACCTGAAGTCCTGCCCGCCGGCCACGTTACCGGACACAATGGAGGCTTCCCCTTTGTTTCCAGGTACTGAGTTTACTGTACCTGCTGTTTCTGCGGACCTACGCTGGAACGGGGGTACCTTCACGGACGGCAGCTCCAGTTCTTTCAAAGTCGGCAGCTGCAGCTCCAGCTTCATTGTTCCTGGAAGATCCAGCCCGTCGGCTCTGGAGGTCATCCCGGGGTTCCGAGGTACAGTACCTGGGTTCCTCAGTCGGGTCGGGTGATTTCCAGTGAGCGTGGGAAAATTTAAAGTCTGGGGCTGCGGGAGATCGCGAAATTGCAAGAGCCTTGAGGTGCTCAAGCAGCTTGTCTGAAACAGCACCGTTTTCTGCCGTTTTCCTTATCCAGGTGAGTTGATTGAAGTTGTATTTAAGCCTTTTAGGGTCTGGTTCTCCGCAGAAGTCGCTGCAGGAAGGCGCCATCTTGAAGATTAACATGCAGCACTCAATATGACAATTATGTTGTGAACTTGGCTAACAAGGGTCTCATGCAAAGTTGGGGAGCAGAACCTACCCCTCTCCAAATCATTGTTTCCACTGACATTTCAGAGGGTCAAGCTGGAATTATCAATATCATCTTTTGCTTGATCAGGGCAGAACTAAAGGCCTAATCCATTATATCTACTACATGCTGTTAGCAAAGGGTCCATGGAAAATCTGCAAATGGTTCAAAATGTTGTGTTGTTTTTGCTTCCCCTCAGTGGTATCTTTCTCGAGGATGTTAAAGGACAACAACTATCAGCAGGCATGAGCTGAAGTCCCCGCACCTCAACAGAAAAATGTTCAAGATCACCTGTTAAACTCCTCAGATTGTTGAAAGCAGATTTACAATAAAATGAAAACTTTCATGAATGCAATTAACTATACAAAGAGAGCAAGCTAAGAGCTATTGCACCCGAAGTAAGCGCAAAATATGGAATCTATACGGACTTCACACTGGTCATTTGGCAAGAATTTCTCAAATATCCGCTCAATTTAACAAGAGGATAAACTCATGAAGGATATTTCCTGCAATAAATAGTAAGAAAATTCTTCAATGTTTACCACACTCATCTACTACATCTGAAGAGAAAGAATCATGTTAATGGGAGACTAGTTGTACAGTTCATGAAAAGGATTTTTTTAATTAGGGAAGGGAAAGCTTTTTAAACCAGGCATCTGAAAAAAGCGACCATTGCAATTCAGCAAAAGTTGCACCAGTCTTTTAATGTGTTAGAAGTGATAAATGACACAAAGTAATACATGTCTTTCAATGTTATTACCTTATTCTAATTGACTGGAGTAACATTATTTACATAATTTAGATTTAATTCAGGTTTTCACAGTGGAAGATCCTCACCCTGAAATGCTCAGTAGTATGTGCAATAGCGGGTCAAAGTCTTGTAAAACTAGTCTCTGTAGTTGATGTAACTGCAAACTGCTCTTTTAAACAACTTTATTTTTCTGCCTGCACTGTTAACTACTGATTGTTACTTACCCAATTCAAGAAACAATCCTACATTGCAACAGCGGGTAATTATTTCCAAAGTACTCCATTGGCTGAGAAGTGTTTTGGACAACCTTAGATCACGAATAGTTCTATGGAAAAACAATGCCTTTTAGGCATTGGAACATTGAATACTTAGTAAGCGCTATTACTACACATTAATGCATTGCATTAAAAAAAGTTCAAGAGATCACTTGTGTGAAATAGAGGCAAATGACTAACCCACGTCTCGTAACTAGCATGTTTGCTGTCTATTTGTTTTACTTGTACATAACATATTAAATGTTTTAAATGGCAATTAGAGGCAGCTGAAAATGAAGATTTTGTATAAATGTCTTGAATTTATAATATTTCACCCCAATAAGCAAACCTAAAAGATATCCATCAGTATAGAGAACTCTCAAGCAACTAAAGCTTCAGGCTTAAAAAAACATAATTCATTGTTGGCTCTTGATTAATTTGAAACAATCAGATTTAAACGTTTCTGCTGAGTTTAAAATTCATGTGTTTTTAGTTAACCTCACAGCTGCTGCAATAGATCTTGATACATAACTCCAATATTGTTGGCCATGTCAGAACATGTAAAAATTCCACAGGGAGTCACAAAAAGTTCTGCTTACATATTTGGAAAACATTTCTGCTGCCACTCCCTTTTTGACACCAACTTTAATCTTCTATCTTTTGGCAGAAAAATTATGGGAATTCAATATTTACGACATTCACTCAGGGGGACAACCGCTCAGTCCAACCTTATACGCCATTCAGAATTTTTTTTCCATTGTAATTTGTTTCTGAAATGATTCAATTGATTTCATATCCACTATTCTGCTTGTCCTATCATTTTCTGTGCTAATCACTTACAATGTGAAAGACTTCATAAAACTTAATAGATCCTCATTCTTCAGGGTAGGAAAGAACTGCACATGCTGGTTTAAATCGAAGGTAGACACAAAATGCTGCAGTAACTCAGTGGGACAGGCAGCATCTCTGGAGAGAAGGATTGGGTGACGTTTCGGATTGAGACCTTTCTTCAGTCTTCAGAGTATTCCTTCTCTCCAGAGATGCTGCCTGTCCCGCTGGGTTACTGGAGCTGAGGTGATTTTGCATCCACCTCATTCTTTAGCGAATGGGGGTTCCCCTCTCCTATCAAAGATGAGGCCCTCACATATCTATTTGGTACCCAGCAGCTACGCACTTGCTCCCCCTCCCACTCCCCCTGGTCGCAACAGAGACAGAGTCCCCCTAGTCCTTACCTTTCACCCCATCAGCCTTCGCATACAACACACAATCCTCCAAAATTTTCTCCACCTCCAACGGGATCCCAACACTCGTCACATCTTCCCTTCTTCACCCCTTTCCGCCTTCCGCGGACCGTTCTCTCCCTAACTCCCTGGTTAACTCATCCTTTCCCACCCAAACCACCCTCACCCCAGGTACCTTCCCCTGCAACCGCAGCAGATGCAACTCCTGTCCCTATACTTCCTCCCTCAACTCTGTCCAGGGACCCCGGCAGTCCTTTCAGGTTAAGCAGAGGTTCACTTGCACCTCCTCCAACCTCATTTACTGTATCCATTGTTCAAGATGTGGACTCTTATACATCAGCGAGACTAAACGTAGACTGGGAGATCGTTTCGCTGAACACCTTAGCTCAGTCCGCCTGAACCTACCTGATCTCCCGGTTGCTAAACACTTTAATTCTCCTTCCCATTCCTACACAGATCTTTCTGTCCTCGGTCTCCTCCGTTGTCAGAGTGAGGCTGAACGCAAATTGGAGGAATAGCATCTCGTATTTCTCTTGGGCAGCTTACAGCCCAGTGGTATGAATATTGATTTCTCTAACTTCAAGTAACCCCAGCATTCCCTCTCTCTCTCTAACCCTCCCCCACCCAAGTCGCACCAGCTTCTCTTTTTTTACCCAACAAACAGCTTAAAATGGCCTGTTTCCTTTATCATCGTTACTATTTTGCATATCTTTCATTCATTGTTCTTTATCTCTCTATATCATCATCTATATCTCTTGTTCTCCTTATCCCTAACTAGTCTGAAGGGTCTCGACCCAAAACGTCACCCATTCCTTCTCTGCAGAGATGCTGCCTGTCCCGCTGAGTTATTCCAGTTTTTTGTGTCTATCTCCGGTTTAAGCCAGCGTCTGCAGTTCCTTCCTACACAAAATATGGAAGTTAATGAGGTTTCCAAGTCAATCAGTGATGTAGGTTGATTAACTGAGTATGACCTGAAGGAAATGTTGCAGTTTATGAGCCAAGTAGCATATTTTAGGTTTGATAGAGGATTTATTTGAATGAGGAAAAAAGGGAAACTGCTGTTGACACAGAGGGCTCAGTACAGCAAAATGCCTGGAAGCGAATAGTATACATAAGTAAAATTAAATATGAAAAAATATACTGAAAGGTGAAAATCCATCTATGCTTTGGGCACAAAAATAAAAAGGAAAAGGTACGGTCAAAAGGATTAAAAAATTGACCTTTATGTGAAGCAAAGATTTTTATGTACAGGAAGGAACTGCAGATGCTGGTTTTCATTGAAGATAGACATAAAATGCAGTAATTCAGTGGGACTGGTAGCATCTCTGAATAGAAGGAATGGGTGATGTTTTGGGTCGAGTCCCTTCTTCGGACTGAGCTACAGCGTAATTAAACACAAAATGCTGAAGTAACTCAGCGGGACAGTCAGCATCTCTGGATAGGAGGAAGGGGTGATTTCGGGTCGAGACCCTTCTTCAGACCGAATCTGAAGTCTGAAATGTCACCCATTCCTTCTATCCAGAGAAGCTGTCTGTCCCGCTGAGTTAATTCAGCAAAGGATTTGATGTTTATTTGGGAGGAAACTAGTCTAATTAATCCCGTGAATTTAATGTATTTGTGCAAGTAGTTCAGTTCTGAGACAACCAGAACCACTGGTAGGTGGGAAGGGTTCATTGCTGCCTGGAAGACCATCACCTGTGTTTTGGATTTGAGGTTCTGTACTTTGTACTTATGTATTTGTCCTGCTGTGACCTGCAGCACTATGAGCCTGGCACAGGGAGATATTTCTTACCCGACTCAAACAACATTGACAATATGGTTTCTGCTTGTCTATTTTAAAAGATACTTTGTCATCAAATAAGGGGTAATTATAAAGTCCCATCCTTCCCAAAAACCTGCAATTAAAACGGGCAACAATGAATGACAACAAGTTGATGATAAAGGTTGTGTGCCATGTTGTCTCTTATTTGTATATTTAAAATAAATTGTGATTAATTTCTTTCTGTTTACTTTCTCTAAAAATTAAAACATTAACCCAAAAAATGGTAGAATCTTTCTTGCAGATTGTGGCATGCTCCTGTGTACTTTGCAAAAAAAAACTTTGGGAGCCCTTTTAAAGAAAGGCAAGATTCACCGAGCAGCAAATAAGAATTCACATTTCTCCCGACGATGCTCTATTTTATTCACACAGGAAAAAATCAGCTTAAATTAGTGGGGAAAGAAATGTCATGGCTTCCAGTTTGACCTCTTTTTCTTTGGTCCCTTACACTTCAAAAAAAACTTTACAGATGCTTATGTAACCACAGAGGTATTATCAGAAACATACTTTCAAAATAAATGCCACTAGTGCAACAGAAACTGCAATAAAGTATAATTGAATTAATTGAAGTAAATATTACTAATACAACAGAAACTGGGTGTACATATGGCAGACATATTTAGAGCATTCAGGGAGGAATAGCTTCTCAGATAATTTTCCTTGAAGAAAGTTAGAAAAGCAACAAAGACCAAAAAGTTTGGCAATAGACCAAAGTTTGGCAATAGACCAAAGCTTGTTTGGAAACTTCTTACAACAATTACATTGCCAAGTAAAAGGAAAATAGTGATCAAAGGTTAACAGAAAATTACTGTTCATCAGCTTTTCTCTGCCCCTTGCAGATACTTCCATTTTCAGTGATAACCTGATTCTTTTGAATAGTATCTTATATCTGATTATGTGTAATAAAATGTGGGACGGCAAGGTCGAAGAGGAAAATGCCGAAGAGGTCAAGCAGCTGCCTCACAGCACCAGAGACTCGGGTTCGATCCTGGCCTCAGGTGCAATCTGTGTGGATTTTGCACGTTCTCCCTGTGACTGCATGGGTTTTATGCGGGTGTCCCAGTTTCTTCCCTCATCCCACAGACGTGCAGGTTTGTAGGTTAATTGGCTTCTGTAAATTGCTCCTATGTGTGTACGATAGAACTAGTGTTCAGGTGATCACTGGTCAGCTTGGACTCGATGGGCCGAACAGCCTTGTTCCATGCTGTATCTCTAAGCTAATCTAAACTAAGTTGGCTTCTGTAAATTGCTCCTAGTGTGTGTAATGCAGAAGTGTGATAGCATAGAACTAGTGTACGCGCGATCGATAGTCGGCGTGGACTCAGTGGGCCAAAGGGGCTGTTTCCATGCTATATCTCTCATCAAATCCCACAAAGTGTTGCAGATTCTGAAATAAAAATATCATTGACCTACAAACAATTAAGATACAGTTTCAACTGTTTTTTAAATCTATGATTTAGAAGAACAATCAGTATCTACTGAATAATAAACAAAGCAAATCTTTATAAATAAGAATAGAAACACAAAGTTGTCCCTTTAAAATAGATGGGAAAGGAAATTTGGCAATAGCAAAGTATTGAACCTCTGAAAAGATGTCTTAATCAGCCCCAACATAATCTCTCATTATCCACTTTTGCACTACACTATTATTTATTTAATTTTACTTCGGAGTCACGTGAATGACTACGTGAAGAACCCCGCCTGGCGCTGGAACGGCATTATGTCGACGCTGACGGCAGAAGGAAGAGCTGCAGAGGCTAGCTCGTCGACAGCGGTAGGTACGGAACCGGCAGGTAAAATAATATATAAATCACATATAAAAAGGAAAAAATATGATGAAATATGGTGGGAATATCTACCTCAGATATTTCTGAAGGTAGTCTCCTTGAGGGGGAAAAAACTCAGGAGAAACAAGGGCAGTGAAAAATAAAATGGAAAAACTGACCCTAAAAATGCACTGATAGTGGTGGCTGGTCATGAAGTACCCACCACAGCACCAATATATATATATATATATATATATATATATATACACAGGTGTATGCACAACACCTGAATAAGGCCATGGAAAATTACCATGGAAACCAAAAATTAGTTGGTCTCTCACTAAAAGCTGTTATGGTTAAAACAGCAGAACTAATGATGAGTGAGGCCATGAACATTGTCCAAAGGATTAAACCAGTTCAAGGCTGTTAAACAGAATACTGGAGGAACAATTATGCTGATAAAAGATCAGCACTTGCACTAATGAGGTCATGGTCATGGGTTATCTTGATTACATTTAAATTGGAAGGTTATAAGAGTCAGCTGCAAATTAGTGCTGCAATTACAAACCTGGTGGAAGGCAAGGACCTGACCCATTACATAAAGCGTATGCTTAGGCATTAATAAAATATTCATAAATTACTATTCTGAATTTAGAAGTAATTCAGCACCATAAGAGGGGGAAAATTGTTCCATGATACAAATATGTCTCATTGTTGTTGACATACTTTGTCTCTCCATTAGGTTAGGTAAAGAATAAATAAAGTTCCAAAAGAAGGAATACAGAAGCTTATAAGAATATGTACGCCTTTGTGAGAGGCTTATGCAAATATCAAATGATACGTTATCATTATTAAAGTAATGTAAAAAAGGTTCACAAGCTGCTTCAACTATAAGATTAACAGCTGTTGCAAACTGAAGCAAGTGTTACAGATGATGTACAGCTTCTGTGAATGTTTGTGTAAAGATAAGAATATTATCTATTCTTATAAGAATAATTGATACGTCTCTTGTTGGGACTGCGGACAATAATACCAGGTGAGCATAAATGGATTGTCCTAAGAGATTTTCCAAACATTTGTATTAATTATTGAAGTATAAGGAGTTATGGATTAAATATCGATTGTTTTATTATGGAAGTGTCCATGTCGTATCAAGATGAACAATACCACGGCTGTGGCATATGTTAAAACACACAAGATAAGTCAAATAACAATCATGGGATTATCTGAGTAAACAGATGTGGCATATTTTAAAGTTTAGTCCAGCTGTTTATCTCTAAGGAAGAGACAATGGTATCGGAGACAACAAATTTGGGAGAAGAACATATTGTCATCAATATGGATTACTTACGATTAATCTGGTTGCATACAGATTAAATCACCGATCTTTCGAATGTTTCTTGTGGGTAAACCAAGAACAGGGAAGGTGGATGCTTTTCTCTCAATTACATGAGGAAAATGTGTTCTTTTGTGTTCCTCATTTTGTTTGATAGGGCAGTGTCTGATGAAAATGTAGCAGGACACTGCCAGAGGCATTTTGGTGGCCTAATACGGATCCTTCATGGTTTCATAAATATTGAGTGATGTTGAACTACTTGTGATGATTCATAGTTGCAGTAATTTATTGAAATCTGAGGAAGGGTCTCGACACGAGGCGTTGCCTGTCTCCTTTCGCTCTTTGGATGCTGCTGCACCCGCTGGGTTCTCCAGTTTTGTGTAACCCTGCAGTAATTTATTGTTGTACAAAGGCATCCATGACATGAAAATATGAATTTGACTATCTGCAGGTTGACCAGACCATTACAACAGCTGATGGTCAAAGAAGTCTATGAATGTTTAACTAATATAACAACATAACAATAAAATAATTATGTATAAAAGAAGTGTTATACCTGCAATTTGCAGAAATAAGTCTAAAAAACAATATTTTGTTATAAGAAATTGGAAGTCTGTGTATACAGTAAAGTTATTTTATCATATTAGATATATGTGAGTTCCTTGTGGATTGCATTTTTCTGAGTATCTAATTGATAGAGCCAATAATAATAGGGCTCAGAGTGTTACCGTCCTATTAACGGACAATATACTAACCAAGAAGTTATCAGGTGCATTCATAATATCCCGATATGGAAAGGGATATATATGTGGTTTTAATATAAATATATATATATATGTGTATATATATATATATATATATATATATATATATATATATATATATAATCTGTCCAAAATTGTAATATGTCGGGAGATAAATAATCCTGAATTGCCTTAGGCAATGGACTCTAACTCTATCAATGATTCAAAAAAGTTAAACATTGAAAATAATAATGCTGATGACTTTAGTATCAATATAAGAGTGCAAACATTGCAAATGTTACGTTATAATTGCATGTGGATACAGATTGCATTATCATATATGTTTATGAATTTACCAAACAAAGCACACCAAGAGGAGCTGAAACCAAGGTAAACCTATAAGCATATCCTGTCGGCCTTAAGTTGTGTGTGTGTGTGTGTGTGTGTGTGTGTGTGTGTGTGTGTGTGTGTGTGTGTGAACATTGATGAAATATGTTGAAGTAGGTAAGAGTCTCTGTGGTAATGAGACTGCTTATTACACACAAAAACCACATTAGGTTCAGTAAAAACTGATGGTTCTAGAGGAATGTATTCTAGATGGTTAGAAATTGGATACACTCAGTGGAACTAGACACTGAAAGGTGGAAAATCACTCTGTTAATGAGGTAGATACATTCACAGGAATGGCACGGGATGAGCCGCTCGAGCAAAGATGCAAGGCCGCAGGAGGGTGTAAATTAATGTTAAAGTAAAAAGGAACCAGTCATTGTGTCAGGTTTGGACACGGAGTGTTGGGTTCTCTATAATTGTTGCTTTGTCATACCATCAAAATATATATATCAATTGATATTTTGTGATAAACTTGCCTTTCAGTGGAAAGGGCATTACTTTTATTCTTTATAATGTGAAATAATTTATCACATAACTTGAGGCAATGTTTGGGGAAAAATGTGTTATTCGCTCGTCACTGTGTTGAATGAGCCGGACTGTCGTATGGAATAAATTCTACGACATGAAAAACACAGAAAGCTTCAAACTCTTCACATAGTCACTCACGTGACTCTGAAGTAAAATAGTAAGATTAAACGAGAACTTACCAGTTTGAAGTTTGATCTTTATTTTATGAGGAGTAACGATGAGGGATTACGTGCCCTCCACTCCCCACCCTCATAAAATAAATGATCATCTGGTAGTTCTAAATCTATGAGAAGCCTTACTATCTTACTCCGGCTATTATGTTCTGTGTTTTTCATGCCGCTGCTTTGAAGTATGCCGTTCCAGCGCCAGGCGGGGTTCTTCATGTAATCCCTCATCGTTACTCCTCATAAAATAAAGATCAAACTTCAAACTGGTAAGTTCTCGTTTAATCTTACTATTATTGCTGGTTCAGCATAAACACAACCTTAGTTTTGTTCCTGAACAACAAAAAACTTCTTGTGCAAGGAAACCTGGAATAGAATTAGAAAGTGGTGAAAATACAACAATCAGAGAGCATCTGTGGAGATAGTAATAACATTATTTTTTCAAATTAACACTCTTTCTTCAAAACTAGTAAAAGTTAGAAATCAAACAATTTTATGTTGCAAAGAGAACAAACAACATTTGTGATATAGAGTGGGAGACCAAGAGACACTGAATGCCCGCTGAAAGTCGGCAGTTCTCACTAATCACATTGCTGACATAATTCCGCCTTTTCCTAGGATAATCCCTTAGAATCAAGGATGACTTGTTTCCACTCCAGTGCGAGTTCAGAGATAAATTATGAGGCCAAAATGGGAACTGCAGACATCCACACGCTGATGGAACAGGCGGGTGGGTAGTTTGTCAGGTGGAACGCTCCTTATGCTCCCATGCTGGACTGAAACACAGTGTTCATAATGCGTGAATTTGAAATCTTAATGATACCCTGAATATTGCTTCTCCACTTTGAGTGGTCATGGGCCACATTTCCCAGGAGTCAATGGGGATGTCACACTTCTTCAAGGAAGTTTGAACATATTCTTGAATCTTTTTCTCTGTTTAAATGGTAATCTCCTCCCACAGGTGAATTCAGAATACAATACCTGCTTCAGGAAGCTGGGGTGAAGTGATGTGACGTGCAAATGATGTGATTTGGTCAAAAAGTAACTAGGGCTTCAATGTTGGCTTGGGAGAAGACACTGACAATAGTTCATTGAGTGAATTTGGATAATTTTGCAGAGATGGCATATTTACATGCCTTGCACTGCATGTCATAGGATGTCAACCTGACCTTAGAACCATCTCAGACTGCTGGGATTATTGATACCTGGAAGACTATGAATTGTGCAACAGGTTGAATGTCTTGATTTTCAAATATCATTTTCCTTAATTAATCAAAGGTTGCACTGGTGAAATGATGAGAGTGATGAATTTTATCATCAACATTTGCGAAGACATGAGGAAATGGCTCACTTTTTCCAGGATCTCACCATGAATCAATAATATTGAACAGTAGTGCAGCACAGCAGGACATGGTAGATGTTATTGCTATTAAGTGTAAGGCCCATTCTTGTATGCTTTGGTGAATGAGACAGTAATAGCTTGAAGTTCAGCCTCCATATAAGCACAAACATGAGCGTTGCCTGCACACCGCAGGTTAATTTCAAAGGTTTGGGTATCGCTGGTTTTGGACTGTAGTCGCCATAAGTTGAACCATTTTCCGTTAGTTCTTAAATTAATTCCAAGATATAGTGATTAAAGGTACATTGGTATGATTTAAAATTGCATAGTATACTGCATCGGCCCATTGACTGCTTACAGGCCTGTGATTTGTTTTTTATTTTATTAATTGGAAAATTATATGACCTTTTTTCTCAAGAAATCTTTTGGAAACTCAGTCAGAATAGAAATAAAACAGAGAATGCTGAAAGGTCTGCCGAGTCTAACTTAGATTTGGAGCACAACATTCCCAAGTCTTCTTCTTCTTGTGTATGGCGTGCACAGCCTAAAGTTGTAGGACAACTTGTTCTATTTGATCTTATTTGATTGTGCACAACAGGTTAATTGCATTTGTTGAAACAGGGCAGACCACGCAAAGTTTACAATCTCCCACCCCCACACTCCCAAGTGCCAGCACCAAATAAATAGTGCAAAGAAAGTTAAGAATATTGATTATGATGTCACATTAACCTATAAGTGGATTGATCAAAAGAACAACAACAGCAGTTTTGGTAGGATCATGTTATGGAATTACATTTTATTCTTACTTAAATCAGTTAGTTCAAATGCTTAGTGTAATTATACAACAAATAAGATGTATTTGTCAAAGCTTTGCTCCTCCGTAAATTGATTCTTGCTATTTACTACATATCCATGATATGTACATACATTTCGTCAAAATGGAATATCATCACTTGAGTCTTGCTCAAACCACGATTGAATACTGCAAAAAAAGACAAAGTGCTACGGTAACTCAGTCAGTTAGGAAGCATCTCTGGAGAACATGGACAGCTGACATTTAAGATCAGGACTTTGTTCAGTCTGAAGAAGTGTCCCGTCTTGAAACATCACCAATCCATGTTCTCCAGAGATTCTGCCAGACCAGCTGAGCTTCTCAAGCACTTTGTGTCTCTTTCAGTAAACCAGCATCTGAAGTTCTTTGTGTCTCAATTGAATACTGAATTCAATTTTCACACTGCACAGATTCACAAAAAAGAAAATTATGTTTTAAAGAGATAAAATTTGAGGTTTCATAAAGCTTTGTTATATTTTAGTTTAGAAGATTGAGAGACAATCCAGCTGTTTATAAATGATGTAATAAATTTGGTAGAATAGATAAGTTACTTCCTATAGTCTTGGAAGGAGAGGGAATGGTAATAAAAAACAGAAAGGCACAATCTTTGTATTAAAAGAAAGCTATTTTGTAGTGAAATCAGGAATCATTTTTATCTCATACTTGATCTATAATGGAAATCGCAAACACTCTCATCCAAAATTTAAGAGAAGATGTATTATGATGTTGCCAGGACTTATGGCTGAGCTATACAGAGAGGTTGAGCAGGCTAGGACTTTATTCTTTGGAGTGCTGGACGCTGAGGGGCGATCTTATAGAAGAATATAAAATAATGAGGGGAATAGATGGGACGAATGTATAGAATCTTTTTACCCAGAGTAGGGTAATCAAAAACAAGAGTACCTATGTTTAAGGTGAGAGGGACAAGATTTAATATGAACCTGAGATGCAACTTTTTTCATTCAGATGGGGATGAGTATTTGGAATGAGCTGCCAGAGGAGGTAGTTGAGGCAGGTACTATAACAGACATTCACCGAGGCACATGTAACAAGTCAAGTTAAGTCTAGAGAGTTTATTGTCATGTGTCCCAGACTTACAAAGAGATATGGGCCAAAAGCGGGCAAATGGGCGTAGCTTAGATGGGGCATTATGGTCAGTATGGAAAATTTGGGGCTAAGGGCCTGTTTCCATGGTGTATGACTATCACTCTAAATGATAGCAGATTTAGGACAATTAAGATGGTCAATATTGATATATATAGATATTTGTTTGATATGGGTACCAATATTCATAGTGCAAAGGCAGATTAAAGGTACATGATCCAAGTGAATGGTAAACTCAAGGTGCTAAATGAATTGTGTAAGAAGGAACTGCAGGTTTAAACTGAAGTAAAACACAAAATGCTGGAGTAACTCTTCAGACTGAAGGGTCTCGACCCAAAACGTCACCCATTCCTTCTCTCCAGAGATGCTGCCTGTCCCGCTGAGTTACTCCAGCAGTTTGTGTCTATCTTCATGCTAAATGAATTGTTAATTTTCCTCTGAAGCTACTGAATAAACCAGCTAAGATCCCACAGAATGCATGTTTGCATTCCACCAATTCCAGCAAGGTCATTTTTGTGATCTAATCTTAGGACAAATAGTACAAGAAGCTATGCTTTAGACTAAATACCATCATAAGATTGTTGTTTTGATTACATTGTACAATTGTACAAATTGATTATAATTCTCGTCTGCAACGTAATCAAGAATTTAAAGCCAGAAAGTCAGTGAAGAGACTGATTTATATAACAATGTCACAACTTCAAGACAGCTTGATGTAGTCACTATTTGCAATGTAAGACAGATTCAATAGTTATTTAGCTTAAATATTCTCTCTTTGGAAATACTAATGCTAAACAAGCCATTTTAACAAACTGTAAGAAGGGCTGAAGAAACTAACTTTGCCCAATATCTATTCTACAATAAATGAGAATGGAAATAAATTCACCTAGCAATTTAAACCCATGTGAAATTAGTTTTCCTTAAGGGGTTTCCATCTTTGAAAACAAGCCATTGTAGTGGAAATCCAATGTAAACTCAATTAAGCAAGTTAATGCAATTAGTAGTCATTTATAGCTCTGGGATATATTTCTGTCAAGTAAAGAAACAAAAATAAAAGGTAGATTCCAGATCACAAGCACCATCTGCTTCTAGATCTGTATTCAAGTGAACCAAATGAGAGAGTAGTCAACAATGTTGGGGGAGCCCAGAACCAGGGGCCACAGTTTAAGAATAAAGGATAAGCTATTTAGAACGGAGATGAGGAAACACTTTTTCGCAGAGAGTTGTGAGTCTGTGGAATTCTCTGCTTCAGAGGGCAGTGAGGGCCGGTTCTCTAGATACTTTCAAGAGAGAACTAGATAGGGCTCTTAAAGATCTCTTAAAGATAGTCAGGGGATATAGGGAGAAGGCAGGAATGGGGTACTGATTGTGGATGATCAGCCATGATCACACTGAATGGCGGTACTGGCTCAAAGGGCCGAATGGCCTACTCATGCACCCATTGTCTAAAATGCTGAAGCTACTCAGCGGGACAGGCAGCATCTTTGGAGAGAAGGAATGGGTGACATTTCGGGTCGAGTCCATTCTTCAGACTGATGTCAGGGGAGTGGACGAGACAGAGATAGAATGTAGTCGGAGACAGTAAGACTGGCAGGAGAACTGGGAACGGGGAGGGGATGGAGAGAGAGGGAAAACAAGGGCTATATGAAGTTAGAGAAGTCAATGTTCATACCGCTGGGGTGTAAGCAACCCAAGTGAAATATGAGGTGCTGTTCCTCCAATTTGCGTTGGGCCTCACTCTGATAATGGAGGAAGCCCGGGACAGAGAGGTCAGATTGGGAATGGGAGGGGGAGTTAAAGTGTTGAGCAACCGGGAGATCAGGTAGGTTAAGGCGGACTGAGCGGAAGTGTTCAGCGAAACAATCGCCGAGCCTGTGCTTGGTCTCGCTGATACACAGGTTTTTCCAACACATTCTGAACCAAATGAGACATGTTTTAATTAAAATTGATTGATTTGAAGTGCGTAAAAACAAAAATATATACAAAGGAAAAAAGTTAGTAAGTAGAATATGGTTGTTTTGGCTACTCGATAGAATGTCATTACAAAACAGCCTTTTCATTCCATTTGGCAAAATTGAGTTACTGTGTTGTTAGTGATGTAGTAATATGGAGGCCTAGACTATTCAAAGAATGAATGAACATTCCAGCATGGCAGTTTGAGAAAATTGAATTCAGTTGAGAAAATCTGGAAATAGAAATTGTCCGCTGAAAGTTCTGATCATATGCATAATCTTCATGATTATTTAAAAACATTCATTGTTGTGACACAAGGCTGTTGGGAGAGGGAAGCTACCTGATAAGGCAGTCGTTTATTTATAAACCCTATCTACCCACAAAAGGTGATGGTCCGCCTTTGCCTGGAACCATTGCAATCATCTTTGCAGACCAGAGTTCAGTTCAGAATCAACAAATGCGGTTTCGGCTAGAAGTAACATTCTGACTAGCTCTGGTAAAGATGGAAATCCTCCATCTCTAAAGGGGATTCATGTACAATTTGAGTTTTAATGGCAGCCCAAAGCTTGTGGATCTTATTTAGCTACATTTAAAATTTAAATATGCTATGACAGAATTTAAATTCATATTCTCCATCAATCTTCATTATTAGCCAACTAAAAGACTTTTACCTGATATGTAAACAGAATAGAAAGTGCGTCCATTAGCTAACATTTCTCCACCAAAATTACATATTTTGGAGATACTGAATTTTTTTATAACAAAAGCTAATTAAAAAAATGTGATTTGTACTTTAACTCCACTCAACATCTTTAAATTCCTGATAGGAGCAGCATCCCGGTATAAAGATCTGAGATCAGCGTATATCACAGCGTATATCAGTATCACTAGATAAATAAATATCATTGCAAAAACCTGAAGTTTTAATTTCCAATCAATACATTAACAAATATGTTTTACATACTAACTTCGCGGTGGGGGAAGCAACAGTTGCTATAAAAGAGGACTAAAAATTCCATGATGCTGCATGCAGATAGGCAAGAACAAATCAGTAATTAAGTACTTTAAAAACAGTCACCAGGGCATCTAACCAACATCTATGTGTCACAAGTAAAATAATTCAACAGGTTTATACTTTTAAAGGATGATTCAAAACTTATTTTACATATCTGAATTGTGAAAATCTGATTTACACTAGGCATGATGAGTATATCGACTCTCCATTAAATATCAATAACATGAGAGCAGCCGAACAACCAAAATGTAAGGAAGTATCATGAAACATTGTTTTTCCAACCTGTTTGCACAGACAAGGATTTGTCTGCATTTATCATCTATTAAAGGTTTCCTGAGGCAATGCAGAATCCAGGAAATTAAATCCGGCTGCATCCACTTTTTCTCCTACACAATACACATACAAGCAAAGAGTTCACAGTTTATGAATCAAACACTTTACCAGCAACTCTTCCTCCTCTTCCGAAACAGGAAAACTGTGCTTTCCTTTGACAGCTGAGATATCATTGTTCCTCTCCTTCCTGGGGTTTACCTCCAAGGTCACATTTCTTAGGGCAGCCAGCCAAATACAACGGGGCTCAGGAGAGCTGCAGTCAATCCCCACTGGTTTTTCCCAGTTCCAGTGTCTGTTGATCAAGCCGGCGCTGCAAGCAGTTTTCCCAGCACTGGACATGCTTCCACTGATCATTACCTGCCCGTTTCTCAGTTAACTTTAATCCAACTTGAAGAGCAATTCCCAACTCACTCTTTTCAGGTGTTGCTGTCATTAGTCCAAGATGATTGTAGCTTTCCAGTATCCATTGACAAGTTACTCATCATATATCACAATGAAACATTCACCCTGCATCTGAGACAATGCAGAAATCAGCATTTTTTACTCTTCCTCATTCCTTTCATTCATTTTGACAATGCACCGAAATATATTCCAAAAATGGTTAAAAGTGAAGCTGCAGGGCATGACTGCAGACTGCGAGGCACAAAGTCTTTAACTGGAATGTCAGACACTCCAGCACAAACTGAAAGAGCAGCCACCTCCCTGCACACAGCATGCTGTGAGCCAGCAGCTGTTCCAAGCTTTTGGCCTCAAACACTGACCTCTGACCCAAGTCACCAGCTGACATTTGCAGAAGACTATTGGAAGTTTCACACTGCTGTAAAATCCGTCACATGCCAGAGCAAAGTGAGTAAACTAAACAGTCGAGTACATGAGTTATGCTCAACCATTTTTTAATCTTCTGTGGGCTCGGCTACTCTCTTTTAAATAAACACATGATGTCACGTTGCTGCACAAAGTTCCCTTTCAGAGCTGAGATGAGCTAATTGGTCAAAAGACAATCAGACCTAACTTCCAGCTCCAACAAGTTTTCTGTTAACCGTTTATCATCTGAAACATACTTCCATGTGGCTTTCAGAAAAATAATTACACATAAGATCTAGAATTACAAAATAATGCATAAAATGAACAGATGTAAAAATGCACAAGCTTGAACATGCTCTTGACTAGACTCCTCAACACTGACCATCAACACACGTACCTCAGGCTGAGCGCTGAGGAAATTAAAGTGGGCACGTGGTGAAAGTGTCAGCAAAGTACATCTTTAGGAAGAGTAACCATAATACTGCAAGTTTCAAGATAGTTATGAAAAGGGATAAGGTGAGTCCTCAAGATAACATCTTGAATTGGCAAAAGCTGATTTCAAAAGCACGAGAGGACTTGGCCAAAGTGGACTGGGAGTAGATTCTTGTCGTTAAAACAATAGCTGACAAGTGGGAGTCTAGAAAAAAGATTTAGTACAAGATCAGGTCCAACATGTTTCAATAAGAGTGAAAGTCAAAGATGGCAAGATCATTGGGAAAAAAAGGATATTGATCAGGAAAAAGGAAACACCTGGCTTATGCCAGAGACTTTGATTGAAGAAGTCTTTTGAGAAATACTATGTAGGAGAGAATAAGAAATTAGTAGGGGGGGACAAGGAAGCCTTGAAATATCATTTGTATGTAAGATTTAGAAAAATCCCAAGACATTCCAGAAGGGGACCAATGTTGATTTATGTGTGGAGCCAGGCAATGAAACAAGATCTTAAATGAAAGTATTTACCACGAAGGACAAGGAAGATTGTAAGTTCATAGATAGATATGTGCATAATCTCGTGCGTCAGTATTCGTAAGGGGGTGATATAAAGGTTTGTGGGACACATAAGGGTTCATAAATCCCTAGAGCCGAATGAGATCAATCCCTGGTTGCTGCAGGAAGGAATGGAGGAGAGAGCTGGGGCCCTGATAGAGATTTTTACATCTCCATTAGTCGTGTGTGGTTCAAGAAGACCAGAGGACAGCTAATGATTTTTTTAATTTAAGATGAGTAACAGGGAGCCACAGTCAGGTCATTTACTACACCTCAGGGATTTATTGGATGATTTATGTACATTTGGAAAGCGATCACCTTAATTATCAAATGCAGGCAGGTAGGACTATTGGCAAGTTGGGCCAAAGGGCCCGTTTTCACTATATGATTCTATTGTGAGAGGTCAACACAACACAACATACATGGTGATATTTTACAACAGAGCTCCAAAGGCTAGACCAAACATATGTACAAATGTAAAATGTAAAATATGTAATGTGAACAAAGTCAGGTGAGAAAACATTTGTGAGCCACATACCAAAGTGTTTTTGTTTATTTTCTTCCTTTGCTTTCAGCTGCAAGTTCAAAGAAATGCACGATCCTAAAGTTTAACAACAATATTCACACTAATATCACTGTAATTAAAAGGTAAGCCGAAACCACAATCATTTCCATGTACACCAATTAAATGTAGAAATCAAACTCCTGACAAGTTTGCTTTCCCCACCTCTCAGGATATCACCTTCCCACCACTTGATTCAAACACACTTGCCCACAGAAAATTCATCCATCTAATGATTGTATTGAAATAGCAACAAACAACTTTCAAACCCTAGATAGGCACAAAATGCTGGAGTAAGTCAGCGGGACAAGAAGCATCTCTGAAGAGAAGGCATGGGTGACTTTTCGGGTCGAGACCCTTCTTCAGACCCCATTAGGAATCATTTTAGGGACACAAGAATCTGCAGATAGTAAAATCAAAAAAAACAAAATGATGGAGAAACTTAGTGTGTCAGGCAGTCCCCTAACCCAACCAACCTTGTCTAGCTTTCTTCCTCCAGTCTGAAGAAGGGTTCCGAATCAAAACGTAGTCTGCCCGTTCACTCCACAGATACCGCCTGGCCAGCTGAGTCCCTGCATCATTTTGTCTTTTGATGAAGAATCATTTTAACAACACTAATATTCATCAAGGAATCAACTGCCTTTACTTGCTGCTTCCAGTTCACATAACCAATTTAAAAACAGTTATTTCTGTCCTAGGTAGAACAGAGGGAACAGGATGATCAACTGTGAGTCAATGAGATGCGAGTCAATGTCCCAACAATCCATCCCACTGTGACGTAGAATTTATGAAAATATTTAACTGGTTATTATTGACTTTAGTCTTCAGTGCTACAGCACAGAAACAAGCCCTTCAGCACACTGAGTCCGCGCCGGGGTGGAAGATTGCAACCTTCACGTGGTCCACCGTTTCGACGAATTCAATCAACCCGGTGTGCACAATCAAATAAGATCAAATAGAACAAGTGTTCCTACAACTTTAGGCTGTGCACGCCATATGCAACAAGAAGAAGAAGCACTATCCTATACGCTTGAAACAATTTACAATTTTACCAAAGCCAAGTAGCCTACAATCCTATACATCTTTGGAGTGTAGGAGGAAACAAGGAGTATCTGGAGAAAACCCACACGGTCAGAGGGAACGTGCAAACTCCATACAGTCAGCACCCGTAATGAGGATCGAACCCAGGTCTCTGGCGCTGTAAGGCAGCAACTCTACTGCTGCGCCACCCCTTATTATTATTAAACCACTGCTTAAAAGATTGGAGTCAGGGAGTATTAAACAAAGTGGTGCGACTACATGTCCACTACTTCTGCTCATCATCCTGCAGAAAACCGCAAAGGAATGGAGGAGATTCCTCTGACCACTCAAACGAATGGGAATTCCACATGGCAACTGTGAACATTTTTGTGAAGTTCTTTGCCTCAACATTGTGGGTTGCACTAACCTTGCCCATTTTTAAAGTGCTTAATCAAAACTCGGATCCTCTGTAGTCATGAGGAGGATTGGGTTAGGCGCTTGGGGAGGGGTTGCGGGGGGAGGTGGAGAAAGTGAGTTGGGCGTACAGTTAAAAACTAAGGCTTTATTTCTCAAACTCTTAACTTTAAAATACTACACTACCATTTTCATCCAGTGCACAAACCTGTCCTCTAGGGGTGTATTAAACTGATTGGATATTAATAAGCAATTATTTAAAAACATGAAGTCTGTGGGAACAGGAACTACATCCTTGATTAATTTAACTTTTCAGTTTCTCTCCTTGGAACGGTCCATAAAATCCTAAGAAGAACAAAGTGTAATGAATTCTAAAGATAGTGAATTCAGCAAATTCAGAAACTTGGCTAGATGCCGCAATTGTTAATAATTGACAATAATCTGAACATTGCTTTGTAGTGGGTCATGATTACAATTTAGCATTTTTCAAGTAAAATAATTAGTATAAAGGCAAAAGTTTTCAAAAATTAACAAGTCTCAAGTAACAAAATTAATTAATTGTGTAGGAAGGAACTGCAGATGCTGGTTTAAATCAGATAGACACAAAATACAGGAGTATCTCAGTCTGAAGAAGGGTCTCGACCCAAAATGTCACCCATTCCTTCTCTCCAGAGATGCTGCCTGTCCTGCTGAGTTACTCCAGCATTTTGTGTCTATCTTCAAAATAAATGAATTGTTAGTTTACACTACATGACTATCAACTTCTACTCGAGAAATTGAAGGTTCGGAAATCTTAGATCATTCCTAGCGCAAATGTGTAAATATCGCATGCACAGCAACAAAACCACTGTCTGACCTATTGAGTTACTCCAGCCTTTTGTGTCTATCTTTGGTTAAAAGCAGCATCTGCAGTTCCTTACCACACCTCTCATCCAATACCTTTTTCTGCAAATTTTCTGGTAGCTACTACAGCAGTGCAAGGAATGTCGTTCTATCCTGAATTCTCAACAATTCTCCCCCCCCCCCCGAAGGGACCCAACCCAAAAATGCACCTGTCCATGTTTTTCCAGAAATGCTGACTGACCCGAGTTACTCCAGCACTTTGTATATTTATCTGCAGTCTCTTCCATGTTTATGTCATTACATTTATTTTCTTGCAATATTGAAGCAATCTCTGAGTATTTAGCAGTCTTGTTTTGATGGTTCATTGTCCATGCTTACAAGTTAGAACCTTTACTCTTCTTAACCTCTCTCCATTTCGTAAGAATTTGTGATCCGATTCTCTGCATTTGGAAGAAGGTTTATCAACAGAGCTTTGATGCAGCCAAGGTAATTTGTGGCCAATCTGCCATCGAGGGAATATCTATATGCCAATTCCAGCTGAGATAATCAGATCTCTCACATCCTACTTGCAATTCCAACACTATAATGTTGTAGCTATCACCATTATAACTATTGTTTGCTTGATTTTTAAGGTTCCTTTCAATTTTGAATTGCTTTCCCATTCGTATGTATTTAAAGCTCCAGTGTTGTTTATTTTCCTACATGCCTGCAAGAAAATGGTGATTGCTTACAGGAATATGTTAAACCTGACTGTTGTGTCAGCTGCACATTTTAGAACAGTTTACATAAACTTGAAATAAAAATTACCATCCACATATTCAGGATATGCAACTATATTCAGCATCAAAAGCATGATATAGTTGTAGAATGTAGAAAGATTAGTGTAGGCAATGTGAAGCTCTTTTGGTTTTATACAAATGTGGCCAGATGTCTTATCATATTCAATTCAAATTTAATGTCATTGCACAGATACAAGTACAAGCATTTTGTTGTACCCATACTTGTATCTGTGCAATTACATTAAATTTGAATTGAATATGATAAGACATCTGGCCACATTTGTATAAAACCAAAAGAGCTTCACATTGCCTACACTAAAATACAGCCACATGAACTTGAGTAGAATATGGTCATCATACTCTGCATTAAAGGCTACATGGAGAAAGAGCAGGGTTGAATTCTGATATGAAAATATATGACATGAGGAACTTATTTTAAAGTATTAACCAGTATTTGGAAGAAATTGATCCCGATCACTACTCAGGCTAATACAGAACATAGATCACTAGACATGTTTTTTTAAATGACTGAAGAGTGTACCACTGTAATAGCTTAATTATACAGTACACAGTGCAGCTAGTAAAGTTGCTATCGCACAGCACCAAAGCCCTGGATTCAATCCTGACCTTGGGTGCTGTCTGTGTGGAATTTGTACATTCCCCCGAACACCGCATAAGTATCTTCTGGGTGTGTCAGTTTCCTTCCACATCCCAAAGGGGCACTGGCTGCTCGATAAGTTAATTAACCACTCACAATTATCCCAAGTGTGTAGGTTATGTCTCGAATCTAGAAATAGTTGATGAGAATGTAGAAAGATTAAAAGCATGGAATTATTTCAAGGTTAGCAAAAATGGGTGGTTGACAGCCTAAGCTCACCCAGTGGACTATTAGGCCTGTTTCTGTGTTGTATTACTCCATGGCTTGTTACTCCATAAAGTCTAAGTTTAAAGCATGCTAAATATTTGAAACATTCAACCCAAACAGGGTGAATGCAATATCAGGATTGTTCAAGTATGGATGGAGGCACAAAATAAATTAAATAACCTATTTCAGTTGTATTCTGATTTTGAACATATTCTTTTCTACCTTTTCTGATCATTTCATTTAAGCATTAATCTTGTTCGCACCCGTGCCTGCACACACTAAATAGCAATTGTTTAATAAGCTATGAATGCACAGTCAGACTGTAGTAGCCCTGTCACCATGCCAGCTAAAATATTAGATAATTTGTCCAGTTGACACAATTTAAGGACCATCAAAAACCATGATATTGGCATTTTGAGGGGAAAGGTCAGAGTATACATCAGATAATATCCAATCCATGTAATTATTTAGCCCAAATCATGAACTGCTAATGAAAAATTCATACTAGTTTACTTTGAAAATACATTTAACACCAGATTTTTGCTATCCCTGTACATAGTAATAATATACCAAATGAAGACTGCAGATAAGCAAATATAAATATTTAAAACTGAACAAGTTATACATAATCTAACACATTTTTAATATGTTTAATCATAATTTAGTTATCAAAACCATTTTAATAATTAACATTTGTCTTCTTAAACTATACGGATATTATTTTATGAAAGCCTATAATTTAGAGGCAAAGTGATAGAAGAAATAAGATGGAAATATTGCTTAAACTGAATTATTCCAGATGTCACAGCTCTGAATAGATTAAATTTTATTCAGATCAGGATGTGCTGAGGCAGGCTTCAGCTTTTGAAGTTTAAAACAAGAGCAACAGTTTGTTTCCTGAGGCACCATCTGTTATGTGGGAAGTCAAAACCTACTTTTTTATCCTTCCAGTGGAGTATCGGTTGTGCGCATGGTATGGAAGTGAGTAATCTGGTCTGTTTTACAGGATCAAATTATCTCACTCAGGTTTCCAGGTTCAGTCAAAAGGGAAACAATTTACATAAACTAAAAATTAAGAAACTAAACATAACATGCCTCAAATACAGATCAGGTTCAATAATATTAGCTGTATGTTTATGATTCTTCATGTTTCAGGAAAGCCACACACTAGTACTCAAAACTCCTCAAAGGTTCACACCTGATTAAATATTTTGTGGGGACATTCAGACTACAGATCTTGTGCACAATCTGAATGTTCTAATTCACGCCTTTCCAGGTAAGCCTCATCATTTGAATGCATGTCTCTGCTTGATTTTTGTTGCTAAATGATTTGCAGCATTTCTAAGATATACTTTTTTACTGACCTTTCTTTCAAAGGTTTAAACTATTCAAACCCATGCTTTGGTATTTCCCTACAGAAATCACCAGATCAGATTAGTTTATTGTCGAATACATCAGGGTGCAATGACATTTCTGGTTCACATGAATACAACAATAAATACAACAACGAGTGCAAAATAGCAGAATAGTGCACGATTGTTGCGCATATCATCTCCTCACAAGAGAGAAAGAAAATTATAACTGGATATAATGTCAACATTTCAACATTAAAATTACAATAGCATCTAGATCAGCTGGGAAAGTGGGCCAAGGATTGTCAGGTAGAATTTAACTTGGACAAGTGTAAAGTGTTTCATTTTGGTAAATTAAACATGGCCTGGACTTACCAAGTAAATGCTAAGGCTTTGGAGAACAATGCAGAGCAGAGAGCTTAAGTGTTATAAGTATAGTTCCCTGGAAGTGATGACACACATGGACAGGGTGGTGAAGAAGGTGTTTGGCACACATGCTTTCATCTATCAGAGCAATGAATACAAGAGTTGTGACATCATGTTACAACTGAGCAAGAAATTGGTGAGACCACACTTGGAGAAGTGGTAGAGGCAAGTGCAATTACAACATTTAAAGACATTTGAAGGGAAACTTGGATAGAAAAGTTTAAGTGATATGGGCCAAACACAAATGGGAATACCTCAAGTAGACAATTGGATCAGCATGGACAAGTTGGGCTGAAGGGACGTTTTCCGTGCAGTATAACTCTGACACAATCTGAATACAAGCCCATCTGAAATGGCACAAATCATTGCTTTTACAGTACATTTGTTCTCAGCTGCAATTCTTATGTTTCATTCTGGCATTGTTTCAATTACATGAGTCCAATCTAAGATTCCAGCTATTGACTGAAAGGTATACCTTACATACTGCCAACAAATCAAATCAAAAGCAAACAAAAGGTAAACTTAGTCCAAGAGAGTAAGATTGCATATCAGGAACTCTCCCTTCTTGGAAACAACATTTAACTTCCAGAAGTATAAACCTTGAACTGAACTCACCACTCTAAAGATCTGTCAATTGAGGTTTTATAAAATAAAACAGTACAATGTTTCTTTATTTGTTGAAATTTGAGAACCTAGCTCAACAAAGGATAGGACACTGAAAGCATAAAGTGACAAGGCAATCTGAGGATATGACATGGACATCGCACGCTACAGCACTCGTGAGCAAGGCAAGGCAGCGCCTTTACCACCTCAGGCAATTGAGGAAATTCAGAGTGTCTCCGAGGATCCTCCAGTGCTTCTACTCAGTGGCTGTGGAAAGCATCTTGTCCGGAAATATTACAATCTGGTTTGGGAATTGCTCTGCCCAGGACAAGAAGGCTCTGCAGAGAGTAGTGCGTTCGGCTGAACGCACTATGGGAACTTCACTCACCCCTCTGCAGGAACTATACATCAGGAAGTGCAACTCCAGAGCCAATAAGATAATGGGAGACCCCTTCCACCCCTGCAACGGACTGTTCCAGCTGCTACGGTCAGGCAAACGCCTCCGTTGCCCTGCTGTGAGAACGGAAAGGTTGAGAAGGAGTTTCTTACCAGAGGCCATTAGGACTGTAAACTCCTATCTCACCAGGGACTAACTTTACTGTACCACAATACCGCCCACAATATTTAATATGCAAAAGAATATGTGATTCTGTTCCATTCTGTTTGTAGTTTGTTGGTTGTTTGTTTGTTTTTTTGCACAAAGTCCGCGAGCACTGCCACTTTTCATTTCATGGCACATCCCGTATGTGTATGTGACGAATAAACTTGACTTGAAAGGGAGAGAAAAATTGATGTAAATTTCTTTTAATTTTTAATATCTCAAAATAATAAAAAGCTATAAAAAAGATAAGGCAATTACAGAAATACACGGTTGCCAAGTCAGCCACTGAAAAATAAAAAAGTTGGTAGGGTGACTTCCACTAGAATTAATTTTCTTTTTACTCTCTGTATTTTGGGTATTGCTTTAAATATCATGTAGATATCACTGAAAATATGTTATTTCTTTTAAAAAGTTTTCAATATATTATTTTGAATCTCCTCTCCCGCACAGTTTGCAGAAAGGATTCAGAAATTCAGTGTTCAAACATAGTAAAATAATAAGGTAATTACGGACTGGTGAGTTAGTGGTAGGGAAATCATTGGACAAAATTCTAAGGGGCATAATGTATGTACATATGCAAAGCAGGATCTGCTCAGAAAGAGTCAGCATGGCTTTGTGCAGGGGGAAATACTATCTTATTAATTTGATTGGCTCTTTTTGAGGGCGTAACAAGGGAGATTGTTGTTGATGTTAGACACAAAATGCTGGAGTAACTCAGCGGGACAGCAGCATCACTGGAGAGAAGGAATGGCTCACGTTTCAGGTCGAGACCCTTCTTCAGACTGATGTCAGGGGAGTGGGTGGGACAGAGATACAATGTAGTCGGAGACAGTAAGACTGGTGAGAGAACTGGGAAGGGGGAGAGGATGGAGAGAGGGAAAGCAAGGCTATTAGAAGTTAGAGAAGTCAATGTTCATACGGCTGTGGTGTAAGCTACCCAAGTGAAATATGAGGTGCTGTTCCTTCCTCTGATTGGGAATGGGAGGGGGAGTTAAAGTGCTGATCAACCAGGACATCAGGTGGGTTAAGGCGGACTGAGTGGAGGTGATCATCGAAACAATCTCTGAGCCGGCGCTTGGTCTCGCCGATGTAGAAAAGTTGACACCTGGAACAACAGATGCAGTAAGTAGATGAGGTTGGAGGAGGTGCAAGTGAACCTCTGCCTCACCTGGAAAGACTGTTGGGGTCCTTGGATGGAGTCGAGGGGAGAAGTAAAGGGACAGGTGTTGCATCTCCTGTGGTTACAGGAGAAAGTAGCTGGGGAGGGGGCGGTTTGGGTGGGAAGGGATGAGTTGACCAGGGAGTTGTGGAGGGAGCGGTGTCTGCGGAGAGCTGAAACAGGTGGAGATAGGAATATGTGGCCAGTAGTGGGATCCTGTTGGAGGTGGTGAAAGTGTAGGAGGATTATATGCTGCATGCGATGGCTGATGGGGTGGAAAGTGAGGACAAGGGGGACACTGTCCTTGCTGGGGCTAAAAGTGGGAGGATTCGAAGGAGAAGTTGGTGAGGGTAAAGACCAGCTCTGCTAGTCGGAGGAGTGTTGGTAGATGGAAATTGGCTGGTTCTGCGGTCGAGGAAGAAACGAAGAGCTTTAACACCTTCCTGGTGTGGGATGGAGGTGTTATTCATTTGAAATTTGGAAAGGTATTCAACAAGGTCCCCCATGGCAGCCTGATCCAGACTGTTAAGGCACTTAGATCTAATTAGATTTCAAAATTAGCTTGGTGACAGGACACAGGGGACAGGAGGTAGTGCTGGGCTTGATTTCCCAGGAGCGAAGGAGGCTGCTTGGTGACCTGATATACAATTATGAGAGGCAGAGATAGAGGAAATAATCAAAATATTTTTCCCATTCTAGGTATATCAAAAACACCAAATCCTCAACTGCGGAGCATACTGGACTTACAGCTCACGCCCTCCATGACACCCTGGTCAATCTGAGGAGCACCTTCAGCAACAGACTGGTTCCACCAAGATGCAGCACAGAACGCCACAGGAGATCCTTCTTCCCTGTGAATATCAAACTGTACAACTCCTCCCCCTTCTGTCGTGGGGTAGACTGACTCCTGTCCCTTTCCCAATCTTTGCACATCCCCAATCCTTTCCACTCGTCACTTTAATTTCATGTTTCATGTATTTTGTGTTTTACGACTATTGGCAGATCAATTTCCATCCTGGGATAAATAAAGTTCTATCATATCGTAAGGATTCTATTCCGGAGTTCCACTTTCTCCTTTTCTATCCACACCAGTGCCTTGTCGTGAAACATTAATTCTGTTTCAGGCCCGACTGATGCTGCTTGTCGGGCCTGATGGTACCAATAACCCCCCCACCCCCACCCCCACCCCCACCTCGCCTTCCTCTCCCACCCCTCTCTTCCCTGTGTCCCACCTGGACTTGCATCAATTTCTCCCCTAATCCTCCCCTACCACCTACATTCCTTTTTATGACTTCACAATCAACATCTCTTCTTCCATGATCTCACACCTTCAGTCTTTTCATCTCTGGCCTTTGTCCAAACATCTGCCCATCAAAACTTCCATCACCTGTATCCAACTATCACTTGCCAGACTTTGAACTATGGTCACAAGAGTAGGTCAGAGGCTGGATATCCTGTTGCAAATAGCTTTGCTCCCAACACTAAAATTTTTCCATCATTTATCACCCATACGTAAATTGAACACTTTGGATTTGTATTCTTCTGTTTGACTGGATCAGCAAAGCAACCCACTTGATATGTACCACCTCCACCATTTGCAGCGTACATTAACAGTACCTCACAACTCCGCTGCTGCTATTTTAGGAAAGGCGCGGGTAACGAGTGCCACTGGAATACCACTTGAAATCTAAAATAAAAAGTGCTGCACTTAGCAGATCAGACCACATCTGTGGGAAGGGGAAACTGAGTGTTTGTTTCAGTTGATGACCCTCTGTCAAGTCTTCAACCTGGATTATTAACTTTGCTTCTCTTGCCATTGATGCGCCTGACCTATTAACATTTCCAACATTTTCTCACTTTATTTTAATAATCCAGCCATCTGGATAATAGTCGAATAATCTGCAGTCTCTTGTGTCTCCTGACTAAAAGCTGTATTGGGTGACCTTCAAAGAGAGATAAATGTAGAAAACAAAGCTTAAATGGATGAACTAAAGTGCTGAATGTTCCACATTTGCAATTCAGCAGCAATATTTAAGACAGGTAACTAGATAACTACAATACTTCAGCACTATCCACGACTAACTATTCAGCTATGAGCATTACATTGCTTCGCATCAGCTTTTGGATGTGATTATGGCAGAGTATTTGCTAACAGGCTCTGTGGCTTAAAGAAATACCAATGAATACATTGCCACCTTGTGGGTGTTTCAAGTAGAATTTACAGCCCAATCCTATTTTTAGGAAATACAGTGTGGAAACACTTTGACCCTCTGAGTCCATGCCGACCATTGATCACTTGTTTTCAGATCCTACACACTAGGGGAAATTTACAGAAGCCAATTAACTTGCAATCCCAGAGAAAACCCACGCGGTCATAAGGTCATAAGTAATAGGAGCAGAATTAGACCATTCGGCCCACCAAGTCTACTCCACCATTCAATCATGGCTGATCTATCTCTCCCTCCAAACCCCATTCTCCTCATAACCCCTGACACCCATACTAATTGTAAAAAAGCAAACTGTACAATCTGGAGTTCAAGATCATCTTTAATCAGTACCCATAGTATAGCGGTACAGCAGGTCGTTAGTTGTTAGTTCATCGTTACCGCTTCCAAGACTGACCAGTATAGGAAGTGGGTGTTAGTATGAATCATACAGTAATGTGGGGTTAGTGATGCTATTTCTACTATGATTGGTTCACATGCAATAACCAATCTACACTAATCAAGAATCTATCTATCTCTGCTTTAAAAATATCCATTGACTGCCTCCACAACCTTCTGCGGCAAAGAATTCCGCAGATTCACCACGCTCTAAATAAAGAAGTTCCTTCTCATCTGTCTAAAGGAATGTCCTATAATTCTGAGACTATGACCTCTAGTCCTAGATTATCCCACTAGTGGAAACATCCTCTCGATCCAAGCCTTTCACTATTCGATACATTTCAATTAGTGTCCCCCTCATTCTTCTAAACTCCAGCGAGTACAGGCCCAGAGCCGTCAAATGCTCATCATTTGCTAACCCGCTCATTCCTTGGATAATTCTTATAAATCTCCTCTGGATACCCTCCTGAGCCCGCATATCCTTTCTCAGATATGGTGCCCAAAATTGCTCACAATACTCTAGATGCGGCCTGACCAGCTCTTTATGGAGCCTCAGCATTACATTGGTCATAAGGAGAATGTACAGTGCCCTCCATAATGTCTGGGACAAAATCCTATCATTTGTTTATTTGCCTCTGTACTCTACAATTTGAGATTTGTAATAGAAAAAAATCACATGTGCTTAAAGTGCACATTGTCAGATTTTAATGAAGGCCATATTTATATATTTTAGAATCACCATGACTGCTTGAAGTCTGTGATTTGTGGATATCACCAGTTGCTAGGTGTCTTCTCTGGTGATGCTCTGCCAGGTCGGTAATGTTGCCATCTTTAGCTTCTACGTGTTTTGGGGGCTAGTACCCTTCAGTTTCCTCTTCAGCATATAAATGGCATGCTCAATTGGGTTCAGATCGGGTGATTGACTTGGCCACTCAAGAATTTACAATTTTTTAGCTTTGAAAAACTCCTTTGTTGATTGAGCATAACCAGAGGACGTAGGATCATTTCATTCCAAAAAGGAAGAAAGATTCGAAGGGGAGTAGGAGGCAACCGTGGTGACAAGAGAAGTTAGGGATAGAATAAAACTAAAAGAAAAGATGTATAACATAGCAAAGAGTAGCTGGAAGCCAGAGGATTGGGAAACTTTTATAGGACAATAGAAGGACAATACGGGCTGAAAAGATGAAGTACAAGGGGAAGCTGGCCAGGAATATAAAGAAGGACATATCTTCTTTAGATATGTTAAGGGAAAAAGAGTAGCAGAGTCAAATATGGGTCCCCTGAAGGCAGACACGTGTGAAATTATTATGGGCAACAAGGAAATGGCAGAAGAGTTGAATAGGTACTTTGGATCTGAATTCACTAAGGAAGACACAATCTCCCAGATGTACTAGAGGACAGAGGATCTAAGGGGGTAGAGGAACTGAAAGAAATTTTCATTAGGCGGGAAATAGTATTGGGTAAGCAAATGGGACTGAAGGATGATAAACCCCCTGGGCCTGATGGTCTGCATCCCAGGGTCCCCAGGGAGGTGGCTCTAGAAATAGTGGACGCATTGGTGATCATTTTCCAATGTTCAATAGATTCAGGATCAGTTCCTGTGGATTGGAGGATAGCTAATGTTATCCCACTTTTCAAAAAAGGAGCGAGAGAGAAAAATGGGGAATTACAGACCAGTTAGCCTGACTTCGATGGTGGGAAAGATGCTGGAGTCAATTATTAAAGAGGTAATAATGGGGCATTTGGATAGCAGCAACATGGATTTATGAAAGGGAAATCATGCTTGACTAATCTGGAATTTTTTGAGGATGTGACAAGTAAAATGGATGAAGGGGTGCCAGTGGTTGTAGTATATCTAGACTTTCAGAAAGCCTTTGATAAGGTCCAGCATGGGAGACTGGTGACTAAAATTAGAGCACATGGTATTGGGGGTAGGGTGTTGACATGTATAGAAAATTGGTTGACAGACCGGAAGCAAAGAATAGGAGTGAACAGGTCCTTTTCAGAATGGCAGGCAGTGGCGAGTGGAGTGCCGCAAGGCTCGGTGTTGGGGCCGCAACTGTTTATCATATAAATTAATGATTTGGAAGAGGGAATTAGGAGCAACACTAGCAAGTTTGCGGATGACACAAAGCTGGGTGACAGTGTGAACTGTGAAGAGGATGTTAGGAGGTTGCAGGGTGACCTGGACAGGTTGAGTGAATGGGCAGATGCGTGGCAGATGCAGTATATTATAGATAAACGTGAGGTTATCCACTTTGGTGGCAAACGCAAGGGGGCAGATTATTATCTCAATGGGGTTAGGTTAGGTAAGGGGGAGGTACAGTGAGACCTGGGTGTCCTTGTACACTGGTCATTGAAAGTTGGCGTGCAGGTACAGCAGGCAGTGAAGAAAGCTCATGGAATGTTGGCCTTCATAACAAGAGGATTTCAGTATAGGACTAAAGAGGTTCTTCTGCAGTTGTATAGGGCTCTGGTGAGACCACATCTGGAGTATTGTGTACAGTTTTGGTTTCCTAATTTGAGGAAGGACATCCTTGTGATTGAGGCAGTGCAGCGCAGGTTCACGAGATTGATCCCTGGGATGGCGGGACTGTCATATGAGGAAAGATTGAAAAGACTGGGCTTGTATTCACTGGAGTTTAGAAGGATGAGGGGGATCTTATAGAAATTATAAAAGGACTGGACAAGCTAGATGCAGAAAAATGTTCCCAATGTTGGGCGAGTCCAGAACCAGGGGCCACAGTCTTAGAATAAAGGGGAGGTCATTTAAGACTGAGGTGAGAAAAAACCTTTTCACCCAGAGAGTTGTGAATTTATGGAATTCCCTACCACAGAGGGCAGTGGAGGCCAAATCACTGGATGGATTTAAGAGAGAGTTAGATACTCTAGAGGCTAGTGGAGTCAAGGGATATGGGGAGAAGGCAGGCACGGGTTATTGATAGGGGACAATCAGCTATGATCACAATGAATGGCGGTGCTGGCTCGAAGGGCCGAATGGCCTCCTCCTGCACCTATTTTCTATGTTTCTATGAGCCATATATTTGGGATCATTGTCTTGCTGTAGAATGAACTGCCGGCCAATGAGTTTTGAGGCATTTGTTTGAACTTGAGCAGATAGGATGTGTCTATAAACTTCAGAATTCATTTATGCTACTATCATCAACAATTGTATCTGTAAGATAAGTGTGCCAGTACCTTCAGCAGCCATACATGCCCTGGCTATAACACCCCCACCACCGTGTTTCACAGATGAGGTGGTATGCTTTGGATCTTGGGTTGTTCCTTCTCTCCTCCATACTTTGCTCTTGCCATCACTCTGATATAAGTTAATCTTCGACTCATCTGTCCACAAGACCTTTATCCAGAACTCTTGGTTGCTCTTTTAAGTACTTCTTGGCAAACTGTAACCCGGCCATCCTATTTTTGCAGCTAACCAGTGGTTTGCATCTTGCAGTGTAGCCTTTGTATTTCTGTTCATGAAGTCATCTGCAGACAGTGGTCATTGACAAATCCACACATGACTCATGAAGAATGTTTCTGATCTGTAGGTTAGGTATTTGGAAATGTTTCTTTATTATAGAGAGAGTTCTTCCGTCATCAGCTGTGGAGGTCTTCCTTGGCCTGCCAGTCCCTTTGCGATTAATAAGCTAATTTCTTGCTCTCTTTCTTCTTAATGATGTTCCAAACAGTTGATTTTGGTATGCCTAAGGTTTGGCTGATGTTTCTAACAGTTTTATTCTTGTTTCTCAGTCTCATAATGGCTTCTTTGATTTTCATTGGCATAACTTTGGTCCTCATGTTGATAACAGCAATAAAAGTTTCCAACGGTGATGGAAAAACTGGAGAAATAACTAGGTGCTGAGAGCTCTCTTATATCTGCATTAAGGAGGTATTTAAACACACCTGAGCAATTACAAATGCCTGTGAAGCCATGTGTCCCAAACATTATGGTGCCCTGAAATGGAGGGGAGTATGTATAAACACTGCTGTAATTTCTACATGGTGAAACCAAAATGTATAAAAATGGCTTTTAATAAAATCTGACAATGTGTCCTTCAACCACATGTGTTTTTTTCTGTTACAAATCTCGAATTGTGGCGTACAGAGGCAAATAAATAAATGATGGGTCTTTGTCCCAAACATTATGGAGGCACTGTACAAACTCCGTACAGACAGCACCTGAGGTCAGGCTTGAACCGGGTCTCAGGCGCCGTGAGGCAGCAACTCTATTGCTGTGCCACTGTGAACCTCTATGTAACCATAAACACCACAATTCTGAAAGTAAACAAACACCATATTCAAACACAGAATTCCAAAGCATCATTAATGAATATCAACACCATTTTTGAATTTTCCCAGACTTTGTAATTCCTTTAAAGAATTATAATACTTTTAAAGTTATTTGAGTCTTGCATCTTAACATCTCTTTATGTGAATATGTGTCAAATTATATTTGATACTTATGAAGCAACATAGTCCTTATCCAGCCCACTTACCCAGCTGGTCAACATGCTGCTATAATTTTGGCTAACCTTCTTCACTGCTTACAATACCACCAACTTTAGTGTCAACTGTAAACTTACTATTCATACCTTGCACATTCTCATCAAAATCATTTGTATCAATATCAATATTGAATCAATTAAAAATAATAAAAATGTAGACGTTGATTACTCATCCCTCAAACCTGACCACTTTTTGAAAGCATTACAAATAACCCAGTGTTTGCAATTATATTGAAGAAGTAAATGCTAAGCTCAGGCATGCATTTAGAAAAAGAGTTTAAAAAGAGCTAAGTTTATTTTAAAGCTACCCCCCCCCCCCCCCCCCCCCCCCCCCCCCCCCCCCCCCCCCCCCCCCCCCCCCATCCTCACAGCTGAAACATTTTCCACTTCCTTAAGTCAGGAAGCTGGACATATTTCCTGCCAATCCACCCTCATCAGCACTGTTCCACATATCATCATCATTTTGCTGCAATCCAATGTCTTTCTCCAACAAGAGCAAAACCTGGAAGTGAGGACATGACATGGATGGCAATTCACAGAATCAGAGTCCATTGTGTTTTTGGCAGTTTTCAAAAGAACTTTTTGAAATTGCAGTTAATGTCAAAGGGACAAGTGTGCCCAGAAGCATAGTATTCCAATGTTACATGAAGGGATTTTGCCAACTACTGAACCCCAGGTCACACAATGACAGCCATACGTTCATAATTGCTGTATGCCAGATTTATACAGGCTCACTTCTATTCCTACCAGTACGGTTGATCAAGATTTTTCAGAAAGACGTGCACCCCATCCTCCCCAATAGTGTATCCATATTATATGAACGACAGTTGACAATATGTTCCCAAGTCATACAGTCATGTACATGTGCTCACCAGTACTATACTCAAGTGATATGCAATGATAGACCTGTACTCCCAGTAGCACAGCCTTGTTGTACAATGAGAGACCAGCTAACAATAGTGCACCGACGAGTGATAGATCAGTATTCAGCAAAACATCACCCCCGTATGATGGAGTCAACAGCTTACCCCCACCAACTCAGTATATACAGAGACGGAAGTGCAATTCCACATGTAAGAACTGGATATGAATCCAGATGTGGACAATCCTAGAAGTTTGGACTTGATCCAATTTGGTCAGTGGGTCCCTAGTTCCTGGTGCCAGGCCCAATCTGTTTTGGACTGAGACCAGGTGGGCCACAGTGAAAAGCAGTGCATGGACAAGTCAGGTCCTGCTTGCTGTCTACTATGGTTTGTTTTCTTGAAGCCTTGTTTGTTCACACTAACCTAATGGATGCCTGAATACCTTACTTTGTGAAAAATAAGTTCCTTTTCTATCGTCTGAACTTTTGAAGTCGCTATATTTATCGTTGACAGACGGCAGTTACAAAATGCCCCAGGAAAGAGATGGTCTCATATGGAAACCGTTACCTTTAACATCTCAAAAATAGCAGAATTTAGTTAGCGTTAGTAAAATAAAACAACTTCAGACTGGCATCCAAAAATACAAGAATGATATTTTGCTGGAAGATGGAAAGTAATACCAATGAGCATAACATTCCAAACCACCAAAAATGCCACCTTACATGCAAAATACAAGCTGCACACGCGGAGATTATGAACAGCGGATTAACCATACTCTATTATATAAAAAATAGATTCTGCAGGAAGAGGCTAAAATTTAGTTTTAAAAAGAGTTAACAAAAAAATCTTCCCTTTTACTATTTCTTTCAAATACTCTCTTTGTTTTACTATAACTGAATTCCTTTCAAGTCCCCAAAAGAGGGCCCCAGTTCTCCACTAATTCTCGGTTACACTACAGTAAGATACTCTCAATCTATAACAGACTTAATTCTTAATAGTTATTCGTTTAACATTGAAAAATGCTCAGAGTTGTTTACAGAGTTGTGATTATCACAGCTGTTGGTAAGGTAGGTCAAGTGGGGAATGTTTGAAGAGGAGGTATTATGAGGAGAGGGAGCTGAAGGGGCAAAGGAGGGGAAGATAGATACTTGAGATTACATCTTTTTAAATTTTAAATGTAAATTCAGTTTCAAAGTCATCATGGAAAAATGATTGATATAATTAATGACAAAATCAGTAAAGAATTAAGCTTTTTATTTTTGGTGCTGAACAAGTTTTAAAAATTCAAAGCAATTACCAAATGGAATTCTTTTGCAGATCAATTCTACCAGAATTTAAAGTAACTGAACCTTAAAAAGACCTCTGGGGAGAAAGAATAGGTGACTTTTCAGGTCGAGACCCTTCTTAACGTCTCGACCCAAAACTTCACCCATTCCTCCTCTCTAGAGATGGTGCCTGTCCCGCTGAGTTACTCCAGCTTTTTGTGTCTATCTTCAGTTTAAACCAGCATCTGCAGTTCCTTCTTACACAATAAGAATAAGGAATTATTTTAACTACTAAACAATATTAACAACACTAGCGATTAAGACATTGTTTTGAAAATCACATAAATGCAACGATCAAATTTAATGGTTTAGGTTTATTATTATTGCTTTTCACATGTAGCAAGGTACAGTGAAAAGCTCTGTTTTGTATGCTATCCAAACAGATCAGATACACCATACAATACAATCAATTGAGTTTAACTGCAATGGATCAAAAGGGAAGATATGTGCAGAATATAGTTCTCTGCAATATAGCATAAACTCTCCATTATATTTTCTCAATAAACTAAGGAACATCAATTGACATAAAACGTGACCAGTGCTGCATCTCGAATAAGAAGAGGGTATTGGTGAATTTAACCCCCAGGAGCTAATTTTCTTTTAGTTTAGTTCAGTTTGGACATACAACGTGGAAACAGGCGCTTCGGCCCACCGAGCCCCCACCGACCAGCGAATCCTGCACATTAACGTACTCCTGCACACACTAGGGACAATTTACACTTACACCAAGCCAATTTACCTACATAACTGCACGTCTTTGGAGTGTGGCAGGAAACTGAAGATCTCGAAGAAAACACACGCAGGTCACGGGTAGAATGTGCAAACTCCGTACAGACAGCGTCCGTAGTCTGGATCAAGCCCGGGTCTCCCGTCAGGCAGCAACTCTACCGCTGCGCCACCATGCTGCCCATACGCTGTGTATGGCAATGATGGCAATAAGTCTTGACGTTTTTCCTTGCAGTGGCTCATCAAATACCAAGCCAGACTTATTACTATTGGTGTAAAAGTGAACTTAAGCAATTTAGAAAAACAACTAATCTGTGACTTTGAGTTCAAATTTGTATTTGCTTGAACTTCAGATGCTGATTGAAATCTTTGAAAATTGATAAAGATGTGAGAAAATAAAGCTGACAATGTTTTTCTTACATTCAAAATAAATTCTTCCCAAATTAGGCTGTGGGATTTATAACTCATTTCAATGTAATGTGTTATTTGAATCTGAATGTCCATTTCATGGAAAATAAATAAAATAAATAACAAATGGTTAGAAATACAACACATGGTATCTGTATGGATATTATTGTATCATGATGGCTCCTATTTAGTTCTTATTTTGTTACTTTTATTTTACATAGCATGTACACCAAATCAATCTCAAGGCTGTTGTTTAAGAAGGAACTGCAGATGCTGGAAAATCGAAGGTTGACAAAAATGCTGGAGAAACTCAGCGGGTGAGGCAGTATCTGTGGAGCGAAGGAGACCCCTTCTAGGTCTCGACCCAAAACTTCGCCTATTTCCTTCGCTCCATAGATGCTGCCTCACCTGCTGAATTTCTCCAGCATTTTTGTCTACAATCTCAAGGCTGCATCATTTCAACAGTCATCACTGTCAAAACTAAGGGTGAGGAGAAGATTTAGTAAGGCACAAGCTTTTATCAAAAAGGAGTCTAGAGTTTTTAATTGTCTTATGCATTATGAATGGAACAATTAAATCTTATTTGCTGCAGCTTTACTGGTACACTAATGCAACACAACATATAAATAAAATAATCTATAATACAATAAATTATCAGTAATAATTGGCAACCATGATAGTGCAAACCAAATGAAGGAGTGCAATCTAAACTTAGCCCATAGGAGATTGTTCTTATTTCTCAGGCTCCTGTACCTTCTTCCCAAATCAGCCGCAAGATGAGAGCAGAGCCTGGGTGGTTTGGGTCTTTGATAATATTAGTGGCCTTGAGGTGGCGATTCCTGTAGATGCCTTCGATGGAGTAGAGGTCAGTACCTGTGATTGATTGGGCAATGTCCTTTCATTTTCACTTCATTAGTCCATCTGGTTAGTTGTTTAGTGAGTCAGTAACTGCAGGGACAACAAACCTGATCATGAAAGGCAGAAATGAGGGGTTAAATAATTAATGTGTTAAAAAAGGAACTGCAGATGCTGGAGAATCGAGGGTACACAAAAAGCTGGAGAAACTCAGCGGGTGCAGCAGCATCTAAGGAGTGAAGGAGATAGGTGACATTTCGATAATTAAGATGGCTTTTAGGATATGCCACATTGCCAGAAATAGTTGTTGAAGCCGCATCCAAAATAACTTGAAAAGGAGTAATATTTTTAAATATTTTACGAGAATATGGCATTGGGGGATTTATTGAAGTCTGTCTAAAGACCAGTGAAATCTGATCTCATTAACTGGCAGAGAAAGCTTGAGGGGCTGAAGCTAATTCATATATCCACATAGAATTTATTTTGGACTGCTGCTATAAAAGTACTATTTTTTAAATAAACTCCCAAATTCACAAAAAGTCATATTTATTAAACCTACATAATTTTCAACTTCTCTATAATGTATGTTTTTTATTATATAAACCTTTGCACATACAAATAGTAACAAGTTTGCAGATGACACCAACATAGTGGGCCAGATCTTAAACAATGGTGGAACGTAGCACAGAAAGGAGATAGTAGCAGTGTCAAGACAACAACCTCTCCCTCTTGTCAGCATTACAAAGGTGCTGGTCATCGACTTCACAAGGCAGGATGGAGGACCCACTGCAGTCTGCATCAATAGTGATGAAGTGGAGATAGTCAAGAGCTTCAAGTTCTTAGGTATAAATATCATTAAAAATTGACCTGGTCCCATCACATTAATGATGCAATAACTCTTACCAATTTTACAGATGTACCAAAAAAAGCACCCTGTCTGGATGCATCAGAAAGCTTGCTATGGCAACTGCTCTGCCAACACTAGTACTTCAAATATAATGATTGTCAAGTTCATTTATGGGTCATTCTTTTATTTTAGTGTAGCAGTTTCCTGGTATTCAAAATACATACTGTAACATGGAGTAGATGTAACGTTTGCATTTACAGTTGCTCATGTAACAAGCCTCTCTAGTTAGAAGATAAACAATTAACTAAAAGATATTTGCATTGCAAATGGTATTTCATATAACAGAAACACTCTTTATTTTGCTTTGCAGAAGAAAAGACATGCTAGAAAACTAAAATATAAAATAGAACAAAGTACACTGCTTCAGTACCCACTGTTCTTCAGCCATGATGAGATCAAATAAATTACATACATGAGTTTCAGTAATTATTCCAACTCCTGCAACTTCTCTGGCTTGCAAGCGATGGAGGCACAAAATAACTATATATATATATACACTCTATAACAATCAGTTTATGGGACTATAAGAGATTTTGTAGCAAGTTGGTCGAGGAATGGCTAATGGATTTTATTTCAGGCAAGTGTGAGGTGCTCCATTTTGGAAAGTTAAACCAGTCCAGGACCTTTACAGTGAACGGTAGGGTCCAGGGGCGCGTTATAGTGGCAGCGCAGGTAGAAAGAGTGAAGGCGGCTTTCGATATGCTGGCCTTCATCAGTCAAAAAATTGAAGTTCGAGAAGTTAGTGACGCTGCACTTGGGAGTATTGTTTTCACTTTTGGTTACCTTACTATAGGATAGGAAAAATCTAGGAAGAAATGAGCCAAATGCATGCAAATGGTGCATCTTGTTGGCTTGGACGGTTTGGCTGAAGAACCTGTTTCCGGGCTCATGGAATCTATGAACCCTATGTTTAAGAAGAGGTATTAGTGTGAATATCGTTTAGGTTAAGTATAATTTAGTTTAAAATGTTCACATCAACATAGCGAGTTAAGGACAAAGCAGTTAAAGGACAAAGTTGAATTCTCAGCATGCGGGCATGTCCACATTTGTTAAAGGTTTACAATTACATTATTCAGACACAAGGCTCTCAGTCGATTGACGAAAAGTAATTCCATTGTCATATGTGGTCCACTGCATTGACTTGGCAATATACAAGTTTCACAATTCCCTTACAGAATTGCACACAGTACTCCATATGAGGCCTAAACAAGGTTTTATATAATTGAAGTGGAACCACCCTGCTTTTGTATTCAATGCCCCTAGTAATGAAAGTCAGTATCCCAAGTGCCTTCCTAACCACATTTTCTACTTGCTTTTGTCACTTTCAAAGATCTATGGATTTCTACTCCAAGGTTCCTCTCATCATCAATGCTCCCCAAGACCCTACAATTTACTTCAACAGCGTCTCCCGTTATTACCCCTTCCCTTTTAAAAACAAAAGGAATAAACCAAGTATTGCATGCCAGTGGGAAAACAACTGGAAACCATTCCAAGAAGCAGTATAAACCTTCACTTAGACACACATTGTCAGGATTACTCAGCATGTTACGGAACGGTCCGATTTTACTAAATTGATTGGATTTTTTCATGAATGTAACATTTGCTATAATCTGCGGAGACCTTTGCAAGTTTTGTGACAAGGTTCCAAATTACAGTTTGGTTATGCAAGAAAAAATTCACAGGACTTAAGGTACAGTAGCAAACTGGATCCTAAAGTGGTTCAGCAGCACGCAGCAACGGCCAGTGGTTGACATGGCAGATAGGTGTTTTGCGATTAAAAAGGCTGTTACCAGCAGAGTTTCCATCTCCCAACACTTGGCCCATATCCAGCGAGTGATAAGTATCTGGAATACACAGCCTGAGAGAGTGATGGAAGCAGGGGTCACTTTCACTTTAGCAGTCTCTGGATATGAACTGAGTTGCTTAGGCTTAGAAACATATTGCGAAGAATTGTATCTTTTGAAGGTGGGATAACAATGGTTGAGAGTATTTGATCCTCCGGTGCTGCAGGAAACTCAGAGTTTGGAAATTCAGATTTACCAAGTTGAAGTTTCCGTCTATGATGGAGTAAGCTGTCTGGTATTTGTTGACCAGGGTGTGCAGTTCTTCTAGGGCCTGTAGAACGTCTGCCTGTGGTGAGATGTAGAACCCAGTCATGAAGATGGAGGCAAATTCCCTCGGGAGGTAGAAGCGATGCCACTTTTTGCTCTACGTTGTAGGTGCAGGAAGCAGGAGGTGGACAAGACCACTATTTCTGAACACCACTATGAATTAACTATGAGGCAGACATGAATGTGCACAGTTAAGTATACTATTTGCCCTAAGTGAAAACAACTGAAATGTGTAACAAAATCTTAGCAATGAATAAGTGAATCTTGGAAAATCATAACCTTTTATCCTATAAACTTGCATAACAATGTTTTTAATTTAATAACCTAGTAGGTGTACTTTGATGTCCTAGATTTTGATGTGATTGATGTGCTGCAGTGTTTCCTCAGAGGCTGCAATAACCCTTTCACTTTGAGTCCCTACAAATATCTGCAACGACCCACAAGAACCACTTGCTTCAGATGGACTGGTTGCACACTACTAAGAACCAATGGAAGGCACACTCTGGGATAAATTGTTGCGAGGCACAGATTTATGTGGCTGTGGTTTCCCCGCAAGTGAATAACGCTTTCTGACCCTACCTGCCAAAGGACTTAGAAGATAACATTATAACGGATCGCTATCAAGTTTGCGGACGACACAACCCTGACTGGACTGATCCAGGATGGGGAGGAATCTGCCTCCGGGCAGGAAGTGACACAGCTTGCGTCCTGGTGCCGTCACAACAACCTAGAGCTCAACGCTCTTAAGACAGTGGAATCGATTGTAGACTTTAGGAGAGTTCCCCCTCGCCTCACCCCACTCATCATCAACAAACACCTCAGTCACATCTGTGGAGTATTTAAAGTCCCAGGGAACCATCATCTCCAAGGACCTTAAGTGGGGGGCCACCATCGACTCCACAGTCAAAAAGGCACAACAGCGGATGTACCTCCTGCGGCAGCTGAGGAAGCACAATCTGCCACAGATAATGATGATCCAACTCTACACGGCCATCGTAGAGTCTGTTCTCACCTTCTCCATCATGGTCTGGTTTGGCTCAGCCACCAAGCACGACACCTGGAGGCTGCAGCAAATCGTCCGATCAGCAGGGAAGATTATTGGCTGCAACCTTCCCTCCATTGATGAACTGTACACTGCAAGGGCCAGGGAGTGAGTGGGGGAGATCATCTCTGACCTCTGGCCACAAACTCTTTGAATCACTTCCCTCTGCAAGGCAGCTCCAGACTGTCAATGCTGCCACAGCCAGACATAAAACAGTATTTTATCCATGGGTAGTTGCTCTACTCAACAGCCAAAAATCTGTAGCCTCCCTTGGATCTGGTATTTTGTTGGTTCACATGCTTGACCAATAGTGTTTTATCATTAATGTTTTATTATTATTAATGTTTAGTGTTTTCTGAGTCATTTGTAACTGTCACTGTGTGTCATATTGTTATTTGTGGGCGGAGCACCAAGGCAAATTCCTTGTATGTGAATAAAGGAATAAAGGCCAATAAACCTACTTACTTACTTACTAACAAGGACCATGCTGCCATTGTTTTAACCGTTAGACCCAACTGACAGATCATGGCTGTTATGTGCATGGAACCAGTTCTCTTCACACTTCAGAGTCAGCTCTCTGTATAATTTGAGGAAGAGCATGTATGTGGGTTACGAGATGAGGTGCGAGCGATTTGGGCAGGAGGGTTGTAGGAGCATGCCATTGCCAACGTAAAACCAAAATTAATTCCCTCATGTTTGTTTCACTCTCCAAAGCGTCTCAAGCCGAGTGATCTGCTCAAGAGTGCCAACCATCTGCTTGTACATGAAAGCGTTAGCAGACATACAATATCTTTCTGTTCATGGAGAACAGTTAAGGGCCTGTCCCAGTAACGCGACTTTTCAGCGACTCTCTTCGACCTTCAAGCTCGAGGGCACTCGCCTGAAAAACCACGAGCCGGATCGACCGTCAGCCTCCAAACCGCGAGCCAGATCAACCGTCTGCGCACACACACGCACGCGCACACACACACGCACGCGCACACACACACACACACACACACACACACACAGCAAAGGCAGGGGCCAGGGAAAGCAAGAAAGCGGTGTCTGAAATTCACACCCGCGATGAACAGGAAGGTAAAAGACAGCTGGAACAGTACGGTAAGTCCTTTAGAGAGCGCGGAGTGGGGAGGGGGGGGGGGGGGGGGGGGGGGGGGGGGGGGGGAAGAAGGGTTGGAAGAAGGGTGGAGAAGGAGTGGAGAAGGAGTGGAGAAGGAGTGGAGACACTTTTAAGACGCCAGACAACTTTTAATAAAGATTAGCGGGCATTTAACATTACCGATTGGTTTTCCTTGACTCCGAAAATTCCAATGAGCCAATTAAAATGCCAATTAAAATGCCCGGTCAGCAAAGGAGATTGCCCACAGCTACCTCGACTGCCTAGCGACCCCACTCCACTGCACTACGAGTTCAAAAGAACCATGCTGACCAGTTTTTACTCACGGAAAATGTTTCAACATGCTGAACAATTTTCCTCGACCAAACTGAGGCAGCGAGTATGCGGGAACTTCCCTCGAGCATGAAGGAGACTTCCATTGACCTCCTAGGACCACGTGTTGACCATGCTGCGTGTTTGAGTCGAGCTCAAACTCGCAAATTAGGTCGCCGCAGTGGGATAGGCCCTTTAACTGCTCATGTGTAACACCCCCTTCTCCTGTAAAACCACAAGCTGCTCATGGGTTCTATGTCGATGTCCACTAAGAGGAATAATCTGTTCACAAATGGTATGTTCCCGAAGAGCTTCAAACTGCTCTTTTATAACAGGGACAGACCTGGATTAGCGTAAAATTATGAATGTAAATCTGAAAGACAGAATGCCTACTTCTGTATGCGTATGCCTTAATAAACATGTACATGTGCACTGCACCTCACCCTGATTGATCTCACATTGACCAGGATATCTCTATTCCTTCTGGTAAATCTGCAAGCTCTTACCTCTCCCCTGAAGCTGTCTTAATATGCCTTCCATCACAGTGAGGAGGTGTCAGGTGAACTCACCGTGGTGGATGTTAAATTTGTGTTTATTGTGTGTTTTGTTATTTTATTATATGTATGAACGCAAGGCAACAAAATTTCGTTCAGACCGAAAATCAAGTTTCCATGATTCCATGATTGTTGTAGTTTGCTGATTTTGAAACATTTTGGAATTTGCTTGGGTCACATTTTAAAGCTCTGATTTGGATGTAAACTAGCCTAATGTTGTTCCAAATATCTCTTTGACGACTTTTTAAGGATTGGTGGGACATGGAGCTCAAAATGTTTTAGCTTACCAAAAGCAGAAGAAGTCACATTTCTGGAAAACATGTCACTTTACAGTGCATTTAATTCCGAACTTTTAAGCACTCACATTCATAATGGTCACTCCCAACGTTTCCCAGCTGATGACACTGCTAAACTACAGGAAAAGAATGCAGTTTACAGGAAAAGACTGACCATTATTGGGAAACACCAAAGTTATAAATACTATCCAACCTTGAATCAGATCTTTTCCTGTTCTGTTAGAGTAATAACAAGCTCTTGAAACATTTGTTTCCATGTATTCCGCCATCTCTCACACACACAGACACACGCAGATACAGACGCACAGACACAGACACAGACACAGACGCACAGACACAGACAAAAACGATGAAGGGAAGCAGAGATAGGTGCTCAACTGACTAATCTTTCCCATTGTACAGTCTACAATCCAATTATTTAATGGACTCTATTCCAAACATTTAATCTCTTCAAGAGTCTTCTATGTACAACTGTGAACTCCCAAACACTAATGAATTAACTGCTTAATTTCAATATTTTCCTCGCTCTGATGAAAAATCAACTGAAACAGTGCCCCATTTTCCCCACAAATTTTTGGTTTTATTTATCCACATCTATATATTTTTTTGCTTTTTGGTTAATATTGAAATTCTTTACATTCTCAAGGCCCAGCTGTTAGCCTTCCCACCCTTTACAAAGTTACTTTAAATGCATGACCAAATAAATTCCAGGATACATGGCATAATGGATATCTGGCAGAACTGTTGTACAATAAGAACATAATATTGGACCTTGTTTCTCCTGCTTCATGACTCATTCATGAGTCTTGCTCTCCAAATTAGCATCTTATAATTAGTATCATATATAGATGATAAACTGTTCCACTTTTTCAACAGATTACAGGTTTAGCAATCCTTGTATTTAAGTAGTTGCTATGGTAGTAGTCAGTAACAAATCTCACAGAACCAAGGTTTATTTAACTGCAACAACCACAGCACTTTTCCTACAATTCCACCAAGCAGCAGAAACCTAATAAATGTTTGCCTAGCAATGAGTATTACCGAGGATTTGCTTCTGAAAGAAGAACAAGAGTGGGAGGAGTCTTAATATAAAATTTCGGCAATGTTCTCCCTAAAAGTTTACCTCTAAAATAAAGTGCATTAAAACATCCTACTATTATTCATAACAGCCAAATCCAGCATCTCAGTTATTTCCTCCTCCCTCTTCAACTTGAAAGAAAAGGATGACAGAATGACGAAGAAAGGACTCTCCAGGAATCTTTTCCACATGGATTCAGTTGGAAGACTATAAACTATAGATAATATCTGCATTCAATGAGAAGCAAGAATTTAAGTTGTTGGTCAATAGTTTTATTAACAGACTACAGGGAGCAATTTATAAAGTAATAGCTAAATAATAATGTCAAAAGCAGTTAGTACACTATATTGCTGAGCAGGCTAAGTACAGAAATACTCAAACTCATTTAATCAAGGGTGAAAGGACTTGAAAAACCATATATACAAAATTATTTGCCAATGCATCTTCATTAAAAGCTAAATTTTAACATTTAAATTTCCTATTTTGCATTACAGAATAAACTAACAGCTTTGAGCAGGTTATGTACCAGTGACATTAGATATGAACAGGCTTAGATACAGATCATTTACAATAATCATTGAGAGATATACTATTAAATAACTAAACATTCTTTAAATATTAAAAGGCTATCACATTTTGCGATGCATTATCCTACAGAACAGTATAGATACCAACAAAGGCCTCTACTTCTTAGAAAATTGAGGGGATTTAGTATGTCAACAAATACTCTCTTGAACTTCTACAGGTGCACTAGTGGAGAGCCTTGGTTGCATCAAGACCTGGTTTGGCTTTGATCACCCAGGAATGAAGATTACAAAAAGGGGTGAACACTGCCCAGTCCATCACGGGTACTGACCTCCCCACCAACCGAGGGATCTACAAGAGTCGCTGTCTCAAAAAGACAGCCAGCATCATCACAGACTTCCACCACCCTGGCCACACTCTCATTTCACTCCGGCCCATCGGGAAGAAGGTAAGGAGCCTGAAAACTGTAACGTCAAGATTCAGGAACAGCTTCTTCGCTACAACCACCTGGCTATTAAACACTACAACTCCCAAATAGGCTCTGAACTATATAGACATAGGCATTCTTTTTTACTTTGCATTATTATTGTTGTTTATTTATTTCTCAGGTTGTTTTTTTCATGTTTATTATAGGTTTTACAGATGCTATATTTACAAATTTGTTGTGCTGCTACAAGTAGGGATGTCATTGTTCCATTTTGGGACATATGACAATAAAACACTCTTGATTTTTGAATGTATAAAGTTACCTGTACTATGTTATATAAATATATATACAGTTTCCAAAGTTGGGAGACAGCTGAGGCTTGCTCAGAGTCACGTAGAACCCATCCCACTTACCCAAATGATCAAGATCCTGTTGTAATTTTTGATAACCTTCTTCGCTATCTACCCTTTTAGTATAATCTGCAAACTTACAAATCATGCCTTCTGTATTCTCATCTAAACCTCAAAAACCAATGGACCCAGCACTGATGCCTTAACCACATCTAGTTACAGGCCTGCAATCTTCCACCATCTCCCTCTGCTTCCTTCCTTGAGGCCAATTCACTATCCAGTCACCTAGCTCCCCATGGATCCCATGTCTACCCTGCTGAACCTAACCTAATGCCTTGCTAAAGTCCATTTAAACAATATCTACAGCTTTGCCCTCATCAACCTTTTTGGTTACTTCTTCAAAAAAACTCACATTCATAGGACATGATCTCCCACATACTAAGCCATGCTGACTATCCCTAATCAACCCCCTTGTCTATCCAAATGCATATACATCTTATCTCCCAGAATCCTCTCCAATAACCTGCCTACCACACATTGTTCCAACCCGTGGCACCACTCCAAATCCAAATGCCTCATTCAGAATCATCAAATTACAATCTATCTGGCTGCTATATTTCCTACATTGCAATAGTGACTACATTTCAGGACCAGATACAGACATTGAAGTGATTTGTGATTAAAGATGCTGTATAAGTAAAAGGATCTTTTTATTTTATACAGTACTGCTTCGAATACAATATCTATACATTTAATTATTCTGAACTATAAAACAAAAGAGTTTTCACACATTTTCTTTGCTTAAAGTGGCAGTTGTTGAGATCTGACACGGTGCACCAGGTGCTGGTTTAAAACTTGCAGCAATCCTCTATTGAAGTGACAGGCATAGAGCACATACCAAGGCAAAAGTTTAAATACAAACTCAAGCGAAACATGACTGATAAATGACAATAATTCATTGAAGTAATCCCTGGACGTTCTCAGTAGATAAGTGCACAGTTAATGGTCAATAACATTTGCTGAACTTAAAATAACATGGAATTTTGGCTACAAATGAAAGGCAACAATCTAGAGGATGAATTAGGACTGTAAGATATTACAGCAGTGGCATGTAGACAGAAACAGACATACATTTCAGTCAAGCAATTGCCAGTACAAAAGTACACTGCTCATACTCACACACATATTCATGAGACTGATAAGGGCAGCATCTCTGCTTCAGACTATTCAGTATTTGATAGCCCTTCACTTTCCAAAAAAGATGAAGTCCCACTGTTCGGTTTTATTAGCTTAATTATGTAATCTTACCCACAATGGCATAAGCCAAAATTGAAACCATGAGAGCTGAAGTGAAGAGGAGAATGAGAAGAGAAAAAAACCCCAAAACATTTAGCAGTCCAATGTCTAATAATACCCCAACACAAAATGATAATGCGATTTTAAAAAAACTCCTCGACAAAGTGCTTCAACAGATCAACAGATATAATTTCCAAAAATGTGTAATAACAAGACACAAGGAACTTGCAGCAAGGTAACATGCTTCCTGCCGCAAGACTGCATAAAAAAAAATCAATGAGTTATCCAACATGGCTTCTGAACAAAGTGGTAATATTTAAACTTATGATGAAAAAATGATAGCTTGGACACACTAGAGGTAGGAAACATGTTTCCGATGTTGGGGAGGTCCAGTACCAGGGGCCACAGTTTAAGAATAAGGAGTAAGCCATTTAGAACAGAGACAAGGAAACACATTTTCTCACAGAGAGTGCTGAGTCTGTGGAATTCTCTGCCTCAGAGGGCGGTGGAAGCAGGTTCTCTGGATGCTTTCAAGAGAGAGCTAGATAGGGCTCTTAATAATAGTGAGTCAGGGGATATGGGGAGAAGGCAGGAACGGGGTACGGATGATCAGCCAGCTCGAAGGACAAAATGGCCAATCTTGCACCCATTGTCTATTGTCTATAAACTAAGTGGACAGTATGGTATCATATCAAGACAATTCATGTTACATCAGTCCCATATTAAGATAAAGTCAAAGTTTGTGGTGATAATTTCTCAGTTCTATAATATTTAAGTTAGTGACTGTTGAGATTAAAATATATAACCATATAACCATATAACAATTACAGCACGGAAACAGGCCCTCTCGGCCCTTCCAGTCCATGCCGACCATTTGTTTTCCCCTAGTCCCATCTACCTGCACTCAGACCATACCCCTCCATTCCCTTTATGTCCATATACCTATCCACTTTACTCTTAAATGTTAAAATCGATCCTGCCTCCACCACTTCTGCTGGAAGCTCATTCCACACAGCCACCACCCTCTGAGTAAAGAAGTTCCCCCTCACGTTACCCCGAAACCTCTGTCCCTTAATTCTCATGTCATGCCCTCTTGTTCTTACCTCAAACAAAACTGTATAAAATTAGAAATGTTTACATTAAGAAGGCCTAAATAAATACAAGGTTTATATAATTACTCAAGGTTAGATTTTCAAACCGCACCTTTGAAACTTTGTCATAACACAATTTAATGGAGGAACATCATATCTTCATAAGAGAATATTATTCAAATCAAAGTGAACAGAGATGAGAATTCACTTTCAAGTGAATTACTATTAAAATAAGAAATGAATAACGGTGATGTCCGAAACAATTTCAAATTAATCGTCATAATGCAACTTTTAATTATCTACACAACTTTGCACACCCTTCTTTTAAAATCAGTCTGGTTGTTTCCTATCATTACATGGTGCAGGTGTGATGATTAAAACAAAATTCCCAGAAACACAGCAGGAAGAGGTCTTTAGAAACTCAGTTGGAAATGCATGGAGGCAGCTATACATTGCAACCCATTCATGAAATGCCATAATTTGAGATATCTGAAAAGGGAAATATTCCAATTCCAGACAGAAGTATCCTTCACTTTGCTCAATTCCTTCACTGGAATTGAGCGCAGGCATCTAAATTTGCTTCTCCATTAATTTCATTGCTACAACACCACCCACCGCTCACTGAACTGTTTCCGTGCCTTAATAATTGAATACAATAGCATGAGCCTTCTTCTGTTAACATTTTAAGATGCCAAAGTCTGGATTAATTTATCCGATATTTGTGTAATCATTAGTTAGTTTTTAAATATTAGAAAATCAGCTTCAGGTTGCAAGGCATTCATACATATCACCAGCAACTCAATCTGCTGTCTTCACAATGATGTGGTGATCAAGAAAGTGTATCAGCATATTTACATTCTTGGGCACCCGTGGAAATTCAGCATCTTTATGAGAAATCTCTCGCACTATAGAAAATATTTTGACAGGATGCTTCTCAATTTGGTATGGCAACTGCTCTGCTCTTAACCAACTGAACCTGCAGAGTAGTGAACATAACCCACATACTTAGTCTTAACCTCATTCAGTTACGCCATCATTACACTTTAGCACTTTTTATGTACCACATCAGATTGCAGTACAAACTTTACACCATTACACTGCAGTGCATTCATTATTGTATTTATTGCAATATCTATCATTACTGCATACTGCTTACTCTATGAGCTTCATGCAAACAAGGAATTTCAATGCACCGCTGTGTATGACAATAAACTGTCTCAATTAAACATTCGTACAAGGAAGATTTGGTTCAATATTAATTCTTATTGTTGATAGTAATCAGAAAAAAAATCTCAGAGAAGGATAAATCTGGAAATCAGTGTAAAAAGTGAGCAAAAAACAGGAACTTAAAATGACCCAAGTAAAATCCTGTTTACATGTCCCTTTTCTATTACTGAGTTGCAGAAAAGCAGCAGCAATTGTTGTATCATAATATGCATAACCGGAAATTTACCCAACAAAGCAAGACATTGCCTGATTAACGATCATTTATATTTTGATGGAAATTGTACTACAAACTATACAAAGACTTACAGGGATTATAAAATACTTGTCCATTAAAGAAATAGAAAATACATTATGTGCTGCTTGTCATCAAAAGATATTATGTTTGTCTACCCTCAGTAAGGTTACCCTTTCATGCACTTTGAGTCATCAGTTCCTCAGGATATGCTGCGAGGTCAACACTTGCTTCTTCAGCAAACCTCTGGAATTAGTAGGTCTACACAAAGGAGAAGGAAACAAGGAAGGGTAGGACAAGAGGAAACATTCAATGTGTTCACATTTTTGACCGGCACCTAGTCTGAAATTTTGGTAGACATTGCAGCAAACACTTTCCTTTTACCGCTGCATACTTATTACTTCTGCTATCTGATGCATTTGTTCACAATCACACCACTCTGCACGTCATTTTGAGCTGGGATGAGAAAAATAATTCTTTCTTCGCAGGTTTGTCAATGAGTATTCTCAATGAGTATTTCCAGCAGGCACACCATTCCTAGAACAGAAGATGACTGCTTTGTAGGGTTTTCTGCAGTCTGACAATACTGCAAGTGAGACAGTGCTCTTTAACCATTTCTAGTTGTTCTTGTACTAATTAGCAAGTTTGAAAGTTACTGTTATCCCAGCCTCTATTATTTGCATTTCCCTGTTTCTCTCCAGCCAATCACTGACATTCCATTTGTTCTCTTACCTTTCCCTGTAACTTAAATTATGTTTGCTTTCTAACCTTTTCAAGATCTGATGAAAGGTCCCAACCTGAAAATGTAATCCTGTCTCTTACTCTTCAACCTGATCTGTTCAGTGATTCCATCTTTTTCTATTTTTAGCATGGGCATTCTTGATGTGTTGTTAGGTCAAGCTCTGGTTCAGTTTAACATGGAGATATCTGGGACTAACCTCCTGGCTGATGGTTGAAAACTCACTAATCAGATGCGCAGAAAGATGAGAAACTCGAAGCAGCTCCAGTTGACTGACTCCTGATTCTGGCTTTCACAAATCAGAACAACTTCGCTTATCTCCAACTATATCAATATAAACATTGACGCTATTGCACAAAGTCTTGCGAATCTCACCAAAGCCATAAATATAGTTCTTCAATCATACAGAATACCAGATCAAGATCCTCACCAGCAACCTTGCTTTTGCAGCACAATGCAGGACCTGATGGATGGAGCATTTCATAAGCTAGAATTAAACATCCCATCATTTCTCCAACTGAGAAGCCAGCCGACCATAACCAACATTGGAAAGACTGGATCACAACCGGATATCTCATGGGAAACATGGACAAACCATCTTCAACCTTGTGACTGTAGTCATCCAGCACAATCGTAAACACATCACCTCATGCTCCATTTTTGTTTTGCTAAATGTCCCCAAGAAACTCAGCTCAAGGCTAGTGATAGGCATCTGAATCAAATGTTAATTTTTGTGCAAGCTTCAACATGCCATGTGAAAGAGAAAATCATTCTTCTAAACTTCAGTGATTATAGACTAACCTTACTCAACCATTCCTCACAGTGCTAACCCTTCATTGGAAACAGCAATCCAGTGGATCAACCATAACTACCTTCACAGCAAATATATCCTTTTGTAGGGGCAGTGACTAAAAGCCAAATTAGTACTATGTAATCTCACCAAAATCCATGTGCTGTTGAAAAGACCTTGCAACAGTGCCTTCTGTGGATGGTACACATTGCAGTGTGAGAATGGAGGGAGAAAGAGAGAGTGAATAGTTAGATTGGGGTGAAATGGGCTATCAATCAAACAAGCTGCTTTATTCTGAATGACATCAAGTTTGAAGTATCTATGGGTTTTTACACACTTGGGTCAGAGGAAGCACTCTATCACATTCTATGTCACCAATGGTACAGAACATGTCCAGTGATCGTGATAGAAGAATGTGAAATGTTCTTTAGCTGAAACATATTGAGTACAAAGGTACACAAAAATGCTGGAGAAACTCAGCGGGTGCGGCAGCATCTATGGAGCAAAGGAAATGGGCAACATTTCGGCCCAAAATGTTGCCTATTTCCTTCGTTCCATAGATGCTGCCGCATTCGCTGAATTTCTCCAGCATTTTTGTCTATCATCGATTTTCCAGCATCTGCAGTTCCTTCTTGAACATATTGAGTACAATTATGTCATGTTTTACTTAGTTAATCTGTGAGACAGCTTTTCCCAATTTAGACACCAGTCCCAGGTGTTTAAGAGGAGGGTCTTGCAGGATTTACTGAGCAGGGTGTGCCTTTGAGGTGTCCAGATCTGGTGCTTAATTCTATTCCATGTGGTTCATCTTGCATTTTGCTTATTATGTTTTGATGTAATGGGTTTCATATAGATAGGCTTGCTACAGCATTCAGTGGGGAAATTAGGTATCAACTACATTTCCAGGTATCTGAAGTCACATGCCGACTTTACCAGAAAATCTAGCTGACTTCCTTCACCCAAAGGACACAAATGGAGCAGATGGGTTTTCAAGAAAATGCAGTTCATGGTCACCATGGTTAATACTAGATCGTTACTCCAGATTACTTAAATTTAAAACATTTAAATTATTTAACTGCTATAGTGCGATTTGAACCTTCACTTTAGGGTCATAAAACCATGATTTTGAATTCTTAATCTGCTAATTTAATCTCAATGCCAGCATTTCCATCAACCAAGGTAATATGGTTGTTTGTGGCTCACGATCAATTTTCACATGCATACTGTTAATACTGTATTTTAGCAGACCCAGACACCTCTAAAAATCGACATTTTATTCAAAGATAACTTTTACCATATGGGAATACAAGCGAGACAGACCAATAAGAGTTCAAAGACTTTCAAAATGTGATTATCTTTTGACATTATCTACATGCATGTCCTGTTTACAATGTATCCCAATGCCTCCAAATACAAGCACACAATTTTAATCCCTTTAAAACAAACACAATATGCTTGTATCAATTTAAAAGGTCTGAAAAAATCCTAGATGTACATTCTAAACTATTACAAGATGTACAGAATACAATTCACTGTGAAACTCTGATTAAACATTCATGATACATAACCTTGCTTCTTTGCAGACAGCTCGGTTCTGAGTACTTGCTGTGTGTTACCATGCAATTAGCACTTGCATAAGAGGTTTCCATTGTAAAAAAAAGTTCAAAGCTCTAAAAAGGAGAACAAAGTTTCACAAAATTTTCCAGCACAAATCAGCAACACTAGAAGTGGCACAGATCGTACAGCAGGTTAAAGTCACTAACATAATTCGCCAAGTAATTCCTCAAAACCATCAATGTTGCAGGCTTGAATTTCTTGCTGGGGTGTGGATTAACTTTTGAGCTAGTCAAGTCACCCTTGGGATGAGGACAAAACGAATTGCAGAACGAGTGCGATTCCTTTACTAGTTTTGTAACTACCCACCGCAACCACTTGCAATCAGCAAAATCAAGGACACGTACCTCATTGGTCACAGTTGCTAGGTCAAGTGAATACTTAACGGAAAGAGTCCACACAAGATAAAATTGTTCACAATTTCAAGATTCAAAATGGTCACATAGATATAATCTCAAAAGGGTTGCTGATACAAGCTATGAACACACAATAATGAAGCATCAGGAAATTCATTTCGGAGAAGTCTTACAGCTCATAACATAATCAAGACTAGAGCAGAAAATCGTACTGACCAGCAATCCATGTAGCTACGAATACTCTATTTTTGAGTTAGGCAAATCTCGGTTACAGCACAAGAGTTTGCTTTGTAAGTTTGACATGAGTAAAATCTTTTTTAAAACCCAGAATAAATAATATTAACTTTTCAATTAGAAACACGATGAAAAGCAAAATGATCTTCACAAGCATTTACTCATGTGGTTTCACGGGTGAGAAATTGTATTACATGTATAAATTGGATAAACTGGGCTTCTCACTTAGACCATGCTAGGCCAAATCAAGTCAGGTCAGATTGACTTTGCACTATTACGGAAAAGTACAGGTACAATCAAAAATGTGCTTGCAGTATCATCACAAGCACATAGACTCAGAGGTTGAAGGGAAATTTGACAAACATGTTCAAAATCATAAAAAGTCTAGACAAAGAACTGGAAGAGAAACAGTTTCCATTGTCAGAAATGTCTAGAACCAGTGGATATGGATTTAAGAGTACCAGTACAAGAATTAAAAGAGAGGAAATTGGTTTTCTACAGCAAATAATTAGGATCTGGAATTCAGTGTTGCAAAGATTGATGGAAGCAGATTTAATTATTACTTTCACTCGAGGTTTTTTTTGCTTCAAAGGGCTGAATAGTCTCTTTCCGTGATATAATGGTGCTTCAACTGTGCGGCTGAGAAAATATAACATACATAAAAGCAGTCTAATCAACAAAATTCCCCTTGCACCCATAAATCAAAAACCTTTCAGATCGGGAATATTCCTTTCCTTCATAACGAGAAAAAACAAGATTTTTAATACTTTCAGTCAGTCAATCAGATGGTCTCATACAACATCAGTCATCAACCACTTCAAAAATGCACAATGATACTTTTGATCAAGATTTTAGGAGGATAAAGGAACAATGTAAATAGTATATTGCTCTCAAGAAAGGCCATTTTAACATCAGTAATAATTTCCATTATACCCACCAATGAATTTCTAGATTGTCACTTCAAATTGTTGCAATATGAGTAACTATATTTGAGAATTAATGTTTCAAGGATATAAAGATTGATGAATGCTGATCCTTGTCACAGAACACGTGGTTTTGTTTTCTGCTCTTTTAACTTTGAACAGAGAGAGAAGGGGAAACAAGAGAAAGCTTGAACGATCTAGTGCCTATTACAAAGCAGCATTGTTCAAAGAGAAAGACACGGCTGATTTTAAATAAGTGGACACGGCTGTGCTTGCACCCACTCAGAAACAGAAAACATTACTACCAAACTGAAGCCAAATGAACAGCAACAAATGCTTAAAACAAAAATCCACTTACCTAAAGCCAAGTTAAAAGACTGAAACCCTGGTCAGAGAACTCAAAACTTCGCAACAACATTCTGTACAAAGCAATCTCAGAGCAACAAATCAATCTGCCTTTATTTTTCCTGCTTATGTTCTGCTTCAAAGGCCTTGCATTCCTCTGTGTTAATCCTCTTAGTCACAAATGCAACATAATTAAATGAATTACTGCAGCCCGAGTTAAGACAATGCAGAGAGCTGCACAGCATCCAGCATTCTGTATTTATTACTTACTTGTGCCTCCACGTAGGGTGGAATTCCAACGAGATAGAAAGCCACGCCATTCATCTGTGAGAAAGATGCCTCTGAGTTTTCAGAGTGTAGTACCAAGCCTCACAAATCTATATCCCTACACAGCTTTTAATTTGCAGTCAGTTAGTAGCCTCCACCCTCCCTGGGCTAAAGCCGTCTATTTGCTCTGCGGAAGAGCGCACATTGGTCTTCTAATTATCATCTCATCCACAGCCAAAGGGGAAAGCAAAATCAACTTCCAGTACTCTGCACCAGGGAATCTGTCAGAGCATTACTGTGAACACGAAGTTGAAATGTACCAGACAAATAAAACAGTTAAAAGCAGCAGCATGTTACCACGCTTGTTCCTTTTATCCGCTTTCCTCCACACAAAAGCAGTGGTGTTAGCAGCAGCCTCTTTTTTCTAAATCAGATTGAAAACATTACTGCTGCGATTTAAACAGCAGGCTAAAATGGGAAGAAGTGGAGGCTCCCTGCCAGTAAACATTCCAACTGACAGGGGAAACATGTGACGGAAATGCTGTAACAGCACATGGGCTACAGAGACTGCTCCCAAATCCTGTCTACATAGCACCAAAGAATGCACGCAGACTAATTACATTTTTCTGCTAGGATTACAACTCATATAATCTCAAAAGAAAAAGTTTAGACTCAAATATGAAGTATATAACTACTGACCTAGTCTTTAGTGAAATAGTAATGATGAAGGAGACAGAAAGTTGGAAAAGCCACAAAACTTGCTATAATTTGCCTTCAACTTGACAGGAAGACAGAAAATAAATACAAATTAATTATGCTAACTCTGCCAATCATCTGAAACAAAATTGCACATACAACGGACTTTTCTATATGTAGGCTACAAGTAAAAGAATAATCACAATGAAATCGCAATGCATCAATTGTGCTCAGTTGGTAACACCATCACCCACGTTTATAAATGTAGTGGTAGACACAAAATGCTGGAGTAACTCAGCGGGTCAGGCAGCATCTATGGAGAGAAGGAATGGGTGACGTTTCAGGTCGAGACCCTTCTCCCCGAGAAATGTCCACGAGAGCACCGAGTAAATACGAGCGGCAATTACTGTAATTCTCCGAGTTCGAATCAGGGGAAACTCGGGAGAACTCTTGAAATAGCTCGTACAGTGGGACACCCCATTACTGTCTCAGACTACATTCTATCCACCCCCTCCACTGACAGCAAGCTGAAGAAGTAAGTAAGTTTATTGGCCAAGTATTCCTTGTATGTGAATACTTGGCCAATAAACTCACTTGTTTATTTGTTTTCCTACATTACCATAAGACCATAAAACATAGGATCAGAATTAGGCCATTCGACCCATTAAAAAAAAAATCAGAATTAGGCCATTCGACCCATCAAGTCTACTCCGCCATTTGATCATGGCTGATCTATTTTTCTCTCTCAACCTCATTCGCCTGCCTTCCCCTTGTAACCTTTGACCCAATTACTAATCATGAACCTATTGATCTCCAGTTTAAAAATACCCAATGTCTTGGCCTCCACCGCCATCTGTGGCAATGAATTCCACAGATTCATTCTGGCTAAATAAATTCCTCCTCATCTCCATTCTAAAGGTACCTTTTTATTCTGAGGCTGTGCCCTTTAGCTCTAACTCTCTCTCGACTGGAAACATCCTTTCCATGTCAACTCTATCTAAGCCTTTTATAATTTGGTTGGTTTCAATGAGATCTCCTCTCATCCGAGTGCAGGCGCAGAGCCATCAAACCCTCCTCATATGTTAACCCAATAATTCCCAGGATCATTCTCGTTAACCTCCTCTGGACCCTCTCAAATGCCAGCATCTCCTTCCTCAGATAAAGGGCCCAAAACTGTTCACCATATTCCAAATGTGGCCCCACCACCTCCTTATAAACTTACATAGCCTCAGCATCACATCCTTGCTTTTCTATTCTAGTCGCCTTTGAAATGAATGTTAGCATTGCATTTGCCTTCCTTATCACCGACTCAAACTGCAAATTAATCTTTTGGGAATGCTGCAACAGCACTCCTAAAGTCCTTTTGGATCTCTGAATCCTCTACCCATTTAGAAAAGTAGTCTACACCTCCATTCCTTCTACCAAGGTGCACTTCCGTTGTATTCCATTGCCACTTCTTTGCCCACATTCCCAACCTGCCCAAGACTTTCTGCAGCCTCCTGACTTCAACACTTATCTGTTCCTCCACTTATCTTCGTATCATCTGCAAACTTGGCTGGAAAGCCATCAATTCCAGTTCAGCTGATTATTGAATATTTAGTCAGCTATGTTTCTGTGGAGTGAGAAATCATACCTTTGTCTACAAAAGTACCAATTCATGTACGAATTCCATTTTTACTCATATTAACAAGTAAAATCACTGCAAATTGAAAGAAATATAAATCGATGTCTACAATAAAATGTATTATTAACCTTTTAGTTACTAACGTCCACCAGTGGCAGTTTAAATTTCAATATCACCAGCTTTTTTATGCTACTGCAATGTCTACTGGGCTTCAGCTGGCTATATTAATTAAAGCATTTAACGACAGATTTGGAATGAAGCACTGCAATATATAGAATTCTAAAAGATAGCATACTGATTTAAAATAGGTCAAATGCTTTTGGTGTCACAAGATGACGTCAAATTAATAATCACATGTTCCGTTCCATCTGTCCTGAGCACTACATTCTGCAATGTAGATTCATGGATACTTTCCACTATCAATAAGACAGTTCAGTATTCCAAGAAATGTAAGGAATAATGGGATTTGTCAAAGGTCATTCGCGATAAAGAAAAGGCGAACAAAGCGCTGGCTGGGTAAACTGTGTATAATTTTTTTATCTTTATTCATAATTTACGTGTAAAAATATATTTAATCTGAGGAACAGGGGGTGCCAGGTAGCGGGAGAGTGGGGTGTAACAGCGAGAGAGAGGGGGCAGATGCGAGTGGGAGACAGGGGAGACTGGGCCGGCGGGGAGACAATCTCGGCAGCTGCGTACACATAGACCCGCACCTCATCCGCAGGCAGGATCGAACCCCGGTCCCCGGCGCCACAAGCTTTGCCGATGCGCCACAGGTCCATCCCCTTCCCAGTCGTCCCACCTCCCCCCAGCCCGGAGCAGTGGCGGCCCACAGGCCCACAGCCAGCACGGAGAAGAAGCGCAAACCCCAGCTCAACTCCGGCCAGCCGACAGACCCGGACTGACGGGGCACTGGCCAGGAGGAGCGGCCCACAGCCAGCGCGGAGAAGAAGCGCCAACTCCTGCCCAACCACTCTCCAACTCACAAAGAGCCCGCTCCCCGACGGGCCGGGGACCGCCAGCTGCACCCCCTGCCCCACCCAGTAGCCGCCGTCCAACACCAACACACCCCCCCCCCCCCCCCCCCCCCGCCGGCAAAAGCTGAGTGTCAGCCATCAACCAGGACACACACAAAGCGCTGCAGCAACTGTGGGAGCATCCCCGAAGAAAAGGAATAGATGACATTTTGGGTCGAGACCCTTATCCAGAGATGTTGCCAGACCCGCCGAGCCACTGCAGCACCCGTGTGCATCCCCACTGATGACCGGTGCTCGGCCCCCGCCGACACTGGGAGGACCAATCAACAACCACTGGACAAGGTGAGAGGCGCAACCGACGGTCCTCAGCCTGCCGGGGAACGGGCCCCCCAGGAGCCGGAGCAGAGACAAGCGCGAGCCCGCGCTCCCCCCCCTCCCCGCGGCAGCTACAAGTCTGGGATCGCCACCGCTCCGGGCCGATGCTCCGCCAGTTCAGGGCTGCCAGCCAACCCGGCGGGACAAGCAGTGCCAAGCTCTGTCCCCTCCCCCCCTCCGCACCGCCTGCAAGGCCAGGGCCACTGGCGCCCCGCCAGTCCAGGGCCACCTCGGAAACCTCCAGCCACCCCCAGACAGGGACGGGACACCCGGGAGGGGACGGGGACGGGGACAGCCCAACAGCAATTCAATAGTGCCCGCAGCACCGGAGACCCAGGCACAACACCGAACGAAACGCAAGCCTGCACACGATGATGCAGCACAACTACTGAGAATGTTTATAGCGAGTGAACTATGACCTGGACATGTGCAGTCGGAATACCGAACACGCTTATTAAATCCAAACAGCAAACTCCAAAATAAAGATGCCGAATACTGACACATTTTATGTTATGATTTTCATTGGTGAAAATACAAGCAAATTCTTTTATTTTAATAATAGGATCCTTTAGAATTATAATTAAATAAGAAAAAATATATTCCTGTAAATGACTAAAGCAAATCTGATTCAAGCAAAATTAATATCGACTTGATACAAAGATATAACTTATAAGAGACAGGAAAAATAAGGGGACTTCACAAATGGAGGAATTATTTACACAACTAAAGAAGCTTTATAATTCACTGGTAGATCTCAGAAGGAGAACTGTATTGAATTCAATTTATTACATTTTAGAAAGGGTATCAAAATCTTGGAAATTGTTTGAAGAAAATTAAATGGGGTGGTACTGGGGATGGGACAGCAGTAATAGAATCAAGGAAAGTAAGGTTGTCCTTGTGAAGTATAGGAGGATTTTAATAAATTCATTAAGTAATGAGAGGTTTTTTCAGATGCAAAGAGGGAAAGTGCTGCTGCTGGCGTGATTGACCAGAAGGTGCAGATTTAACAAATGTCAGAAATACAGATATTTGGGTCAAACAACAGGAATTTATACTCATTTGGACAGATCTTTGAGAAAACGAGCACAAGTGACTCCCTCGGCACATGGGGCAGGTCACGTTCTAGAAAACCATCCACATCAATTTTCTGTCATGTGAACTACATCATCTGCACACGCGTTAAGAAATAAATTAAAAAAACAAAATTCAATGAGAACAAATTTGTATTCCACAGCTCAGTTTGTTTGGGAGATACTTGAACATTTCATAAGGATGATATTCTATTTCCCAAACTGCAGTAACACAGGGGTCGCCTGTGTTAATATAGACAGGAGAACAACCAGCCTGCTATACAGCGTGATTGTGTAGATCTAAAGTCACAAACTTTAAACTACTGTCAGGTACTCTGCAGCAGCTCGCATAGGCCGTCTTGACAGCAACCGTTAATCCATGACCTACCTACGACATGCAAGTTCCTCGCCCAAATCCTCCCATCAACCTAACCTGTAAACCTATCACCATTTCTTCATTACTGTCACTAAAATCTTGGCACTCCACACAAATTACGAGGAAGTACCCTCACCTCACAGAACTGCCGATCAAAATAACGGCTCGCCATTTTATGTCTATCTATGACCAATAGAACTGAAATACAAAATATCATTTAAATGGTGAGAAACTTTAATCTACATCTAGTAGGGAAATCCTACAATATAAAACTTTCAAATAAAGCATCAAATTAGGAAAGAAAATAGAATGTTTGCCTTTACTATAAGATTGAGTGAAGAAAGGGTTAAGGAACTACTAGGACTTTGATGAGAACTCACGTGGAGCACAGTAAAAAATATTGATCTCTTTATATTAGAAAGGTATATCAAATCAGTATGGTATTACTGAATAGCACAGCAGGCTCTTGTTTTTTTGGGGGGAGGGGGGAATAAGAGCATACGGTTAGGTCACAGCATTGGTAGAAACTGAAGTATTGAATTTCTGGGGGGGGGGGGGGGAATTAATCAGGCCCCTACCACAGTGGAAGGTCACAGTGCTTCAGATTGGTTTGGAAAGCATCAGGGTTTTAAGATCAACTATTGAAACTCTGGAGGCACAAGATGTCATAAAGAAGCTGTTGAAGTGACCGAGAGACAGTACTAATGGATCTAGCAAAGCAAAATGGCCCCGACTGAATGATGAAGATTAATAGATATTTATTTGTTAAACAAATCGACAACATGCCAGAATTAATTCATCGTAACTACTTGGTGAACATCTAAGTAAATTTGTAAAAATAGAGATAATTTCAAAACAAACTCATCTTTTCGGTCAACCCTACCACTGGAGTTGTGCATGCCACAGTTTCCTGTATGTCCTCCATCACAATCTTCCCTGTGCTGGGTGTTATTCTGCTCAAAATTGCCATTTCCCTTACCAGAGCAACTGCCATTTCCTTGTGGAGTTACTAAGGAAGTTGGAAAGGTCAGCACACCCACCAAGTACACTTCAGCATTCAGCTGTTGAGTGTAGGTGGAACATGAAAAACCTACTGCCATGAGCAGTCCAATCCTCCTGTGCTAAGTGGAAATGTACTGTTTGTCACAAATAATTTCAGCTTTCTTCTGGAAACGTTATTGCTTCGAAAAGAGATTTAAAATTCCTGTTCTTCAAGTCTGTGACTTTTTCCCAAGGTATTTTGTACCCAGACTGTGGGCAAAAATAAACTGACCTGAGAAACACAAGGTTACAGCTCTCATGCTGGTTTCCTGTTGAAGCAATCAAAGAGTTATACTGACCACATAAATTAAGATTTATACCAAGCTGTAATGGACTAACCACAGGACAAGAGCTCTCTTTCAAGAGATAAAATAATGCCTTCCTTTTTAAAATAGTAAAAACTACGATAAAAATATACAACTTTAATACAGACAGCCAAAAAAATGCTTTAAAATTGTAATCTCAACATATTTGTTAAATTATTTAGATTGTATGTAAAAATTTAGCAAGTAATTTTCCAGTTTAGTTTATTATAGTCATGTGTACCGAGGTACAGTGAAAAGCATTTTGTTGTGTGCTATCCAAAAAGACTATACATGATTACAATTAAGCCATCCAAAGTGTGCAAATAAAAGGATACATTTAGTAAAGATAAAGTCTGATAAAGTCCGATAGTTCAGAGGTCTCCAATGAGGTTGATGGGACATCAGGACCGCACTTTAGCTCGTGCGAAGGTAGATCAGTTCCCTGATAACAGCGGGGAAGAAACTGTTTCTGAATCTGGAGGTATGCATTTTCAAACTTCTGTACCTCTTAGAAGGAGAAGTGACCAAGGTGAGACTGGTCCTTGGTAGCCTTGCCAAGGCAGCATTCTGTCAGTGAATCTGTACATATTGGGTCACATGTAAAATATTGTGCACAGTTCTGACCTTCATATTACTTAAGAGACAGAAACGTCAATGGGGATGTCATGTCAGCAACTGGAAATGAAAAGACCAATGGGGATGAAAGGCCAGAAGGAGGTGTCCAAGAAGAAGAATGTTGGAGATGGGTAAAATATACATCAGTATACTTCTTGGCCAAAGAATAGGCATGGAGTTGGCAGGTATCCTGATGTGCTGTGAACTTGTTGAGGTGCAGGCGCAAGAGTACGAAGGTGGTGAGAGCAGAGTTAGGCCATTCAGCCCATCAAGTCTACTCCGCCATTCAATCATGGCTGATCTATCTCTCCCTCCTAACCCCATTCTCCTGCCTTCTCTGCATAACCTCTGACCCCTGACAGAGGTTAAGCATTTGCAGATGAAATACTGCTGTGTCAGCGAGGAGAGTTCAGAGAGAACAGTGCCGGCTGCTAAGGACCCAGGAGGAGTCCTGATGCAGGATCTCGACCTGAAACATTGTCCATCACTTTAACTTCAAGTACATGATCTGCGAAATTCTTCCAGCAATGTTTTTTGGTCCTCATCCAAATCACTCATACAGATTGTGAATAGCTATTGCCTCAGCACCATTTTTGGGAGCATCCTACTAGTCACATCCTGAGCATGACCAATTTATTCCTTTTCTCAGTTTCCTGTCTGCTACTAATGACTGAGCCACACCAATATATATTATTACCACTTCCTAGTGTTCTAATTTATATTAATACATTTTTGATCACTTTTAATTATTCCAAACTACAACAAATACAGGTCAAACATGCTCAGATGTTCATAAAATGAACATTCTAAGATGGTCAACCTTTGCTGAACTGCCTCCAATACAATTATATCCCTCCTTTTAAAAGGAAAAAAAAACAAAGCTACATGAAGTAATCTAGAGTTGGCCTCATCGGCACTCTGTACAACTGTAGCAATAAGCAGCAATCTTCCTAATTAGCAGTGTGAAGAGTCTCGACCCGAAACGTCATCCATTCCTTCTCTCCAGAGATGCTGCGGGTCCCGCTGAGTTACTCCAGCTTTTTATGTCTATCTTCCTAATTATTTGATGCACCTGAATACTAAATTTGAAGATATCTATATATCTGTTCAGCATAACTCTGCAAACTCTACAGAATATTTTCATGTATTCTCCAACCAAATTGAATATCCTCACACTATAATGCACCTGCTAAATGTACTTATAGGAAGCAGGGGGAGAAGAGGTAACTAGAAGCTCTAAATCCCTTGCGACTTAATACTGAATTTAACAATTTCAGTTAAACACTCCTTTTTATAATAATGCCATAGTTGTGGTCATTGTTTTAACGTGTTTTTTAATCTGTCAAATAGAACTACAGATGGTGGTTTACAAAAAAAATCCAAAGTGCTGGAGTAACTTAGCAGGTCAGGCAGCATCCAAATTCCAGCAATGCGAATTCTGAGATAAATATTGGTAAGAACACCAGTGAAAATTCAACTGATTTCCATTGAAGTAATGCCATGAGAATATTTTACAACTAGTACAGTCTATTTATTTTATCTGAAAGTTAAGAATTCTGAGAGTACAGCAAACCACAGCAACACCAATGCTTTAATCTAGAATTTTGTGCTTAAATGTCTATGATGGGATTTGAACCCACAATCTACTGAGACAAGAATAAGAATATCGCATTTCAAAGCTAAACTAATCCCTCAGGAATACCCAAATGGAATGATGTTGTATAAACCTTGAAATTAATTGCCATCTTGCCATAAAACTCAGTGTATCTGCTTGACTCAATGTAAGCAGCTATCAAAGTGACCTCTAAAATAACATCTCCAGCTGATGTTCCATGCAACAATTTCAATAGATAATAATCTGGCATCACAAGCTACAGAACTAGCAGTTATTAGTGCAAAAATCTGAAAAGATCACAATTTGTCAGTGCAACTTGAAGACTGGTTAAAATGTTTAAATGAAATGTGATATGTAATGCTGCAAGATAATTTTCATAATTATTATTATTATAGGTGTTAACTCACAGTAACAAGCAAATCCTTGAAAATATCCAGCTATTCATGCCAAGATATTATCCAGAACCAGAAACAAGTTTAAAAAATCTATATCACTATTACAATAACTTAAATTATCTATTCAAAAAATGTGACAAAGTAGACAGAACTATGCAAAATCTCTGAATCAAGGAATTAGAGGTGAAAAAATCTTGCAATCAAGTGGTTTGTGTAGGACGTCAATCTTCAGGCCAGAAGATGTTGATTAAAAAGGATTGATGTTGTAAGCAAGTTTTTATTCTCAGTCCACATCTACATTGCTATATATTGGTATAATCAGCTTTTGGGGTGTTCCAGTGTGCCATCTCAAATAGTGTTGGGTTCGTTAAATTCATTAAGCAGCAGCCCCATGCTGATTTTAGACACTTTTCAAACATTGAATTGGATGCAGCAAGTTCTGAACTGGTTCTATTCAGAATTCTTCAGCACCCGTCACATTTTTATATTTTCTCTTGAAGAACACCAAGGTAGGCAAGTTTCCTGCGTATTTAAAAGTGGGATTGCACCCCAACTCAATTATTATAGACATCAAAGCCCCAATTGCAGCTTGTTGTTGTGTTTGTCAACCTACTACAATTAGGCCAGCATAGTGGCACAGCAGTAGAGTTGCTGCCTTACAGCGCCACACACCCAGGTTCAATCCTGACTATGGGTGCTGTCTATATGGTGTTTGAACGTTTCCCCCCCATGACCTGTGTGGGTTTTTTTCAGGATATCCAGTTTCCTCCCACACTCCAAAGATGTACAGGTTTGTAGACTAATTGGGTTGGTATAATTGTAAATTGCCCCAAGTGTGTGTAGGACAGTTAGTGTGCGGGATCACTGGTCGGCACGGACTCAGTGGACCGAAGGGCCTGTTGCCAAGCTCTATCAATAAACTAAATTAAACTAAATTGAATTAAACTGGATACTTTTAACCCAAATAAATTCAGATGCAATTTGCTGGTCTTCAGATTAAGATTACACAACCTCACATTCCAGCCAAACCACAGTTAGTGATATACAAATATTGCTTTTGGGTTTATTTTGTCCAAACACTGGAAAATGTTCTCACGTTATATCTGCAAGAATCGCTAGCATTCCAGGAAAGATAGCAAAGTGGGAGCTACATTACTCCCTCAGCATAGCATTCATCAGTTCAAAATATTCCATTACATGCAACAGTTCCATTATGTTATTTTTAAACTCTGTTCCTCGGCTAATAAACTGCTGAAGGAAATATACAAACTTTATGATGAGAAAACTATGCTTAAAATTTTTTTTCTTCAAAACATTCTTTACTAGAGAAGTAAATATATGCAATAAATGATGCTTATAAAACTCCATCCAACATTCTCGGAGGCTATACATACATTCAATATGTACAAATTTACAAAAATTACACCGTTTTTCCACTGCAGTAATTTTTCCCTTCCCTTATTTTTATGTCCCACTACATCCTGTCCCCCATGTCCAGAAAAATGTCATGCTTATCTGATATCTAGAATCTAATGCCCCACCTTAATTGCATGAAGAAAATTGTGACAGGGGAAGAGGGAAGTCACTTCCAAGTCAGGGAGGGGGAAGTCACTTTCAGGATGCTATTTTTCCCCACAGCTGTTTGATTCTTTTTTTTTGGCCACTTCCAAGGACAGACATCCACTTTGGCATGAACTGGAGTCAAATTTCCTTCAACAAAGGACATTAGTCAATCAGTTGGTCTGAACATCTAGCATTTTTATTGCCACTTTTACTGATAGCAGGTTGTTTGTTTCAAATTTATTTAGCATTAAGAATGTCAAGCTTTCAAGTGGCCTTGGTGGCATGTTCCCTCAACTAATAGTCCAGGACCTTAGATTACTAACCCAGTTACATAACCACCAAACTATCATGTCAAATAAAATCAATTAACTTGATCATTTCAAAGATGAATCAATAGATAAAGTAACAAAAACTTTATAGAATATTTTTCAGGGTAAAAATTACTGTATCTGCATTGAAGTTCATAAACTTCCTCTGTAAATTATGAAGTTGCTGTTAATTCTACACATTACAAGTAATTCCACTTCACAGTATTTTTATGCAAGAGCATACTCTGCTTGGAACCAAATTCTCAAAAAAAAGATCCATTATCATTACAACAAGATTAAGTTTCCAAATAGATTGTGTTGTTCATCATATTAAATATATTTATCTTTTTCAATGAACTGCACATTATTTCGGATAACAATGCTTTCTTAAAAGGACACATAATGCTGAAGTAACTCAGCAGGTCAAGCAGTATCCCTGGAGAACACGGATAGGTGACGTTTTGGGTCGAGACCCTTTTACGTATTAATCAGCATTAGCAGGTTTGACATTGTTTACTTAATTTATAATTAATATCTCATTCCAAATAAATAAAATAGTTTTTCATTCCACTATAAGCATCGAATCCAACAGGTCAACAGGAGCAGAGGATTAGTGAAAGTGATAAGTCAGACAAGCCACAACAACAGGGAAAAAACAGACTTTGACAAAAGACCATTGGGCCAAATGAAGCAGACCCCCTTGGTAATCCAATATTCTTAACCCAGTACCTAGCTCAATTTCAAGTATCCAGTTTCTTGTCTGACCTTGGAAAACATTCCAAATAATTAAGAATTCTTCTTGCAAAATGTTCTTCTAAATATCTTATAATTTAACACAATATTCTACCTTTGTGATGTTCCATCTCAAATATTTGCTCTCCAGATTAAAAAGGCCATCTCTTTAATCTTTCCTCAGATCTCTTCAATGTATGGCACTAGTGAATCATTATCATGTGTTTTCATAACTCGATTGCTTATATTGTCTTGATCTTATGAACTGAATATTGTCTATTAAAGCAAACACCAGAGGCTAAAATAAAAATAATCTGGCAACAAATAGCCCATACTCAGATTTTAGGCATAATAATGCCAATGTTACATATTGGATAGAACAAACTGTTGGGGAGCACCATGGCCTTCAATATCTCAGCACATAAAAATCCTCATTGGAGATGCACATTATGGTTAACGAGTTATAGGAAAAAATACTGCCCAATTTTCTCCGTATTTACCCTTAAAATTCCCTAGAATTATAGATGAACAACTGGTTTGAGGTTTACCCCATCCACACCAGTGCAATCTGCCACATGTACGATCTCTACATTCCACTGCTCCCATTTAAAGGAAAGCTGAAGATTTAACGGAACATTTGTTATAGTATCCTCCCAATGACTAGCACTAGAGAATATCTTTCCTTTAATAATCCAGATTAATTCGCAACACACAACTTTCCTCCAACTGTTAAAATTACTCAATACTTTATTCTGTATATATATATTTTCATGTGGGGTTTGCCTTTAAACAAAATACATTAAAATAAGTTTTATACATTATTTAATAATAACGTTTCCATATCTAACAGCATATATAGGAATGGCACTTGGGAAAAACAGCAGAAAAACAGATCTGAATTACAATTGCTACTTACTTCATATACATCAATAACAAAATCTGCTGGTTTGAAAACTGAATAGAATGGTCTTAAAATAGCTCTGCACTTGGTGACTTATCTCCAATCTGGTAATTTTCAACCATTTTATTGTAATAAGCATTTTTTCCCGTCTGTAACAGGTTACTGTTTTCCTGTGTTTGCCGACTGCAGAAGCTAAGGAAATAGCCTTGCTGAGTTCCTCACTTCCGGACTTTATTCTTCTTCTAACCCACCCAATAAATGCTGTGCCATTAAAATGTTCAACCGTAAAAAACATTAACAATTCTTCATATTCCATTTTTGAACTACACGAACTGTAATTTGACAAGATCAAGCAATGTTCTTCTGAAATATCAGTTTCAGTAAAGCCAAGGGCAAAAATAAGATCAACTTTGCCTTCAGCATAGAGCTAATTACATTTGCTCAGAGAGAGGTGCATTGCATTGCTCGCAAACATCTGCTACAATCCTATGTCCACTCCTGCAATTCCCATCTTGTCAGTTGTGCTTCAGGTGATTCTGATGATGTTGCAACAAATTTCCCTCATACATAACTCGTCGACCCAGTGCTAAAATGCCAACTGTCACAGTCAACACTCTTTAAAATGTGTAAATATTTGTGAACATATTGTTCTCATGTTTTTTTATTACAAATTAAACATCCACCTGCAAATGCTGGATACACAAAATGCTGGAGAAACTCAGCGGGTGCAGCAGCATCTATGGAGTGAAGGAGATAGGCAACATTTCGGGCCAAAACCCTACTTCGGACTCTTCGGCCCGAAACGTTGCCTATCTCCTTCGCTCCATAGATGCTGCTGCACCCGCTGAGTTTCTCCAGCATTTTGTGTACCCTCGATTTTCCAGCATCTGCAGTTCCTTCTTTAACACCTGCAAATGCAGTCCAGATATATATTATTCCTTATTGACCAATTGCAAGATCAAACCTCTTCCATAAACTTCAATGCTGTAGATGAAGTAGATCAAACAGGAATAAACAAATGTGAATTCCTTTGTAATTTTGTTCATTAAATGCAGAGACACCACCCAGCATTCAACTCTTGCAAGATTACCATATATAACATAGGTCCATAGACAATAGGTGCAGGAATAGGCCATTCGGCCCTTCGAGCCAGCACCATCATTCAATGTGATCATGGCTGATCATCCACAATCAGTACCCCTTTGCTGCCTTCTCCCCATATCCCTTGATTCCGCTAGCCAATTATTGATGCAGAATTTCCCATCATTTTATTGAGTCATAATTAAGTCATATCCAAATAAACCCATCATCAACGAGTTAACTTGGCTACATCCTCAGACATTTCACCACCAGTTACGATTGTATGAAATACTACTTCACAAAATTCTTTGGGCAAACCCTCCAGACATGAACATTTTAAACTGCTGTGTGAGCACACTCATTCCACTCTGCAACATCACCACCCATTACAACCCAGGCTCTACGCCTGTCCATAATTAGACTCAATTTCAAATTCCTAGAGGCCTAGCTAAGTCACTGGCTTTCATCCAGCTCCACATTCCTGTCCACAACCACTCCCTGTCCTTGATCATTCATCATGGTCAGTCTCATTTACCAACTTCAGCCAAGACAACAATGTATATCATCCGTACCATAATCTCACGCACAAAAAAATACAAGGATGTGAATTAATCCTACACAAATCTGCCATGTGGGAGTTGTTTAATGACCAGCTAATCAGAGTTCAGGATCAGCATGCTCCAGTAAGGAGAAGAGCAAGATTGGCAAGGTAAGGAGACCTTAGATGATGAAAGGTTACAAATTTGATCAAAAAGAAAAAGGACGCATATGTAAGTTTTAGGAAGATTAAATTAGATAGGGGCTTTGAAAAAAATAAAGAAAGCACGGAAGAATTCAATCAGGAAATAAGGAGGGCATATTAAACATCATTGGGAACCCCAAGCTTTTTATAAACACATTAAAAACAACAGCACAACTAGGTCAATGATAAAGAAGGGAACTTTTCTTGGAGAGGATATAAACAAGGTAATAATGGAGTACATTGCATTGATATTCATCAAGAAAAAAAGACATGGAGGACAGTGATACCAGTGTGCTCAGGCATTTTGAGATCAAGAAGGTGGTGTTAGGTCTATTAAAGAGCATTAAAATGGATAAGTCTCAAGGGTCTGATGGGATCTATCCCAGGAAAGACACGAGAGGAGATTGCTGGGGCCTTGACAAGCATCTTTGAACCATCTCTAGCCACAGGCGAGGTTCCAGAGGACTGGATCATAGTCTATGTTGTTATTTGATTTAAGAATAGGGATAATCCAAGACATTAAAGGCAGGTAAGACTCACATCAGTGGAAGGGAAGTTAATGGAGAGCATTCTGAGGGACAGGATTACTCGCATTTGGAAGAGAGTGGGCTAATTAGTGATAGTCAGCATTACTTTGTGGTAGGTCATGTCCTATAAACTTAATTTGAGATTTTTTGAGGAGGTGACAGTTGATGAGGATAGGCCAGTAGTTGTGGTCTACATGGACATTAGTAAGGCATTTGATGAGAACTCATCAAGGGTAAGCTAATCAAGAAGATTAGATACACGAGATCCATGGTGACTTGGTTGATTGGATTCAGAACTACCTTACCCCCATAGAAGGCAGAGGGTAATAAAGGAATGTTATCTTTTGGGTTGCAGGTCTGTGACCAGTGGTGTTCCAGAGGGATCAGTGTTGGAACCTCTGTTGTTTGTGATATTTGAACGAAAATATAGATGGGTTGGTTAATAAATCTGTCGACGCACAAAACCTGGTGGCATTGCGGCAAAGTTATCAAAAGATTCGACAGAGTGCAGATCAATTACAGATTGGGCACAAAAATGCCACATTGAGCTTATTTGTGACAAGTGTGAGGTGTTGCACTTTGGGAAATCAAAAGTAAGAGGAAAGTATACAGTTAATGGCAGGACCCTTAACAGCATTGACGTACAGAGGGAACCCGAGGTCCAAGACCATAGCTCAAGTAGGTAGCAACACCAATAGATAGAGTGGTAAAGAGTATTTATAGTATTGTGTAGTTCTGGTCCCCCGATTACAGGAACGATGTGGAGATTTGAGGGCACATAAGAGGTTTACCAGAATGCTGCCTTGATTAAAGGGTATTAGCGGTAAGGAAAGGTTAGACAAATCAGGATTGTTTTCTGTGATGTAATTGAGGCAGCAGAAAGACCTGATAGAATACTATAAAATCATGAGAGGCAAAGATAGGGTCGACGGTCAAAATCTTTTTACCAGGGTGGAAATATCACAGACTAAAAGGCATTGCTGTAAGGTGAGAGGGGGAACGTTTAAAGGAGATGAATGGGACACAGAGCAATTTTAATTTTTTTGCAGAGAGTAGTAAATGCCTGGAACACTCAGCCAGGGGTGGTGGTGGAAGCTGAATTGATAGTATTGATCAGTATTGATGTGGATAGAGAACTGGCTGGCAGACAGGAAGCAAAGAGTAGGAGTGAACGGGTCCTTTTCAGGATGGCAGACAGCGACCAGTGAGGTGCCGCAAGGCTCAGTGCTGGGACCCCAGCTATTTACAATATATATTAATGATTTGGACGAGGGAATTAAATGCAACATCTCGAAGTTTGCGGATGACACGAAGCTGGGGGGCAGTGTTAGCTGTGAGGAGGATGCTAGGAGGCTGCAGGATGACTTGGATAGACTGGGTGAGTGGGCAAATGCATGGCAGATGAAGTATAGTGTGGATAAATGTGAGGTTATCCACTTTGGTGGCAAAAACAGGAAGGTAGACTATTATTAGTATGGTGACCGATTAGAAAAAGGGGAGATGCAGCGAGACCTGGGTGTCATGGTACACCAGTCATTGAAAGTAGGCATGCAGGTGCAGCAGGCTGTGAAGAAAGCGAATGGTATGTTGGCATTCATAGCAAAAGGATTTGAGTACAAGAGCAGTGAGGTTCTACTGCAGTTGTACAGGGTCTTGGTGTGGCCACACCTGGAGTATTGCGTACAGTTTTGGTCTCCTAATCTGAGGAAAGACATTCTTGCCATAGAGAGAGTACAGATAAGGTTCACCAGACTGATTCCTGGGATGGCACGACTTCCATATGAAGAAAGACTGGATAGACTTGGCTTGTACTCGCTGGAATTTAGAAGATTGAGGGGTGATCTCATAGAGACTTACAAAATTCTTAAGGGGTTGGACAGGCTAGATGCAGGAAGATTGTTCCCGATGTTGGGGAAGTCCAGGACAAGGGGTCACAGTTTAAGGATAAGGGGGAAGTCTTTTAGGACCGAGATGAGAAAATCATTTTTCACACAGAGAGTGGTGAATCTGTGGAATTCTCTGCCACAGAAGGTAGTTGAGGCCAGTTCGTTGGCCATATTTAAGAGGGAGTTGGATGTGGCCCTTGTGGCTGAAGGGATCAGGGGGTATGGAGAGAAGGCAGGTACAGGATACTGAGTTGGATGATCAGCTATGATCATATTGAATGGCGGTGCAGGCTCAAAGGGCCGAATGGCCTGCTCCTGCACCTAATTTCTATGTTTCTATGTTTCTAAGAAAGGATGAATTTAATTTGGCATTGTGTGCAGCGCAGCCATCATGGACCAAAGGGCCTATTCAGATAGCAACATAGTCAGGATTGAACCAGAGTCTCTGGCACTCTACTGCTGTACCATTATGTCACCCCTGTTAAGAACTGAAAAATAATAATATAATATCCATTTATTCTGGATATTTAAAAGAAAAACAGCGATCTCAGAATCACACCACATAATTTAATACTTTTTGACTCAGTTGCACATCTCCCGGCACTATTTTGAATCTAAATTTAGAGCTCTGTCATACAACATTTCTTTTCCCCTGCTACTATATATACACACACAGCTCCCAGGCATTACTGTGGTTACATTGCCAGGTTATTTCTGAAATTGTAATACGGCAGTACGATGCCATTATACTGCCAAGTTCAATGGTTCAATAGTTTATTTATTATCACGTATACCAAGGTACAGTGAATTTTTTTTTGCATACTCACTATACATAAGCACAATATCCTGGTTAATATGGAATGTACAGAACAGCCCAATGAATGGCCATGCAAGAGTCTCCATTTTACAATCCCAGCTGCAGCTGGACACAAAGGTCCCTTTGCAGCCGTCGCCTCCATTCCAGTCGTTCTGCCAACCGTTGTCCCTCTCCTTGCATGGCCCTCTTCAGCCCTTGTTGACCGGGGGTGTATTTACCAGCAGCTTGAGGATGCGGAAGATAAGACCTTCGTACTTCTTACTGGACTTTTTGTCCAGCGTCCGCTGTCGTCTCCCTCCATCCTCCTCTCTGATTCCAGGTCTTTAGGGCGTGCAGGGACAAGCTTGGCAGCTTCCCCCGGGTGGGTTACAGGTTCCGCTGCGGGCGAGCTAGGCCTGTTGTTGGGATATGGCCGCAGCTCGTCGAAAACCAGGGACCTAGGGGCTCTGTTTGTTTTTTGCTCTATTGTGTTTTTTTTTTATTTATTGTACTTCTTTCTCATTATGTTTGTTATATTATCTATTGAGTACTGTGTTTACAAACCCGGTGTGCTGCTGCACATAAAAATTTCACTGCTCCTTTTCAATACATGACAATAAAACACTCTGGACTCCTGAAAACAAAGTTGTTCTCTCCGCCTCCAAGGAATATCACATCTTTAAGATACTTTGAGATGAAAATTAGTAATCTTAGAATTCTCTTGGTTCCGCTACATCCTCTGAAAGAATTGCAGTTATTCATGTTTGAGATTTGTGAGATTCTAGGAGTCAATTGCTACTGTAAAGGGGGACTCCTTAATTGCAGACACTCAGTTTAGTCTCTGTAGAGTTAAATACATTCAGTGGCAGGCATTTTTGATTTAGGAATGTTAAGCTTCTATTCTTTTTTTGGAGGATATAACCTTGTCATTTACTTTAAAAATAACTCAAATTTAAATGCACCAAGAACCAAATGAACAATTTATTCTACTCTGATATGATGAAAATAGAATGTAATGGCCTGTTCTACGGCCGCACGACTGACAGCGCCTACACTAGTTTGTCTTAAAAAAAAAATTTCTGTGCGTTTTAAAAGTTTGTGCAAATGTTCTCCGGTTTGTTTTATGTGGTGGGAGGGGGTGGGGGTGGATGTTTATGTTAAAATGTATTTTGTGTGTTCCGTTGCTTTTTATTTGTATGACTGACTTGGCAAAATAAATTCCTCGTATGTTGCAAAACATACCTGGCTAATAAAGTATTATTGTGATTGTATCTTCTTTTACGTGATATTTAAGGAAACCAATTGATTAACTCTCTCCTCATTCTACCACTGGTCCAAAGACATTTTGTTAGTCACAACATTATTTTTGCTCTGGCTTCAATGCACCCTGGAGCAATTATTTTCTTGTGTACATGACAAAAGTGATTTTTTTTTCATCTTTATTTTGTTATCAATTCAGCACAGAGTCCCAGACCCAACCAATTTCAATCAATGCAAAAGTGATGGTTATTTTAAAGTATGTGACTAAGAAAATTAATTGTGCAATTACTCAGGTATTTTAGTTCACTATATTCATCTTTGTAATTTTAACTAATTTTGCTTCATCGTTTACTTCAATGTAATCATTTGGCATCTTTTAATACTTAAATTATTTAAAACTATAAAAATTAGAGCTTTTACTTCCACTATGTCAAAATCATTTTGAGCCAGTCTCTTGTTTGCCCTGAAATACTATCACCTGCCTGTTCACCTGAAGGACTTCAGGAAGCAGAGAACTAGGAAGATGGGGCCTCCATATTTGCTTGCACACAGACACGTTCAATTGCCAACCTGGGAAACATGGATGGTAGCCCTGGGCATGAATGGAGTACCAAGCAGCAAGATATTATCCCTTATATCAATTCCTTGCAAACTCAGGTTCCATCCACGCTGAATGAATAATAGCCAATTGGAATAATGCACTAGCCAAGGCTCGATAAACTAAGGAAAGAGATAATTTTGCCTAAGAAACAGGAGCAAACGATAAATGCTCGTTGTCTCTTTATACTAAAATTGTTTAACTTTCCTTTGCAACGTGAAACCCAGTTCAGTGCAGACCAACCATGGATAAACAATTACATTACTTTAATAGATAACTGCATTACTTCAATACTTAGATGGCATCTATTTCCATGAAATACTTATGTCATGTTATCTATTAAACATTAAAGTCGTATAAAATGTTCCTGCATTTATCAGATGAAAACTCTCCTTCCTCTGTTAGACTGAGAAGTAAAGGAGAATTCTAGCTGTAATGAAAATTTGACAACTGGGATCAATTTCATAAACAAATCTATTATTTTGTTAAATATTTATAATAATCAATTCATATAATCACAGCCAAATACTAAATGCAAGCATATTCTATAACTAGGTCAATCTATCACACAAGTGTGAAATAAAGAATAGCTGCACCAGATCCAGTAGCAGAGCATCATGAGCACATCATGAAAATTCTGTGTAAATTTCTCAATAACTCACACCAAACATCAACATCCAATGAAAACCAAAGGAGATGAGTTCTGAACCTTTAATAACATGAGAAAAAGGAACGAGTAGCTGTATGTCTTCTCAATCAAGTTTGACATTTACTAAGTATATGGTTAATCTGATCTCGATCTCGCCTCCAATTTCCTGTCTCTTCCCAATCATCTTCCATTAATTTGCCAATCTTTATTAATTTTGTGTCCCCTGACCACTATCCTTTCTGATAAAATGGAAAGTTATTTCACCTTCCTTTCATAATTGAATTTTCTGACTGAAGCCAGAAATGCAGCAGTTAATTTCCATTTACATTTGATTTACATGTGTTCATAAACTTCTTGCCTATCACAGCAGGTTGAAGATGGCATGAGAACAGCTACTGTTAAATGACAGTAATTGGCTTTGGGACAAGGTGGGTTTGATTGATAGCTTCACCCAGCATTTCCCTGCTCAAATTGCTGTTTAACATTAATAGGGCACCTAAATAACTACAAAATATTAGTACTATTTCAAATTTATGCTCAGACCTTATCTTGAACATCCCTTAGTGGCCCTATTCCTACCTTCATTAGTCTTTTAGTTATGTGTGTTTTTAGAATATGTTAAAGAGCTTAATAAAAATAATAATTTTAATAATTTCTCTTTCCTTATCAAAATCTAATTGATCTCTTAACCTTTTCATATATATATTGTCATCCATTCATTTACTGATTGCATTTGAAGTGTTTTTGTTTTATTTGGTACTATAAAACAACAAAAATACATTTGGACAGGTATATGGATAGGAAAGATATGGGCCAAATGCAGGCAGGTGGGACTACTACCAACCTAGATGAGCCATCCTGGATGGCAGGGGCCAGTTAGGCTGAAGAACCCGTTTCCATGCTATAAGACTTTACAACTCTATTAGATTGAAAAATAGCAAAAGCAGATTCTACATTCAAAAGTCAGAAACTGTAAGCCAGTTAGAAGCTATTATTAAAAATATAATTCCAAGACACTTCAAGATATTCAGTCAAAGTGTACATGTTTTTTTTTTAAAGGGGGAATCATGTATGACCAATTTATTAGACAAGTGATTTATGCTATGCATAAGAGAATTGTTGTTACACTATATTTAGATTTGTGAAAGTCATTTCATAAGGTACTGCATCAAAGATTTTTTGCAAATAACAAAAGCCACGGTGAAGGAGATCATATTAGAGTGAACAGAAGATTGGCTGGCTAACAGGAAGCAGCATAGACATAAATGGGACTTTTTCTGGTCTGGAACCTGTAACTTGGGTTAAGTACTAGAGTCTCAAATTTTAATTATTTAAATGCAACTTCTATCCAAGAGTTAGTTACTAAATGATTCGTAGTCAAATCTTGGTGACAGAAGGCTTTGGAACTGGTTGCTTAAATTTGGGTTCCAAGATTGTTAACAATATTTTGTTTACAATTTATGTAAATAACTTAGATGAAACATTAATGGTATTGTTGCTAAATTTGCTGATGGCACCAAGGTAGGGAATAAAGGAGAACACATGAGGCTTCATAGAGATAAAGATAATTAAGTAATTGTGCAAAGATCTGTGAAAATATAAATTACATTATAATAACTAAATGGTGAGAGATTGCAGTGCACGGAAATGTCCTGTTGCATAATTCACAAAAGGTGTATACAGGTACAGTAAGCAATAAGGAAAACAAACCAAATGTATTACTGGGGAAACGGACACATAAATATGGTGGTTATGCTTCAGTCATACAAGCCACTTGTGACAGCAGATCTAGAGAACAGTGTACAATTTAGTGTTGGTCTTATTTGAGATGTATATTCATTTTTTGCAAGCAGTTCATGGAGGGTTTTCCTGAATGGATATGAGAAATGGATGAGACTTTTTATGAGGAAAGGTTGGAATGGGCCAAAGCTTCCACTGACACATGCTAGGCAGATAAATCCCATAGTCTCTGGCTCCATCTCCTGCAAAAACATACATACCATTTACATGGCCTCTTTAACCAATATCTGCCCTCTGTACTTCCTACCTTCTTGATTCATTAGTGATGTAATTGTCTTCAGCTGCTCAGATTGTTTCTCTACCATTCACTCCATCATGCCCTTCACTTTACCTTAAATTGATTTGCTTCTTCTATTCCCTAAATCCATTCTTGATTATTTTTATCTCTTTCAACGCCGTAGTTTCACCTTTGTAATTATATTGAAAACGCTACATGCATTTCATTATTCAGAAATTGCTTAAATTCATGTCAAATGAAAACACACTAACTTTGCTTTGTAAATTTGGAAAGCAACAAGTCTATTCGGGACTGCAACAAAACTGTTTTGGTGTTTTCCATTTCGTTTTTGCACTACAAAGCAGAATGACTCCCCCTAATGGGCAAGAGAGAGGTAAGAATAATTAATGAAAATAAGTGCTTCCAATGTACGTTTGAAGTATATGGCTTGATTTGTTTTGTATTAATAATTGTTATGTTTGTCATTTGAATTCTATTTAAAAATAACACGGTGTGCTCTGTCATAAGCAGATTATGACAGAGCACACCTCATGTTATAATAGCTTCTCCCACACCAGGCTTTAAGTAATTTATTTTTATATGCCGCCAGAATCATGCATTGCAGACACATTTATTTTGTTCAAGAACTGCATGAAATGATCACGTCCTGAAGCAGAAGATCTTGTTTATTATTTTTTCCCTGTAAATTGTAATTCATATGCTGCTATACTTGTATCAATCTGTGGCAATAATGGATTTTCTATACCAAGATTGCACAGACGAGGATAAAATGCAACAGTTGAATAATAGGTGGAAAATTAGATTAGAAATTGATCAGATAGTGCCAAGGAGATGCTGATTAAAATAACAACTGTCTTTGTTCAAGATATCAGCAAGATGTAATTTATCTTTATAAAACGAAGGAAAAAACTGAAGCATGGTCCTGACCTGAAACTTCACCCATCCCTTTTCTCCGGAGATGCTGCCTGACCCGCTGAGTTACTTCAGCACTTTATGTCTATCTTTATTATAAACTGCAGTCTCTGCAGTTCCTTGTTCTACACACACTATTTTCCAGTCAGGTCTCAGTTATTGCCACAATGTAATAATGAAGCTCACCCATCTCCTTTAATACACTTCATGCATTTACCCACATGGTCCAGTTTAAAGCTTTTAATTTCTTATTTTGGTACCATTTCTCTCTCCTAATGCTTTTTGCAGTTACTTACTTGTTTTAAGTCTGACTTTTCTGAACCCAACCCTGGTAAATTAATTTAAAACTCCTGCCATAGTGATAGCAAACCTCACTGCAAGGATATTGGTCCTGCCTCTGTTGAAGGTCTCTGAGCTAAAACATCTAAAACTCTTTTTCTTCCACAAATGATGCGTGACCCACTGACTGTTTCTGGCATTTTCTGTTTTTATTTCAGATTTCCAGCTTTTGCAGTTTTTGGATTTTCATCATGCAGGGTTTGATTGACATTTTTCCGTCTCTTTTCAATATGAATTTGCTCTTTTCCAATCTGCTGAATACCTATAGAATTTTGGAAAATTACAATCAACACATCTATTATCTCTGCTACTATTGCTTTTAGGAGCACGATGCAGACCAATAGGTCTTGAAAACATGTCAGTCCTTAGCCCAATTAATTTGCGAGAATGTTTTAAGTGATATAATTTTTTTTATAATTATAAAAAAAAATTATATCACTTAAAACATTCATAATTATGATTGGAATTTTTTTTGGTGCCGTACCATGAAAAATGATTCAAAATAATTATTAAGAATCTGCCTTTTCCTATTTCCCATTATTACTCTCCGCTCAACAATTTCAGCTGCTGACCAATTACTGTTGAATTGGAATATACATGGTTGTTAAATTACATACAAATAAATCTCTGAAGCAGATTTTCTGCACTCAGCACATTTTCACTTTCGTAATGTTTGAAAATAAAAGATGCCAGGGAGAATTTCCTGGGCTTCTTCAAAGTAACACCATAACATATTTGCCATCCGCCAAGGATAAAGAGACATTTCTTTAACATTCTAACTGGAAGTTGTCACCTCAGTTGTGTATTGAAACGCAATTCTGGAGTGGGACTTGAACTCAGACATTGACTTGAAAGTAAAGGAATTTGCAGTCAGAACATATCAGAAATATTAACCAATAACTAAAATGAAAGATTGGCATCAAAACTCAATAATTAAACGCAAAGAATAAATTCAGCTGACATCATTGTCAAGTCAAAGGGAAACTGGAAGTAATCAAATACCTCGTGTAATATTTTGATAGAGATGGCACCCACAAAACGTTTGCGATGCAAAACACTATCCATAAAAATTAAGTTATCATACATTGTAAACATGTTAAACATGCAACAGAAAATCATTGGGGGAGTATAAATAAATTAATTCATTTTGGGGTCTATTCCTTTTAAATCAGTAAATATTTATCATAAGAAGCGAATATCAAGAGCAGTCAATGAAGATGCTCGTGTGATGAGCCATGATCGCATTGAATGGCGGTGCTGGCTCAAAGGGCCGAATGGCCTAATCCTGCACCGATTGTCTATAGTCTATTGTTATTCATGCACAATTGTGTCTGGACATTTGCACATCCCTGTGAGCAGATAGTAATGCTTCAACGCAACAGCCACAGCAATGGCAAACGGGAAAATTGAGAGACAAGAGCTCACTAAGTTAATCACATACAATTCTAATTGCATTACAGTTGTTTACCGTATTTTGTAATTGAGAGAAAATCGTGAATCGTGAGTAGTGAATTGTTTATGGCCATTTCTGCGACAATTTGCATCTATCTAGAGACTTAGCTAGGCACTTCCATGCAAAAGTCCAAAAATCCCAATGCAAGTTTCACATCTGTTCTGCACATCATTAAGTTAGTTCCTGTGCAATGCTCTTTTAGGACCAATGCAGAGGTTCTTAGAACAATCTCAGGAATAATCACCATGCACACGCACTCTCAGAGCAAACATATTTTAGTAACGCAAACAAGGAAAGACCTGGATAAATCCTTTACTTATTCTTAATCCTCTAGGGCCCCTTTACCCCAAGACAACTGTGGTAGGCCTCCTAATCAATCCTCAACCACAGGGAATTGTTGAGCAAGGCAATGATCACACAACTATAGGCCCCAATGAGGCAAAGCAGTTCTCGTAACCCTTTCGCCACCTGACCTTCCACTCACACCAAATACCCTTAATTCACAAGGCCCAATCAATTCCGACTATACTTCCCCCTGATTCTTTCACAACCTTCCTCCATTCACTTTTCCCAGGCAAAGATCTTCCAGATCTTCCATCACAGTTCAAACCATTCACGATTAGCCTGAAATCTTAATTCTGTTGCTCAAATGCTGCCCGATCTGTTGACGACTCCTGCATTTTCTGTTTTCAGTTTAGATTTTTAGCATTTGCACCTTTTTGATTTTTAGAATGAACTTCTTGCAATATGAACAATATGAAGTCTGGTATGAGAAGGCTCTTCCATTCTTCTGGGAATGTTAAAAACAGGACTGAACAGCATTAACATATTATTCATAGTTAATTTTACAACTGTCAGCTTAAAGATGTGAGTGAGGGAGGTGGGTAAATGTACTTGGAATCTCGATAGACACATTTAACATTTAATTATCTTGGATCAGCATGCTTCTGCATAGCTAAAGGCAACGCCCAATAGCAACTGCACAGGTTAAAACATCTTTCACTTTTTCTTTTATGACGAAGTTAAGAACATGCGAATATAATGCAACTTACCTGAGCCATCCCATTCACCCAGGTTGAAGCCCTAACGTCCCATCACTTTTACCCTGTAACTTGCAACAAACCAAAAAATACAACTGCACCCTCCATGGGGCTTCTCTGCCTGGACACAACAGACTGCATTTCAATAAATGCATGGCTCACATAGTCTCTTGAAATCACAAGGCAACATTCGCTGCTCTGGCCACCCCCTCCCCTCCCCCCCAATTGTGTAATGAAGGTCATATGATGTGCCCATCATTTCTAAACCATGACAGCTGCTTACGTGGGAAGGAAAGATCCTTTAGTGGCAAGGTCTTCCACAGATCCTAAATACCGCCAAGTTCACTCAAAATAAACCATGATTAAAGCCTCAAAAATCTGACACTCTTTTGTTGCTCACTAAACTATTTCTCCTCTGCTTACCACCCCCATTCTAGCTTTAGCCTGGAAAATTTAATAAAGTTAACCCCATAAATGTCAAACATTCCAGAGAAATTATTTTTGCTTAGAAATTACTCATAAATTCAATAAATGTGCTTGTTACAATGCTAGCAGGACCTCAACCCCAACAAAATTTAGGATATTCAAAAAGTAACAAATCATTGTCAAGCATATGTGGATTCAAAGAAAACCCTTCTATGCTGTTTAAAAATGATTTAATATGATAACAGAACCTACAGGGTTAGTCCTTTGTGATCATTATTAAGAATGTATCATTGTATGTAGCAGCTATTAGAACAGGACAAACAAAAGGTTCATACAAACAGACCTCACAATGCTCAGATCACAAATGCAAATGTTTGTTATTAATATACTAGGCTAAGACTTGGCCTATGAATAAATTCATCCATAGGCACTGTTCATTTATTACAATGTCAAAAATTACATTCCTTGGCCTTGTATTTATTTCAGTAAGAAATCAGACTAAATCTTAAACAAACTACTTAGTACAGAGATGAGAAAAAAAGATTAATTTAGAGATTTGTGAACCTTCGGAATGCTTTATTTTGTTATTGTTTAGACTGAGTATTCCACAACACAATGAGGAAAACTGCTTAACAAAACAAGATCAAATGCAATCCAAGTCCAGAACCAGGATCACAGTTTCTGGGCACAGAATACGTTATTTAGAATAGAGCATTTATTTACCAAATCGGTGAACTCTTTACTGCATAAGACTGTGGAGGTCAAGTAATTAAACATATTCAAGAAGCAGGTAGGTGTATGTCTTAATGCTAAAAGAACAAGAGGACACATGGAGAAGGTAGGAACAGAAAGAGTGATCAGCCATGATTATGTTCAATGGTGCACTCGTCTCAAAGGACTTCTGTTACTATTTTCTATCTTTTTACGTTTCCATTATGTAGAAATTAATTCTCTGCTCTATAAACCCAGCTGCAAAAGTTCTGATTTAATAGTCCTTGGATCAGCCACATTCAAGAGTTTAGAAACGTTTTGTTAATAGTGCCAAGTATACCCACAGCTTTTGCTTCTCAGAACAAAGTGATGCTTTCTAAGATACATTTCACTAAACAAAGAATCATTTTAAGAATGTGCCGAGTTAGAAATAGTTGCAAATTAACACTATTCTAGAAGAATTCCTAATTCCTGCGCTCTAACTATACATTCCATTCTTTCTCCAGTACTTACAGCCACTCATTTGTTAATTTTGTCAAACACAAAAATAAAGAAGAGTTATCCTAAACAATATATCATTTTTGTGATTGTTGTTATAATTAACATGGCGACTGCATTTAACATTCAACTATTTAGTGACTCGACTATCCTTGTGCACACCTCAGTCTTTTTTATTGTTCTTACCTAAACTTTGGATCTTCAAAAACCCTGATGTTCCTGTCCAAAAATCACTTCAAGTCCCCTACTTGTTCATTTACAATGAATTCTGGGACCCCTCAATTTTGTTTAATTGCTGCCTTGGCTTCAAATCCCTGTAATGTCCCATCTCTCCCCAACACTACACGGCTGCAGGGCCTGTAGCCCTTCAGGCACTCTGGAACATGGGTAGGTGTGTAATCAGAGATAGGGTAAGTGTGCATGCCAGTGATGCACACTTACCCACAAAGAAAGAGCTAAGGATGACAAAGCATCCAAGGTATGTGGTCTGAGTCTAGGATCAGTAAGCAGCAGGCAGGATTTGGGAACCTGGGTAGATCAGAGCCAGGAGTCAGGAAGGATGATGGCATTGTGGATTAGTTGGGCAGCTGAGCTAGGGTTAGAAATGTGAACCACTTGTGGTGCCAGGACCAGGGGTTAGACAGGAGCATAGTTTGCAGCTGGGTCCACAGGGGATTTGTGGGGAGGTACGTGTGAAGCGGAGGTAGGTGTGAAGAGGCTGGTGCACAGTACTGTGGGTGACTTATATATATAGCCATGAGTAAGATTCCAAGATCAACAGCGCCGGGCGAGCCTTGGGTGTGAGAGGAATACAGGCGCTCTATAAACATGAATTCAGGGTCTCTCTGACATCATGTTTAAGGATGTCACAGAATGATTGCACGGCATTCTGAATTTTGGAATAGGATAGGTCAGATGACTGCTTAGTTGAAGCTATCATCCAAAAAGGAAGAGTTTAGATTGCTAGATCACTGGGACTGCTTCTTGAGAAGGTCAGTTACATCTAAACAACACAGGTCCAAAAAGTGTGGGATTGCTCGTGTTGTTATAAACTAATCTGGCAGAAGAATGGGACACAAAGAGGAGAAGTTGGGAATGAGGAATATACAAGGAAATAGAAGGAAATAGAAAATTAATTTAATCCAGTGGACAGGGTACTGAGACGTTGCAGGAGTCGAGATATAGCCAATAACAGAATACAAATTAAGTCAGTCTCAGACCTCCCAACTATCCCGCTTTTGGCGGGATATTCCCGCTTTTTAGGTTCCCTTCCCGCCATTCCGATTTGTACCCTAATTATCCCGCTAAATTGTTCCTCCCGTGGTGAACGCCGGCGCCATGTGTCCCCGGTTTGCCGGCCCGCGCGATCAGCGGCACTTTGCCGGGCCCTAGTGGCCGCGCGTGCGCAGTGGGGGAGGGTTGCCGGGCCCCAGTGGCCGCGCGTGCGCAGTGGGTGGAGGGTTGCCGGGCCCCAGTGGCCGCGCGTGCGCAGTGGGGGAGGGTTGCCGGGCCTGGCGCCATTTCGAGCCACGCCACGCCCGGCCCAGAGCCCGGGCGGCGCCGGCCCGCGCGATCAGCGGCACTTTCTTGCCGGCAGCCGGCCGCTCGCGGCAGCCCCATCACCGGGCCTCCCCCCCCACCCCCACCCAGTGCGGAGGCGCAGACCCGCCGGCAACCTTGCCAAGTGCGCATGTGCCGCACCCGCCCGCCGGCAGCCCGCTGATCTGCACCAGTGCGCAGGCGCATAGCCGCCGGCAACAACCCCAAGTGAGAGAAATGAAGGTGAGTCTAGTGCCAAGTTTATCAAAGTTTAACAAAGAATTATAAATGTTTCAGCATACATGTACCTTTTTCACATTTTGGCATTTAAAATACTTCTTCACAATTTAGAATTTGTGACATGGGACCCCGAATAGGGCGCCGCGACATATTATGAATTTTCATTTAAAAATATGAATTTTGAGGGGAAATATTATGAATTTTGACAATCAAATGTTGGGAGGTCTGCAGTCTAGTCTGCAGGGCACATGGGATGGAATATATGGCTGGAATGCAACTATTTTCATGCAAGGCGTGCAATAGTAATACACATGAACTGAGGATGCCGATTAAAGCACGGGAATGTAACACTGCAACTATCACAGATGTTGTTGAAAAGCTGGATAGGTATGATAATATCATTCCAGGGTATGGAAAAACACAAAGCAGGGGAGCAACTCAGCCGGTCAGGAAGCATCTCTGGAGAAGATGGATAGATGCCGTTTAGGGTCAAGACCCTTTTTCAGACCCTGGAGTGGAATCTTCAGGACAATGAGGACAGAGGATATTATAGAAGCTTCTTCAAATGAGGTACATGGGTGGAACATAGAAACAAAAGAGTGTGATCATTTTTCTGTGGCTTTACTATATACCTCTATACACTGTGTGGGTGACAGGGGAGCAGATATGCAAGCCAAATCACTCGTATAAAAACGATAGTCAAATGCCAGTAGAAAATCTCACTTCTCTGCACTGAGTTGGCCAAAGTTTAAAAAGCTTATAAAAAGTCAGAATTGTTAAAGTGCTTCCAGGAGCACCTATTGTGCCAGTATGTGGATAGCCCTACCACAGAAGGGATAGTACTGGATCTATTATTTGGGCTAGATAAGAGAAAATAAATGGGCTAAATGGCTAGGTAAGAGAAAATAATATCAATGGAGCAACATTTCAGTGACAGAAACCATAAGTTTAAAATGTTATTAAGGAGAAAGACAAGAATAGACTGGTAATTCAAATCCTGATTAAGGAAAGGTTGATTTCAACATAAAGGACCTGACAAAAGTGGACTGGGAGCAGCTGCTTGCAGGTAAATGTTCACACAACCACTGGGAGTCAGTCAAAAATGTAAGTGAGTCTTAATTCTTGAGAGCGAGTACAGGAACATGCTTCTGGAACGGCAAAAGACAAGGCCTAGATCCAGGATGTCAAAAGGATATTGATAGTTAGAAATAAAACGATTTATAGCACCTCTAGAAAACTGAAAACATGCGGGCTGAAGAGTTTTAAGTTCCCATGCTATATGACTGCCTTCTGGGGTACGGTCTTGAACTTCCTTTAATGTTCCTGGACATCAGATATTTTCTATGACACTCTAAAGCTTTGGCTTTTTTTCCCCATTTGCAGTCAGCCAGATCCTATTTTATTTTCTTGTCTCACAGGATTTATAAGTAAACTTTCTGTCCTTGTAAATAACGGATAGAAAAATCACACACCCCCGGGACATAATTTTCAAATGTGTTCTTTGGACTTTTCCAGGAGCACAGAAGGAGAAAGTTTTTCCTTCAGTATACTGTCTGCCGAGTTATATAGCCACAACAGTTAATAGACAAGCTAAAATTACCTAAACATAAAAACGTTTCCAATTAGATAATTCCCATAAACTTCAAAAGTTCATTCAATATTTTAATCAAATCTAAAGTTGTGTATTTGAACTGTTCTTCCTCATGAATAGCTAATCATTGCCTTTTTATTGTGTAAACTATCTCAAAGTGTTTTATGGAAACTCAATCAAATTAGAACAAATTCTAGCCTGAAGTAATAAAAGGTCTAAACAAGGAATTTGGGAGCACCCACATAGCTGAAGAAGTTATTGAAGAAAACAGAAACCATAATGAAAACTGAAAGGCAAATCAATAAGATATCCTTTCCTTCTTAAGCCTTTTCCAATCACAATCTCTAAACAAAATCTAACATAAAAAAATGCACAAAATGTATTTTTGGCTTTGGTATATTATTGTCAATTGTACTGAGATAGTGAAAAATGAACATATTAATTGTTACAATATTAGCCCAGTTCAGAATGAAACTGCTGCATTCTAGGAAGTTCCAACTTCTTTCTTAAGAGCCTGTCCCACTTACCCGATTTTTTCGGTGACTTGCTGGCACCCGTCATAGTCGCAGCAGGTCTCCGAAAATTTTCAACAGAAAAAGGCATGACTCTTTGGGCGACTACTCTCCACTAAACAGGGGTCACGTGTCGACATGTCGCGGGTTGACGCCTGTATGGTCTTGAGTAGTCGCCCAAAGTGTCGTACCTTTTTCTGGTCGCCGCTGGATTTTCAACATGTTGAAAATTTTCATTGACCTGCTGTAACTATGATGGGTGTCAGCAGTCGCCAAAAAAAAAATCGGGTAAGTGGGACAAGCCCTTCACTGAACTGCAAGTTCAACGCACAAAGGCAATAAATTACACCAGACTTGCAGAATTTCATAGGCTGTGACTTTTTACTCAAACCATACCAGGAAACAGTCAAACTGAAAATCATGTCACGTTCCATGCATGGACAATCTTGCTGATAAATTATTTTCTAAAAAAAAATGTATGTTCCAAAGTCAGATTATGGAGTGAAAAAGTAAATCTGCAGCCATTTTCATCAATTTTCAGAACACCAACATTTTCAATCCACAAGCCGTAGAGTCAATGTTAAGACTTCCTGCCAATAAGAATAAAAATGTACTAGCCATGTGCAGTAACATTCACAGAGGAAGTAAGTGCAGCACAGTGGCGCGGCGGTGGGGTTGCTGCCTTACAGCGCCCGGGTTCGATCTTGACGAGCTTGTACATTCCCCCGGTGACTGTGGGATTCCTCTGGGTGCTCTGGTTTCCTCCCACACTCCAAAGAAATGCAGGTTTGAAGGTCTCTTTGCTTCGGTAAATTGTTCCTAGTGTCTAGGATAGAACTCGTGTTCGGATGATCATGGTCGGCACGGACATGGTGGCAGAAGGCCCTGTTTTCACATTGTATCTCTAGGCTAATCTAAAAAAACTATAAGTAGAAGGCAAAGCAGAGAATGCAACATAGAGGGAGATCAAAACAAACCAGAGTGGGACATATAGAGCTACAGAAAATGAATGACAAGAAGAAAACAAAACAACCAAGATGGAAATACTTTTTTTTAAAAACATCAATTTGTTTTCATATTCTAAAACTATACTTATAACCACTTACTAGGAGGTTACAGTACAGGGGAAAGACACCTTATGTTAACTAGCACAGAAGGGGAAATCATGGCTAACTTAAATGTAAAATATTCAAAAAATAATTGATCACTGTGGTAATAAAAATGAAGGAAAATGTCATTATGATAAAGCATTTGTTCATTCAAGAATTACTCAGAAGATATTCTCAAGACCATTTTTGAAAATGTTCTTTAGTTTTCAACAGAGCACTGGACACATTCCTGGCAAACTTTCAGCAATGACACCCTTACCAAGCATAGTACAAGTATCTGGTCTTCACTGTAAAGAATATTACAAGCTATCCAGCTCATAATCTCTGCAGCCAACTGGACTGAAACATTCTGTGCACTGCCCCCACCCCACCCAATCCTAACCAGCACCATCTTCAACATTCACACTGAACAATTAATATACTATGGCCTAATTCTTCACATGTGAACTCAACAAGATCCCTACTTTGTCCTGCCTGACCCGACCACAATGGTTTCCCACAGGATAGGAAAGACATTTCATCATCACATGAATGTACTCCATTAAAAACAAAATTTGAGTCTAGTTGAAGGGTAGTTTGTGGAATTCCAAGCACTGAGTAGAATGCTTGTTTCTCTCACAGGGGGGATATAACTTCATGAGGCAAACAGCCACAAGTACAACTATTCAGCACAAAGCAATAGTCGGCATTTTGTAACCATACAGTTCACAGTGACCCTTTGTTATTAGTGTACTGGTATCATATTCTCATGTGGAATTGCACACCAAGAACTGAATTTCTACATCTTCTTAAAACAAATATCAAAGTTATTTGAAATATCATCTTCTACTCATTGTTTCTGACAATATTTTCATCTGGTGGCGGCAATGCAAATTATAACCTGCAGTTTTGTTGAGTGCTGAAATGCAAGTTAACAGTTGCCATAGAGCCAAAAGTGCAAAAATAGAAAGTAGCACCAGTAGTTGGCAATTTCTGAAAATTAGTTGTCCTATTTTTTTCATGCACTTTTCATGTTTAAATCTTGGCCCAATTTGGATTAGTATCTATTCTCTTAGCCAATTTATGGATTCAAGGTGAAGGGGGACAGCGGGGGGGGGGGGGGGGGGGGGTTAGAGGGAACGGTAGGACATTTGCTAGTTTGCTTGTATTACTATAGGTTTTTTTTCAAACTATGGTACAGGCAAGGTTTACACTTCACCTATCAAATCTTATTGGTGATCACAGGCAGCAAAAGGGGGAGGGGGAGGGGGAGGGGGTGGGGGAAGGTGGCATGAAGATTTAATAAATAACAAGTTGAATTATTAGAATTTAACTGTTCAATGACAATCTATCCCAGGATAATGAATCAAAACGAGATTTGTAGGAGCAACGGTTCAGGGAATGACGTTATGCAAATAACACAGTAATCATGTCAAGACCAAAAGGTTGAATCACTCCAGGAAGTGTATGGTCACGAAAGGGACTGAACCGGTAGTTAGTTTCACCCCAGGTAAACTCAATTTTCAATGTGCAATGTTGAAAAAAGTGGTATATAATCAACAAACACAGGTATCCCTATTGGAAGTATGTACAATTAAGAAAGGCATAGGAAGTGTAGATAGTCGGAGTATTTTCCCCATTTTTCTCCGATGGAAACGTCAACCATCTAAAGATGACTGGAGAGAGGGTGGAGGGGAATATAAATTCCGTCAAGATTTTTTTTTACACAGAGAATGGTTGATGCATGAAATGTGTTGCTGGGGAGTTGGGGGGGGGTAGAAGCAAATTCAATGGCAACATTTAAAAGGCTTTTACATAGATGCATGAACATGCAGGGAATAAAGGGCTTTGACCCAGCAGGTGGATTAGTTTAATCATGGTCGGAACAGACATCGTGAGCCAAAGGGCCTGTTCCTGCGTTGTACTTCTCCATATTCTATGTTCTATCTGTTTTCAATCCTTGAAGCTACAGGCTAAATCCGGACAATAAATCACTGTCTGCGACTACAAAAATTCAAAAAGCAAAGCATTATTTTGGAGATCCTTTGATCAGGGAGGCATTTGTATAACAGTTAGATCATGTAATGCAACCAACCGATGAACAAATCCCGAACTCTGTACTGCAGGTACAGCAGGTAGTGAAAAATGCAAATGGCATGTTGGCCTTCATAGCGAGAGGATTTGAGTATAGGAGCAAGGAGGTCCTACTGCAGTTGTGCGGGGCTCTGGTGAGACCGGAGTATTGTGTGCAATTTTGGTCTCCTAATTTGCAGCAGGACATAATCAAGGAATATGGGGAGAAAGCAGAAACGGGCTCTGATTTTGGATGATCAGCCATGATCATGTTGAATGGTGGTGCTGGTTCGAATGGCCTAATGGCATACTCCTGCACTTATTTTCTATGTTTCTATATGGATTTATTCCATGTGCAAATTCCACGTGGACAAAAATGGGTGATGCTTGGCTAGAGCATATGACTGGGAAGAAAGATGGAAGGACAAGAAATTGATCTAAAGTAAACAGAGGGAGTGGAAACACAGAGGGAGTGGAATCACAGGAGGTAAAGGTAACCTAAAATTGTAAAATTGACAGAAAATGTGGTGTTGTTCCTCTAGTTTGCATTGGTCCTCACCCTGGCAGTGCTGAAGGTTGATGAAAGATCGGTCAGTGTAAGAATGGGAATGGAGTTAAACTGGCATGCCACCTGGAATTCACAAAAGCTATTGAGGACATAATGTAGGTGTTCTGCAAATGGGTCACCATCACGGTCTTGTCAATGATGACTTTAACCTTAATATTGTTTTATGGTGGCATAAGAATGATGGGAGGATAAAAGTTTTTTTTTTAAATAAATCCTACAGAAAGTATTGCAAATAATGGCACTGCAATGATAGAGATGGGAAATAAATCAAATTGAAATCTTACCTCTTACACTTAGTGTACAGCTTATTTGTTAGAAAAATAAAGATGAATAATTCATGTCAAGAAACATCTACAATAGATAAATGTCATTTTACAGATTGTAAGAGTAGTAACATTCCGCTGAAGGATTAAGGCTGGAGGAAATAATAGTGCAAACTCCCTATCTTCCGTAACATCAATTCACTATGGAGCAACTCACTTCAGTTATTATAGATTATTGATAAGGATTATAAACCTTCCAGCAAAAATGTCGTCTTTTGCTTTATTCACTTAAAATGTCAGCAGTAACTTAAAATTAACCATTTTTGATTATCATAATATCTGCGTCGATGTAGAAAACCACTCATACATATATATTTCAGGTTAAATTCCATTGGGAAAAAGACTAAGCTTAAGTGGGCTGGAGATAGATATTTTAAGAGTAGTTAACTATTTACCAATTGCTGTAGTAACGATGACAGTCACCATGACTGTCTAATCAAATAAAAACAAATAAAATCCACCATATCCAAGTGATACAGAAAAAATGATAGTCACTTTAATTCAGATTAAAAGGTCATGAGTAGAGCCAGAATGTTTAGGTGCTAAAAAACTCTGAAATAGGCAGGCAAAAAGGCATAATAAAATTACAAAAGAGGCACGAATAAGGCATTTATTGACAAAAATAGCATAAAAAGGCATGTATTTCCACCACCAAAATAAAAATGATAATATAAAGGTATTCTACATGAAATGACCAAAGTTGCCTGGTTGCACATAATTACTAGCATTTATTTCAAATTATCTGGTGTTAAACTATGCCGTCTACTTTAACTAAATCAGGTAGGACTTTGCATGCTTTTGCCAAACAACTTGGGCTCACAGACCCATGGAGACATACATTTCCCACGACTAAATTATTTTCATTTTTTTCCCACGTGCACCGCACCTATACCCGTATAGACTTCTTCCTCTTAGATAACGGACTGCTCTCCAAAATCAAATCCAGCGAGTATCATAGTATCGTGATATCAGATCACGCTGCGACTTCCCTCGATCTCCAATTTCGTAAACGAACTAACCCCTTTAAACAATGGAGGTTCCACTCCTCATTACTAGCAGAGGCTCACTACAAGCAATTCTTGCACTCCCAAATCATTTTATATTTTGAGCAGAATGACATAGAAAGAGGTATACTCTGGGAAGCTTCAAAAGCCCATATTAGGGGCCAACCTATCTCTTTTGTCTCCAACCTGAAAATAGCCGAGACGTCCCAAATGGCAGACTTGTTACGAAAAAAAAGGACATTGATGATAAATATGCATCTGACCCAGGCCCCAATTTTTATAAAGAACGCCTTAGGTTACAAACAGACTTTGAACTCACGTCTACTAATAAAGCTGAGCTACGACTGCTTAAATCTAGGCAACACTTTTTTGAATCTGGGGATAAAGCTGGGAAGTTTCTGGCCTATCAGGCCAGAACCGAGGTGACTTCACGGCTAATTCCAGCCATTAGATCTAGCTTAGGGGAGATCCACACTGATCCTCTTAGAATTAATGAAGCATTTGCTAAATTCTACGCTGAACTATACGCTTCCGATTGTCCTCCCACTGCAGATGACATGCTCCGTAGTATGACGTTTCCCCGAATTGACAATGAAGCCACGAGAGACTTGGGTGGTCCCATAACTGTTGCTGAGGTCCAAGCAGCCATCATATCATTGCAAACAAACGACACACTGTCGCCCCACTTCCCCCTTCAGAGAGGTACCAGGCAGGGTTGCCCATTATCACCACTCCTGTTTGCTGTTGCGATAGAACCCTTGAGAGTTTGGGTACGCTCAGAGAACGGCTTTAAAGGTATTACACGGTTTGACACAACTCATAAAGTCTCATTGTATGCGGATGACCTGCTTCTGTACATCTCGAATCCAGTCAGCTCTCCCTGTGATTACGAATATTTTAGAACGGTTTGGTGCGTACTCTGGTTATAAACTTAACTACAAAAAAAGTGAGCTATTACCAATTAACTCATTGGCAAAGCAGCTCCCTCGCTCTTTAGCCTCGTTTAAATGGGCAGAGGACGGGTTTCGCTACCTCGGAGTTTTTATCACAACACCTATATCTGATATGTTCCGCACAAACTTCCTGCCTCTGGTTGAGAAAGCTGAAAGAGACTTTGACCGCTGGTCAGTTTTAACATTATCCCTCGCGGCCCGGATAAATCTGGTCAAGATGGTCGTCCTACCCAAATTCCTGTATTTTTTCCAGCATGTCCCTATACTTATCACTAAATCTTTTTTTGATAAATTAGAAAGGACAATATCTAAATTTTTTATGGGGTAGCAAACCGGCTAGAATTCGAAAGACGATACTACAGTCTCCTAAGAGTGACGGCGGTTTGGCACTTCCTGACTTTAGGCGATACTATTGGGCAGCTAACTTGCAAAAAATCCTGCATTGGATGAATGATGATTGCGACCACCTACCGATCTGGGTACACATGGAAAAGGCGAGTTCACGTCTCCCTTTGCGGTCTGTTCTATGCTCCAAACTCCCCATTTCTACAACATCTGTGGGTGCAGGTCCAATTGCTTCCCTCTCGCTCAAGATATGGAGTCAACTCAGGAAAAACTTTGGTTTACAAGGCCCTTCCATCTTGACCCCACTGCTTAAAAATCACATCTTTAAACCTTCAAGTACAGACTCCGCATTCAAAACCTGGCATTGTAATGGTATCAGTCGTATCAAAAACCTATACAAGGATGGCATTTTTTCGACCTGTGCGGAGCTTTCGTCCAACTACAACCTCCCAAACTCCCACCTTTTCTGTTTTTTCCAGATTAGGGATTTTGTGAAGAAGATATTCCCTCACTTCCCAAATCGCCCCCCTGAAACCCTGACCTATTCCATCCTCGCTCTAGATCCCAACCGGAAGAAATGCATCTCTTTTTTGTATAACTTGGTAGGGTCGGTAATATTGAATCCTCATACCTCATTAAAAGCTGCATGGGAGGGCGAGCTGAATATGAAACTAACAGACCAGCAATGGGACTCTGCCTTGGATTTGAGCCATTCTTCCTCCATATGTGCCCGTCCAGTGCCTAATCCAGTGCAAAGTCCTTCATAAAGTCCACTACACAAATGCAAGATTATCTAGAATATACCCCGCTGTCAAGGACACCTGTAACAGATGTAATCAATCCCCTGCCAACCATAGCCATATGTTTTGGTCTTGCCCTAAGCTGGCAGTCTTTTGGAGGAGTGCTTTCGACGTGATAAGCAGAGCCTATGGCCAGACTATTCCTCCAAACCCACTGTCAGCTATTTTTGGTACTCCCCCCAACACCAACCTCTCTGTTGCGTTGAAGCGGGTCCTGGCTTTTACAACCTTGTTAGCCCGGAGACTGATCTTGCTTAACTGGAGGCTTACCTGTCCCCCGACACACGCCCGCTGGATCAAGGAGGTGCTCTACAATTTAAAGCTTGAAAAACTTAGGTTTTCTCTCAAAGGCTCTACCATGACATTCCTAGATTCGGGTGGATTAAGGGGGGGTTAGGGTAAGGGCTTTGAGGGTCGCTTACATACTGTTGCACAATTATGTCCTGACTATCACTGTCACTTATCATTGTAAGTATGCAAATTGCTGTGAAATTCAAATAAAAAGATTTAAATAATAAACTATGCCATCTGTCAGACAGAATATGCTTCAGTAGTGAAAAACGTCTTTCTACCTCAGCTCAGGTCACTAGTGCATACCCGAAACAAGCAACAGACTATATTCATGTCAATATCTTGTGCAACTACCTTTGAGAATTTTGGCTATGTTTTGTATTTCTTCAAGATCTTTGTTAGCTAAAATCACTCTCTCACATTTTCCTTGCATATATTTACCTACATCGCCAGGAATTTTACAAATATCGTCAGTTACTTTGTTGAAAACCTGCAAGTTATTTACTAATATTTCACCACGTTTCTCAAGGGAAGTGATAGCTTGTGGGAAGTTTGCAAAATTGGAAGCAAATAAACACAGGATTGTGGTGGAAGGACTTTTTCGGCACAATTTCACTGACGATCCTGACTGCAGCAGATTCTTCTTCTTCAAAACAGTTGATGATTTATTTTATCTTTTCAAATTTTGCAGCATAGTATAGTACGGCAGAGAGCCTAGTCAAAACAGACTGAGGAGGTAGCGGAATCTTGGGTGCCATTTCCTTGAACAACTGCACACGTGACGGTGCTTTGAGGAAGATTTTCGTGACATTGGAAACTAGGCGATATGTGCTTGACAATTCGATGACGTCCTTGAGCTAAGCATGTTAAATGCAACATTTTGGGGAATAAAACTTCAAGACCAGCTTTTTTCATGGTACGGCGCTGCATCATTTACAAACAGAATATTCTCATGTTTTATACCTTCTGGCCAAAGTGAATATGTAAACAACTGAGCAATAGTTGCACTGTTTGACTTCTCTAATACTTCTGATGTCAACAAATACTCCTTTGATGGTTGACCTGTCTCCAGTGTACCGATGACCACATTGGCAACCTATCTCCCCACAGCATCAGTTGTCTCGTCTATTGAGATCCATGTTTCATTGCATGCAACTTCATCTCTAATTTTTTGCACAACAATGTTGAAGTTGCTGTCAACATAATTTTTTGGTAACGATGACTCGCATGGTATATGTTCCTCTGTGTATTTCTCTAAAAAACCTCTGAGAGATTTGTTTTCCTATTTTCACGGTGGAATTGCAGCATCAATGAATGCCTTGCACAGATCACTCGAAAACTCCGATTTGCGACTGGTGTCAGCAGTAAATATAGTGAGGAGACAAGCTTGGGTATTTCGCTTCAGTAGTCGACACCCCAGCGGTATCAACATTGACTTCTCTAATTTTAGATTGCCCTTGTCTTCTCCCTCCTCCCCCTCACCCTTCCCAGCTCTCCTTCTAGTCCTATTGTCTCCACCTCTTCCTTTATTTTTCCCGCCCGCCCCCCCCCCCCCCCCCACATCAGTCTGAAGAAGGGTCTTGACCCGAAACGTCGCCTATTCCTTCTCTCCATAGATGCCGCCCCACCAGCTGAGTTTCTCTAGCATTTTTTGTCTACCAACTTTTCCAGCATCTGCAGTTCTTTCTTAAATATATCTTGGAGAACACTGAACCAGCGGCCAGTGGCATGAACGAATGAACGACCGATGGCAGTGCCCCCGGTTTTGCCCCGGTGGTGGAAATTTTATTGTAAGTTATACTATGTTAACACGTTAATAATAACTTATTAATATTAACATGTTAACATAGAAAATGTCATTGTAATCATGGTACAATTAGAGAAAATAGCACGACCTTTTAGCAAAACGGCAAAAAAAGGCTGATTTAGGCTCTCGATTGTGAAAAAGGCATTATCTTGGTGAAATCATCAAAACAAAAGGCATGAAAAGGCACATGGCATTTATGGCAAAATCCTGGCTCTAGTCATGGGCATTTAAATAATTAATCTTCCTCATTTTGATAAGCTAAATAGAATTTTGATGAGAATCTTGAAATATTTGTGACATTTTAATACCGTCTTACTTAAAAATCATTTGACATCATCATAAAATCAACCATATCGCTAACTATGTTACTTTTCTGAAGTGCGTGACCATTATCATGCAAGCAATCCTCCAAAGTTTCTGATTCTTTCACTTGTTAAGTAGTCAGTGAGCACAGTACAACTCTGATAATCGGCTCTTACATTGTTCAGAAAACCCAATGGTTCAGCATCTGCCATATCCAGTTTTATTTCCAGCATTCCCTTTAACCTCTCCGGGGCCCCATCCCACATCCCCTTTAATCTCATTGGGGCCCTCTTCCACTCGGTTTAACCTCACTAAAGCCTAGTTTCCAGTTCTTCTTTTAAACCCACCAGGAACCCCATTTCCCACACTTGCTTTAAACTCAGCTACTTCACTGAAAAAAATATTATTCCAGTGTTGACATTTTAAAAACGCAAATTACACCTGTGCTGGGGCATGAATTGAAATAAAATCCAGCACCCCAGAAAATCTGTCAGGTGAAGAGTTAAAGGACTGCCCAAAAGTCAATTTTGATTTTTTTTTAAATGTAGAGAAGTGAGGATGTAGAGATGAATTCTAGAATAGATTCAAGGTGTCTAAAGACCGTGCCAAATTTGCTGAAGGAAACACACAAAATCCCAAAATGATGGTTGGCAGATCAGTGGGTACAGAAAAGGAAGATCATGATGGCTAGTTAAGTGGGGCAAGTTCTTTAATGCATTTATAAAAGATATTTGTAATGCACATGTAAATACTTGGAGAAAAGATACAGACAACTTGTATTTTGTGGTCCAAAATACAAGTTGTCTGTATCTTTTCTCCAAGTATTTTGGTGACCAAAGTTTATGGAAGATGGATTTTGGGAAAGTTTTTACAGATGATACAATATATTAGGATTATAGGCAAACAAATACAGACATTATGTGAATATATTTGCTGGAAACACACTTGTAGCTAATTTTAAAATTAAACAGGTCAGCAAAACATCACATAACTAATAGTTTAGTCTAACTAAATGAGCAGAGAGTGGGATGAAGGAAATATGAAGTGAGTAGGACTTCACAGCAAGACCAAAACGACAGCCACGATCATCCAGAGCTGGATGAAATATCCTAGCTGGATAACTGCAGTCACTTTATTGAGAAAATTCATGGAGTAGCTTCAGAGTAAATAATTGATTAAATGGATGATGTGTCTTGCACAAATCAATTCAATTTCACTTTATTATTGTATAAATTATAAAGTCCAATTGTCTACTCTGATTATAGAAGTCACACAGACTTCCTGGGTTAATAGGTGATCTGTTTTACAGAAGGAAGCTGTAACACTTTTGTCTGTAGAGATATTTATTGCTGCTACACTCAGTGCTGGAATTGCTGCATTTGATGTGGTCACCAAAGAAGTTGTTGAGTTCATTGTGAAGACAAGATGGCACATTGTGGAAGAGTTTTTAAAAAACAACATAATCTTCAATTCATGAATGCTAAAACAATGATTTTTCTTTAAAAAACAGTTGCAAATACTGCACGAGGAAAGGATAGCATCACTAAATAGACAATTTATAGTTTAATAATCCAATGAGCCATTTCAGCAGTGAAACGCCACTTTCAATTCAACACATGATCTCAGAACAAAAGTACCCGGTAAATCTACAAGGCAAAGATCACATTCAGCAGGGTGCAGAGCAGAGGGGAAGGTCAAGAACATTAAATCCAATGCAAAATACTCTGCCATTTAGAAACTGCTATTTATAGCAATGGATCTCTTACATGAATATCTTGCAGCATAGTGCAGCGAGTTATTTAACAATGTATATTTGGTCGTAAAAGTAAAAAATCAAACAAATTCAAGATGTTTTTGAAAATTAATTCTGGAGTTTATCTTTCTGCACTGCTGTTCAGTTTTCCAAATAAATTAAACTAGAATATTCTACCCAATCTTTCTTGGAACTAATTTAAATGTTAAAATATAGCAGGCATTCTCAAAAGGTATATGTTGGTAGAAATTGGAATAGCATAGAACTAGTGTGAATTGGTGACCAATAGTTGGTGTGCACTCAGAGGGCCGAAGGGCCTGTTTTCATGCTGTGTCCATAAAACTAAATCTTGATATAAAGTTTTAAAAGTGAGGTAATTGTATTTCAAAATTTCATTTTAAGAACCAAATATTGTTTGCCTTACATGAAATATGAAAACGCTGATCACTCTACATAGAAAAAGTACCATTGAAAGTAAGCAAAGAGAAAGGGTTGCAAATAAGATAATAAGTAAACTTTTAGCATAGTGCTGTGGAATCTTCTATTTTGTCATTTGCAAAGCCTAATAACAAAACCAACAGAAGTGTAACAAGGAGCAATTAATTAATGAAGAGGTGCATTGTCACTTCCATATGCACATTTAGCTGTAAGGCAATAGTTGTGCTCTAAGTTACCAGGTGTTATAATTAAGTTTAGATACAGCGCGAAAACAGGCCCTTCGGCCCACCGAGTCCGCACCGACCAGTGATCCCCGCACATTAACACTATCCTACTATTAGGGACAATTTACATATACACCAAGCCAATTAACCTATATACCTGTACGTCTTTGGAGCATGGAAGGAAACCAAAGATCTCAGAGAAAACTCACGTGGTCACGGGGAGAATGTACAAACTCCATACAGACAGCACTCGCAGTCGGGATCGAACCCGGGTCTCTTGCGCTGCAAAGCATCAACTCTACCGCTGCGCCGCCATGCCGTCCGTAGATACCTGGTGTTATACCTCTCCAGAGATGCTGCCTGCCCCAGGATTAGCTACTCCAGCATTTTGTGTCTACCTTTGGTGTTACAGAAAAACAGGTTGTGAAAACAATTGCCTCGCAGGCAAAAAAGGGAGTTAGGGGCCAGAGAGTTCCACACTCAAAATAACAAAGTTACTTTCCCACAGAATTTTCAACAATAAATGTACTTTTAATAATAATAAGTTTATTCATGTTACTGCAAGCCAGAAATACTAAAGATTGTAAGTTGCATTGTTCAATAGAGTAGTATTGCACAAGTGTCAATAGACGGGATGACTTATCAATTTCTGTGGCCTCCCCCTTTAAGAAAATACCAGCTGTGTTCCTGGTGTCAGTGGTGTCCAATGCCAGAGGCTACAGGGAAACACTTTCTTCCCACAAAACTTTATTTTCTGCTTGCCAATTTCCAAAGTAACTTTTGTGGTTCTCTTGTTCCTGAAACAAGTCCCATCATAATTAAAGATGCCCACGCAATACTAGTTTATCAATCACGTTATCTCCAATTTGTGTAGTAGAAACACATGTTATAGCAGAACTACAGAACCATCAACAATTCAAATACATGAAATCATGCACTTAACAATTTCTATCAATTTACAGGTGTAAATTGTACAAACACTGAATTCTTGGTCCTGTCACAATCTGAATTATACACTCAAACGCTAATAATTCAAGTGGCTGCATTCTCCCGGATCTGTAATGATCTGTAATTGTTGCTTCCTCGTTACTGCCGTAATACAATCTATTCACAGTAACAAAATGTTCTTGAACACCATTTTTATAATGTGACCTGCATCCATCAAATTTTGAGGACAAGCATAATTTCCAAGATTTTTAACTGTCGTCACCATTTTCAGTCTTAATAATTATCCAATTCCACTTAACTCTTACCTCCCATTTACCCCCTCCTTCTTTCCGATTGTCTTACTTGTGTTCCCTCCCATACCCCCCCCTCCCCATCACCGATTTTCATTCCTCTCCCATCCTGAATCTATTCACCTACAATCCCCTCACTTCAGCTACTGGATCCCATTCACGGTGTGGTTCCATCTGACCACCCCACCCTTAATGGCTCCCATTATCAACTTCTTCACTAATCCAATGCTGGTAGCCTTTGTGTCCCCACCTTTTATCCTCCAGCAACTATCTCCACTTTCAGCCTCCTGTACCCCCCTTTCTTTCCTTGTCTGCTTTGAAACGTTACTCGTCCACTTGTGTCTCCCATTCCACCTCTCCTCCGCCTGGTTCCATCTATCCATCATACTTCACCTCTCCTCAGACCACTCATCACCTGCTTGCCTGTCTCCCCCACCCCCACCCTCTTTCATCCACCTTCTTTCGACTGGTTATCTTCCCTCTCAGTCCTGATGCAGGATCTCAATGAGAAATGTCGACGATTCCTTCCACTTCCCCTCCCCCCACTGATGTTGTTGTCCTCCACCTGTTAGTTTTTTTCTGCTCCAGATTCCAGCATCTGCAGCCTCATGTGGCAACATTTTCAATCTGTCTTGCTGTGCCCTGACTACAACATGATGTGCTAAATTTAGTAAACCCATACCTGCTGTGACATGCTGGAGACTTTTTCAACTGTATCCATTTTGTAATGCAGCCCTTTTCTTAAAGCATACAAATGAAGCCGCATGATTCAGGCCATTCAGCCTTTATGTTAGAAACACCTTTTAAACAAAAAAAATTCAGGAGTAATTCAGCAAGTCAGGCAGCATCCCTGGATAATGTGGACAGGTGACGTTTCAGGGGGTGTTGGGGGATGGGGGTTGGAGGGACCCATCTCCATCAGTATAGCTCTGCATTACCTCAATACAGTTTCTTATACTAAGCCTATTGCATCTCCCTTTATTTGTAAGCTTGTGATGGCGCAACAATTGTCTGAAGACCTGAAGTGGCTCTTTCATACAGTTCCAACAGATTAAGGACGGTTTCCCTGAACTGATTTTTATTGAGCTTTGTATACAATCCCATCAGAAAATGTTAAGTCACTATCAAAGCACTGTCTTTGATTCGGTTTCCACCATGGACAATCTTTCACTAACTTGGATAGAAATATTTTTCCATATCCCATCTAACCTATGTCCCCATCTAGCTTGCAAAAGCAAGTAACAAAGATATAACTAATCAACAAATGCTCTTTTATATAGGCTGGAACTTAGAAAATAGATCATAGAACATAGAACAGTATAGCACAAGAACAGGCCCTTCAGCCCACAACGTCTCTGTCAAACATGATGCCAAGAACAACTTTTATCTGCCTGTCATAATACATATCATGCCCTGCACACACATATGCCTATCCAAAAGTATCTTAAATGCCACTATCGTACAAAGCGCACTCCAGGCACTCACCAACCTCTGGGTAAAATACTTGCACCCCCCCCCCCCCCCCCCCCCCCCCACACCTCCTTTAAACTTTACTTCTCTCACCTTAAAGCTGTGCCGTTTAGTATTTGGGTTTTCAATCCTGGGAAAAAGATATTTACTGTCTACCCTGCCAATGCCTCTGATAACTTTATATACTGTTATCAGGTATTCCCACAACCTCCGGCGTTAGAGAAAACAATCCAAGTCTCAACTAATAGCAAGAGTACGCAATATAATTTATCTGTCATAGCACATGGTATACAGTATTAATTTTGCATTAATTTCTTCCAGTTACTCCTTTTTCCTCCTACATGACAAAAATTACTAGGCTGGAGGTATAATTGGATAAAGAAAATTTCTCCGTGTGTGCAGTTGAGTATTAGAACTTGGATGGAGTTAAAAGCAATGTGGGGAGGATAAAATGGATTAGGGATGATTCAATGTAGGAATTGCTACTTGATGGTCAGTGGTGAAAGGCATGTTTATCTTCATCCAATATTCATAGTCGATCATCAAAAACAGTAAGCCAGATCAAAAAAGAAAAATAAGCAACCAAATGCACGTGAACTTCTTACATCATCAGATGAGCAAAGATCAACTTGGGCAGCACAGCGGTAGGGTTGCTGCCTTACAGCACCAGAGACCTGGGTTTGGTCCTGACCATGGTTGTTGTCTGTACAGAGTTTATATGTTCTCCCTGTGACTGCATGAGTTTTATCTGGGCGCTCCGGATTCCTCCCACATTCCAAAGATGTGCACGTTTGTAGCAAATGGCTTCTGTAAATTGCCCCTAATGTGTAGAATACAAATTGTGTATGTGTGATCGTTAGTCAGCATGGACTCAGTGGGACAAAGGCCCATTTTCCACACTGTATCTCTAAACTAAACTCACTCAGCATTGGGCAACGGACAGTATCTGATCTCATAATGCAACTCCAAGCTGGGAATCATATTGTGACATTAAAAGATTCTGTTAAAACACGTTTTTATTCTTTTTGATACCATACAATTTAGTCTTCACTCATTGTGATAAGTCATTGGAAGTCACTATCCCAGAATGTTGTGGGGGCTTACTCACTAAGTTCATTCACTGCAGCAATCCATACATTTCCAAGTATCAAATGAAGCAAAGAATGTGGGTTAATGCAGAAAAAAGGAAATTAAGTGCAAATGCTGAGTAAGCATGCAGAACCATACACCCTATTTCTGCTCCCAATTCGTACATCCTCAGTCACATGTAATATCTTCCTTGGTGATAATATTGTTAAACTCTACATCAATAATTTAAATCAGCGATCTCTTAAAATTCTGAGTGTTTAGAAGTCAAATCACAGATGTGAATGTTTTTTTAATTATGTTGGGTCAGTTCTAAAAATGTATGTGCATGTGACAGAAGCTGAAACCGAAAACAAGGACAAATGTTGTCCTTTTTGTTCTCCTTGACCAGTTTATTCCAGTCATAAGACACCAGTAATCTATTATTGAATAACGTCAAATGCATTGGGGAAAATAGGCTACAAACACGCTACCCAGGTTAAGGTTGTCAGATTCTCCTTTAGTTCCTATTTTCAGACTTCAATTATTCCAAATGACCTATTTCTGCAAAATAGCTCAAAACTAGGCTCACTTATTTTAAATTATCTGTTATACGAAGGTTGGCAATTAAAAAGAAAAATGTTCTCATGGATGACATTATTCCGACCACACTTAAGCTATAATATTTTATGGACCAATAGATCAGAGATTCAGGCTTCATCTCAATATTAATGAACTTGCAGGTTTGTAATCACACAGCAAGGAACCATAGGTGCAGTAAGGACTGTTATTCCTTTAACTTTCTATTATACCAGTTTATCTAACCTGCTCATGTGAATGTTTACCTTCCATATCAGCTGTATTGCTTCTGCCATATGCCAAATGAGTGGTCATTTCCCTTCATTACTATTTCCTTCAATCATCTGATATTGTCTCAGTTATAATCACCAAGCTGCAATATCACATTTCCCCAAACCTTCTCAGGCAAAATTTCTTCTGCTCTGCACCCAAATCTCAAACTTCAATATCTTTAGTGTACATCATTCAGTCATCTTATATCCACTCTTCATAACTGTTCAAGATTATTAATTTAATCATTTTGCTACAAAATCCAGGCACTTGAATTACCATGGAACTTCTTGAAAGTACGGCAAAACAAACAGCCACTCACGTCACTGTTTAACACTGCGGCTCTATATGGGAATGAGATTACACATTTATATATAACCTTTTCAAAATATTCTCACATTTCAATATTTTTTTAAAATAATGATGCATGTTCAAATTCCATTCTGTAATAGGATATTCATCCACTTTCACACAAGATTGTTCAAGTAGATCAATGAGGAAGTAAATGCAAGCTCTCAAGCAAGTAATGCTGCTAAATGAAGTGCCTTGCTAAGAAATGAGAAACTTTAAACATCTGTTCACCCACATTGATGTTGGCTGGGATAACACAATGGTTTAGTTATATTTATCTGAACTTGCGGGTAATAAGCAGGTTAAGAGGATAATACACAATAAATATATCCACATAAGGATAATACATTTCAAAAACATACAGTGATCAAAATATAATTGAGCTCTTTGAATATAAACATTCAAAATCTATTACTCAAGTAAACTACTGTATTGACCTACTTCAGCAATGAAACTATCATGTTCCTAAAACAAACAAAAAAATCATTGAGATTTTGGTTGAGGATTCCTTGTCAAATTAATTAATTCTTGAGTTCAATGTCTCGTGCCAACGGCCTTCCCATCAATATTCCACCTCCATGAAAGATCTCAGCTTTCATCTTTTAACGTGGTCTTGTGCCCACCAGTTTCTGCCTTTGTGATTTGCACTTGATTAACATTTCTTCACTAAATGCAGGCACTGATACTTGTAAATAAAAACTGAAAATACTGTAAATATCCTGCCGGTATGATGGCTTCTGTGGATGTTCAATCAAGGTTAACCATTTTTCACTCTTCATAGATGCTGTCTTACCAAATATTTCCTGTAACAACTTTTTATTTTGGCATTTCTATTTCACTTGGCCTTCGAGTCAAAATAAAAGGAACAAATATTCCACTATACTATAATATTTGGCCACCTGCCCCAGTATCACACTAGTTGATCTAACCTGGCATCTGATATAGTTTTCCTCTGACTTTCCATCTCCAAGGATTTCAGCATGACTGAATTCAAGATCGGAGCTTCCTCGGCACAAACAGCTAACAGTTAAGGACTCTCAGAACCACTTTGAAAGCCACTAGCCCCTGTCCCACTTACATGCCCTTGGCAATCTAATTACGCGACCTCGTCGTCGCGTTGAGGCGCAACGGTCCCATGAGTCGCACGAGCCATCATGCGCCCGCACAGCCGTCGGGAGCGCGTGACGTCATTTGAAGATGGACTTAAAATGTAGGAGTGACTCAGCGGGACCGGCAACATCTCTGGAGAGAAGCAATGGATGATGTTTCGGGTCGAGATTCTTCTTCAGTCTGAAAGAAGGGTCTTGACCCGAAACGTCATCCATTTCTATCTTCAATTTTCTTGGCCCTGCTCTGGGAGTAGGAGTGGGGGGGATCCAGATCTGCAACGGCCGTGAGCCCCAGGCTGAGTTTGACAATCATTTGCCTGCTTCTGCTGCTGTTGGAGGTGAGACGTTGTGTCGCACCAGGGGTTTGGGCCTGTCCCACTTTGGTCAGTTACGCGACAGGCCGGTGGCGCGAGAAGATTTTGTGCAGGACGAAATTCACACTCCTCAACGCCACTCCATGTGCCCGTCCCTGCGCTACCCGCGCGCTACTCACGCTCTAGCAGGGTGCGCGAAAGACAGCCAAGTGGGACAGGCCCTTAAGTTTCTGCCCACTCTAACTCATAACTGTCAAAGCTATCAATGTGGTGAAGCCAATTGAATATTCATGAAGGTTCTTGACATTCAAAGATCCAGTTGAAAGCACAGAAACATTAAAATGTAGACAAAAGAAATGGAAAAATATTTAAAAGTATTATTTACATTTAAAACGCATTTATAAACTAAAATTCTATTAAATTCACTACATGTAGAAACAAAGATCTGCAAGTGCTGATTTATACCAAAGATAGGTCTGCATTTCAGCTAGGTATGGCAAATTACCTGCTCCTGACTGCCTGAAACCCACAGAGAGTGGTGTACACAGACCACTTAATCATAGGCATTGTCACCTCTTTCCACCAAACCATCTTCATGGTACATTGAAAATGGCTGAAAGGATCAGGAATGCCTGCCACCTTGGCATTCCATTTTTTCTTTTCTAACTTCTGGCTAGAAGGCAGGCACGGGTTATTGATTGGGGACGATCAGCCATGATCACAATGAATGGCGGTGCTGGCTCGAAGGGCTGAATGGCCTCCTCCTGCACCTATTTTCTATGTTTATATATCTATGTTTCTACGATACAGGAACTCGACAGACTGGATATACAGACTTAAGAACAGCCTCCTCCCCCCCCCCCCCACCCCCACTGGCATTAGATTCCTGAACCAATCACCTCTTTCACACCCCCTTCCATGATGGACTTTTACCCATAACTCTATATCATTCAGTTATTATTGTTATTGTACTGTGATTTAATTTTGCACTCATCATCTTCATCATCGGCAGTTACTCGAAACGAGTATGATTGTCCTCTCATGGACGCCTGTGCATGGCTTTGTTTAACGTGGGGAGACTGGTGCACAGACAGCCACCACACGGTCCTTGACAAATCTGGGTCAGAATCCAGTGGCATGGAATCCAAGATGACCGGAGACCCTTTTCTGCTTCAGCCTTCATCCGCCTTCCCAGCCGTTGTGACGCTCCACTAAGGTCAGCCATCATCCTCCGCCTGTTCCACCGTTGAGGTCTTGGTTGGATTGCTCTTTGTCAGAGACCTCCCTCCTCGACCTTACCACCATGGGTGACCCTACCAGGAGCATAGCTCCAGACGGCATCGCTCTCAGGATCATACAAGCTTCTCCACCACGACAAGGTGACAATCCACGGAGTAGCACTACTTTAGATTGCACAACAATCTTGCACTCATTGTATTTGTTGGTGTATATTTCATTACTGTATAAACAGTGATATCCTGTGAGCTTCAAAATATCACACACATCATTGAATCCTGATGTAAATGACAATAAACTCATCTGAATCTGAGTGCCACTGGAACATTACTTTAATGCAAGCTGTCATACAACAAAAATCAACATTGTTGCCAATTTCTTGCAACAGACCAAGACTTATTTAAACAAAAAGTACTGAACTTTTCCTCTACAAATAACAGTCTGTTGGCCAGAGGGGCCTACCGTGCACCCCCCTTCTTGGGTGTCATTTTAATTGGTATCTCTTCTGTCTGAAGAATGATGGAGAATAATTTGGACTATGTTTTTTTAACCCTTATTTCAATATATGTTAAAATTATGTTTTTTCACACTTTGCCCTCTTTCTTTGGGTCTGTGAATTTGGTACTTGCAATTGAGTCTGTTTCTTAGTAAAGATACATTAAAAATCCACTAAATTAGGACCATATCACCTTCAACTCTATGAAAACCAGAGGTTTCACAAATTTGTTACACTGTTGCATCAGTTTGATTGGCTTGACTTTGCCGATTCCTTTGAAGGCACTTGTTGAGTCACAGCCTGCGAACACATGCAGTCCAAGTAATGCCGCGCAGTATTCTGAGGACTGCTTTGCAAAATGGGTGACATCTATTAACCTTTGATTATTGCCTCTCCCCATTTCAAAGAACACTGTGGTATCTTTAAATCTGTTTGCATAGTGAAGCAGTATGAAAAAGATATCGCTGTCTGGGCTTTTGACTTGTACATGGTCATATCCTTGCTCTTTGCCATAGTTGCATTGTAGGATGACTCACGAGTCTGTTTCTTCTTTGTTTGACTTCAGGGATTGAATCTCAGACTGCAGCACCTCTTTCCCATTCTGAGAAGTAAGAAGTGTGGCCTCTCCTTCCTTAATGAAGATCACCTTCCTTCCATGTAGCCTCTTTGCCATGTCATGCTCACTCCACACATCAAGGAGAAGTTCAATGAGCTGTTTCTTGTTCCCATCATTGGTCAAGAACTGCTTCCAATCTCTTGTTTTTTTGGTCTTTCCTCCTTTGATTATTCTCTTCACCGCACACCCATGCCGTGTCCGTTCACTTGATTCAACTGAATCTGGTTTGTACATATGGTTCTGAAGACTACATCATTAGATGACAATGCATTGAAGATTATGATGCCAATCTCTTTGAAGTTTGCAGGAATCTCTTTGAGATAGTAGAATGCAGCATTGCCACCTTCCACTATCAATGTCTTGTTACTGGCAGGAGGTTGTGAGTTGTCTACATCTTTCAATAGGTAGTGTAGGCGCTTGGATTTATCAGTCTTTGCAAAGAAGTTGTCTGATGTACCAATGGAGTAGGGTCCAGGCGTCAGAGAGTACTTCATAATTTCACGTAGATTGAGTTGACTGCCAGAACTTTGTGCTTGGACCATCAGTTGAAAACCATATCTCCTTGCTGCTTGTACTCTATAACCTTTCGTTCAGATGTTTTCAGCTTCACTCTTTTCTTCGTTTCTGCCATGGTTTTGAGCTTCAGATTCTTGATGGGTTGTTCTTGATAGGAAGTTGAATGTTGTAATGACATATTCTTGGCCAACCTCATGAATTGCTTCTTCAGAAGCTCGGAAACACTCTTGAACTGTACTAAATTCCGTGATGGGATGATTGATCACTGGATAGTAGTCAATTGTGGTCACATTTGAAGGCAACTCACCTGTTGCTGAGACAAATCCAGCCCAAGCTGGAAGCTCTTGACCTTTCTCACTACTCGCTTTTCGGGAAAGCATCGATGCCAGATATTTTCTTATACACTTCTTGAATGCTTCATCCCCATCATCACGCTTCCAGTGCTGCACACGAAAATCTGGATTTGGTTTCCAGTTGACATAGGATGATGGAAGAGTGCCACAAGAAAGAGGGCAAAGTGTGAAAAAACACAAATTTGACATAGATTAAAATCAGGGGTTAAAATATATAGTCCAAATGAGTTTTTTTCTTGGGAACATCATTTTTCCGACAGAAGAGATACTAATGAATAAAATGACACCAATGAAAAAAAAAATCCTCAGGGCTGGCTCAGCGGAGGAGGATTGTGACTAAGATGGCCAAAAATCATTACGATATATGGTAGCATTATTTCTAAAATCAATATACAGCGTAGACAGGAAGTGGTCAAGATGAGACTTTTAGTTATATAGATATACTTGTATCAAGTCTTCCCTAAAAGACATTTAAAAAACAGTTGGACAGGTATGTGGATAGGAGAGGTTTGAGGGATATGGGCCAACTGTGAGCAGGTAGGACGAGCGTAGATGGAGCATCTTGGTCAGCATGGGCAAGTTGGGCCAAAGGGAATGTTTCTGTGCTGTATGACTCTATGGTTCTTGCCAGCAAACGGTGTAAACTTTATGAACATTGTCATAATGGAATTTCGGGAAGCTTGAAAATGGGTTTAAATCTTCAAAATGTGAGAAAAACAAAGTGCTGGAGGAATTCAGTGGTCAGGCAGCATCAGGAAAGGGGATAGATGGTGTTTCAGGTCAGAGCTCTTTTTCAGACTTTAAAATGTGAAATCCCTGTGATATACAAAACCTTCAAAAAGCTGGAACAAAAGGAAAGCAAGTAATTTCTCAAAAAGGTTTTTAAAAATGTGACTGGTATTTAAATTATTTGGCAAAAAAAGACAGATACAATTTAACTATCGCACCATACTAGGAAAACAGTATTCATCTGAATGTTTGTTACAATTCTATCGGCAGTTCTGTTGAACCTGATTATATACTTGTGTTGATGATAGGCTCAATTTCCGTAGTATATCTGAAAGCTCTATTATCTTTCAAAGCAGCACTGTAATTTTCCAGAGAATACACAAGAGCAAACAGCATGAACATCTTGTACTTAAAGAGGATTGGCACAGAAATCTATTTAGGTCCAAATTTTGTTTCCTTGAAATAACTTTCTTTTTAAGGAAAGCATGAAGAATAATTTCTTGCATTAAATAACAGTGAATCTCCTAAAACAATGTTCATGCAGAGTCCAATATTACCATACACCCTCCCTCAAATTCTATCAAATTTTGGGTGATGATTATATGGTCTTCCACATCTATGTGTTAGCCCACAACTCAGTGTCTTGGTCTCAATTTTGCTTTCTGTCCTCAGCTCTTGCACCTGTTCACTAGCTATAAGGTTCTTGCACATCCATAGACTTAGTAAGGACGAACAAACAGCAAACAGCTTTAGAAGATGGGGGGGGGGCATTCAATTTGGGGAACAGAAAAGCGACAGAGAGCTGATAGGGTACAGTTTATTTTGGGAGATAAATACCATTCTCTACACTACGGCAACAATCCACTAGAGCCCAGAAGGTTGCATGGCCCGCCAGTGCCAATATTAAGAACATCTCCTCGAGGTTGGGTAAGGTTGAGGGAGATGTGCTAAGGAGTGAAAGAGGCTAGGGTTTAAATTAAAATGTAAAAGCACAAAAAATAAAAAATAAAAGGTTATCTGGTAAATTAGAGAAATTAAGATAAGAACAATATGACAATGCAGAGTAGCAAAATGAATGATAATAATAATCTGAATCTGTCAGGAAGGGAAAGAACAAACAAATAGAAAAATTAAATTAGAAAAGGGAAATTTCCAAAAAAGCCTGTTGGAAATCTAAAATAAAGGAATGTGAAAATACTCAGCGTGTCTGGTGGCACCAATGGAAAGACAAACTGAGTTAGTTACCTTTCATCAGATTTAGAAAAATTGCTCATCCCATCTCTGCAACTAAAAACATAGTCGTTTTCTGATACTTCATAGTTCTCACACTTGGCTCAATCCCAGGACGAACATTCTTAACAACAAAAACATAGAACTGAAATTTGTAGCCAGGATCCCACAATCCAAAAAGTTATGAGAGCCCTTCAATAGAGTCTAGCACCCACATTTAGATGTGCCAGAATTTTATCTTCAATGGCAAGGTAATGCAGAAGAATTTATGTCATGCAGAACTTCCATTATCAGCTGGTGATCAGTAAATGTCACTAACTGTAGGACTACAAAGAAATACATAGATTTTGAAATCCACTTATCTTGCATTCTCTTCATCTATTTATTATTTCCCAGTGTTTCTAGATGCTTTACTTTAGGAAAGAAGAACCCATCAAATTTAATTGCTTCCTTCAGTGTCAATTATTCAGAGGGATAGCACATCAGCTGTGCAAATGAAAGATTTCAACATCCACCTCCAAATTTAAGGTAAGAATGCAATTCAAGCATGCCAATATTTCATTAGAGTAAAAAACTCAAATTTATATCATTAAAATTACAGAAATATCATATGTCACAGAAAATGAAATCAGATATAATCTACGCTAGGTGTGACGTTACAAAAGGGATCAAATGACTTTTCTGGAGTTGTCTCATAACTGCATATCATTCCTTTCTCATTAGAGCTCCAGGCAATTTGCAAGCATGTGGGATACAATTTTTGTTTTCTGAAAATGGTTGCAATGCATACCAACAGAAGGAAGAAATGCCATTTATAAGTAGCAGAAGGAGATATGTCGTTATGCCTTATTGTGCAGCAAAGGGATTCAGAATTAAATAACAGGATCCAAAAAATGAGTTTTGCCTTGTTCTCCTCAAAACAAGAAATTACCTCTGAATGTTGTATGGTTAATTTGCAGAATGCAGAATTAATCAATCCTATTTTTTTTGTCTGTATGTTTTTATGTTTGCATTCTTATTCGGCAGCACATCAGGCACTCGGGACCCAATGGTCTACTCCTATTTATAATTTCTTTGTTCATGAAATTAACATGAAACAGAGCGATAAACACAAGTAAGCCAAGTAATAGGATACTAGCATTCGGACCAAAGGCTAAAGAATGGAGCTTGTAGATTTAGTAGGGTTCGAAAAAGTATGACACGCAGTTATGATACAACACACAAAATAGTCATTAGATCCCTGCTGAGTAACTAGCACATCCATTTTGAGGACAAAAGCAGAGAAGAGAAAAATAAATCACCACCTCCTGTTTAATCATTCTCCATTAGGATTATCAGAAACCATAAAAGGGAAAATTACCACTTCTTCCGGATGGAGGAGGAAAACACCAGTGAGCACAATTTGCAAAGCAAATATCTATGCAAAACAAAATACACATAACAAGCCAAACAGCATTTGAAGACTGGATTTATACTATCTTTGGGTCTAGAGGGATTTGCTTCCATGCTATGGTTTCTTGTGGCAGAATTCACATACTCTGTCACAGGTGGGACAAGAAATGCTTGACAAGGTGGGTAGGTTTTCAGTGTCATCACAAATGTTCTTTCTCCACATTACATGACCACGGGCCAAAGAGCTCTGCAGTCAGTGGAATGCTACACTTTGCTCAGGACTTTAGACAGCATCCTCAAAATGTTACTGCCGTCTTCCTGATTATCCAGAACTGTGATATAACACCTGTTGCAGAACTCTGGTCTCAGGCATGTGAGCAACATGGCCTGTGCTTGGAGCCACTCTTGTAATTGGAGACTCAAATGGTGGGGGATGCAGCCTGCAAGAGGATATCAACATTGGCTCAGTTGTACTGCCAGAGAACTTGAAAGATACTGTGAAAACAGCTGTTGGAGATGGCCCATGTCTCAGAATCGTACAGGAGAATAAATGTCACTGTTGCCTGATAGACATAAGCTGTGTATCAAGACTGGAGTTGCCATCTTTAAATTCTCTTTTGTTCAAATGGCATAAGGTTATGTTAATATAGTAAAGGCATCAACACATTAACGTCTGCCTTTCTTGAGACATGGCCTCTCAGCTAAGGTCCACATTTTCTCCACTTTATCATCGGGGTAGTGTTATACTGCAGATGCAGGTTTTCGAGTCATGGAATCAGATGGCATGGAAAAAAGTCTCCACCAATTATCAACCACTCATTTATTCAAATCCAGTACTTATCCCATTTCACAGCCTTGCTCAAAACCAATCTGTGCTACGATGGAGTCTGATGTAGTTTCTTGTTACTGCAAATCAAAAATACTAAAGATTGTATGTAGCATTGTTCAATAGAGTACTATTGCACAAGTGTCAATAGACGGGATGACATCAATTTCCGTGGCCTCCCCCTTTGAGAAAATACCAGCTGTGTCCCTGGTGTCAGTGGTATCCAATGCCAGAGGCTACAGGGAAACACTTTCCTCCCACAAAACATTTTTTCTGCTTGCCAATTTCCAAAGTAACTTTTGTGGTTCTCTTGTTCCTGAAACAAGTCTCATTATAATTAATGCGGCCGGCATAATACTAGTTTATCAATCATGTTGTCTCCAATTTGTGTAGTAGAAACACACGTTATAGCAGAACTACAGAACGATACAGAACAATTCAAATACATGAAATCATGCAGTTAACAATATCTATCAATTTACAGGTGTAAATTGTACAAACACTGAATTCTTGGTCCTGTCACAATCTGAATTATACACTCAAGCGCTAATCATTCAAGTGGCTGCATTCTCCGGATAGGAAGAAATCATGCTTGGCCACACATCCTGTTCTGTAATTGTTGCTTCCATGTTACTGTCGTAATACAATCTATTCCCAGTAACAAAATGTTCTTGAACACCATTTTTATAATGTGACCTGCATACATCAATTTTTGAGAACAAGGAACATTTCCAAGATTTTCAACTCTGTCGTCACCATTTTCAGTCTTAATAATTATCCAATTCCACATAACTCTTACCTCCCATGTACTCCCTCCCTCTTTCTGATCGTCTTACTTGTGTTCCCTCCCATACCCCATTTCAGCCTCCCATCACCAATTTTCATTCCTCTTCCATCCTAAATCTATCCACCTACAAACAGCTCATTTCAGCTACTGGATCCCATTCACCGTCTGGTTCCATCTGACCATCCCACCCTTAATGGCTCCCATTATCACCTTCTTTGCTAATCCAACGCTGGTGGCCTTTGTGTCCCCACCTTTTATCCTCCAGCAACTATCTCCACTTTCACCCTCCTTTCTTTCCTTGCCTGCTTTGAAACGTTACCCATCCACTTGTGTCTTCCCATTCCACCTCTCCCCCGCCTGGTTCCATCTATCCATCATACTTCACCTCTCCTCAGACCACTCATCACCTGCTTGCCTGTCTCCCCCACCCCCACCCTTTTTCATCCACCTTCTTTCGACTGGTTATCTTCCCTCTCCACTCTCAGTCCTGATGCAGGATCTCAATGAGAAATGTCGACGATTCCTTCCACTTCCCCTCCCCCCACCGATGTTGTTGTCCTCCACCTGTTAGTTTTTTCTGCTCCAGATTCCAGCATCTGCAGCCTCATGTGGCAACATTTTCAATCTGTCTTGCTGTGCCCTGACTACAACATGATGTGCTAAATTTAGTAAACCCATACCTGCTGTGACATGCTGGAGACTTTTTCAACTGTATCCATTTTGTAATGCAGCCCTTTTCTTAAAGCATACAAATGAAGCCGCATGATTCAGGCCATTCAGCCTTTATGTTAGAAACGCCTTTTAAAACAAAAAAGTACTGGAGTAACTCAGCAAGTCAGGCAGCATCCCTGGAGAATGTGGACAGGTGACGTTTCAGGGGGTGTTGGGGGATGGGGGTTGGAGGGACCCATCTCCATCAGTATAGCTCCTCATTACCTCAATACAGTTTCTTATACTAAGCCTATTGCATCTCCCCTTATTTGTAAGCTCGTGATGGCGCAACAATTGTCTGAAGACCTGAAGTGGCTCTTTCATACAGTTCCAACAGATTAAGGACGGTTTCCCTGAACTGATTTTCATTGAGCTTTGCATACAATCCCATCAGAAAATGTTAAGTCACTATCAAAGCACTGTCTTTGATTCGGTTTCCACCATGGACTATCTTTCACTAACTTGGATAGAAATATTTTTCCATATCCCATCTAACCTATGTCCCCGTCCAGCTTGCAAAAACAAGTAACAAAGAAATAACGAATCAACAAATGTTCTTTTATATAACTTAGAAAATAGATCATAGAACATAGAACAGTATAGCACAACAGGCCCTTTAGCCCACAATGTCTCTGTCAAACACAATGCCAAGAACAACTCTTATCTGCCTGTCATAATACATATCCCTCCATTCCCTGCACATACATACAGTGCATTCAGACCCCTTCACTTTTTCCACAATTTGTTAAATTACAGCCTTATTTTTAAATTGATTAAATTCTTTTTTTTTTTTAAATCATCAAATTACACACAATACCCCAGAATGAAGAAGCAAAAACAGGTGTTTAGAAATTTTTGCAAAGTAATTGAACGGAGCAATGTACAGTGAGATCCTTGATGAAAACCTGCTTCAGAGTGTTCTGGACCTCAGACTGTGATGGAGGTTCACCTACCAACAGGGCAACGACCCTGAGCACACAGTCAAGACAACGCAGGAGTGGCTTTGTGACAAGTCTGTGAATGTTCTTGAGTGGCCCAGCCAGAGCCCGGACTTGAACCCGATTGAACATCTCTGGAGGGACCTGAAAATAGCTGTGCATCGATGCTCCCCATCCAACCAGACAGAGCTTGAGAGGATCTGCAGAGAAGAATGGGAGAAATTACCCAAACACAGGTGTGCCAAGCCTGTGGCATCATACCCAAGCGTCATGGCTATCTCTCAGAACCACAACCAGAAACCTCCCCATCATTAATGTCTGGCTCACCAGCCTGTAGTTGCCTGGCTTGTCCCTATGGTCCTGCTTAAGTAAAGGCACATTAGTCAACCTTCAGTCTTCCAGTACCTCACTCGAGTATGATGATAATACAATATCTCTGCCAGAGCCCCAGCAATTAGTTTTGCGCTTCCCACAATGTCCAAAGCCACACTTAGTCAGACCCAGGGGATTTATCCATCTTTATGCACTTTAAGACCGCAAGCACCTCCTACTTTGCATTGTGGATGTTTCAAGTATTTTATATGGTATTCCTAAATGGCCTACCTTCCATGACCTTCTCCATGCCTAATGTAGAGGAGAGATAGTCATTTAAGCCCTTGCCTATCCCCAGATAAAATATCAACAACCACATTGATCTTTAAGGGGTCCTATTCCACCCCCCCCCCCACCCCTTCCTAGTTAATCCTTTGTTCTTAATACACCTTTTATATGCCCTTGAGGATTCTACTTTACTTTACCATTAAATGTACATACCAAAGCTATCTCACGTCCTCTTTTGGCCTTCCTGATTGCCTTCCTAAATGTACTATGAATTCCTCCTTGAGGGATTTCCTTTATCACAGCTGCCTATACCTGACATACACTGCCTCCTTTTTCCTGACCAGAGCCTCGGTATCAATCCTTCAACAACCTACGATGAAGCATTTCAACCCGAAAGGTCACCCATTCCTTCTATCCAGAGATGCTGTTTGTTCAACTGAGTTAGACCAGGATTTTTTGTCTATCTTCGGTTTAAACCAGCAACTGCAGTTCCTTCCCGCAGGAGTCCTTATCCTGCCAGCCTTGTCCTTCAGTTTAACAAGGAATATGCTACCCTCCCATTTGCTAGATATTCTTTCCCCTGCACGCATCCTCTTCCAAAATCAACCTTTACGAGTTCCTGTCTAATGCCATCAAAATTGGCCTTAAACCAATTTAGGATTTTTACTTGTGAATGTGTCTCATCTTTCTCGCTAACAATTTAAACCTAATAGAATTATGGCCCCAAAGTGGCCCCATCGAGACTTCCCTGCTTCATTTATCAGTAGGAGATGTTACCCTCTCTAAAAGAGCCATTTATTTACATATGGCTTGAGAACATTTTCCTGGATTACAAATTCTGCCCATCGAGGCACTTAGCACTATGGCAGTCAATATTAGGGAAGTTAAAAAATACCTCCTATTCTTATGTAATCTCCTTACCTATTTGCTCCACTAATCCCTGCTGGCTACGGGGGCATACAGTACAATCCAATCAGTTTAATCACCCATTTCAGTCCATTTATGTCAGGATTGAAGGAATCCACACATCACTTCTGGGAATGACTTCTCAGTCATTTGGAGGAAGTGCACAAGGAAAACCATTGCAATGGTTTTCCCAGAGGCAGACAAAAGGAGAACATTTCAAAACATACCACAATCTGATCGGTCCTTTTTGTGATCACGTTACTTTTCCACTTGTACTCTCACAACCCTGTGTCCAAACTAGCAAACTGTTCATAACTTTTTGGTACACTTATTGATACACTAAAAGCCATGATAATAAAATAATTTCAAATGGATGATCCTCAATTTTTCACTTTTCTTCCAGTATATTCATATATTGCTCAGTTTCTTACAAATATGTAGCAGACTGAAAATTAAACCATCAAGTAAACCAATGTTTTCAATTCTGGATCCGCCACTGCACCCAGTGTTATTATTTTATGAACACAATCAAATTATAGAATTTTTGTTACTTGAACATGGAACTTGACTATAAGTGCTTCACCTTAAAAAAAATATTTACACTGATTAATGTGGTTACATTACAAGAAAATTGTAAAGCAAAAAAACAAAGAGGCAAAAAAACAAAAATTTCCTATTTATTTCAATGTAAAAATTATGGTTGCATTAATCTCAATAAACGGAGTCAAAATTCCTGACTGCTTAAAAATATATCAATAAGTACCTGAGGCAATAAAATAATCAAAACGTAAACGGAGATATAAAAACAAACATAGCACAGCCTTTCAACATTAAAACTTTTGTTGCAAATTAAAACATAGAAGATCCTCGGGTATCTTGACAGGGTGAGTGCATTCCTTTTCCCTTATCTACCTTTTCCCCCAATCCCCTCCCACCACCCCAACTCTACACGTTAAACCCAACTTGTCTTTCTCTTTCCAGGCCAGACAAAGGGTCTTCAACTCCTGAAGGTTTTCTCTTTCCATTGATTCTGCTTGACCTGGTGAGTGCCTCCAGCATTTTCTGCTTTTATCTCTTCTTTTTTTCATTTGAGAACACTCCGTATAGCAAAGCTTGGCATCTTCTATCCAGTCGCTATATCTAAAGCTTTGCTCTGTATTGGGATTGCAGATGGCTATTATTATCCTTGGTGTAAAGAAACACTTCCAAAAACCTTCAGGTTTGCTGGTGCTGTGTCAGTGACTATTTATTCATTTTGTAACCTTATTTGTTCAAACTCCTATTACATCCTTATTTGTGAGCTTTTCATCTTACTTCAGTAACTGCTCAATGTCAAATTCAAGTAATTTATCAAATTGACAACATCCCCTTCACAAGTTTTCTGGTTCATAACCCAATGGGAGTCATTTGAATGTAGCACCTACATCTTTCTCCAACCACCATTTGTTGATAGAGCAGTTGCATCATCCCTAAATGCACAGAAGTAGTTAATCGTTATCTTGATATTGTACCTCTCCCAATTTTTCTGCGTAATTGGGTTGTCAATTGCCACTCATTTCGAAAAAGATATATTATATTGCACCTTGCAGGTCGTAAGCCTTGAATGTAGCATTAGAGGTCTGTCTATTGGAGTAGCAACTAATTTTTGTTAAGAAGGCACAAACACTAAGTATTTTCTCAACCATGTCTTGATCTTAACCAAATGTCCTGGAGCTCTGGCGATATACACGGCTCTGCTGTTTAGGTTATTCCTTGCACAATAGCGAGGGGGGGGGGGGGGGAGGGGAGAGGGAGAGGGGGGAGAGAACCAATGTTATATAATCTTGGAGAGGTGCCAATGTCCAAATCTTTCCAACTAAACCATGGAATTTTGGGCCCATGGGTACTGTGAGCGGTACTTTAAGAAAGGCTTAAGGCGTCTTCAAGGAAAAGAGTAAGGCCGACTTAAAGCCTGCAGCAGTTTTCTCCCGCCCCCCCCCCCCCCCCCCCCCCCCACGTGTGCAAGGAGATTCTCTTACAAATGATGCCAGCCTCATCCATGTTAAATACTTATTTAGGAAAGTAACCACATTCTTGGATGATTCCCTTTAGCTCTTTTGAAATATTCTCTGCCACCATGGTATTCCCACTTCCTGCCAATCCCATAAGGTAAATATTATGCAGGTTTGTACGCCTTTTGAAATATTCAAAGCAGCCGTGATGGCATTCAAATGCGTTGGCACTTTCAGAAGATTCATCAACCTCCTCACAATCTATAATGATACCACATTTTCCTGGATCATCATCAAAATCGGAGACACAAGTCGATGATACTGTTCAAACCACATGTTCATACCCTTGTCCATTCTCTCCATTATAACATCACTTTATAACATTTGATGTATTCCAGTGTCAACATTCTGCTGCCACCAATCTTTCCAGTACAGTACTGAACATCTATAACATATACATTCAGTGCAATAGATTTCACATACTACACTTCTATTACACCATACCAGATTCAATTTCCATTGTTGTAAATACTATGGATAGATTCAAAAATGAACTATATTGTTGAAACCATTACATCTGTTGGCTGTGATCTAATTTCACAGTGACTATTTTAACATGGTGTAGCTGCCAACCTTTGATAATGATTGTGTTGATATGCATGCACTTATGATTTCAAGTGTACCCTGCCCCTGCTACACCATATTCTGATGATCAAGGTTTATAGCAAGATGCTATAACATGTAAAGCAATACCCCCCCCCCCCCCCCCCCCCAATCTTGAGAGCAGCCTCTTGGCAAAGGCCAAGATTAATGACTAAATTCACTATTATCCTCTATGTTTTTGGTTAGTTGAAGAGAAGGGTATTTGATTATCACAATTTCAAACCTGGTTCAAAATTTAAGTCCACCAGGCAGCAGTGAAACCAGCCCTCTTAATACTACTGTGATCGGGACCACCTCAAGCCCTGGTAAAATACTGTCAACACTGTCTCTGCAAGATGTGTAATTCAGTAGAAGGATAAGCAAGCCAACTTCAATGTCATGTCCATGATCAACATCCCTAGTTACACACACTAGATCATATTGTACATGACAGCCATTTGCAAGCCTAATATCACACTCCTGAAACTAGCTTAAGATGTCATAGGAAGACATGCACGCGCGCACACACACACACACGCACAGACGACAAGATTCAAGGGTGCTTATACAGTCTCCTTAAAGAAATGCAAAATCCCCACTGATATCAGGGGATCTCTAACCACAATCACAAAGAGGAGAGGCATTCAGGGTAGTATTGAGAATGAAAACTCGGATCAGAAACAGAGAGAAACTTTGCATGAACGGCAATAAGAACACACTGGCCAACTACCCGCTCAACTGTTCTGTCGGGCACTTCCTTCCTCATCAAAGGGAGAATCCGTGGTTCGGACATGCTCTTATTAATCACCTCAGAACCCACAACACAATAGAAGTACATATATATCAAAAACCTTGCATTCCTCATTATCAAGGCATTATACTTTATCAAAATTGCAGTTTTAATTGATAGGAATACCAACTACAATAGATCAATGAAAACAGCTATCCTCTTTTATAAATTGCCCAGAGTTTGAACTGTGCAAACATTTTTTTTGCCTTTTATAAGCTCTAACCAAATAATAACTCCTCTCCAACTACCAATCCTCCTGTAATTTATACCATAGATTATGACCGGATCAGAATTTATCCATGCCTTGCACATTACATATTATGGTGTCATCTCTTTTACAAATATGACTTAAGATCACATCAGGCAATTTATAATAGACAATGTCTAGAGCTGCTAGAATTCATGTTATTAACAACATAATCATATCTACCAAAAAATGAAAATAATCTATGCACAACTTCCAAAACATAAAGTTGTTAATGAAGTAATGTTACTCAAAATATTTGAAACCATTTGTCAATGTCAGTAACCACCAAATGTGTTTATAATAACAAAGAAAATGAAGTTACAGCTTCCAAATAAACAATAAAATCAAAGCATTTTTGCTACACTACAGAAGTTACAAATGAGGTTGAGATCATTGTCTTCTGCACAAGTATAGTGCATATAGGTACAATGAAAATCGTACTTCCATAGCATTGCAGGCACATTGACTCAGACAACACACAAAACAAATAATTCATTATTATATAAGGCAGCAAAAATAAGACCTCAGTGTAAAACATAACAAGTAAAATGAATCAATGGTAGTTTAAGAGGTGGTCCCAAACTAATCTCTGTAAAATCCTAGCATTCCTTCAAGCAATAGCAACAAAAGCTTATGACTTCTCGCAGTTTCTGAATGAAGAGATTAAATCAAACCACTCCATTACAACTGTGTGCACTACAGCGAGCCAGTTAAGACAACTTCTTTATTAAATATACGTGAACGGGTTTTGCAGAGGCAAGTCAAAAAGATTCAACAGAACTACAAGATTATTTTCGCAACGTTACTGAACTCATCAAAACTTGCTGATTGCAAGACTCACTCCTGTTCCAGTGCATATTTGACAAAACCAATAGAACGCACAGGCAAACGGTCTAATAGAACAAAGTTTGAATGTTAACAAAGTCTAAGATAACACAGTATTTGCCCAAATTATAATAACAAAGCAAATGCTTTACAAAATTTAAAACCAAACTCTAGAACAAATTTTACTCTCAACTTGTAATAATAAATGTATACATTTATTAGCTTCCATAACCACTGACTTAGAACTCATTTTACAATGAAATTGTTTATAATTTATTTTTAGAGCAGCAATTTTTGAGGCATTAAATTAGAAATTAAATAATATTTTTCCCTCTTGATCTAATTGTAACTCACCTGTCACGTTATCATCTCATGGTGCAATCCAAAACACCTTTTCATTTTTTTAAATGAGTTCTCATCTTAACTTATTTTAACATCTGTTTATATTAACAAGAAAATCATTGGCATTTTATTGAAAGGAGGCAATTCATAAGAATGGAATTAAAATCAATTCCTGCTATGCAGGACCTAAACAGAAACCTAAACAGGTTTTGTTGCCTTTGAGAAACCCATTTTTAAGGAGTTGAGATCAGTGCACGGGCCTCATAAACATTGTCCACATTCAAGTGTACATCCCTTCAGTACCCACAGCAAAGTGGAAATTGTCTTCAGATTAAAATATAGGTGTATTCCACCTGGGAGAGTGAGTCAACTTTAGAATGGAATGTTACTGAATGCGCTGTCTGAATAATGTGTTTTACCCAATGCCAATGTTAATTGGAAATAAACATGGTTCCACCCTTTTCATGTTTCACAACAGTTTGAAGGAAACTCCTTTTTTCTCACACTCAAAGTTTTTTTCAATCCAAATACTGTGGTATCTTATTCAAGAACAAGATTGCAATTTCTTAGGGTTTTTAAGAGACTAGTCTGCTCCATATTGAGGATTTTATTTATTTTGATATTTAAATAAGTAAAATTTCAGTTTTATGGGTAGAATGAGTTTTCATCTCACACAAAACATTGTTTATGGACGATTACAAGGCGATGGATGCACACGATAAAATGCTCCTCCAACTATTTAGATATCTAGTAATCCAGTGGTATTAACCAATCCAATTAGTCCAATCTATTGATTCTTCTCTGAATAATGTTGCAAAGGTAAAGGAAACCTAGAAATTCATGCCAATTAGTTGGAGCAAAACAATACTAGCAGGTGAATTAGCAGAGGGGAGACTTTATTATCAGTATCCAACCACAGCTTCAAATATAAATGTAAAATAAATCTACATTTACAAACCATCTTTTGCAAATTCTACAAGAAAATGTACATTCATCTTCTTTTCTGATACACTGTCCAAGTTCTGGAGATGTTTAAATGGAAATTACAGCTAAATACTATTAATTTAGTTAATTTCCTTTGTAACTTGCGTGACAACAAAATCAACCTTACCAGGAACTTGTACTGCAGAAATGTTACTAACACATTAACTTTTTTTGAAAGATATCTCCTTTAAGTATAACATTTTCAAACCTTATTATAGAATACTAGGCATCTGAGAATATCCACATGTTCATCACATTTTTTTCTTTAGCTTATAAACTAGGATTGCAATGCTTAATTATTTTTTACATGATTATGGAATTATTTTGTTTTGGTACCTTGGACAGGATTTATGGGAAAAAAATAATATATGCATGTGGCCCTTGTGGCTAAGGGGATCAGAGGGTATGGAGAGAAGGCAGGTACAGGATACTGAGTTGGATGATCAGCCATGATCATATTGAATGGCGGTGCAGGCTCGAAGGGCTGAATGGCCTACTCCTGCACCTAATTTCTATGTTTCTATGTTTCTATGTGCTCAAATTCTGGATATCCAAATAGAAAAATTGCTAAATTAAGATTTAATTCAAAAACATAAATAATGATTAGCATGCATTTCATTCTAATCAGCTTCTATTTTTCCATTTGATTGTACTAAAATCTTAATTGATTTTCACTAAGGAAGTAACTTCCAAGAACATCACAACCCTAGATTGTTTGAACAGTGTAAAGTTTTGCTGAAAACAAATAATGAAAAGTCATGTTCCAGTAAGTTACAATTGAGCAATCAGCCCTTCTCCTTATTGCTACATTATGCAATTTCAGCTGATTGTACTAAAATAATGATTTACTATTAAATACTAGCCCAGTGTTATTTCGCCCTTCTCCTTTTTCAGTATGTCACTGCTAAGGCAAGCATTTGTTGCCCATCCCTAGCTGCCTTTGAATAGTATGGTCTGTTGCATAATTTCAGAAATTTCAACCATAATTCTAAGGGTCTAGAATCGCACGCATGTCTGACCAGGTTATGGATGGCTTTTCTCTCCTGAATTACGTGAGTGAACCAACTGGAGTTTCTCAGGAACTCAGTAGTTTTATATCGATTATCAGTAATACTACCTTTTCTTTTTTTTCTAAACTAAACTTTAATTCCACAACATCTCGTTAACAAACCAAAATCTATGCATTCCACCAAAATTAATTTCCCAACTTCAGCAATCTATGCCTCAACTAATGAAAATTCCTTCTTCCATCTCTCTGCCTTTCTTTTCCCTCTTCTTTTAACGCACTCCAATATGATCAAGTCTTTCAACATCATCCTGATTTTTATCATAATGGAGGTCCTACCATTTGGCTCATGGAGAGGAATCCTTTGTCCCATTCCCCTTCTCTAGTTCCTTGTTTGAGGGCAACTTATTCTCTATCACATATGCCCTTCAATCCTCTGAATTGTTTGCCCATTAGCCTATATCAACGAGTAATATACATTAGTAAATTAATCTATCAGTACATCTTTGGGATTTGGAAGAGCACCAGGAGGAAATACACATGATCTCAGAAACACAGAGAAGCTCTGCCAGATGCATGGGTTTGATCCTGACTACGGGTGACGTCTGTGCGGAATTTGTACATTCACCCTGTGACCACTTGAGTTTTCTCCGGATGCTCTGGTTTTACACCACATTCCAAAGATGTGTAGATTTGTAGGTTAATTGGCTTCTGTAAATTGCCCCATAATGTATCATGTGAAAGTGGAATAACATAGAACTAGTGTTCAAGTGATCGATTGTTGGTGTGGACTCGGTGGGCCGAAGGGCCTGTTTGCACACTGTATCTCTAAACTAAACTCCAAACACCAAGTCAAAATCATAAACTATGTCCTTGCAACAATGAGGCAAAAAGCACATGGAGTGTTGCCCCTGATATCTTTCATTCAGTGTCAAACTGTTCTGCTTACAATCCTGTTGCATATGTTGGTCATTTATTTATGGTACAGATTTAGCAATTGGTGCAAGTAGCTGATGTTATAAGGAATGCAGCAGTCTAATCTATAAAACAGTCCAACAGAAATGCACAGAGATTCCTCCAACCATGAACAAAAAAGAAAGCAAAACAACAATATTTTACACTTGATTTCTCATACCATATTAACTGTTTCAGTCAGGTTCTGTGTTCCTGCTTGATCGAAGTTTGCTGATAATTCTGTTCCAGTAGCCATCATTTTTCAATCGAAATGAGCTCAGTAACTTCCGTAATTCTCACCATCTTCATCCACAGCTTGTGTTTTTACTAAACTCCCAAATAAAACGGACAATCAACCCAACGTCGCCTCTTGTAAAAGTTTAACTTTTTTTTGTTAGAGCAATAGTTTGATTGTCATTGAAAGCAGTTTATTACAAGCTGGTAATGTTTGAGAATTATTTCCACCATCTTCTCCTGAAATTCCTTCTTTGTTGCCAGTCAGCACAAGCTTTCATAATGTGAAGAAATGGATTCTAGAAGATAAGAATAAAATATTTCAGTCACTTCCTATTACATTAAACAAACCGACATTGATTATCGAAGCATTAATGTAATTTGTCGAGAGTCAGATCACGGGACAGCAAATTCACCATCCCAGATTTGTTTTTCTTTTTGAATTCATTTAGGGGAGAATACAGTCACTAGACAATTGCCAATTAAATGTCGGAACTGCAAGGGGGCAGTTAACAAATGATCAAACCATGCAAAACTATAGTTAAGTTACAAAAGGGTATTTCAGTAGCAAATTGATTCAAAGGCCAGAGTGAACATTTACATAACAGCATAATTTGTTCAAGAATGTGTAAGCTTATGAGAGAAATGCAGAGATGTATATGTCACTAAACCCTTTGACTTCAACAGCCTTCATCAAATTAGGCTCCCCAAATAAATTAACTTTACCTTACATTTGTTTCTTGACGGCATGCAAGCCATAATCCTAACTGATCTCAGTAAAAACCAATATAACACGCAGCTTTATTACGCCTGCAGTTTATTTAATTCTTTCTCGTCATAATGCTACATCTTACTTCCAATAAACTTCCTGTAAGAATGAAGCTAATCCTCACAACCAACAGGAAGCCACTCAACCTATAGTGACCGCGCCCCAGAACCGACGTTGTCTTAACCTCGGGAGTCAAGCAGCAGTATGTAACCGACACTTGCATTTAGCTCCAACCAACGGATGAAGAAGATGAGCCCTATACTCACAACAAATGTCATATACCAAACCTCCCCTTACAATGCTGAAAATAATCATCCGAGGCAAGACATCGGAAAACAAAGACCTTCAAGAACCATCACTCATTTAAAATCAGATAGTGATGATAAAATTCATCATTGGTTTCAATGTGCCGACAATGTGCCGAAAAATTTTGGTTAATTGAGCAAGTGTGTGTTTAAGATCAAGACCTCAAACTTTACACAAAAGGCATAGTCTAACAAGCCATACTGTTCCAAGCCGTCCTAGAGCTGGAATTATACTACCGAACACCCAAAGAGCTGGCATGATACTACCACACTCTCTCTGCAAAATCCTCAAAAATCACCAGAAGGATACGCAAGGTCCCAGACCAACATCCCTGACATCAAGGTCCAATTATACTCTCTCAGCTCTGTTGGGCAATTCACATCACCGAATACCCAACACCAGACTGGCAAAAAAAGACACTATGTCAAGTTCTATAATAGGAACAGAGATAGACAGAGGAAAACATCCAAGGATGTGTTCGAAGCCTTCATGCAAAAATGCAACACTCCCACCTGACTGTTACACAACTGCTCAAAGTGGAAAAAGAAACTTTCAGATAGCACTGAGAACCTGGAGTACATTTGTCAGGAGCAGGAGCTATAGCATTTGACTACTCTGATTTAAATCCATTTGCCCCCTTGCCTGATGTCTAGGGCAGCACGATGGTGCAGCTGGTAGTGTCGCTGCCTCACAGTGCCAGAGACTCAGGTTCGATCCTGACCTCAGCTGCTGTCTTGTGTGGAGTTTGCACTTTCTCCATGTGACTGTGCTGATTTCCTCCTGGTGCTCCGATTTCCTCCGACAGACATGCGGGTTTCTAGGTTAATTATGTGGATGCAAAAGTGGGATAACGTAGAAGTAGTGTGAGTGGGTGATTATTGGTTGGTGTGGATTAGGTGGGCTGAAGGGTCAGATCCATGCATCAAACAGACCACCTCACGAGCTAGGACTTCCTTAACCACCGACCCACATCGGCCACCCACAGGACCCACAGAAAGCAGCGGAAGCAAGTGATCCTCAGTCCTGAAGGACTGCTCAAGAGAGTCGAGTGCTTTGTCATATGTCCCGAAACGGAACAATGAGATTCTTACTTGCAGCAGCACAACAGATATGTAAACACAGCACTCTGCAAATAACAAAAAGAAAGCTCAACATATATCTAAATAAAACAGACAGACAAATAAATAAACAATATTAGTGCAAAGTCAAAGAAAATGCCAAGTCTATTTCGTTTGGAGATAGACACAGAAAGCTGGAGTAACTCAGCAGGTCAGACAGCAACTCTACAGACAAGGAACATGTGACGTTTTGGGTCAAGACCCTTTTCCAGACCGAAACGTCACCTATTCCTTCTCTCCAGAGATGCTGTCTGACCCGCTGAGTTACTCCAGCTTTTTGTGTCTATCTGGTTTAAACCAGCATCTGCAGTTCCTTCCAACACACGATGTAATTCAGAGCCTATTTGGAGGTCGAAGTGTTTAATAGCCTGATGGTTGTCGGATTCTCGGGTCGAGTTTATTGTCATATGCACAAATACGGTGAAGTCGCGTTCCTATGCACGTCCAGTGAAGTGCAGGTACAAAGCAAACCTTGCTGGCAGCAAGCAAGCAGCACATCGGCAGGAGAGCTGCAGGCTAGAGGCGTGCACTGCCCAACTTTACCTTTGTTTTTGTGTAGGAAGGAAAAGCAGATGCTGGTTTAAACCGAAGATAGACGCTGAATGCCGGAGTAATTCAGCGGGCCATGCAATATCTCTGCAGAGAAGGATTGGGTCAAGTCCCTTTTTCAGACTGCTTTCCCAGTCACTTTTGTACCTTCAGAACCTTGTTTTTGTTTTGGCGCCAGCATTTGGCAGTTGTCACTCACTCAGCTCACGACCGATTCCTTTATAACAAATCGTCTTGTGTTTTTTTTTGGGGGGGGGGGGGGAGAGAGCCGGGAGCATGCGTTTGCCCACGCTTCGGGCAGTAATAAAGTTGAAGCATTCGCCTTTGTTTGTGCCTGACGGCGAGGGGCAGGGAAGCGGCGGCCGAGCTGTCAGTAGACGGCCGACATCGCCTCGCCTCGCCTCACACGCCTTCTCCAACCCGAGACAATGCTGGAGTAACTCAGCGGGACAGGCAGCATCTCCGGAGAGAAGGAACGGGTGACATTTCGGGTCGAGACCCTTACCCTTCTTCAGGACTGAGAGTCAGGGGAGAGGCAGACGCAGCAGATTACGGAAGGGTAAGGTGTGAAAACGCCAGGTCGAAGCAGACGCGGATAAAAAGAAAACGTGGAGGGGACGGTGACAAGTGGGCGCACACACACACACAGTAAAATGAAATCAGGACAGTGGGGGAGAGGGAAGGAGGGAGGGAGAGGTAGAGAGAGGGGGAGAGAAGGAGGGAGAGAGAAAGAGGGAGAGGGGAAGAGAAGGAGAGAGAGAGAGGAGGGAGAGGGAGAGATGAGGGGAGAAGGAGGGAGAGGAGGGAGGGAAAGAGAATGAGGGAGATAAGGAGAGAGAAGGAGGGAGAGAGAGGGAGGGAAGCGAGGGTTACTTGAAGTTAGATAAATCAATAATCTTACCGCTGGGTTGTAAGCCGCCCGAGTGAAATATGAAGTGGTGTTGCTCCAGTTTGTTGCAGCTGGGCGGCGGGTGTGGTGTGTGTGTGTGAGGCGGGGAGCGGGGGTCATGGACAGCGGCGGGAGCCCGCGTTCAAGCGTCGTCTCCTCCGTTTTTTTTTCCCGCGGGCGGCACCTCGGCCCAACCGCCACTCCCTCGCGCCGCCCGGCGCCGCCAGATCCCGCCCCCTGCCCTGACTGACAGCTCCCCCCGCCAATCGCACGCACGAGCTGGCCGGCCGCGCCCCTGCCGCTCCCCCCCCCCACCCGCACTGATCGACGGACCAACCGACCAACCACAGGCCAGGGGGGCGGGCGTACGTGAGCGACTCTCACCCCTGATTGGACCGCCGCCTTGGCCAACCGTTGCAGCAAATCGGGATAAAGGTCTGCAAACGATGTCTTGACATCGAAGCAGGAAAATAACCAGATGCAAAAAGCAAATTGCAGGGAGTTGCGTAGAATGCATGAAACTGGGAGGTCACCGTCCTTTTGTTTGCTCGCAGAATAGAGTCAGGAAGCTGCCAGCGACTGATGTGGTCTGCGTTAGCCAATCACAACCAGGGATTGGCAAGGGGACGGGTGTTGGCAGCTGATGGACGTCCACCGTGTCCAATAGGATGGGAGTGTTTGGGATGGGCCGCGCCCTCTGTTCACAATGAAATGGGCAACAATAGGGCACTTGTTGCAAACCTCGCCATGTGTGAGAGAGAGGTTCGCTGCTGGCTTCTCCCACATAACTACACCCTGGATGTTCACCTGTTTGAAGAATAGTTCATTGTCACATGTGACTAGACACAGTGAGATTCTTTGCTTGCATACACAATGTATACATTGCATACACAATGTAAGCGTTGCACGCAGTGTACGCGTTGTATGCAGTGTATCCGTTGTATGCAGTGTCAGGGCTACCAACATTGGGTGAGAGTTGAGAGTGAGAAATTGCGAGGGAGCGTAGTGACCAAGTGTCCCCCCTCCCACGGTAGAGAACGTACATATTTTTCAGCTTGAAATTGTGTAATTTGGTGCATACTGTAGCGAGTCTTTTAACTTACACTCGAGTGCAACATTTATGCTTTAAATTGGATTAGGTATGAATAAAGATTGGCTAAATTACATTACTAATTACATTCCACAGTAGAGCCAGGCTCTGATCAACAGGTGCAGTACATGAATGACTATATTCATATCATGAATATAGTAATCGGATTATAATTCATGCCGTTATGCATATATATATATAGAAAAAAACAGAGATACAAGGCAAGAGTCAGACTTCCATCATTGTTCTGCACTAATAAATCAATCAATCTTACCCTTTGACTATAGAAACAAGATGAAAATAATCATATGGTTCAATGTAATTAAGATATATATGTAAAACAATTATATGGAAACAGGCCCTTCAGCCCTCCAAGTCCACACCGACCAGCAATCTACCAATCTACCAGTTCAATGCTACACCCCAGGGACAATTTACAGAAGCCAATTAACCTACAAACCTGCACTTCTTTCGGATGTGGGAGAAACCGGAATATCCAGAGAAAACCCATGTGGTAGTAAGGCAGCAACTCTACCACTGTGCCACCCCATAAAATTCTTTTTTCTGTAATATTTATTATAGTGTCACGTCAATAAAGATGAACACATGATTCTGATTTCTGATTTCTGCCCTTAGTTGGATAACACAAATCTCCAGTCATTGTGTTTTATGGCTGGTTTTCAAACTCTTCAGTCTGAAGGTCTCAACCCGAAACATCACCCATACTTTCTTTCCAGAGATGCTGCCTGTCCTGCTCAGTTTTTCTGGTTTTTAGTGTCTATCTTCAGACTAAACCAGCATCTGCAGTTCCTTCCTACACTCTTTGTTAAGCGAAACAGGCCCTATTCTCATAATATTATTCAGCTTTTTAATTCAGTCTTTTCTTCACCTCCGTTGCTGCAGAGAATACAATCCCAGTTATCAAATCTTTCTTCAAAGTGAAAAAAAAAATGCCAGCCCTGCCAACATCTTCATAAATTGCCACTGGATCCTCTCCAGAGCAATTGCACCCTTTCTACAGTGTGTCTTGGTCTTACAACATGGAAACAGGCCCTTCATCCCAACTTGTTCATACAGAACAAGATGCCCCATCTAAACTAGTCCCATTTATCCGCATTTGGCCAATATCCATTTAAAGCTTGTGTGTGCGCCAGTGTGTGTGTAAGGTTGTGTGTCAGTATGTGTTAGGTTGTGTGTGAGAGTGTGCGTGTCAGTGAAGCGGCGACAACACCCGGAGTGAGTGGAGACTTGGCGATGCCCGGGGAGCGTTTCCCTCTCCCAACCCCCGCACGTCTCTTCCCTCCCCTCCTCCCCCGACCGCCCCCTCGAGGCACCGCTCACACCTTCCACCATCACCTCCGGCGGCTCTGTGTCCGTCGGCCACACTGTCCACATCGCATGGAGTTTTAACCCTGGCCCGGAGCCAGGAGCAGACCGGGTGAGTGGGGGGCGTCGGTGCCGCCTCTGGAGCTGCGGGGTTGATATCGGGCTAAGGCTCCGCTCCGATGCCTGACCCCCGGGTCACTGGGACCACCGCCGTGTCTCACCTATCACACCATCTACACGGGAGAAACAAAACTACTTTTTTTCCCCCAAATCATCCCGCGGGCCAGTAGTTTGACAGCCCTGCTTTAAACCAATGCCCTTTTGTTCTTGATTCACATATCCCAGGAAAAAGGCGATGCATTCACCTTACATATTCTCCTCTTGGTTTTTACTCACCTCTAAAACAATTTTTGCTTCATTTTGAAATTCCAGCACCTGCAGATTTTTGAGCATGAGAAATCTGTGATCAGGGTGAGGGCGTGAGAATTTTGTCAAATGCGTGACTCTCACGCTCAATGCGTGAGAGTTGGCAACCCTGCAGTGTGCATGTTACATGCAAGTACGCATTGCATGCACAGTGTACGCATTGCATACACAATGTATACATACTTTGCAGAGGGAGAAACAACAGCATTGCGCTTTCCTATAGAACAGGCATTTTGATTGAGGGGAGGGTGGGGGAATAAAACAATAAATGTTTCAGCGCAAAAACCTTTTGGGTCACTGACCCGCGGGGTTAATTTTGATCTAGTCTGCACAGGTGCTGACTTGATAAACGTTTTCGGCGTTTTCTACTTTTTATTTAGAATTCGCAGCAGCCGTGGTATTTAGCTTTTGCAGAAGTGACTGTCTAAACCTGCACATTATTGGTTTAGACCTGCTTGAGAATGCCAAAAAGCCGTGTAGATTTATTACATGCATGCTTTGCATTCTCGCCCACGTGCAAGATGATTACAGTGATTCACATAAAAGCCCGTGTTTTGGATGTTGGCATTGCCTCTCCATTTCCAGCCCATCTGTTAAGCTTGAATAAAGCTACTTCTTTGACAGAATCGGTTAGTTAACAACATCTATATGTTGTTGTGTAAGAAGGAACTGCAGATGCTGGTTTACACCGAAGATATTCACAAAATGCTGGAGTAACTCAGCAGAACAGGCAACATCTCTGGATAGAAGGAATGGGTGACGTTTCGGGTCGAGTATTCACTGGTTCAACTGTTGTGGGATCAAGTCCAGCTGGATTACCAAATTCATAATCTGAAGTACGTGAATAGTATCTGCAAACAGGCATTCTGAGTAAATTTTCAGTCCTGATAAATTACATTACCACCGAAACCAGTCTTCATCAATTCAATTAACTCCTTGTGATACCAAGAAGAAATGTATTTGTTACAATTAATGCAAAAGGTACTAAAGAATGTTCATGATATGGCTGAGATGCTACAAATCTGGCTGCAAATTAGGCTGCTCCAGTACAACAACAATTGGCAAATCGACAAGTTGTGTCATGTCCACAAAAGGCATAACAAATCCAACTCCTCTCATTAATAAATTGGCAGTGATGAAATTAATACTTGCTGTGAAATTATTTGGGCATAATTGGCCTTTAATGGTGGCGCAGCAGTAGAGTTGCTGCCTTACAACGTTTGCAGTGCCAGAGACCCCGGTTCGATCCCAACTATGGGTACGGAGTTTGTATGTTCTCCCAATGACCATGTTTCCAGTTTCCTACCACGCTCCAAAGGTTAATTGGCTTGGTGTCTGTGTACAATTGTCCCCAGTGTATGTAGGATTGTGTTAATGTGCAGGAATCGCTGATCGGTGCGGACTCGGTGGGCTGAAGGGCCTGTTCCCGAGCTGTATCTTTATACTAAACTAAACTGCAGATGCTGGAATTTCTAGCAAAACACACAGTATTGGAGGAACTCACTGGATCAGGCAGTATCCGAGGATGAAAATAGACAGACAATGTTTCGGGTCAGAACTCTCCTTCAAAACTCCATACTCCAGGAGTTGCCCCACAAGTAACTTGTACAGTTGCGGTTAGACTTCCTTAAGGGGCTGTCCCACTTGGGCGACCTAATTGGCGAGTTTAGAAGAGTTTGAAAAAATGACATGTTGAAGACCTCCTTCGACCTTCTTCGAATATGTTGAAGACCAGCTACGACTAACTTCGGGAAAATTGGACACCGAATAGTGGAGAGTGAAGACGACCTCCTTCGACCTCCCTTCGACTATGTTGAAGACTATCTACGATTACCTTTGACTACCCGCGATTACCTACGACTAACATGCCGACCTACTACGACTAAACCTATGAGTAAAAAAGTATCGATTTTTTGCATGGCGACGTTTTTTTACTCGCGGGCATTTTTTTAACATATTGAAAAAAACGGCGTGACCCAGCTGAGTCCTCGAGGACGTGGCAACCACTCCCGAGCATGAAGGAGAGTTACGAAGACCTCCTACGACCTTGTGTCGACCATGCTGCGAGTATGAGTCGAGGGCAAACTCACCAGAACTCGCGGATTAGGTCGCCCAAGTGGGACAGGCCCTTTGCTTTTCGATTTAGATTTATTATTGTCACATGTAGTGCGCAACAGCAAAAAGCTTTGTTTTGCATGTTATCCAAACAGATCAGATAGTGCCATAGATACATGCAATCGGTTCAAAATCAAGTACGATATATAGAGCAACGGGGAAGGGGGAAGATACAGAGTGCAAAGAATAGTTCTCAGCATTGTAGCGCATCAGTTCGTTAGACGAAGTCCAATGTCCACAACGATGTAAAGGTGAATTGAACAGTACCCTAGCTTGTGGAAAGACCGTTTGGAAGCTCGAGAACAGAGGGGAGAAGCTGTTCCTGAGTCTGGTGGTACTTTAAGCTTCTGTAGCTATTGCCAGATGGGATCAGGGAGATGAAGGAATGACTGCTGTGGGACAAGTCTTTTGATTACATTAGCTGCTTTCCCAAGGCATTGTGGAGTGTAGATGGAGTCAATGATGGGAAGACTAGTCTGTGTGACAAACTCAGCTACAATCACAACTCTGCAACTTCTAGCGGTCTTGGGCAGGGCTATTCGCAAACCACGCTGTGATGCAAACCAACAGTGCGTGCTTTCTATAGTGCATCTGTAGAAGTTTGTAAGAGGCACTGGAGACATGCCAAATTTCCTCAGTAACTAGAGGTGTCATGGCATTGGTATGCATTCTTGTTTGTTGCATCAATGTGGTTAGTCCACAACATTCGTAATATTAATGCCAAGGAACATGAAGCACTCAACCATTTCCACATCTATACCATTGATGATGATTGGGGTATATGGCATATTCATTTAGGTTAGCGGGGGGGGGGAGATTGCAATATTCATGTGGTCCACCCTGTTTCGACAAATGCAATCAACCTGGTGTGCACAATCAAATAAGATCAAATGGAACAAATTGTCCTACAACTTTACAACACCATACGCAAGAAGAAGTGATCTTGGTGACAAATGCTGGAGGAACTCAGCGAAACGGGCAGCATCTCTGGAGAGAAGGAATGGGTGACGTTTCGGTCTGAAGAAAGGTCTCGACCCAAAACGTCACCCATTCCTTCTCTCCAGAGATGCTGCCGGTCCCACTGAGTTACTCTAGCATTTTGTGTCATACCCTCGATTTAAACCAGCACCTGCAGTTCTTTCCTACACAGAGACCTTTGAGTCCACCGACTCAAAACATTGGTGAAGGGTGTCATCCGTTTCCTCTGATCAGCATTGCACAATTTTCTGCACCGGAACCTCCTGGTTCAGTTTCTGCTTGTAAGCAGAGAGTAGAAACGCAGCCAGGTGATCAGATTTACTGAAGTGCGGTGTGGGAATGGAGTGGGATGTGTTTTTGATGGTTATGTAGCAGTGGTCGAGGGTGTTTGGGCAGGATACATGCTGATAATATTTTGACAGGCGCTCTTGAGGTTGGCCTGATTGAAGGTCCCTGACTATTATGAACAAGGCCTCTGGGTACTTTGGTTTCAAGGCAATTGGTGGCGCTGTGCAGTTCCTCCTGTGTAAGCTTAGCGGCAGCCTGGGGTGGGATGTAAACTGCAGTCAGGATAACCGATGTGAATTCCCGCAGCAGGTAGCAGGGACAACAGTCCACTGTGGATAACTCAGTTCCGTGGAGCAGGAACTCGTCAGGACCGCCATGTATGAGTATCATACGCAGTTAATTAGAAAGTAGACTACTCCACCCTTACCCGAGAATGCCATGCGGTCCCATCCAGTGTAGCGAGAAGCCCTCAGGTTGAATGGCACAGGGTTCAGGCTTTATACTGCGACCCCTGGAAAACATAGACCAACATTACATTAGCCTGCACCATGTGTGAGCTAGCTACTTGTATTCAACTCAAGTATTGCACTAGTACTGGGATTACTAATTTATTAACTGTTTGATTATTACACGTTGTCCACACTTTGTGTTTTACTGGCCTGTTTTGCTGCTGCAAGTCAGAATTGCAATGTTCAGTTGTCAGTACATGTGACAATTAAACACTCTTGACTCAAAATATTTTTGTGCTTTCCAAAAGTAACAACTTCGCATTTTCCCACATTATGCTCCACTGGCCAAATTATGTCATACACCTCACCAACGCTGGATTTACCTGCATGCTTGACAGGCTGAAGCCTAGGGCCTCAAAATCTAGGGGGCCTCCGGCCAAGGTGTATAATATCTTTGACACTGTCATAGGCTTTTCTTACATATGCTGCCACAACGCACTGTAGTCTCTAAACAACCCTTCAGTGATTTTCCTTGCCCTCCATTTCAGAATAATACTGTTTTAAGACAATAACTCGACACTAGCACTGGCAATAAATAAATAAATAAATAAATAAATAAATAAATAAATAAATAGGCGCAGCTTTCCAGCCCCTTATCTCATTGGTCACGCTCGGCTGCACATCAGTGTCAATCTGGTGGCACCGGGGTCCGGCAAACCCTCACACGTGCTCCAGTAAGCAGCGACGGCGGGTTCAAGGAACATCTTTGGATACTTGCAGGCTTCAAAAGTCAAAACTCAGGGATATTTAACAATAACATTTTATGTCCTTTAGAGAAGGAATTGCGAATTGCGGAATTTTAAACACCCGTCATCATCCTTGGCTTTACTCAAATTATTTAAAACACTCTCCCATCTTCCTCTAGTCGTGGGGGTGGGGGATTGGGAGGGGCCTCGCAAGTGGAATAGCCTAGGGCCTCTCTTCATCTAAATCCGGCACTGCGCCTCACCTGTCAATATCTCGCTGTAAACTGCAACCGCCTTGTTAAATGCCTTTGCATCTTCCTTTCTGCGTGCAGAAGGGTCTTCAGTGACCCAAAACCCCTATTCCTTTTCTCTAGAGATGCTGCTTGACCCGCTGAGTTACACCAGCATTTTGTGTCAGATCGTTCCCTTTGGGTCACCTGGAAAGTTGCTGCCATGCATTTGTTTCTTTCTACCACATTGTGAATCTATATGGTAAACATTGAGGTCCACATAATGCGGTTAAAAACAGAACCTCTGGTTATTACAAGGTAGACAAAAATGCTGGAGAAACTCAGCGGTAGAGGCAGCGTCTATGGAGCAAAGGAATAGGCGACGTTTCGGGTCAAGACCCTTCTTCAGACTGATGCAAAAACCTCTGGTTTTTACAATGTCATTGCACAGTTTCTTGTGGTGCTTCACCAATCATCCATTGCCAACCTGAAAATGGAGCCCTACTTTCTATTCCCGTCCGCTAATGAATTTTCTATCAATGCCGATACAAGGATCGCAGATGTTGGAATCTTCAGTAAAACTCAGCGGGTCAGGCAGCATTTGTGGAGAACGTGGACTTCGGCTTTCTAGTTTTGTTTAGAAATACAGCGTGGAAACAGGCCCTTCGGCCCACCTTGTCCGCACCGACCAGGGGCAAACTAGGGACACTAGGGACAAATAGTAATTATACCAAGCCAATTAACCTACAAACTTGTACGTCTTTGGAGTGGGGTATGAAACCGGAGCACCCGGAGAAAACCCACGTGGTCACAGGGAGAACATACAAACTCAGTACAGACAGCACCTGTGGTCAGGATTGAACCGGGGTCTAGGGGACTGTAAGGCAGCAACTCTACCGCTGTGCCACCACGCCACCAGCTGACTGTTTGTACAGCACCTTGACAAGTGAAGACCATATTCAATATCTAATGGTTTTTCCCTGCCTATTCTGGTTAAGACATCCTCAAAAAAACATATACATTTGTCAAAATGAATTCCTCTTCATGAAGTCATGTGACTCCTCTGGATCAGATTAAACTTTTCCACATGTGCCACTATTATTTCCTTAATAATTGAAATTAACATTTTTCCAAGAATTGTTGCAAGACTAATCAACTTCTAGTTACACATTTTGCCTTCCTCTTTCTAACAGAGGTGAGACTGTCGCTGTTTTCAATCCCCCGTCACTTCTTTAAAATAATTGTATTTCAACAGTATCTCATGACCAGGATGCTTTAATGTCTATGAAGAAATGTTAGCTTGGACTCAATCTTGTAACATAGGAAATAGGGAGCAGCAAACTCCAACAAACAGTGACGTTCCATTAACCAGAGTTTCTGTTTTTAGATGTGTGGTTCTATATGGGATGGGAAAAGTATACTCTGGGAGGACTCCCTGTTCCTGAAATTATCAGCTGTAAAACTGCTTGAACTGAACAAGAATGAAACATTAGAGACACAAGGAACTGCAGAAGCTGAAATCTTGCTTCGAACACAAAGTCCTGGAGTAACACAGTAGGCCAGGCAGCATTTGTAAGACATGCAGACGTGACATTTCAGGTCGGGACCCTTCTTCAAAAAACATTATTCTTTTAAAGTTGTTAAGTTTTCTGGAGGAGCGTGCATCAGGGTTTCCAAGAAACATTGTATTTTCTGCCTTTTCACCTCCGTACTATTGTATACGTGGAAGAGTAAACAGAGACTAGAAACAGCTGTAGAAACAAAGAACGGCACAAAGGGCGGCACAGCGAGTAGAGCTGCTGCCTCACAGCGCCAGACACCCCGGTTCGATCCTGACCACGGGTGTTGTCTGTACGGAGTTTGTACATTCTCCCCATGAGCTGTGTGGGTTTTCTCCGGTTTCCTCCCACACTCCAAGGGCGTACAGGTTTGTAGGTAAAATGGCTTGGTATAAATGTAAATTGTTCCTAGGGTGTAGGAATAGCATTAGTATGCAGGGAACACTGGTCAGCGTGGACTCGGTGGGTTGTATCACTAAACTATACTTAACTGGTTAATACACAAAAGGACACAAAGTGGTGGAGTAACTCAGATCAGCATCTCTGCAGAACATGGACAGGTGACAGTTCGGTTTGGGACGTCATCTATCCATGTTCTCCAGAGATGCTGCCTGATCCGAGTTACTCCAGCACTTTGTGTCTTTTGACTAGAAACATCTGTTGTTTTCCACTGATATTACCTGATATTTCTGTCTTTACCCTTTCCTCCTTTTGCAAATAATTTGGGGTTATTCATACCGCATACCGTCATTAAATAAAAGCATAAATTACTGAATGTAATCAGTAGGTTAGGCAAAACCGGTGGAGAGACAGCTCGATTGATTGAAAGATACTGTATGGAAATAGGCCCTTTGGCCAATTGAGGCCCACCGTCCATCGATCATGGGGGGGGAGGGGAGAGAGGAAGCTGGAAGAGAGGAGGGGCAGGACAAAGCCTAGTGTGTGAAAGGTGGATACAGGTGAGCGGGGGTTTTGATAGGCATATGATGGACAGAGGATGGAGATGAAAAGACCAAAGGTAAGAGATAAGGATAGAAGAGGTGAGAATTATGAAGCTAGAGGAAGAATATAGGTGGAAGGGAAGGGAACAGTCCCGACCCGAATTGTCACCTGGATTTTCCAAGGACGCTGCCTGTGAAGAAAGCGAATGGCATGTTGGCCTTCATAACAAGAGAGTTGAGTATAGGAGCAAATAAGGCCTTCTGCAGTTGTACAGGGCCCTGGTGAGACCGCACCTGGAGTATTGTGTGCCGGTTTGGTCTCCAAATTTGAGGAAGAACATTTTTGCGAATGAGGGAGTGCAGCATAGGTTCACCAGGTTAATTCCCAGGATGGCGGGACTGTCATATGTTGAAAGAATGGAGCGGCTGGGCTTGTATGCATTGGAATTTAGGATAAGAGGGGATTTTATTGAAACATATAAGATTATTAAGGGATTAGACACGCTAGAGGCAGGAAACATGTTCCCGGTGTTGGGGGAGTCCAGAGCTAGGGGCCACAGTTTAAGAATAAGGGGTAAGCCATTTAGAACAGAGATGAGGAAAAAACTTTTTCACCCAGACAGTTGTGAATCTGTGGAATTCTCTGCCTCCAAAGGCAGTGGAGGGCGATTCTCCGGATGCTTTCAAGGGAAAGTTAGATAGAGCTCTTAGATAGCAGAATCAAGGGATATGGGGAGAAGGCAGGAACGGGATACTGATTGTGGATGATCAGCCATGATCACAGTAAATGGCGGTGCTGGCTCGAAGGACCAAATGGCCTACTCCTGCACCTATTGTCTATTGTCTGACCCGCTGAGTTACTCCAGCACTTTGTGTCTTTTCTCCACAACAAATGCTGCTCTTAAAAGCTTCCTTTAGAAGCTGCATGAGAGGTTGCCTGAGTAGACAATAGACAATAGGTGCAGGAATAGGCCATTAGGCCCTTCGAGCCAGCACCACAGTGGCTGCACTGAATGACACACTTTGATTATTTTTAACACCACATTGTGAGAAAGCACATTGCGTGTCTGTTCCCTTCAGTGTCACTCTGCATTTACCCACACCACCACTCAGCCTCACAAAGAGGCAATTTGCTTAAATTATTAATTGCACTCAGAAATTATAATTATTTATAATGTACCAACACATACAACATAATGATAGCTCGAGATTTAAATTGACAAATATAAATCCACTTTGTTATTTTGAAGATATGTATAATGCTTACTCATTTTGTAAATGTAATTACTGCCCATGAAATGTTCCCAATAAATATAAATTAACAAAATCACATCTATTGCTGAGCTGCCATTTAATTAAAACACAAAATGTTGGGGGAACTTAGCGAGTGTGGCAGCATTTGGGGAGTGAATGGACAGGCAATATTTCAGTTCGGCACCCTTCTTCAGACTGAGGAGGAACCCAACCCAAAACATCATCTGTCTATTCCCTCGCCAGATGTTATCAGACCTGCTGAGTTTCTCCAGCACTTTGTGTTTTAGGGTGGAACAGCGGTAGAGTTGCTGCCTCACAGCGCCAGGGTCCTGGGTTCAATCCTGACTACGGGTGCTGTCTGTACAGAGTTTGCACTTTCTCCCTGTGGCCAAGTGGGTTTTCTCCAGGTGCTCTGGTTTCCCCCAATACCCCACATTCCAAAGATGTGCGGGTTTGTAGGTTAATTGGCTTCTGTAAATTGTCCCCGGGGTGTGGGATGAGACTAGTGTACGGGTGATCATTGGTCGGAGCAAGCTTGGTTGGATAAAGGGCCTGTTTCCACGCTGTATCTCTATACTTAACTAAAATAGAGGTTCCAGCATCTGTAGTTTCTTGTGTAACCATTTAATTAAACCTGTCTATTAAATGGAAAGGACAATGCTGTGAGCAATAATATAAAAGCACGCAAAAATAATATTCAATTGATGAGGATGAATGAAGATGATTAGATGCATTTTTGCATTTTATAATCCCTTGTGTTTTGCTTCTCACTGATGCACTGACTATTTTTACACTTTTACAAAATGAGTTTTGATTAGTCATTTAATGTTCTCCTCCCCCCGTTCTCACTCCCAGTTTGACAGAGCGATGACCATGTCCTTGGTCTTGAGAATTAATCGTGGAGTTTGGTTTATATCCATGTTTTTAGCGGCTGAAAATAAATCACCCAAAATGAAAATGAGTTGAGAAGCCATTAGTCCCACTGTGCAGGAAGGAACTGCAGATGCTGGTTTAAACCCAAGAGAGACACAAAATGCTGGAGTAACTCAGCGGGACAGGCAGCATCTCTGGAGAGAAGGAATGGGTGACGTTTCTGGTCGAGACCCTTAAGAAGTGTTTCGACCTGAAACGTAACCCATTAGCTCCACCGTCTGTGATTCACGCAACAACATTTGATCTTCAACAGTGCTGAGTTGTTACTGGAGACCCTATTGTTCTGGGTTATGTTGACAACAGCTCAAGAAACACAGATACACAGGTCTCTAATTCTCTGCACAGCAAGGGCACGGAAAAATGATCTCTGGATAATTACATTGTGACATTGACTCTATTCAAATTATATTTTAGGGCAGGTTATGTACTATTAAAATAGTATTTAATAATGCATAGTGCAATTATTAAAATGAATCTGAAAGGTGATTTGTCAGTAATTCAAATCTAAAGATGGGTTTTCAAGGGGTTTTGTGTGAGGGGTTTGGTAATGGAAGGGTCCCGACCCAAAACATTGTGTGTCCATTCCCACCATAGATGCTGCCTGACCCACTGAATTACTCCAGCACTTTGTGTTTTGCTCAAGACTCCAATATCTGCAGTTCTTTATGTCTCCCCTTAGTTCACGTTGAATGGCGGTGCTGGCTCGAAGGGCCGAATGGCCTACTCCTGCACCTATTGTCTATTAACACAGTATGCACCAGTACAATGAGCAGGGATGTGGAATCAAAGATCAACATGTAAATGCCTCTTGGCACATGTGCATACTCCCTTGTTCCAGACATGCAAAAACATGTAGTAGATGTGTTGGCTGATGCAATGTGTGAAGTGTTGCCTGGAACTACATATGAAGATCGACACAACGTGCTGGAGTAACTCAGCGGGTCAGGCAGCATCTCCGGAGAAAAAGGATGGATGACATTTTGGGTCAGATCCCCGTCTTCCAGACTGAGGAAGGGTCCCGAGCCGAAACGCCACCCATTCTTTTTCTCCAGAGAAGCTGCCTGACCCGCTGAGTTACTCCAGCACTTTGGTATAAACCTGCATCTGCAGTTCCTTCCTCCACACAGTGCCGTAGTGTGAATGGGTGATGGGTGATGGCTGTGGACTTGGTGGGCTGAAGGGCCGCCCATTTCCATGCTGTATCCCGAAGCTAAACTACACCGGACCGAGTGCTTCTCATGTATTTTCACTTTTACAGCAAATGTCTGCTGGCAACCTCCCACAGATGGACGGCATTCAAGTAAGGGACCGGATTTGCTCATTGTGATTTTGAATCTGGAATAAAGAAATTCCCACACCTTGGAGAGGTCGGGACCACGATTGCTGTCTTTAATTTGTGCCCTGGGATCTTGTACACCTTCAAACAAAGAAGTGGTCCCTTGATTTTACACTAGAAGGGTCCACTTTGGTTATTTATGCACGTCTTTGTAACGAGATTCAAGCTCTGATGCAGCACAAACGTTACACACAGTCAATACCACAGGCGCCATTAAATGCACGTCTTTCTCATCTCATGTCAACCGTTCTATTGGGACAAGATTAAAGAGAATTACTCTCAGCTCATCTCCATAGCAAAGAAATATAAATAACGGCAAGACTTCTCAGATACCCTTGAAAATCTCCCAGCGGCCACACCAAGATCAAATCTAGTCACTCCTGTAAGCTGACGAGCCGAGAGGATTTACAGGGGATGTTGCTGGGACTCGAGGGCTTGAGATACCGAGAGAGGCTGGGAAGGTTAGCACTTTGTTCAAGGGCCAAATGCAACCACATGGGCTACATTAGATGGGGCATCTATGTTGGCATGGGTGAGTTGGGCCTGAGGGCCTGTTTCCATGCTGTATGACTGACTAGTTGGGAGTGCTCACCCTGTCAGACTCAGGATGACAGGCAGAAATACTATTTGCATGGATATTACAAACCGAGAACAGAAATGGGAATAGAAAAACAGATGTACAGGAAAGATAACAGAACAGACATTGTAGCTATCTGGAATGACTGAACAGAATGGGGCTCTTCCAATGTATTAAACACATTCTTGGAGTGTCAGAATACATGTCTTTGAAGTGACACCAAGACTTGTCAAACATGCAGGAAAAGGGTGTCTACTCAGGGGAAATAGAAGATTAGACAGCATAAATAAAAGATTATTTTGAATAAGTCCAATTAAGTTTTCTGGAAAGTAAACCTTCACCACTTGGTGTTAAAAGTGTCGACCTTACTCCCACGTGGACTCTCCTGCAGATGTGAGCAAAGGGAAAGCTGGACTGGTGCATGAGGAAGATAAGGGGGAGGGGGGGGGGGGGGGGGGGGGGGGGGGGAAGCAGGTTATCTCGACAGGGAGAGATGATAACCATATAACAATTACAGCACGGACGTCTGCTACAGATGATGTAGCAGACGTCCATATCAGTGGACTCTGCTCGCCACTCTGTGGTTCTTTGGGGGAAATAAAACTTGCCCTGTGGTTTTGTGAAGCAGCAATGGAATCCAATGCTCCTTATAACATAAATAAACTGCTGGAGGAGCTCAGCGGATGGAGGGAAGTGGAGAGTTGGCGCTTTGGGCTGGGAACTTTCTTCAGTCTCTTCAGTCCCGACCCGAAACATTATCTGTCCATTTTCCTTCACAGACGCTGTCTGATCCATTGAGTTTCTCCAACAGTTTGTTTTTTTGCTCAACAGAGCGGCATCTGCTGCCTATTGTGTCTTCATATATTTTAGACCTTAGACTTTAGAGATATAATGGGGAAACAGGCCATTCGGCCCACGGAGTGTACGCCGACCAGCGATCGCCCCGTACACTATCATCAGGCACGTGCCGTGAGTAATTACTCAGGGGAGGCACTCAGTCCGCTAAAAAAATATTAAACCGCGCATGCGCAGATTGTTCGCTCCCGTTAAATAAATAAATAAATAAAAACAGTGACATTTCAATTTGCCCAAGGCTTCCTAGTCCTAGACCAATTGGGGGAACAGTTCCTTTCACAGCGTGTGGAGAGTCTGTGTCAGGGGTAAAGTTGTGGGGAGGGCACGAGTGTTGACAAGGAGGGTGTCGGGGATAATGGCAGAAACTTACTCACTCACCGCTGCCGCAGCTCTCCGGGCACGAAGCCCCCGCACTGTAGCTGGGGGTAGAAGCAGCTCAGGTAGCTACGAGCGGCCGCCGGTACCCGACAGCAGAACTGGCCGCCACTTCAGCGCCTTCTGCCGGCCCGCTCACCTCTGGCAGTGCTCTCCGTCGGAACACCTGTCACCTGCCGTTCGCCGACTTTGCTCATGTCAGTGGCTTCCTGCAAATCCTTAAATTCCCACAGCCGAGTAACCTCAATCGCGCTGTCGGAATTTAAGGACATGAGTGAGGCCAGCGAGCGGCAGGAGAGTGGTTTGTAGACGGAGAGCTGCCAGAGGTGAGCGGGGACCGGCAGAAGGAGCTAAGGTGGCGGCTGGTTCCGCTGTCCGGCCCGGCGGCCGCTCAGCCACCCGAGCTGCTTCCCTCCCCCCCCCCCCCCCCGCCTCAATGCGGTGGCATTCCATGCCTCCTCGCAAGTAATATCGCAAGCATTATCCCAATCCCCTCATTCATAACATTCATGCCCTCCCCGTAACCTTACCCAGGGCCAGACTCCCCAAACACTGTGAAAGGAGCTCTCTTTTCCCCCCCCCCCCCCCCCCCCCCCCCGGGAAATGCAGTATTTAAAAAACATAAACACAAAATGTACTTACCACATTATTGGTACACAAGCTCCATTCTTCTCTCTTTGTTACCTAACATACACTTAAAATATTGACAAACCATATTTGAAAACCCCGCCAAGAAACTTGCTCTGTGCATGCGCAGTAGACTGATGCGCATGCGTAGTGCTGCAAAGGCAGAATTTCTGCTGCCTTCAGCCCCGCTGGTCATTGACGGCTTCAGGCAGCGCTGACGGCACGTGGGCTGCACAGAGCTTCCCGTGTTACAAGCGCTGCGGATGAAAGGCATGGAGAATTATGCCTACCTAAGAGATCGAACTCTTACATAGGCATAATTCTCCCATGCCTTTACTATTTATATTTAGTTATTACCATGTTATAATTTTAGTCAGGGTAGGCAGTGCCTACCTTGCCTACCCTGGACGGCACGTGCCTGACTAGCACTATCCTGCACACCAGGGACAATTTACAAATTTTACTGAAGCCAGTTAACCCACAAACCTATACACCTTTGGAATGTGGGAAGAAACCGGAGCACCTGGAGAAAACCCATGCGGTCACAGGGAGAACGTGCAAACACCATACGGACAGCACACGTGGTCAGGATCGGTCTCAAAGAGTCAAAAGAGTTTATTGTCATGTGTCCCTGACAGGACAATGAAATTCTTTCTTTGCATAGCACAACAGAACATAGTAGGCATTGACTACAATTATATACGTAAATACACACATTAATTAATAAATTAATAAAGTGCAAATAACAGATGGAGGGGTATCAATGTTCAGAGTTTAGTCCAAGCCAGGTTTAATAGCCTGATGGCTGTGGGGAAGTAGCTATTCCTGAACCGGGTCGTTGCAGTCCTAAGGCTCCTGTAACTTCTACCCAAAAGGTAGCAGGGAGATGAGTGCGTGGCCAGGGTGGTGTGGGTCCTTGATGATGCTGCCAGCCTTTTTGAGGCTACGACTGAGGTAGATCCCCTCGATGGAAGGAAAGTCAGAGCCGATGATGGACTGGGCAGTGTTTACTACATTTTGTAGTCTTTTCCTCTCCAGGGCACTTAAGTTGCCGAACCAAGCCACGATGCAACCGGTCAGCAAGCTCTCTACTGTGCACCTGTAGAAGTTAGAGAGAGTCCTCCTTGACAGACCGACTCTCCGTAATCTTCTCAGGAAGTAAGGCGCTGATGAGCTTTCTTAATAATTGCATCAGTGTTCTCGGACCAGGAGAGATCTTCACAGATGTGCACGCCCAGGAATTTGAAGCTCTTGACCCTTTCAACCATCGACCCGTTGATATAAACAGGACTGTGGGTTCCCATCCTACTCCTTCCAAAGTCCACAATCAGTTCCTTGGTTTTGCTGGTGTTGAGGGCCAGGTTATTGTGCTGGCACCATATGGACAGTCGCTCGATCTCTCTTCTGTACTCCGACTCATCCCCATCAGTGATACGTCCCACAACAGTGGTGTCTTCAGCGAACTTGATGATGGAGTTCTCACTGTGACCGGCTACGCAGTCATGAGTATAGAGTGAGTACAGCAGGGGGCTGAGCATGCAGCCTTGAGGTGCTCCCATGCTGATTGTTATCGAGTCTGACACATTTCCACCAATACGAACAGACTGTGGTCTGTGAATGAGGAAGTCGAGGATCCAATTGCAGAGGGATCGCGCAGAGACCCAGTTCTGCGAGTTTGGTAACCAGCTTGGAGGGGATGATTGTGTTAAATGCCGAGCTGTAGTCAATGAATATCAGCCTGACATATGAGTTTTTGTTGTCCAAGTGGTCCAGAGCGGAGTGGAGGGCCAGCGAGATCGCGTCCACCCAATCGGTTGTGGCAGTAACCGAACTGCAGTGGGTCCAGGTTTTTGTCGAGGTAGGAGTTGATTTGCGCCATGATCAACCTCTCGAAGCGCTGCAAGGCAACAACTCTACCGCAGCGCGACTGTACCACCCTTATAATTTATATTGAATATTCAAAGCTTGCACCCTTATAAAACATACAGCACGGGAGCAGGCCCTTCAGCCCATAATGATATTCTGGGGACAAGAGTGATTAGCAAAGCAGCTTTGCTGAGACACTTAGCAAACCCTGTTGGGGACATATCAAAGTGTTGGAAGGAACTGCAGATTGCTGGCTTAAACCAAAGATAAACACAAAAAGCTGGAATAAGTCAGGGGGGTCAGACAACATCTCTGGAGAAAAGGAAAAGGTGACGTTCCGGGTCTGAAGAAGGGTCTCCACCCAAAATGTCATCTATTCCTTCTCTCCAGAGATGCTGTCTGACCTGCTGAGTTACTCCAGCAGTTTGTGTCTATCTTCGACGACATGTCAATGCTGTTAGATCTGGCCACACACTCCTATATATTTAGTCATTAAAGTTCTGTCAGATACCATGGGAAAGTATGGGGCATCCTGGTGTGCATGGGCAAGTTGGGCCAAAGGGCCTCTTTCCTTGCTGTATAACTCTATGATCAAACCTCAAAGGCCACCCCTGTTAATCAAATAAAAGACACAAAGTAACTCAGCGGGTCAGGCAGCATCTGTGGAGAACATGGATAGGTGATGTTTCGGGTCGGGACCCTTCTTTAGAGTGATGGTGGGAGGGGGTAGTGGGGAGAAGGGGCATGATATAGGTGGATACAGGAGAGGGGAGGGAGGGTGATGGGCAGATGGTTGGACAGAGATGAAAAGGCTCAAGGACACAAAGTGACTCAGCAGGTCAGGCAGCATCCCTGGAGAACATGGCGAGGTGAGGTTTCAGGTAAGGACAGAAGATGTGAGACAAAGTGTCACCTATCTGTGTTCCCCAGAGATTCTCATTGGAGACCTTTTGAACTATCTTTAATCAGACTTTGTCTGGCGCTGTATGTTGTAAGCTTCGTCATTTATTACCTGTGCACTATGGATGGTGTGATTGTAATCAAGTACAGTCATTTCATTGACAGGATAGCACACAAAACCTTTTGACTGTACCTCGGTACACATGACAACAATAAACAAAACTAAACACATTGCATTATTCCAGTGCTTTGTGTCTTTTTTATATATATAAACCAGCAGTTGCCGTTCCTTGTTACTAAAAATAAAGGTTGTAGTGAGATTTATTGACTGCCACTAGATGTCAATGTTAGTCCAGATTCTGTGGAGAAATGCTAGGGTTTTCACATGGATCTTTGGACTTTAGAGATACAGCGCAGAAGCAGGCCCTTTGGCCCTCAGGTCCGTGCCGACCAGTGATCACCCCCGTACACTCGCACTACCCTACACACTGGCGACAATTTACAATTTTTATTGAAGCTAATTAATCCACAAACCTGTGCGTCTTTGGAGTGTGGGGGGAAGCCGGAGCAAACCCACACGGTCACGGGGAGAACATACAAACTCCATACAGACAGCACCTGAGGTCAGGATTGAACCCGGGTCTCTGGCGCTGTGAGGCCGCAACTCTACCGCTGCGCCACCGTGTCGCCCCTCAGATCTGACAAGACCTCATGTGAACGTTTGCCAGGTTTGGGGTTGCAACATGTGAGGGTGCAGAGGTCCATGCATGCATGCACGCTACTCGTGATAACTATCTCCCAGCTGCACTCCAATGCAGCCTGATGGCAGGGTGTAAGATCGCAGTAACTCTCCTGCATCCACCTGCGCAAGGCGACGCAGTGGCACAGCTGCGGCCTCACAGCGCCAGAGACCCGGGTTCGATCCTGACCTCGGGAGCTGTCTGTGTGGAGTTTGCACGTTCTCCCTGTGACCGTGTGGGTTTCATCCTGTTTCAACCCACATCCCAAAGACATTGCAGGTTAATTGGCCCTCTGAAAATTGCACTTAGTGTGTCGGGTGTGAATGAGAAAGTGGAAATCATAGAACTAGTGTGAACGGGCGTTTGATGGTCAGCATGGACTCAGTGGACCGAAGGGCCTGTTCCTGTGCTGAATGTCTGAACTAAACAGCTGGCTAAACTTGGCCTGGGAACAATAGCTCTGTTCACGTGAACAGAAAGGAAGGATGGACACAGAGTGCTGGAGTAACTCAACGGCTCAGGCAGCATCTCTGGAGACAAAGGATGGGTGACGTTAGTCACAATCCCTCTTCAAACGTGGCGTAAAGTAAGTTTCACGTTCAGTTTTGGATGGATTTGATAACTTGCAGTGGTCACGGGGCATGACGTGGCCACCATCAAAGTTTGATGAACAAATTTCTGATGGATCCATCACACATCTCCATGTCCACCTCATCCAACCTTGTTCATGAGGCTAAAGGACAACCAGAGTAGTGAGCACCTGATAGGGATAGACTTCTCCAATTTCAGGTAGTCCTTGCTTTCTCCCTCCTTCCCCTCCCCTCCCTAGCTCTCCCACTGCCTACTGTCTCCGCCTCTTCCTTTCTTCTTCCCACCCCCCCCCCCCCCCCCCCAACCTCCACATCAGTCCGAAGAAGGGTCTTGACCCGAAACGTCGCCTATTCCTTCGCTCCATAGATGCTGCCTCACCCGCTGAGTTTCTCCTGCATTTCTGTCCATCTGATAGGCAACCTTTTTACACAAAGGGTGGTGGGTGTATGGAACGAGCTGCCGGAGGAGGTAGTTGAAGCAGGTACAAACACAACATTTAATAAACATTTAAACAGGTACGTGGAGAGCATAGGTTTCTCGAGAGAGGGATTAGAATAGAATGACTTTTATTTTCATTCAACCAGCTAGGCTTGAACAAAATCGCATTAGTGCCAAACGGCAGCAGGTGGGACTAGTGCAGACAGGACATGTTGGTTGGTGTGGGCAAGTTGGGCCGAAGGACCCGTTTCCACCCTGTATGACTCTATGACTCTTCAGTCAGGAATTTAAGACGTATTTATTAACCATTGTTTAGTCCCTGAGCTTCAGCTCAGTGACGGAGCGGTGATTTAGACAGGGCCGTGCCTCCTCTCCACATCAGCTCCAAAAACAACATTTGGAATCTGCCATCTTCTCAGCACTGCCACCAGGATTCTCGCCCACAGTGTCCTCGCCTGGCATCTCCTGCACTGCCTCCACTTGTACCCCGTGATAGAACAATAAAATGGAGGAGGTGGTTCTTCTAAATGACCTTCACTACCAATGCAGAGTGTCTCATGGCCCCTAGAGGGAGTACCACACTGGTGGGTTCACACACAATGGGCCAACATTTCCTCTCACAGCACTCGTGCTAGAGATAGTCTTCAAATCAGTTCAATGGGGGCTTCAGTCAGAAGGGAGAGATCCAGCACAGGCTGGTAAACAGTGACTGTCCTTCATGTGGGGTTCACTAGGTACCTTGGGACATCCTAAAATAGACTCTGTGTGAAATGGAAACAGGAGCAAGGTGAGATTCGTCTTCCCCAGCGCTGTGAAATGGTACAGAATGAAGAAAAACGCCAATTTTTTGCAGGACAAACGGTCTGCTTAAATGAATTTGGTTGATTGATAAAGATTATGCAGGACAGAAATATTAAACCCTCTTTGAGATGGTGCTTTGGCATAATTGGCCTAACCACGATGCCAGGCAAGGCCCCATTTTATTAAGAAACAGCAGAAACAAAACTCCGCAGATGCTGGTTTGTACCAAAGATAGACACGAAGTGCCAGAGTAATCGGTGGGTCAGGCAGCATCTCTGGTTAAAAGTGACGGGTGACGTTTTGGGTCGGGACCCAAATTGGTTTCATTTGGTATTTAATCAAATTCACCTCTCTCCCATTTATTATCAGTTATTCAACTGATCACTTGATCAGTTATCACTTGAACCATCCTCTCACCAACTAGAGAGCGGTCCTGACCTCCCATCTACCCCAATGGAAACCTTTGAACTATCTTTAATCAGGCTTTACTGGAATTTATCTTTCAGGACATCCTTTGACCTGTATCTCCTCTCCGTGGATTGTCACCTTGTCGTGGTGGAGAAGCTTGTGTGGACCTGAGATCCTGAGAGTGATGCCGTCTGGAGCTATGCTCCTGTTAGGGCCACCCATGGTGGTAAGGTCGGGGGGGGGGGGGGGGGGGGGGGGGGGTCTCTGACAAAGAGCAATCCAATGAAGACCTCAACGGTGGAACAGGCAGAGGCCACTGGATCCTGACCCAGATCTGTCAAGGACCGTGGGGTGGCTGTCTGTGCACCAGTCTCCCCACGTTAAACAAAGTCACGCACAGGCGCCCTCCATGAGAGGACAGTCATACTCGTTTCGAGTGACCACCGATGATGATGATGATGATGATGATATCCTGTATCTGCACACTGGGGACAGCTTGATTGTAATCAGCATGCATCATATTTTCATTGATTGGATAGCTCGTAACAAAAAAATAAAATTTCACTGTACCTCGGTCGGTACACATTACAATAATAATAAACTAAACCAAATTCAGGTGTAATAGATATATGATTCCACAAGGTGGCAGGCCTGGTCCACTTACACTGAAGGCTTCTGACTGAGGTGACTCTTGTGTGACCCTCTGCATAAAACACCACCAATGTAATAAAATCCTGAATGAAATAAAATTAAAATCAACAATCAACAGACACATCTGAGACTCAATTGCAAAATTAAAAAAAAAAGAGATTTAATAAAATTGATCCAGTTGGCGAGTTCCTACTGTTTATTGAATTGAACGAGCTTTAAATGCAAAGATGCAAGGAACTGCAGACTGTGGAATCTTGAACAACGCATAAAGTGCTGGAGGAACACACCGGGTCCGGCAGCATCACTGGAGAACATGGATAGGTGATGTTTCAGGTCAGGGCCCTTCTTCAGACAGATTGAAACTGGGGGCAGAGAGCTGGAAAGAAGAGATGGGGGGGGGGGGGGGGGGGGGGGGGAGGGAGGGGGGGAGACACAAAGCCAGGAAAGTGATAGGTGGTACAAATGTGTAAGAAATAACTGCAGGTGCTGGTTAAAATTGAAGGTAGACACAAAATGTGTCTTTTTGGTAGGTAGTCTTTTGGGACCGAGATGAGAAAAACATTTTTCACACAGAGAGTGGTGAATCTGTGGAATTCTCTGCCACAGAAGGTAGTTGAGGCCAGTTTATTGGCTATATTTTAGAGTGAGTTAGATGTGGCCCTTGTGGCTAAAGGGATCAGGGGGTATGGAGAGAAGGCAGGTACAGGATACTAAGTTGAATGATCAGCCATGATCATATTGAATGGCGGTGCAGGCTCGAAGGGCCGAATGGCCTACGCCTGCACCTATTTTCTATGTTTCTAAATGCTGGAGTAACTCAGCGGGTGAGGCAGCATCCCTGAAGAAAAGGGATGGGTGACCGAAACATCGCCCATTCCTTCTCTCCAGAGATGCTGCCTCACCCGCTAAGTTACTCCAGCATTTTGTGTCTACCAAGTGATAGGTGGATACAGGATACAAGGGGTGCGGGGGGGGGGGGAACAAAGCAGGGAAAGTAATAGGTGGATACAGGTCGGGGGGGGGGGGGGGGGGGTGAATGACAGAAGGGTGGTGTGTGGCAACGGCTGGAGGTGAAATGGAAACAAAAGGGAGTCAGACAAGGAGAGAAGTGAAATATAAATCCAGAGGGAGGGATATACGTGGAGGGGAATGATGGGGAAGTGGGGCTGGATGTGGGAGAAATAGATAGGGTAGACAGTCAGAACCTTTTCCCCAGGGTGGCAATGCCAAATACTAGAGGGCATAGCTTTAAGGTCAGAGAGCCACGTTTTAAAGGACAAATGTGTGGGACAAGGTTTATTTTTTACACCAAATGGTGGGTTACCTGTCCCACTGACAATACACAGCCACTGACATCTGCATATTGTTGCAATTAACTAGCTGAACATTAATGTGCAGGGCACGTCTTTACACAGAGGGCGGTGGGTGCCTGGAGCACACTGCCTTGGTGGTGGAGGCAGATACAATAGTGATGTTTAAGAGGCTTTTAGATAGGCACAGATAAGCAGGGAATGGAGGGATATGGATCACGTGCAGGCAGAGATTAGTTTAACTTGGCATCGTGTTCAGCACAGACATTGTGGGCCGAAGGGCCTGTTTCCTGTGCTATACTGTTCCATGCTCCACGTTCTCTCATAAGAGGAATCCTTCATTCCACATTCACTCTCCTCTGGATTCATAAGACCATAGGTGATAATTAGGCCATTCGGCCCAACGTCAATCTCCTAACCCCATTCTCCTGCCTTCTCTCCATATCCCCTGACACCCATACTAATCAAGAACCGATCTATCTCTGCCTTAAATATATCCACTGACTTGGCCTCCACAGCCTTCTGTGGCAATGAATTCCACAGATTCACCGCCCATTCATTCACCACAGAATTAATGAGATCTCCTGCCTTTGAAACTCACTCACATGCAAGTCTGCCCAGTCCTTTGCTCATAAAAGACACCCTTCCCACTCTAGCCCTTAGTCTATCAATCATAGACACACCTTAGGCTGACATACCCTCTTGTAGACATACCCTCTCCCTCGGGCATCAAAAGAATACAGCAATAAATTTTAAAAGCTGATCAATATTCTGTTTTTTGACATTTAACTTGGCGGCACTCAGAATGGGATCAAAACATCATTGCAGAAATCTCAGGGACATGTAACCAGGCGCGACAAATGTCAGTCAATAGATGTAATAATATTCAGCTTCATTTAAAACTGTCACCATTTTTGATGTATTTTATTATTAAAACTAAACACAGCTCTCCACCTTTAAGTGGGTTTGTAATACGTGTCATCTTTGTACGTTGCAAATGTCACCCAAGACTCATCTCCTGTGAACAGCTCTGATCATGTGGTATTAACTTAGCTGCAATGATCGGCTGAAAATTCACAGGGAGCCAGCCACTGTTTCTCCTGCAGTGTGTCTGTATAATACTGATCATCCAACTGAATGGTGCTGTCATCAGGGGCATGTTTAAAAGAAAACTTATAAACAAAAGCTTTTCCCAGTCTAACAGTAAATCATTTATTGATTGCCAGGTTGAAATCAAGATGGACTATCGAGCCTTCTTGTGCCTACCTGTGGGATCTTGCTGTGTAGACATGGTACACTGTCTTCCATCGATGACCACACTTCCAAGGGCAATTTGCTGGCTGCAGGGGCCGCAAGTTTTGAAAGTGGAACATAGAAACACGTATGTAATGCTGAGGCCTTATAAAGACACCACTGCATTTGGAGAATCAGACTGCATTTGGAGCATTGTGAGCAGTTTTGGGCCCCATATCTGAGGAAGGATGCATGTATCTGCAGTTCTTTCCTGCACGAGGATGTGCTGGCGTTGGGAGGGTCCAGAGGATCAATGATCCCAGGAATGATTGGGTTAACATGTGACGAGCCTCTACTCGCTGGAGTTTAGAAAGATGAAACGTACCGAAGAGTGAAAGGCCCGGATAGAGTGAATGTGGAGAGGATGTTTCCACTAGTGGGAGCATGGAATTGTAATTCAATGATTAATCTGGAGTTTAGGAGAGACTGCCTTAGGGATGATGCCTGTGAAAATCACAACAATCCACCCAATGCCTTGTGGTCCTTCAAAGTGGGGGTGGGGGGGGAGAAGGAATGTATTGCCTCTGTTCCTGGTACACTTCAGTGAGAGCTGTGACCACGTGGGTTTTCTCCAGGCGTACCGGTTTCCTCCCAATCCCAAAGACGTGCAGGGTCCTGTAAATTGTCCTTGGTGTGCGGGGAGTGGATGAGAAAGTGGGATATCCATGGAACTAGTGTGAACGGGTGATCGCTGGTCGGCGCGGACTCTCTGTACCTGTGTGTGAACGGGCGTGGCAAATCTAAAAGGGGAAAGTTGGTGAAACACAGGGGACAGGAAACTAAAGCTGTGCTTACATTAAACACTGTGACAGAGAGACGGTGAAGGGGCCGGCAGACCAGCTGCAGCTTCTGCACGATTTAAATGAAGAAAAAGTTGAAAAGAAAGCAAACATTAATTTTGGCCCTCCACAAAACGCACACACACGCACAGCCCGACACATCTTTAAATCAACAGGTTTATGATTCAGTGACCTTTTACTCTCACCCCAGTCTGTACAAGTAATATTTTATGCCAGTAGTTTCAAGAATAGAAATCCGATACAAATGCACAATACAGAATCAACGTTCTCTGTTCAACATTTACAAAACATGGGTTGAAACATATACATTTGACGTCTGCCGACATCAGCACTGATTGTTCCATGGTCCTGTATATACTGAGAATTAACATACATGCGTATTAACAGGGTATGTACAAGGTGCAGTGGACTGGACAGTTACTGTCCATCTGCATTGGTTTTGCAACAATCACAAAATATATCTCCATTTAACAGGCAAGGCCATTCTTAAAGGGGTACAGCTTTTTGCTTTGAGGTTCGACCAGACTAATTCCACACGAGAAAAAGATGCCAGCCAGCCGGTCGCACAAACACTGGACAGTATCAATGTGGTAGCAGAAGTTGTCCTTCCATCTGGGGGACAGATTTCTTTGCCTGGGCTGGTGGTGCAAGGCCCAGCCGTGGCAGTGCCAGTGGGCTCTCTGCACCACCTTACACCGTTCTCCATGTGCCCACCTCAGTGCAAAACCAAACACCCCCCAAATACATGAGCATCAGAACGGGGCCGGTCGGAGGGAAGGTGGACACAAAGAGCTGGAGAAACTCAGCGGGTCAGGCGGCATCTCTGGGGAAAAGGAATGGGTGACGTTTCGGTCGAGGCCCTTCGTCAGACTCGTCAGGTGACGTATCGGGTCGAGCCCCTTCTCTCGTTCTAAGGGAAGTGCGGGCCATGGAAAAGACTCCAATATTCCACGGTAGGATTCCAGGACAGGGTAGGGTACTCGAGGGACCTCTGTCCTGCCCATCACCCAGAAGCAAACAGGTTTAACACAACGCACCAAACAGACAGAGGGATGACTTTAGTTTACGGCTCAGCTAAAGCGATCAGTTGCCCCTCCCAACGTTACAGCTGTTTGGGCAACAGAAATTCTTCCTTACAGAATTCATATATCACAATCTTAAAACTTAAATAACTAAAGTAAAACTTTACTCAGAATTGAGTAAAAATTTTAAAAAATAAATAAATAAACAAAATATACATGCCAGAGACAGCAGCTGCTGGAATCTACAGCAAAAAAACACGATAGAAGTCTTTAGACCAAGTGTTCCCAGCCTAGGGTCAATTTACCCCCAGGGGGTACATTTGTTGATTCTGGATTTTACATATTTTTTCTCATTGTCTGACTGCGTTTGGTCCTGGTATACCGGTATCTGTTCATCATTGGTCGTTCATAAATAAGTGGAATGACATTGTTATGTGCTATTAAAGTTGCCAGGGGTAAACGGGACGAAGCAGGTTGGGAACCCCTGCTTTAGAGTCAGTGTCAACAAGGCTCTTCGGCCCAACTTGCCCACTCTGACCAACATGCCCCATCTGCACAAGTCACATCCACACCCATATTCTCCATCTCTTGTTGGCATTGCTTTCTGGAATGGATGGAAAATGTTTTTATGTACAGTAACATAAGACAAATGCTGGAGGAAGGCAATAGACAATCGGTGCAGGAGTTGGCCATTCGGCCCTTCGAGCCAGCATCGCCATCCAATGTGATCATGGCTGATCATCCCCAATCAATACCCCGTTCCTGCTTTCTCCCCATATCCCCTGACTCGGCTATCTTTAAGGGCCCTATCTAGTTCTCTCTTGCCTTCTCCCCATAACCCCTGACTCCGCTATCTTTAAGGGCCCTATCTAGCAGGTCAGGCAGCATCTGTGGAGGGATGCAGACAATATTTCGGGTTCGGATAAAAGCCCTTTATCAACCCGAGTTTCTTGATGGTGTGGATGGATGATGCAGATACACGTTATCGAAAACCTTCTCTAGCAACACTGTCCTGTTTGTGATGCGAGGGTCGCCTACAAACAATGGTCTTTATGTCTGAGAAAGAACTGCAGATGCTGGATAAAATCGACGGTAGACACAAAATGCTGGAGTAACTCAGCGGGTGAGGCTAGCATCTTTGGAGAGAAGGAATGGGTGACATTTCGGGTGACCCGAATCACCCATTCCTTCTCTCCAAAGTTGCTGCCTCACCCGCTGAGTTACTCCAGCATTTTGTGTCTACCAATGGTCTTTATGTTGTCTGATGGTCTGCGTGTTTAGACTAGTCTCTGTGCGATATCATTTATTGGCAGAAGCAGCTTTGAGTGCATGTGGATGAGAGATCAGCACATGATTCCAATCAGAGAGAGGTGGGCTCTGCAACAGAGACTGGGGTTAGGTTGTGAAGATAAGAGCGTGATTATTTTACTGTTGAGAGGTTACTCTTTAACCTGCAGAGTGCAGGAGAGTTCTGGAGACCTGGAACCAGAGGCATAGAGTAACCGATCCCTGCACTCGCCTGCCCCCTGCTCACATATTCACTCAGTTTCTTCTGCAGTTGTACAGAGCCCCAGTGAGTCCACACCTGGAGTATTGTGTGCAGTTTTGGTCCCCTAATTTGAGGAATAGCAATTCTTACTATTGAGGGAGAGCAGCGTAGGTTTACAAGGTTAATTCCCGGGATGGCGGGACTGTCATACGCTGAGAGAATGGAGCAGCTGGGCTTGTACACTCTGGAGTTTAGAAGGATGAGAGGAGATCTCATTGAAACATATAAGATTGTTAAGGGCTTGGACACGCTAGAGGCAGGAAAAATGTTCCCGATGTTGAGGGAGTCCAGAACCAGGGGCCACAGTTTAAGAATATGGAGCAAGCCATTTAGAACGGAGACGAGTCAACACTTTTTCTCACAGAGAGTTGCGAGTCTGTGGAATTCTCTGCCTCAGAGGGCGGTGGAGGCAGGTTCTCTGGATGCCTTCAAGAGAGAGCTAGATGGGGCTCTTAAAAATAGCGGAGTCAGGGGATATGGGGAGAAGGCAGGAACGGGGTACTGATTGGGGATGATCAGCCATGATCACATTGAATGGCGGTGCTGGCTCGAAGGGCCAAATGGCCTACTCCTGCACCTATTGTCTATTGTCTCACTCACTGTCCCGAGTCGTGCATATATAAAACCCTCAGACCCCTCGCATGGAAATTATTGATCAATTATGTGGGCACGGGGCATCATTGCAAAATAAAGTCACAAGGTCCAGAAGCCTCTGATCACAGGCCAGTGACTGAAACTCGTTTCACAAATGGTCTGAGATTTTTAGCTGGTTCCCTATCCTCTACAAAAATCAACCTGGGGCAATAACTGCTGATATTTCTCTTTGGAGAATTAAGATGGAAGGAGATACAGAGGGCGCGGAGGTGGTTTACGAGGCTGTGACCAGGACTCGAGTTCCCGCGCTATAGGGAGAGGTTGGACAGGCGAGGGCTTCATTCCTTGGAGCGCAGGAGGATGAGGGGCAAGTTGGGCCGAAGGGCTAGCCTGATTCCATGTGTATGACTCGAAAATGAGCCTAAAGTAGACAGAAAACGCTGGAGTAACTCAGCCGGTCAGACAACATCGAGGCCCTTCTTCAGAACGGGTCTAAAATGAGCCGGCTCAGTGGGTAAACTGTGTCCTCACCCCCACTCTAGCCCTGCCCTGGACTCTCCTGCAATTCATGTTCAGGCTATTCTGAATAACACTTTGGGTATTGGACCATAGGGGGCAAATATCTCAACAGATTTGTTTGACCAACTCCTCTCACAGTTCTGCGGACATTGTAGGGTTGATAATACAGCTGTTTAAATTGCATCAGAAATCAGCTAAAAGTTATTCTTTGATTGGTTGTATGTTTTGAGGATGGATGTGTCAAATGACCAGTAGCAGGGCAGCTGACAGACCACAGGGAACCGCACAGACTACGTCAGACCAGGGGAGTCAGGGACGTCTACCCCAAGCCTTCTCGCACTAACAGCCGCAGGTTACAGGGGGACACCAACCAGGTGCCCAAAACACCAAGGACAGAGCTGGAAAACTCCTAACGTAATCCCTTGTCGCTCTACACTCAATTTCCAACTTCCCGAATCCTGTTTGATTCCTTGTTCCTCCTGCAAACTCCCGTGTAACTGGGAGGGGGCGGGGGGGGGGAAATGTTTGCAGTCCAAGGCCAACCACTGGCATTTTACTCCGGGCACAATCACTGCACCAGGTGTTGACCAGGTGAACAAAGGGGGGAGGTGGGGGGAAACGGGGTGACGAGGGAAGGAATGAGTACCTTTTGTACCTTTGTCAGCACCTTTGTGGCAACCCTTTTGTGTACTTTGTAGGAAAACACAAAGCATTTCGCTGCACGTGTGACAATAAAGTATCATCAGCTGGTCACCCTCTGGCTGGGACCTTCACCCTGGGGTGGCAGCTTCACCCTGGGGTGGCAGCTTGGCTGAATCAGCGTCTGTGGAGCGTGGCACAGGGAGAACGCTGGACTTCCGGCAGCGAAGGCGAAATCCGGCCAGATAAAGGAGTCACTTAGAAATAATTTCCATAAATTATCAAGTTGAATCGCCTGCAAACATATAACCAGTAGTTTAATCCATGAATTAACAAAACAAAAACAAACATTGTGCAATATAACCCTTCCAGACATTCGATCCCTCTCAGGGATGTCAGCGTTGGAGAATGTCCCTGGAAGCAGGAGATCTGTGTGTGTGTGTGTCTCTCTCTCTCTCTCCAGTATAAAGCTGTTAGTAACTAACGCCAGTCTGTCTCAGCAGAAAGTGCAAATCCACCATCAGTCGCTTGATTGTCCTGTCCCATCTTCACCGTCCCGGGAGCCGAATGTCCACCGGCCTCCGGCCCACTCCACACCACAGCCACTCGCGCCACGATGGGTCAACGTCAGCATCGGGAATGAGGAGCGCGCACTTCCAGAAGATCGGTGAGCCCCCATTGGTGCCGGCGTAGCGATCCCCGTCAGACTCTGCTGTTCCCACTGCCCACAGTAGCGATCGGACCTGCGTGGGGGGCGGAGGAGAGAGGCAGGGTTAACCCCACTGTCTCAGTCCCAGCGTAGACAAAAGTGCTGGAGAAACTCAGTGGGTGCGGCAGCATCTTTGGAGCAAAGGAAATAGGCAACGTTTCGGGTCGAAACCCAAAGGGTTTCGGCCCGAAACGTTGCCCATTTCCTTCGCTCCATAGACGCTGCTGTACCCGCTGAGTTTCTCCAGCACTTTTGTCTACCTTCGATATTCCAGCATCTGCAGTTCCTTCTTAAACACTTTGTCTCAGTCCCAGCGTATCCCAAACGCACGGGCTGCGCGCACGCCGACATCCGCACTGAACCCTCGTCATCAAGGAGCAAAGTTGAACGTTCATTGAAACAAATGGGTGGAGGCCTGGGACAGAGTGGATGTGGCAGCAACTCCACCACTGCGCTGCCCACCCCCACAATGCTGCACTCCCTCGGTACTGCACAGCCTAGAATGGCCTCCAAGTGATCCAGGCCATTTGGCCTATCAGGTCTACTCCGCCATTCAATCATGGCTGATCTACCTCTCACTCGCCACCCCATTCTCCTGCCTTCTCCCTATAACCCCTGACATCCGTCCTAATCAAGAATCTCTCAACCTCCGCCTTCAAAATATCCACTGACTTGTCCTCCACAGCCTTCTGTGGCAATGAAGACCACAGATTCACCACCCTCTGACTAAAGAAATTGCTCATCATCTAATTTCTAAAGCTACGTCCATATATTCTGAGGCCGTATAATATATATAATATAATAACTGGCTTTTTTCCCCCTCTCTTTTTTCTTTTTCTTTTCTAGTGTCTATCTCTTAATCCCCTTTCTCTAACTCTTTGACCAAGGGTTTTTTTTTCCCCTTTGGCACACTCTTTCACTTTCACAACTCTTTTCACCTACTTCACTCTCTTTGTTTCTATTATTTTTCATTAAAAGCCATAAAATTATGGGGTACAGTGATTGTAACAATATATATGTGATGTACACTGATGTATTTACCTCTATTAAATAAAAATATTTAAAAAATAAAAAAAATTATCAATCTCCCTCCGCCTTCAAAATATCCATTGACTTGTCCTCCACAGCCTTCTGTGGCAATGAAGGCCACAGATTCACCACCCTCTGACTAAAGAAATTGCTCCTCATCTCCTTTCTAAAGAAGCTACGTCCTTATATTCTGAGGCTGTGGCCTCTGGTCCTAGACTCTTCCACTGGTGAACAACATCCTCGCCACATCCGCTCTACCCAGGCCTTTCACTATTCGGTAAGTTTCAATGAGGTTCCCCCCTCCCACTCATCCCTCTAAACTCCAGTGAATACAGGCACAGTGCCGTCAAACGCTCATCATACGTCCACCATACGTGAACCCGATCAGTTCCACGCTGTCACACACCAAATAATAGCTAACTTATCCAAAGCCGGGAAGACACGGCAGAGAATCTAAGCGAGGACCAGCCCACGCGGAGCTCTGTGCTGTCTTACTGTAGACGATTCCAGCCGCCACTCCGCACCCGCTACGTCTGGGTGTCCATCTCGTGTTCGGGGGCTGTGTTGAGACGGGCTTCTCTCAGACTCAGGTAGGTCTCCTCCTCGGGGTCGTAGTAGTAGAACTTGCGCAGGTACGAGATGAGGGGCCTGGACAAGACGGGCGACAGTCAGTTCTGGGGAGTATCCGGGCCGCAACGTAACCCAGACGGCTGGCTCATCAGGTGGTCGTAAGGAATAGGTGTAGACTTAGGCAGTGTCGCGCTCTCGGCATTTGCCCATCACGTCCACTCTGCCATACAATCATGGCTGATCTATCTCTCCCCAACCCCATTCTCCTGCCTTCTCCCCATAACCTCTTACACCTGTACTAATCAAGAAATGATTAGTACAGGTGGATGGAGTGTGGCCATTCAGCCCAAACTACCCATGCTGGCTCACTGGTTGACGACCCACTGTATTCCCAGCCCCCACAGCTCCTTGTTTCCCATGAGCCACCTGATCCTGATGTTGCAGAAACAATGAACTGCAGATGCTGCTTTATACAAAGATAAAGACAAAGTGCTGGTGTATCTCAACGAGTCCACACCTCAGTCTTACAGTATTTAAACAGGCCCTTCAATGCAACTTGCCCAACCTGACCAACACAGCCCATCTACTATAGTCCCACCTGCCCACCTTTGGCCGACATCCCTCTAAACCTTTCCTAGCCATACCTGTCTAACTGTTTTTTAAAACATTGCGATAGTACCTGCCTCAACTACCTGCTCTGGCAGCTCGTTCCATACACCCAGCACCCCTTGTGTATACAAGTTACCCCTCAGGTTCCTATTAAATCTTTCCCCTCTCACCTTGAATCTATGTTCTCGGGTTCTCGATTTCCCTCCTTTGCAAGAGATTCAAGAGTGTGTTTACCCAATCTATTCCCCTCATGATTTTGTACACATCTCTGGAGAAAAAGGATGGGTGACGTGAAAGGTCTGAAGAAGGGGACCCGACCGCAAAACATCGCCCGGGGGTGGGGGGCCCATTCTATTTCTCCAGAGATTCTGCCTGACCCTCTGAGTTACTCCAGCACTGTGCGACCATCCCAGATCCTGCTCGGTTGTGTCGAAAGTCCCCCCCCCCCCCCTTTACAATCGCACCCGCCCCCCCCCCCCACCCACACTCGCACCAACCCCCCCCCCCCCCCACACACAACGCCCCCCACACTCCTTCGTTTACTCACTTGAGGCGCGGTCAGTCGGGGAGTGGTCGATCGGACAGCTGCTGAAGTGAAGCGGCCAGATGCTGCAGGACTTGACGTTGCTGGAAACGGAGAGACGGGGTTAGAGAGCTGCACTGGGGGTCGGAGGCAGTCATGCAGCAGGAGGAGAGAAATGCCAGCGGGTTCAAAGAAGGTTGTGGACCACCACCCCACCCCCCCCTCAAACCTCCCCCCTCACACACCACCCCACCAACGACCCCCTTCCCCACACACCCCACACACACTCCCTCCCGCCACGCGCCCCTCACTCCCCACCCCTCACGCACTCTCCTTCACTCCCACCCCCTTCCATTTCTTTTTTTCCCATCCGACCCTCCTCCACCTCCTATCCCACCACCTCCCAACAATTCCCCCTTTCCCAACCCCCCCTCTCAACCCGTCCCCCTCACAACCCCTCACCCCCCCCCTCTCCCACTCCCCCCAACTTCCCCAAAAACCCCCCCTCTCACTCCTTAACCCCCCCCACAACCCCGCCCATCAACACCCCATATAACTGGCACGTGGGCAGAGGGGTGAGATGGCATGGGGCCACGTGGGCAGAGGGCAGCACCATTACACATTGTGCGTTGTACTGAAGATGCCGCAGTGTGGGAACACACAGCTCCACGTAGTGTCTCCATGAAGTAGAGACACGCTCAAACATTACCAGGATCATCAAAGCCCCAGGTCATTCGCTGGCTGAAACCTCAACCTGTCAAAGTCGATCAATCAGCACCGACCTCAACGATAGGACACATCTAAAAATATACACCACTAGCCGTGCCTGCTGGTGTTCCTGCACTAACTCCCCTTAATGACAAAGGGTCAAAGCTGAAGCCATCCTCTCCATCCTCATTGAAAATCCCAGCACACATAGAAACATAGAAAATAGGTACAGGAGCAGGCCATTCGGCCCTTCGAGCCTGCACCGCCATTCAATATGATCATGGCTGATCATCCAACTCAGTATCTCGTACCTGCCTTCTCTCCAGACCCCCTGATCCCTTTAGCCACAAGGGCCACATCTAACTCCCTCTTAAAATATAGCCAATGAACTGGCCTCAACTACCTTCTGTGGCAGAGAATTCCAGATTCACCCTCTGTGTGAAAAATGTTTTTCTCATCTCGGTCCTAAAAGACTTCCCCCTTATCCTTAAACTGTGACCCCTTGTTCTGGACTTCCCCAACATCGGGAACACCTTCCTGCATCTAGCCTGTCCAACCCCTTAAGATTTCTATAAGATCCCCCCTCAATCAGGAATCAGGCTGGTGAACCTTCTCTGTACTCTCTCTATGGTAAGAATGTCTTTCCTTAGATTAGGAGACCAAAACTGCACGCAATACTCCAGGTATGGTCTCACCAAGACCCCGTACAACTGCAGTAGAACCTACTCCCCTGCTCTATACCATTCGGCGTTTCTTCACTGCCTGCTGCGACCTGCATGCTACTTTTAATGACTGGGTGTACCATGACACCCAAGTCTCGTTGCATCTCCCCTTTTCCTAATCGGCCACCATTCAGATAATAGTCTACTTTCCTGTTTTTGCCACCAAAGTGGATAACCTCACATGTATCCACATTATACGGCACCTCCATGCAGTTGCCCCACTCACCCAACTATCCCAAGTAATCCTTGCAGCCTCTAGCATTCCTCCTCACAGCTAACACTGCCCCCCCCACTATCGGTGTCCATCCCGCAAACTGAGATGTTGCATTCAATTCCTCATCCTGATCATTAATGCATATTGTAATTACTGGGTCCCAGCACTGAGCCTTGCGGTACCCTCCCACTAGTCACTAGCCCTGCCATTCTGGAAAAGGACCCCGTTTACTCCGACTCTTTGCTTCCTGTCTGCCGGCCAGTTATCTATCCACATCAGTATACTGAACCCCCAATACCGTGTACTTTAACTTTGCATACCAATCTGTTATGTGGGACCTTGTCGAATAGCCTTCTGAAAGTCCAGATATAACACATCCACTGGTTATTCGGGTTCTCTACCCTTATCCACTCCACTAGTTACATCCTCTATAAGATTCGTCAAACAAGATTTACCTTTCATAAATCCATGCTGACTTTGTCCAATGATTTCACCACTTTTCAAATGTACTGCTATCCCATCTTTAATAACTGATTCTAGCATTTTCCCCACTATGGAGGTACTCCCGATGTTAGACTAACTGGTCTATTCCCCATTTTCTTTCTCTCTCCATATTTCAAAAAGTGGGGTTACATTAGCTACCCTCCAATCCTCAAGTACTACTACAGAATCTAACGTGTTTTGAAAAAAATTACATCGCGAATGCATCCACTATTTCTGAGGCTCTTACTTCCTTAAGCACTCAGGGATGCAGCCTATCTGGCCCTGGGGGTTTATTATATCGGCCTTTACTCCAGTCAATTACCTAAAACCACTTCCGGCTAACCTGGATTTCAACTCAGTTCCGTCCATCTCATTTGACCCCAGGTCTCCTGCTATTTCCCCCGGCACATTATTTATGTCTTCCTTAGTGAAGACAGAACAAAGTAGTTATTCAATTGGTCTGCCATGTCCTTGTTCCCCCCATGATTTTCAATTTACCTGTTTCTGACTGCAAGGGACCTACATTTGTTTTAACTAATCTTTTTCTCTTCACATATCTATAAAAACTTCTTATAAAACTGCTGTCAGTTTTTTTATGTTCCCTACCAGTTTCTGTTCATAAATCTATTTTCCCTTTCCTAATTAAGCCCTTTGTCCTCCTTTCTGCTGGATTCTGAATTTCTCCCAGTCCTCTGGTAGGCTGCTTTTTCTGGCTAAGTTGTATGCTTCATCTTCTGTTTTGATACTATCCCTGATTTCCCTTGTTATCCACGCTGCGCTATGTTCCCATGATTTAATCTTCTTTGCCCAACTGGAACAACAATTGTTGTAGTACATGCCCATGCAGGCTTTAAATGCCTTCCATTGCATATCCACCGTCAAACCGTAAAATTCAATTGCCCAGTTTATCTTGGCCAATTCATCAGTCCTCATACCCTCAAAGTTACCTTTCTTTAAGTTCAGAAACCCTTGTTTCTGAATTACAATGTCACTCTCCATCCTAATGAAGAACTCAAATCATATTATGGTCACTCTTGCCCAAGGGTCCACGCACAACAAGACTGCTAACTAACCCTTTCCCATCATTACTCAATACCCAGGCTAAATAGGGGGGGGCGTGCTCTCTCGTTGGTTCCTCTACATGTTTGTTTAGAAAACTATCCCCGCATACATTCCAAGAAATCCTCTTCCTCAGCACCCTTCTGCCAATTTGATTCACCCAATCCATATGGATATTGAATTCACTCATTATAACTGTTTTTAACCTTTGTTTGCACGCGTTCTAATTTCTGTTGATGCCATCCCCAAATCCACTACTACTGTTAGGTGGCCTGTACCTCAACTCCCTCTAGCGTTTTCTGCCCCTTAGTGTTTCGCAGCTCTACCCATTCAGATACACATCCTCCAAGCTAATGTCCTTCCTTTCTATTGCAAATCTCCTCACCAACCAGCACGCTAGAGACCCACCTCCTTTACCTTTTTGTCTATCCCTCCTGAATATTGAATATTCCTGGATGTTCAGCTCCCAGCCTTGGTCACCCTGGAGCCATGTCTCCGTGATCCCAACTCGATATCATATTCATTAATAACTATGCACATTCAACTCATCCACCTTATTACGAATGCTCTTTGCATTGAGACACAAAGCCTTCAGGCTTGTTTTTACAACACTCTTACCCCTTATACAATTATGTTGAAAAGTGGCCCTTTTTGATTTTTGCCCTGGATTTGTCTGCCTGCCACTTTTACTTTTCACCTTGCTACCTTTTGTTTCTACCCTCATTTTACACCCCTCTGTCTCTCTGCTCATGCTCCCACACCCCGACTAACAAATCCTTCCCTTTACCTTGGGTGTAGCACAATCAGCTGAATTTGATTTTATGTGTGTTATTTTATGCTGGTTTACCAAGGTCGGACACAAAAAGTTGGAGTGACTTAGCGGATCAGGCAGAATACCTGGAGAAGGGTCCTGACCCTAAACGTCACCTATCCATGTCCTCCAGGGACGCTGCCTGACCTGCTGAGTTACTCCAACATTTTGTCTCTTTTGTGTGGAGAAAGGTCTGGTCACGGATGTCAGGTGGTGAGTGTGCACATGTGCGTGTATGTGTGTGTGCGTGCAGGTGTGCTTGTGACCATGGGTGTGGTGTGAAATGTTGGCAGAAGGTCCACACAAGGACTGCACAACACACCTAGATCCCAGGCACACAGGCTCCACTCAAGGGGCGGCAAGGACAGACCTGGAGGTCAGAGGTTACACAAAGCTTTATACAAAATACAAGGCTACAAGCCACAAGGCGGGGAAGGACGTATTTACCAGGAACCCTGGAACGTAGGAAGTAGAGGAACTTTCCGTTTTTGGAATGCATGATGGCCCTCTCGATGAACTCCACCACAGATTGGCAACGATCTTCAAATTTTGGATGGCACCACAAGCTGAAGGTACCTGCGGTGAAAGCGCGGGCAGAGTGAACGGCTGTCAGGTAACGAACGGCTCAATGGCACTCCACTGCTAAATGTACCACGGCAGCAACACTCTATCAGTTCAGTGACAATCTTACTGCACATCGGAAAAATCACACTCGCAGGACAAGAATAACACAGCAGATTCTGGAGCAGTGGATTAGAGTCAGCATGTTTCCAGTGCCATTTGTACTGTAGACCATAGATACAGCATGAAAACGGGCCCTTTGGCCCATCGAGTCCTTGCAGACCACCTATTCGTAGAAGATTGAATGTACTGTCGAATCTAGCCCTCAGGTTCCCCTTAAATCTTCCCCCCCCTCACCTTAAACGCACGTCCTCTGGTTCTCGATTCCCCTACTCTGGGCAGTGCGTCTACCCGATCTATTCCTCTCATGATTTTGTACACTTCTATAAGATCACCCCCTCATCCTCCTGAACTCAAATGTACTTGAATGGAAGCGGATAAAAGGCCCCATTTAACTGGAACAATGTTGATCTCTATGCAGGAGACAGACGCCAGGAAGATGGATGCTTTACAACACTCCTTCTTGCCCCAAAAGATTTAATTTGTAAATAAAGGGAAACCATTTGGTGTGACAGATTGGTGGGCAGCCACAGGGCGAGGTAACACTCCGCAGAGGCAGAGTGGGGCGAGCGGACACTTTCACACAGAGCTGCTGTCAGCTGCAAAGCTCTGCCGCGGGGGGAGCAATGGAAGGAGGTTCAACCGGAACCTAAATGTTTGGCAATAAAGGGAAAAGATGAACCCGCCAAAAGGGCCGGGACCAACTGGAGAGCAGCCTTAAAAATGTCTGAAGGGTCTGAATCTGAAATGTCACCCATTCCTTCTCTCCAGAGATGCTGCCTGTCCCGCTGAGTCACTCCAGCATTTTGTGTCATTTTTTTGGTGTAAACCGGCATTTGCAGTTCCCTCCTACACTTTAAGAGCCAGCACAGACATGAAGTGCCAAATAGCCTCTTCCTGTGCGGTGTAGTTCCAAGTAATTAAAACCTCAAAGTTCACAAAGTTGTTCAGAAGCCACAATGCCACAGGCAAACAGCCGGTTACTGCTTCAGGCTGACTGTCAGACTGGCTGGTTTTGAAACGTTGCCATTTACTAATTCCAGGCTACTGTGACGTTCTATAGTCATTGTTGGATCGAGCTCTTAGGGATAGCGGAGTCAAGGGGATATGGGGAGAAGGCAGGAACGGGGTACTGATTGTGGATGATCAGCCATGATCACAGTGAATGGCGGTGCTGGCTCGAAGGGCCAGAATGGCCTACTCCGGCATCTATTACTCAGTACTCAGAACTAGATCTGGGGCAAGATACAGCACAGTGCCAACACAATTCAGTATGTACCACGGGGTTTTTGACGTTTAAACAATAACGGCTCTAAAACATAAAAGGCACGGTGTTGAAAGGCAGCAAGGTCTGCACTCCCCACAACCCAATTTGCTCAGAAACCAATTAATTAGGTCGCTGCCACACTGTTCCGTGACAGGGAGATCAGATCAGAACTGCAGATGCTGGGAATCAAAAAAAAAAACTGAAAAGGCTAGAAAACTCAGCAGGTCAGGCAGCTGAGAGAGGAGAGAGGACAGAGAGTGCTGGAGTAACTCAGCGGGACTGGCAGCATCTCTGGAGAACATGGGTGGGTGATGTTTCGGGTCGGGACTCGATCGTAACCGTCACCTATTCACTCTCTGTGTAAGAAAGAACTGCAGATGCTGGTGTAAATCGAAGGTAGGCACAAAATGCTGGAGTAACTCAGTGGGTGAGGCAGCATCTCTGGAGAGAAGGAATAGGCGACCTTTCCCATTCCTTCTCTCCAGAGATGCTGCCTCACCCGCTGTGTTACTCCAGCATTTTGTGTCTACCTATTCACTCTCTCCTGAGATGCTGCCTGGCCCACTGATCTGGCATTTTCTGGACACTTTCTTCCCAGCTAGTAACAGGCAACTGAACCATCCAGCCACAACCAGAGAGCGGTGCTGAACTACAATCTACCTCATTGGTGACCCTCAGACTATCCTTGATCGGACTTTGCTGGCATTACCTTGCACTGAATGTTATTCCCGTTATCATGTAAATGGCTCGATTGTAATCATGTATTGTGTTTTTTTCTCTTTTTGTTTTCTTTTTAAATTAAAAGCATATGTACAAATGATAATAAACGACAAATTGGTTACAGAGTTCTTACATAGCTTCAATTTTTAAAGTTTTTTTTGAAAAGAAATAGATGAGAGAAACTGTAAACTAATAGAAAGAAAAAAAAGGCAAGAAAGAAAGATTACAAATATAAAGATTGTGGAGACAGATCGGGGAGATGTTAAGTATAGTTGTCCATCCAACCCTAAACTCAAGCAATGACTTTAATTTTGTGTTAAACCAATTTACTTTTTAAAAAATTCAATAAATGGAGACCATATTTTAAAAAATAGATCTGGTTTGTCAATTAGGACAAATCTTATTTTTTCCAAATGCAAGGTCATGTCTTTCTGCTGACCGGTTAGCACGCAAGAAAAAGCTTTTCACTGTACCTCAGTACACGTGGCAATAAACTGAACTGGACTACACTGATAATGGTCGTCAAGTAATCTCCCAAATAGATTAAAGCACCATAATATCACAAGGACCACAGTACTGGTGAAGGAGATAGACCGTCATCGGAACTAGTCACAGGTACTGAACGCAGGCCTTTCCAGAGAGCATAAATAAAGCTGATGGTGGATACAGAGAGCACAGATGGCTTCCTGCTGCTGAAAACAATCCCGGTAATCGTGGCTTATCAATCACAACAGCAGAGTCCAAAGACTGCCAGCACCATCTGCCTGCCCATCACCTACACATTGCAGCCTTCACACACACACACACCCACATCCCCACACACACATACCCCCACACACACAACCCCCCCCACACACACACACACACCCCACCCCCACACACTTACCCCGACACACACACTTACCCCCCCCCACACACACACACACACACACACACACTTACCCCCCCCCACACACACACACACACCACCCCGCAGGGCGGCAGCGCTAGATGAAAAATTCATCCGCTTTTAGAGATGGAAAGCAAGCGACAAGCTCGTCTTTCACAGCGCTTGTAAAAACAGAGGCGCTTCAGAAGCAGAAGCTGCAGCTAAACCAAACACGTGGAGCATGCAACGCATGGAATGCAACAGGTTGGGCCTGCAGAGCGAGCTCCCACAAGCGTGACATTTGCCAGGAAACCAGGCAGGCAAGGAATGGAAATTTACCAACCACAGGGTGGACCATCTAAAGGATCTTCCAGTGATGTCATCTTTCATTACATCGCGGGTTTAACATCTTCATAACTGATAAGAGCAGAATTGGGACATTCGGCCCATCAAGTCTACCCCACCATTCAATCATGCCTGATCTATCTCTCCCTCTCAACCCCATTCTTCTACCTTCTCCCCGTAACCCCGACACCCTTAACAATCAAGAATCTGTCAATCTTCGTCTTAAAAATATCCACTGACTGGGCCTCCACAGCCGTCTTTTAAAATTAGGGTGGGAGCGTCACCGTCAGTGCAGGAGGCATTAGGCTGTCGAGAATGAATCTGCAGAGCAAGACTCCTCTGATTTTTAACCCTTCACTCTGATGGATGGGATCCTAAAGAAGGCCAGATGCCAAATGAGATCCTGGCACAGACGGACAGGGGTGGCAAAGCCCAAGCAGCTTCTGCCCTGTACCCTCGCTGTCGACCACACTGTGTCGTGGTGATGAAGGATTGGAATCTGGCTTCAACTTTGCTCCATGGCGACCAAGCAGCAGCCCGGTCTATCGGCCAACGCCACAGAGTCAGCTGTAAAGCTGGTGCTCACTGAGAGTCCAGCTGCACTGTCCATGCCAAGTCGACCAAGTTGCCCCATCTACACCAGTCACACCATCGCCCCAAACCTTTCCTGTTCATGTACCGGCCCAAGTGTTTTTTTTATAATGTTATTGCATCTCCTCTGGCTGCCATATACCCTCCACTCTCCATATGAATTTGTTGCATTTCATAAACAGTTTGTGACATTATTGACCAGTCTGCGACCAAACCCTTGCCTACCCCTTTGTCACCTCTGAACTAACTCCTCCGCTGCCTCCTGCCAGCCTCACCCTATTTTCCATTTTAAACCATTTAAATTCCATTTTAAGCTGCGCACAGATTCACCTACCGATGCTCACTCACCCACCCTCCGCCCAAATTCAGTGTCATCTTTTTCTTTTTTAATCAAAAAATGTATTCAATTATTAAAAATAATATTTGCAGATTAAAACAAAACAGAACCCACCACCATAATCCACGACAAACAAATATACTAAATAAACTACCATACAACTGTGTTACACTCCTTGTCAAGGATGCATTCAACCCCCCGCAGTGCCCAGCCGTCCCGGAAATCCCCCAGGATGCCCGTGGACATCGCGTAGTCCCTCTCTAACACCACCCGAGCGCGGACGTTACCCTGGAAAGGGGGCAGGCAGCCGGCTCCGGCAGAGCCCTCTAACGCCTGGCACCATGACTCGTGGATGGCCAGCTTGGCCAAGCCCAGGAACAACCCAACCAGGACACCTTCAGTCCTACACTCTGAAATGCAGCCAGAAGGTAAGGAGCAGCCCCTTTAGATATTGGAACAGTGGCTGCAGCCTCACACACTCCATATACACATGGAACACAGACTCTTCCAGCCCTCAACAGTGGCAGGCGGCCGGCGAGTCTGTGAACCACAAGAGAAACGGGATCAGTGTCATCTTTAGAGTTTGGAGATGGAAATAGGTCCATGGGCCCAGAGTCGGTGCCGACCATCGATCACCCGTTCACTCTAGTTCTATCTTGTCCTGCCCGCTCGGGGCAATTTACACCAGAGGCCAATTAACCTACAAACCAGCACGTCTGGGAAGTTGGAAGAGACCGGAGCACCGAGACGTGCAGACTCCACACAGACAGCACCCAAGGTCGGGTTTGAACCTGGGAGGCAGCAGCTCCAACAGCCGTCCTAATCATATTTTTGTGGATTCCCACTCCTCCTACCTAGTTCATCCTTCCCAGCTCATCCAGCACAAAAGGCCTGGAATCTTCCCGCAAGCTCTAATTAAAACAACATCCGCGTGAAGCATCACCTCCGGCTGCTCTCTATTTGAAGACCTCCCTCCGCGGGACAGATTGTCAGAAGCCCCAGGTCCTCACCTCGGTAGTGCTCCATCCTAGTGTGGTGCGTGATTCCCTGTGAGCGGAAGCTGAGGCTGAGGATGTAGCGGGGGTCCGAGCTATCCCTCACCAGGAACGAGCCGTCGGGCTTCGCTTTCAGCTTCATCTCTGCGTCGTCCCAGTTCATCGGGCCCCAGTACCAGCCGCACTGCAGGGGGCAACAGGACAGACACTAGTCCTTCACATACTGACATGGCCACCGCACCCCTCGCCCCAGGACACCCCACGCTGCCGCGCCACGGGCAAGGTCGCGTTGACGTCTCGCCTGGTGTGGGGACACGGCAGACACTGGCGCACAGCAAAACCCCACCAAAACAATCTCCAGATTAGAACGATGAGGGGGGACCTCTCTGAAACCTGCACAAGAGTGAAAGGCCTGGATAGAGTGGATGTGGAGAGGATGTTTTCGCTAGTGGGAGAGTCTAGGATCAGAGGTCATATCCTCAGAATTAAAGAACGTTCCTTTAGCAAGGAGATGAGGAGGAATTTATTTCATCAGGGGGTGGTGAATCTGTGGAATTCATTCCCACAGAAGGATGTGGAGTCAATGAATATTTTAAGGCAGAGATAGAGAAAGATTCTTCATTACAACGGGCGTCAGGGGTTATGGGGAGAAGACAGGAGAATGGGGTTAAGAGGGTAAGATAGATCAGCCATGATTGAATGGTGGAGTAGACTTGTTGGGCCGAATGGCCTAATTCTGCTCCTATCACTTATGGAGCACCTGGCTCAAGGATAGGTATTGGCCATGAGACTGGGGTGAAACTCTCCTGCGCTTTCTGGGAATACGGACCTGGGATTAGTTACAGCCACCTGGGAGAGGAGGCATCCCGTTTGGAAGACCATCCCCTGCCCCCCCCACGCGCGCGCGCGGCTCTCTGCAACAGACGGAGTAACGGTGCCGCAGCGCAGTCTCGTACCTTCTCCAGTTCCCGTAAGCTGGCGGCGAAGGTGTTGGAGTCTCTCCTGGTCAGCGGGCAAGGCTGGTTCTGTAGAGTCATCGGTCGGATTTGGGGACAGTTCCTCTGCAAAGTGTCTGGGTGACAAGTTGAAAAAAAAAAAAAAAAAGATTTACCCGAGAGCAGAGCAAGATGGGGGCTTTGGACACGTTGAAACATGAGTATTTAATCTCACTGCCTGGGTCAGAGGAAAAAACAATCCTTTCACTTTGCAGCTTCTCAACAGAACGTGTCAGAGGGGGACATGGAACTTTTTCCACCCAGGTTTTAACTTGCACCCAGGGCCCTGACCACAGGGGCTCCCAGTCTCAACAATGCCACGATACCTTCAGCAACAGACTGCTTCCACCAAGATGCAGCACAGAACGCCACAGGAGATCCTTCTTCCCCGTGGCTATCAAACTGTACAACTCCTCCCCCTTCTGTCGTGGGGTAGCCTGACTCCCCCCCCCCCCCCCCCCCCCCGCCCGCCCCCCAATCTTTGCACATCCCCAATCCTTTCCACTCGTCACTTTAATTTCATGTATTTTGTGTTTTTATGAGCGTTGGCAGATCAATTTCCCTCCTGGGTAAATAAAGTTCTATCATATCACATCATTTCATATTCTCGTTCTGTTTTCCACCCTCACCCACGCGCACAGTCCCCTCTTGCCTCCGTCACTCGACAATCCTCAAAACACCAGGCCTCTTCTCAATCACGAAGAAGGGCGAGTACTTTTTGTAACTTTGTCGGCAGCTTTGTGGCGACTCTTTTGTGCACTTTGTGTGAAAAAACAAAGAATTTGTCTGCACCTAGGTACGTGACGATAAAGTATCATCGTCATATTCCATGGCCCCATAGCAGACGCGTCCACGTCGCGGGGCTGGAAACTGGAAGTATCCCGAGCTAATTCTGCAACCACCGTCATCTATTGCAACAAGTGATGGCTTCCCACTGATTGTCGCCGCAGCGATGTCAACATTTGAAAGATGGACACGAAAGAAGATCATATTCCATGGATCTCTCCCCCTCCCTCCCTAAGCTCTCCTCACCTGTATCCACCTATCACTTGCCATGTTTTGTCCACCCCCATCACTTTCTCTTCCCCTACTACAATCAGTCTTAAGAGCCCCAACTCAAAGAGTCATCCGTCCATGTCGCCCGGAGATGCTGCCTGACCCACTGAACTTCGCATCTGCGGTTCCTTGCGCCTCTCACTTACCACTCAAGCTGAGACTGAGCTGAATGGTGTGCGGTGGAGGTGGAGGCGGCAAAGGTAGCGACTGTAGGCTGGCGGCAGCAGGACTGACCGGGTAAAACGGAAGCTGAGGCCCTCCAATGTCATCTGGAAAACAACACAAGGAGGCTTGAGACACCGAGGTGAAGACTGGGCAACAACAAGTTTGCATTGATTGAAAGATACAGCATAGAAACAGGCCCTTTGTCCCACTGAGTCCATGCGAACCATTGATCACCTGTTCACACTAGTTTAGTTTAGAGATACAGCGCGGAAACAGGCCCTTCGGCCCACCAAGTCCGTGCCAACCAGCGATCCCTGCACATTAACACTATCCTACACACACCAAGAACAATTTACAATTATACCTTTTGAGTGTGCGAGGAAACTGGAGATCCTGGAGAAAACCCAGCCAAGTGCCCATAGTCATGATGGAACCCGGTTTCTGGCGCTGGAAGGCAGCAACTCCACCGCTGCACCACCACTGGTTCGATGTTATCCCACTTTCACATCCACACTCGGGGCGATTTAGAGGATCAATTAACCTACAAACCCGCAGATCTTTTGGGTTGCGGGAGGAAACTGGAACACCCGGAAAAAGCCTACCAGGTCGCAGGGAGAACGTGCTAACTCCACACAGACAGCACCTGCGGCAGGGTCTCTGGCACTGGGAGGCAGCAGCGCTACCAGCTGTGCCGCTGTTCTGCCCTAATGTTATCCAACACCTCATGAACAGGCACAGAAGAATCACCTGCATCAGCTTCTGGCTGACTGACGTAAATGAATTAACTGCAGTAAAGTGCGGCAAGTGCCAGACAGCTAACCGTCTGCCTGTGCCTGGGTTAAACTGCCCTTTCTTTTCCGATTGGGTCTATGAGAAATTACAAACCCCCCCCCCCCCCCCCCCCACACAGTCATGCACAACCCGGGGCACCCCTCCTGGAGCAATGACCACAGCCCCACCCACAAATGATGGTGGAACGAAGGACACAGATGGATACAGGCTATTCACTCACTGACTTTGTGTGGAGAGCTATCTCTGCTTACCTTACACTGGAGGGGCAAGGCTGCCGGAACTCAAGGCTAGTTGTTGATAACTGTGGGATATTTTTGCAGGTAAGTGAACAGCGAGGCAAACTGCATCACTCGCAGATCAGAGGACTTATTTTTAAATGAGGCGAATTCCCCTTCCTACTTCCTATCCTGCTATAGGTTGCTCAAAAGTAGAATGCAGGAGAATTAATGTTACTGCACCGAGAAATCTGGGTCACAACTTCAAACTAAAACTGGGTGGATTTAGGACAACACAATGGTGTAGTGGGGAGAAGGGGGGGGTGGGAGAGGGGGGGTTGGGCATGTGGGGGGGGGGCAGAGAAAGCAGAGCCAAAGTTACCTCTTTCACAGTCTTGGAGAATGTCAATGTTACCCCCACATTATTCAAACCGGACATCGGAATACTGTGTGTGAAGAAAGTCCGAAGATGAGTCTCGACCCGAAAAGTCACCCATTCATTCTCTCCGGAGATGCTGCCTGTCCCACTTTGTGTCTTTCATTGGAATGCTCTCATTAAAACAAGGGAGCACTTCAGTTGCTAACATTTAAAAAAAAAATAGATACAGCGTGGAAACAGGCCCTTCGGCCCACTGAGTCCATACTGACCAGTGATCACCCCATACTCTAGTTCTATACCACACACAAGGGACAGTTAGATGGGTTTTGGCCCGAAATGTTGCCTATTTCCTTCGCTCCATAAATGCTGCTGCACCCTCTGAGTTTCTCCAGCACTGTTGTCTACCCACGGTTTATCGAAGCCAATTAACCTACAAACCTGCACGTCTTTGAAATGTGGGAGGAAACCGGAGCATCTGGAGAAAGCCCACGTGGTCACAGGGAGAACGTGACAAACTCCACACAGACAGCACCCGTGGTCAGGATGGAAGCCAGCTCTGGCAGCTCCGGCGCAGCGCCACCGTGCCGGCCAGTAACGAGCTGCGTGTGACAGTGTAATACCGCGGCGCGGCGTGGCAGACGTGCGCATACGTTACCGAGAAGACTGAGGCTCCGGCGAGGGGGGGGCGGCGGCGTGGGCGGGTGAGGGGATGGCGGCCCACGGCTAGAAATATCCAGGTCGACCAGTGACACCGTTTCTCCTGTTGGTTACACATGGAAGCAAAGATCAGCGAGGAGAATTTACCCCCTCCCCCCACCCACAGTGAACATGGAACAGTACAGCACAAGAACCTTCTTCAGACTGAAGAAGTGTCTCGACCCGAAACGTCGCCCATTCCTTCTCTCCAGAGATGCTGCCCCACCCGCTGAGTTACTCCAGCATTTTGTGTCTGCCTTTGATTTAAACCAGCGTCTGCAGTTCTTCCTTACACAAAAGCTAAAGTCGTCATCAGGGTGCGGTGCCTGAGGGCATTCTGGAAACAGGTTCCACGACGACTTGCGAAAGGGAACTGAAAAATTCCCTAGCAAATCTTTTTTTTGCTGATGGCGGTCAACACATTGTCAGTATGTCGAGTCAACGGAAAAAATCTGCAACGGAAAGGGGAACCAAACAGGGATGTGAAACTTTTAAGAAAGAACTGCAGATGCTGGAAAAATCGAAGGTAGACAAAAATGCTGGAGAAACTCAGCGGGCGAGGCAGCATCTATGGAGCGGAGGAATAGGTGATGTTTCGGGTCTGGACCCGAAACGTCACCTATTCCTCTGCTCCATAGATGCTGCCTCACCCGCTGAGTTTCTCCAGCATTTTTGTCCACCTGGGGATGTGAATCTAATCACAAGGCAGAAGGAATAGGACTAGAATTAGGCTATTCGGCCCATCAAGTCTACTCCACCATTCAATCATGGCTGATCTATCTCTCCCTCCTAACCCCAATCGCCTGCCTTCTCCCCATAACCTCTGACACCCGTACTAATCAAGAATCTATCCATCTCTGCCTTAAAATTATCCACTGACTTGGCCGCTACAGCCACAGATTCTCCAGTTTTACAACCGGCCGGCACTAGTAATGGACCAAATGGTTTGATTGTATCTTTGATAACGTGATAGTTCGCTTCCGATACTGCACCCAACCAGGACTCTGTCCCGATGGAAGCATGTAAAAGTATGGGAGGCGTAGAGAGGGCAGACGGTCAGAACCTCTCCCCAATGGAGGAAATTAATTGCCACAGACAGCTGTGGAGACCAATGGGTATTTTTAAGGCAGAGATTGACAGATTCTTGATAAGTACGGGTGTCAAGGGTTACGGGGAAAAGGCAGGAGAATGGGGTTGAGAGAGAAATGATTGAATGGCGGAGAGGACTTGATGGGCCGAATGGCCTAATTCTGCTCCAAGAACGGAGACGAGGAAACACTTTTTCCTCACAGAGAGTTGTGAGTGTGTGGAATTCTCTGCCTCAGAGGGCAGTGGAGACAGGTTCTCTGGATGCTTTCAAGAGAGAGCTGGATAAAGATATAAAGATAGCGGAGTCAGGGGATATGGGGAGAAGGCAGGAACGGGGTACTGACTGGGGATGATCAGCCATGATCACATTGAATGGCGGTGCTGGCTCGAAGTGCCGAATGGCCTACTCCTGCACCTGTTGTCTACAGAACGTATGAAATGTCAAGGACTAGAGGCCGTGGCTTTAAGGTGAAAGGGGCAAAGTTTAACGGAGAAGAGTGAAGCAAGTATTTGGTTTATTTTATTAAACCAGAGTGGTGGGTGCGTGGAGCATGCTGCTAAGGGTGGTGATGCAGGCAGATAGGGTAGTGGCATTCCAGAGACTGCTTAGATAGGAACATTAATATGCAGTGAATGGGGGGAAAATGAATCATGTGAAATTGCTCTATGTTCCATGATTCGGGAGACCAGAAGCACAAACCTGCCTCAGTAACTCAGATGGACGCAGTATACTGGAGTAACTGGGGTGTACGGCACGATGGCGCAGCAGTAGAGTTGCTGGCGTACAGCACTTGCAGCGCTGGAGACCCGGGTTCGATCCCGACGAGGGGTGCTGTCTGTATGGCGTTTGTACGTTCTCCCTGTGACCGCGGGGACCGGTTTTCACTGAGATCTTCGGTTTCCCCCCACATGCCAGAGATGTACAGGTTTGTAAGTGAATTGGCTTGGTGCATGTGAAAATTGTTTAAGAAGGAACTGCAGATGCTGGAAAATCGAAGGTACACAAAAATGCTGGAGAAACTCAGCGGGTGCAGCAGCATCTATGGAGCGAAGGAGATAGGCAACGTTTCGGGCCGAAACCCTTCTTGTGTAAATTGTCCCTAGTTTGTGTAGGATAGTGTTAGTGTGTGGGGATCACTAGTCGCCGTGGACTCGGTGGGCGATGTATATCGAAAGCTAAAAGACTAAAACTCAGCGGGAAAGGCAGCATCTCGGTAGAAAAGGAATGGGTGATGTTTCGGGTCGGGACCCTTTTTCAGACTGAGACAGTCCCCACAGCCAAAAATATGGAAGGAGTTAAGCTTGAAGAGGTCCATAGGTTTTTAAACTAAACTCCCACAAGCTTTTTTAACTCCCCTTCTCTCCAATTACCTTGGCGAGCTCATGGGCGTCAACAGTGACTGCCCCGTGATGTTATTTGAACATCAATGGGCTTCAGCGTAGGGTGTTGGATGGTATCAGATCAATGTGGGGATGTGTCTGCTTAGGACATAGACGAGTACAGCAGAGGAACAGACCCTTCGGCCCACAATGTCTGGGCTGACCATGACGCCAAGATATTGTTGGCAACAGGAAGAGAAAAAAAAGGAGAACAAATGAGGTGGAGGAAAAGGAGGTGGAGGAAGAAATAAAGGGCAAAATCTCCTCAAGTTTGAAGGCTCTATAATATAGTACTGAAGCAGAAAATGCTGAAGCACTCAGCAGATCAGGCAGCATCTATGGAGGGAGAAACAGTTAATCCGAAAAAGGTCACCACCCTAAACCAATAACTTTTGATTTCTGCACCTATGCTGCCTGATCCACGGACTATTTATTCCCTTATCCTGTCATAAGTGACAGGAGCAGAATGAGGCATTCGGCCCATCAAGTCTACTACGCCATTCAATCATGGCTGATCTATCTCTCCTTGCTAACCCCATTCTCCTGCCTTCTTCACATTACCCCTGTCACCCGCACTGATCAAGTATACTTATGTGCTTGATTAGATGATAAGTGTACACCTATCATGTATCTGTACACTGTGAATGCTCGATTGTGATCATGTATTACCTTTCCGCTGACTGGATAGCACGTAACAAAAAGCTTTTCACTGCACCTTGAAACACGTGACAATAAACTAAACTATTTGCCAACATATTTCAGATTTCCGGCATTTTTTCACGATTTTACTTTTGAAAACTTCTTACCTGTGAAAGGTGGTGCTAAAGACACCGGAGTGAAGGCACTTTGTGTCCTGGTCAATCTGGGTTTGCTGCGAAGGAACAGACAAGAGAGATCAGGCGATTGGAAGGGAAGATCTCAGACACGTGCAACAAAGGAGGCCAAAGATGGTCGAATGTTCAAAGGTGAACATGCTCGGGATCTCCAGCCCACTCAGCCACACATTCTACCATTAGCACATGCCCTGTTAGTTTTAGTTCAGCACGGAAACAGGCCCTTCGGCCTACCAAGACTGCGCTGACCAACGATCTCTACACACTAACACCATCTTACACACACTCGGGACAATTTACAAAGTCAATTAGCCTATAATCCTGTACATGGTTTGGAACGTAGGAGGAAACCGGAGCTCACGGGGGGAAACCAGGTCACAGGGAGAACGTGCAAACTCCATACAGACAGCACCCGTTGTCAGGATCGAACCTGGGTCTCTGGCGCTGTGAGGCAGCAACTCTACCGCTAAGCTCACCACTATAGCACATGTCCTGCTCTGCACCCTGGCGTCACTGTACTCGCCGTGTGTGCGCGGGGTGGGGGAGGGAGATGGGTATTTGACCCGTCACCACAGGAACAGGAAGAGTAGAGGAGTGAACAAGGGCAGAATGGACAGAATAACTCCCTTTTACCCCATGTAGGGAAATAGGTCAGGGTCACAGAACACTGCTCAGGACAGGCGCGAAACGGATAGTGAGAGGTGGGGGGGGGTGAAAAACAGACCCAGATAAAATGCTGGTGACATGACCAACAATTACAAGAAAGATTAGCCGCTATCGGAATCTAAATCTGCACGTCACTTGGTTCACACCAGATGGCCTTGCTGCAACCATTGCTGATTGAGTAAATGTGCCCACATCTATCGGCTGGCCTACAATTACACAATTAACTGGTTTGCTACTCAAATGGCAGACATTAAAATGACATTTATAAATAGCTCACCTAGAAAGGCTCTGCCTGGCCGTGTGTCTGAAATGCAGAGGAGCAGCCCCCTGACAGGGGAGAGCCATGTGCAGGCAGTATGATCCACAGCGCAGCAACAGCAGGAAGCATTAGCTCACTACACTTAGCAAAGGCTATAAATAATTTACAAATCAGGTTGCGCGCTGGCTGGCTGCTGAGTGGAGTTGCTGCATGCACGCTGCATCCAGGGACGTCTGACCCAGGCTGCGAGGCAGCACCTCTACGGCTACGCGCTGCCCGTGCTTACCAAAGTCTTTTAACATTTTATGAAACATGCTATTGCAAAAATCTGCACTTCCAAGATTGTTTAGTTGTCGTGCATACGGAAAACAGAAAAATTCCCTCCCGTTGACTCCATCGACACCACGTTGCCTCAGCAGGGACAGAAGCATAATCAAGGACCAGTCTCACTCACCCCAGTCACTCCCTCTTCTCCCCTCTCCCATCAGGCAAGAGGTACAGAAGTTTGATAAAAACACACCTCCAGATTCAGGGACAGTTTCTTCTCAGCTGTTATCAGGCAACTGAACCGTCCTCGTCAGCAAGAGAGAGCGGCTCTGACCTTCCATCCACCACATTGGATATCTTCAAACTACCTTTAATCAGACTTTATCTGGCACTAAATGTCATACCCTTTATCCTGTATCTGCGCTCAGTGGACCATTCGATTGTAAACATGTATAGTCTTTCACTGACCGGATAGCAGGCAATAAGAAACGTCTTCACTGTACCTCAGTACTCTTGATAAAAGTAACCAGAACAAAACTATGTCTTGCAATAGCTTAACAGGCCAGTAAACTCTATACATGCAGATAGAATAGTTAGAAAATAAATAAATAACAACAATCCTTGGTAGCCAGAATAAGGCAAAAAAAAAAAAAACATGGTACAACCAAAGACTGTCCACAGAAATTCATAGTTGCTGAGGTCAGTGTTGTGCAGTGTTCATGAGCCTGATGGCTGTTGGGAAGAAGCTATCCTTGAATCTGGTGGTCACGGTTTTCAGGCTCCTGAAGCTTCTTGCCGGTGGTAGGAGTGAAATGAGAGTGGGGCCAGAGCGGCGTGGGTCTTTGACGCTGCTGGCTGCCTTTATCGTCAATGTTGCTTTTAGTGTCACATGTGCAAAGTGCGAACACAGTGAAATTATTTTTCATACAGAGTCCAGTAGAGAATTGCCACCCCCCCCCCCCCCCCCCCCCCCCAGATCCTCGACTAGCAAGTGTACTGAAGTAGTCTACTGAGCCTACATGCAAGAGGCGCCGTGTTTTGGTGCCATTTTCTGCCCCAGGCAAGTCCCACGGTAGCCTTCCCAGCACCTTCAATAGATGCCCCCGGTAAGTCATTGTTTTTTTTTCTAAAAAGATCTTTTTCAAAAAGATCTGCGCATTTGCTTGTCTAATGCCACTCCTTTCTCGTTGCCAACAGGCTCTGATGCCTAGCCAGTCCTCTCTCAATTGCTCCACACAGTCCAAGACCATTGCGTTTTGGGAACTGCTCTGCCCAGGACAAGAAGGCTCTGCAGAGAGCTATGGGAACTACACTCACTCCTGCAGGAACTGTATATCAGAAGGTGCAAATCCAGAGCCAGCAACATTATGGGGGACCCCTACCATCCCAGCAACGGACTGTTCCAGCTGCTACGGTCAGGCAAACGCCTCCGTTGTCATGCTGTGAAAACAGAGAGGATGAGAAGGAGTTTCTTCCCAGAGGCCATTAGGACTGTCAACACCTATCTCACCAGGAACTAACTTTACTGTACCTGTGTGTGGTGTATTTTTAAATTGCTGTTTCTTTTTTTGTTCTCCCGCAATGATGTAATTCTAATTCTGTTCCATTCAGTTTTGTAGTTTTCTTTTTTGCACTATCCGCAAGCATTGCCACTTTTCGTTTCACTGCACATCCCGTGTGCGAATGTGACGAATAAACTCGACTTGACGGTTGCTCTTTATGGACCGAGCCCTGCTGTGGTCAGCTCCGTATTGGTGCTGGGCTGCTGGCTGTCTTGTCTCTGCACCCTCCTCTGTCCACATCTCCACCCTTCCCCACCACAATGCTGGGGCCCACCCCTCTCATTACACAACAAATCCTGGCGCAGTGCATGAAGGTCATTGTCTGTGTTTTTACCATTGGAATGAGCTTCCTGCTCATGTGCTGCTGAACAAGGTGATTCCCAATTTATGCTGGCTTGGCATTCCCCCCATCACCAAAGTTATCTCTCTTTCTCTCTCTCTCGTATCTTACACCAGTTTCCCCTTAAATGCTCCTTCATTGTTCATTCCAGCTGCTCCCAGCGGAGCAAGATCCACTCTCTCAGCATTTTGCGAGTAAAGACATTTTGTGCAAACTCCCTGTCTGTTTCTCAACACTCTCACATGAATGTTCTCTGGAGGCCCTCGCATTCATGAGCAGAAGTGGTTCCGCCAAAGCCCCTTCATTTTCAGGAGACCTCCGATGAGGCCAAGGTGCAGCCAGTTCACAGAGAGCCCTTCAGTACTGTTCTCATTGAGGTGTGGCAAAGTTATGACATCTCCCTCCACCCACTTCACAGTCAATGAGGTTTGTGCCACACAACAGTGCAGCAAGGTGGAGCAGCGGTAGAGTTGCTGCTTTACTGCGCCAGAGACCCAGGTTCGATCCTGACTGTGGGTGCTGTCTGTATGGAGTTTGCACGTTCTCCACTTGACCTGCGTGGGGTTTCTCCCGAGCTCCGGTTTCCTCCCACACTCCACAAAGGCGTACAGATTTGAAGGCTATTTGGCTTGGTGGAATTGTAAAAATTGTCCCTGGTGTGTAGGATAATATTAGCGCCTGGGAATCGCTGGTCAGTGTGGACTCAGTGGCTGAAGGGCCTGTTTCCGCGCTGCATCTCTAAACTAAACATGAACTGTGGCCAGCAATACAAAATCACACAGCTTCAAAGAATGTTACTGAGAAACAGGTGACGTAGTTGTCATCTTCCTGTCGTTTGAGATGATCGGTCACACATTCCACATTTAAAAATAACTCTTGCATTTATATAGCATCTTGCACCAGTTTCAAGATGTTTCACAGCAGTTGCAGGCAATAATGGCCGGGGAAAATAGAAGGTAGATAACTCATGGGTTCATCCTCAAAATAAATATCACAAAAACATTCACATCCACTTTAACACCCGATTCACAAACCATCCAATTGTAACACTAACTGCACTCAGAAGGTACTTTGCTGGTAAATTTAATTTAGAGATACAGCACGGAAACAGGCCCTTTGGCCCACCAGGTCCACACCGACCAGCGATCCCCGCACATTAACACTATCCTACACCCACTAGGGACATTTTTTAAATACACTTTTGTAAATGGCTCGATTGTAATCATGTATTAATCACTGACTGGTTAGCACGAAACAGCAGCTTTCCACCGTACCTCAGTACACGCGACAATAAACGAAACTGAACTACATGCGCCAAAGGACAAACGGAACCAATGATCACCATATTTCCCCAAGCTGTGAAGAGAATGGCATAAAAATAAAATCTTGGAGTAAGATGTGGCACTGAGCTTCAATCAGAAGGGATTCTCACGGAGTCAGTCGGGCAAGGAACTATTTGCCGCACAGTAACTGCATCTCAATGTCCATTCTTGTGCTGCCATCCATCAATCTTGTTTCTAATCTTGCTGTCTGGGTGCATATTAAAGGTGTTTCTGAGCGGCAGATTACTGACACAGATGTCAGGCAGATGTACAACTCTTCCAGTGGCTCTGCCTCACGTCTGGTAGACAAAAATGCTGGAGAAACTCAGCGGGTGAGGCAGCATCTATGGAGCGAAGGAATAGGCAACGTTTCGGGTCGAGACCCTTCTTCAGACTGATGTGGGGGCATGGGAAGGAGACGGTAAGAGGCAGAGACAGTGGGAGAACTGGGAAGGGGAGGGGAAAGGGGGGGAAAGCAAGGACTACCTGAAATTGGAGGTCAATGCTCATACTGCTGGGGGAGTAAACTACCAAAGGGAAATTTGAGATGCTGCTACTCCTGCCTCACTTCTGTATCTCTTCCCCCTTTCCCCAAGAAACTTCCCCAACACCCGCCTTTGTACCAATCCATGTCTGATATTTGTGTTCCCCCCCCCCCCCCCCCCCCCACCCCCTCGCTCTTGTATATCACCTGCTCCCACTTCAGTTGTCATCGGAGTCAGCAGTGCGCCTGGCTCTTATTTAAAGACTGGCCACAGACAACGGGAGAGCGATGAGAACCTTCAGCCAGAGGCTAGTCTTTGCCGAAAGGACACAGTCACCTTGTTCGAAGCTCACTCACCAGCTGGGAAGCAGCGATCCAACAGAGGACGGATTATTGCCGCACGAAGGTTACACTAATAATACAAAGGTAGTCAAAAGTGCTGGAGAAACTCAGTGGGTGAGGCAGCATTTCTGGAGAGAAGGAATAGGCGATGGGTCTCGTCCCGAAGCATCGCCTAGTCCTTCCCTCCACCTGCGACTTTTCCAGCATCTGCAGTTCTTTCTTAAACACTGATAATAGGAACCATCCACATTTCACTTGTCCGGCTCTGTCCTGTCATTACCCCCTCCAGTTTTCTCCCCCTTGGTACAATCTATCTGAAGGGTCCTGACCAAACATCACGGGAGATGCTAGATACAAAATACTGGAGTAACTCAGTGGGACGGGCAGCAGCTCCAGAAATGCTGCCTGGCCCGCTGAGTTATTCCGGCATTTTGTGTCTATCTTCGGTGTAAACCGGCATCTGAACCTCCTTCATACACATCACGAGATGGCACTTCCTGATCCGCTGTTACTCCAGCTGTTTCACTCTCTTTTTTTTGAAAACCAGCCCCTGCAGTTCCTGTTGTCTATATTTATCGCAGTTGTTGACATGTTTATTCCACACAAGCCTCCAACATCCAAGCAACACACCCTACATTTCTCTCTCCCGTAGCTGCTTATTCAGTTTTCCCCAGGCACATTAACACTCCACTGCATCCACTGTAACCTCTCCCAGAGGAACAACAGCCCACATTCTAAACCCCCCCTCCCCCCGTAAATATGCTTCCTTCAGATTCAGCAAAGAGGGGAAAAGCTGACCCCAGGGAGATTGTCACGTGTTCATTCACATGTGGTTAGGAGGAGAAAGTTCCCCGAGCATTTCACTAAATCTATAAAGAATAAAAGTAAAATATTTTTTCAAAACTATGTAACTATGTTACATTTAAACCTTCAATGATGGATAAAGGCTTTTTACAATGGAAAAATAAGGGAATTAATAAGATGGGCGATCTCTACAGGGAAAACTCCTTCCTTTCATTTCAAGAATTACAACAAATTTATGGATTACATTCCAAAGATTATTTTAGATACTAACAAATTAGAGACTATGTAAAAGCAAACACACAGGAAATTAGAAATAGAAAGACAGAAATTTTAGATGAATGTCTAAATAAACATCTGAACACAGAAAAATTGATATCATACATTTATAATATCCTATTGGAAAATGATGTCCCATTAACAAAAATATATAGACAATCATGGGAAAACGAATTAGGTCAAATTATTAGACCAGAAGTATGAGATGAAAGTTTACAACACATACACCACTGTTCGTTAAATGCTAGACACTCTCTTATACAATTTAAAATATTACATTACTCAAAATCCAAACTACGTAACATTTTTTCAAAATGTATCTGCCATATGTGATAAATGTCAGCATTTAGAAGCTAATCTGACACACTCATTTACAAATTGTGTAAAAATTACAAAATTTTGGATAGAAATATTTAGGATAATTTCAAATGTTGTTAATATGAACCTGACACTTGACTCAAAGTTAATAATACTGGGAATACTGGAAACAGATCAATTAATAACAATGAATCAAAGAATTTTTATTGATTATAGTTTAATAATTGGGAAAAAATTAATATTAAAATTCTGGAAAGGTCCTACATCCCCCACAATCAAAATGTGGAATACAGAAATGTCGGAGACACTCCATCTGGAAAGATTGAGGCTCGTCCTAATGGACAGGTTGGATCTTTTCAGAGGGTTATGGTCTCCATATATTGAATATCTACAGGGTCAAAGTGGCTCGGTGCGAGAGCCTGACTGAGGCCTGAATAATAGAATAGATGAAGAAATACGTATAACAAATCATGGATATATCTCCAACGATGGATAACTTTTTAATACTCCATTCACTTCCTTATTTTCGATTTTTTACCTCTATATTATTTTTTGCTATCTTTTCTTACTTATTAAAAAAAAATGTATAGAAATATAAAGTCTTAAATGTTAATATAAATATTAATAATATTATGAATGTATGTAAGAAGTATTTTCTATCAATATGTATTTACAACTAATAAAAAATATTCATCAAAAAAAAAAACTATGGGCGGCGCAGTGATACAGCGCCAGAGACCCGGGTTCCATCCTGACTACGGGTATTGTCTGTACGGAGTTTGCACGTTCTCCCCATGACCTGCGTGGGCTTTCCCCGGGTGCTCAGGTTTCCTCCTGCACTCCAAAGAGGTACATGTTTGTAAGTTAATTGGCTCTGGTAAAGAATGTAAATTGTCCGCAGTGTTTAGGATGGTGCTGGTAGAGGGATCGCTGGTCAGCGCGGACTCAGTGGGCAGAAGAGCACGTTTCCACGCGGTAAACTTAAGTGAACAACACCATTTTATATGTTCAATTAATACTGGGAAACTCTCCTGCCACTTCTGAAGAGAGCGCTGCAGACAGCATTTCCGATCAACCTTCTCCACGGAGGCTGCCTGACCTACCGAGACTGTCAGCACTTTCTGGTTTTATCTCAGCAACAAACCAACCTGCAAAGAGGTCAACAACGGGTTACAATGCAGAGCTCCACCTCCTTCCCCCCCCCCCCCCCCCCCCCCCCCCCCCCCCCCCCCCCCCCCCCCCCCCCCCCCCCCGCTGGTCACGTCATTGGTTTGACCGCACAGGTTACTAAACTTATCCTGCTGGCCTACTAATGATTGCAAATGTGGTTATGATTCAGGCCAATCAGGAAGTTAAGGACATTTAACGGATGTCCTGATGAGGGCGGCGGAGGTGCAAGTGAACCTCAGCATCAACTAAAAGGACTGTCCTTTTAGGTTAGGCTTCACTTGCACCTGCGCCAATCTCATCTACTGTATCCGTTGTTCGAGATGTGGACTCTTATACATCGGCAAGACTAGAAAAATAGAAACATAGAAAATAGGTGCAGGAGTAGGCCATTCGAGCCTGCACCGCCATTCAATATGATCATGGCTGATCCTCCAACTCAGTACACTAAATGTAGACTGAGCAATCATTTTGCTGAACACCTTCGCTCAGTCCGCCTGGACCTTCCTGGTCTCCCGGTTGCTAAACAATGTAATTCCCCTTCCCATTCCCACAATGACCTTTCGGTCCTGGGCCTCCTCCACGTTCAGAGTAAAGCCCCGAGTAAATTGGAGGAGCAGCATCTCATATTTCCCTTGGGCAGCTTACATCCCAGTGGTATGAATATTGATTTCTCTAACTTCACGTAACCCCTGTATTCCCCCTGAATCCAGCCCTCCCCCACCCAAGTCACACCAGCTTTTCATTCTCACCTAGCAAACGGCTAACAATGGCCTGCTTCCTATGCCTTGGTTACATTTTTGAATATCTTTCATTGATTGGAACTATATCTCTCTAGATCATCATCTACATCTCTCGTTTCCCTCTCCCATGACTTTCAGTCGGAACAAGGAACTCGACCCGAAACGTCACCCATTCCTTCGCTCCAAAGATGCTGCCTGTCCCGCTGAGTTATTCCAGCATTCTGTGTGTATAATTGGCCTGAATGGCTTGTCTCCATACTGCCTGATTCTATGAATGATAACTCATAGAACAGTAAAGAAATGTGTGTCTGTAAACATCATCCATCATTTCAAAATCAGTCTGCAACAGCAGAGAACCATTTTATATTCTGGACACACCTGGTGGTCATTTTGGAATTTAAATTTAGAGGGAAAAAAAATGAATAAAATTTCTCCTCATTTAAATTCAGAGTTTTTTTGTTTTAAAGAAATGTAATATTCAGAGAGGTGTTGGATCCTCCGATTGCAATCTGAACACTTTAGAGTGAAAGCAAATCCTTTCCTTTCTCTCTGCTGAATTGATGAATAAGTGAGTAGGCAATCAATGCCGAGGCAGAGGACAGGTTTGTGTAACAGTGAGAGTTGGGAACAGCTTGAAGGCCCTGTCGAGGTCAAACGTGGCTTCCTCCGATACAACCTTATAACACAAAGCTACTTACCGATTCATTCGGACTGCAAGCAGCCGACAGCTGAAGGGATAATGCACTCTTTCACTGCCAGGCTTCATTTTCTTTCATACATATCTTTCTTTCATTTGTAGGAGGAACCACAGATGCTGGTTAAACTGAAGATAGACACAGAAAGCTGGAGTAACTCCGCGGGACAGGCAGCAACTCTGGAGAGAAGGATTGGGTGACGTTTCGGGCCGACCTGAAGAAGGGTCTCGACCCGAAACGTCACCCAATCCTTCTCTCCAGAGATCCTCCCTGAACCGCTGAGTTACCCCAGTCTTTGTGTCCATCTGCGCTTTAAACCAGCATCTGCAGTTCCTTCCTCACATTCCAGTAAATTGATTGATTGAAAGATACAGCATGGAAACTGGCCCTTAGCCCCACTGACTCCATGCTGACTATCAATTCAATGGTTTCTCTATTGCCACGTGTACCAGGTACGGCGTAATACATTTTTGGCATACAGCTCAGCAAGACTATCCTCATACATAAACTCAATCCCTGCTCGTTTAGTAAAGAATAGCCCACCGAGTCCATATGTTAGAGGCAGTCACCCGTTCACACTTGTTCTATGTTATCCCACTTTCTCATCCACTCCCGACACACGAGGGGCAATTTACTTACAAACCCACGCTGGCTTGCGATGTGGGAGGAAACTGGAGCACAGGGAGACGTGCGAACAGCACCCGGCATCAGGATTGAACCCAGGTCTCTGGTGCTGTGAGACAGCAGCACTACCCTCTGTGACTCGGTGCTACCCCAATCTGACATCCCTCTGTTTCCGTTAGACTTGTAGCCTCTGTCACTTGCTGTACCCATCAGCCAAAGAGCGTCCCCTCACCACGATCTGACAGCATTTACCCAACACACTCACGCGGCTTACTGTACTGTGTGCTCAGTGTTTCAATAGGGGGACTAGGAAAGAGCGTTCACGTCGCGGGCCTGTGTTCCACCAATCTTTCCACCACCACGCACAAGAAGCGGCAAGACAGACACCATCGTATGCAGATGCCGAGACGTGTGTTCAGCTCTGGCTCAACAACTTCTAATCTTGTGTGTGGACTCGATCAGAAAAAGACTGTTTCAATAAATACATCTTCGACCTGACCAGACCCATGCCCAAAATGGAAACAGACGATATTGAGTAATGGATCTGTGGCACTCTCTAAGTGCAGTCAAGGCTGTAATGCCACAGACGTGCAGCCAATTTGTACACAGTGTTCCAGATGACTGCCCAGATAATCAGATCAGTGCGATGTTGATCAAGGACAATTCCCAGTACTAGAGAATAAAGTCACAGTCACAGGCACAGGAGACAGCTGATGGAATCTGAGTGAAACAGCACATGCCAGAGACTGAGCCTTCACGCAGGTCAGGGGTTATGGGGAGAAGGCAGGAGAATGGGGTTAGGAGGGAGAGATAGTTTAGCCATGATTGAATGGTGGAGTAGACTTGATGGGCCGAATGGCCTAATTCTGCTCCTATCACTTATGAGCAATGCAATCTCAGCCCCTAGAACTTTGCTGACCTCCGGGTGCTCCGGTTTTCTCCTGCATCCCAAGCATCTGCAGTTAGGGAATGGATGCGAATGTGGGATAACAGAACTAGTATGAACGGGTGATCGATGGTCCGCGTGGACACGGTGGACTGAAGGGCCCTTTTCCATGCTGTATTTTGTAGACTGTCCCTAGTGTGTAGTATAGTGTTTGTGTACGGGGTGATGACTGGTTGGCGTGGACTCGGTGGGCCGAAGTGCCTGCTTCTGCGCTCAATGACTAAAGTCTAAAGTATTGGAGATTGTACAACCCTGAAATTAAAGCCCATTCAAGGTCACAGAAAAAAAAGAGCACTGCGTGACCAAGGAAATGTTTAATTCTAGGCTCAGCACTAACTGGAAGGTATTGTGCCAATAAAGATCCCCGGAGGCATGCACTGCTAGGCAAACATGTGCCCCAATTAAATTTTACCCATCCCAGTAGCCATTCAAAATGTCAAACACAGAGTGCGATGCACTGCAGATATTTACAATTAGCTAACTGTCTGCCTTCTGAAATCTCGGAGAAAGTTCTTGCCACTGTAGGCAGCCGTCATTAGTGTCATTGTGCCATCTGCAGTTTATCAGCTCTCTTATACATTTTACAACACAAACCATGACACCACTAGCCCTGGCCAGAATGGAGATGATTACTTAGGCAATTTCCCTTGTCAGTCGTGCCAGGAAACAGAGCTGGAAGGGATTAGGAATGATTTGATACATCTGCACCCATCTCTCTTCCATTTGGTGTATCTGAAATCTCTCTGGTTTTAGAATAAAGTGAAACTTGCCCTGGTGTTCCGTACAAGATTGGTTTAATTTTCTAAGCGCACTGTGGACAGTCTGGCAAGAACCCCATCTTATATTCCACCAGCGTTCTTGGTGATGCAGGTGTGACATGCCACGTAATTTTGGTCAACCTTTATTTAAGAAAGAACTGCGGATGCTGGAAAAATCGAAGATAGACACAAAATGCCAGAGAAACCCAGCGGGTGAGGCAGCATCTATGGAAAGAAGGAATAGGTGACGCTTCGCATCTGCTTCACCCGCTGAGTTTCTCCAGCATTTTCTATAAACCCGATGTCCACTAGTGGAAACTCGATCTATGTTCCCGATGTTGGGGGAGTCCAGAACCAGGGGCCACAGTTTAAGAATAAGGGGCAAGTCATTTAAAACAGAAATGAGGAAACACTTTCTCACACAGAGAGTTGTGAGTCTGTGGAATTCTCTGCCTCAGAGGGCAGTGGAGGCCGATTCTCTGGAAGCTTTCAAGAGAGAGCTAGATAGGGCTCTTAAAGATAGCGGAGTCAGGGGGATATGGGGAGAAGGCAAGAACAGGGTACTGATTGGGGATGATCAACCATGATCATATTGAATGGCAGTGCTGGCTCGAGGGGCCGAATGGCCTACACCTGCACCTATTTTCTAGAACCTCTGGTTTTGTCTCAATATGTTGCCTCAAATCCGGCCACACACTTTGGGAAGGATATCAAGGTCTTGGGCAAAGTGTAGAGGGGTTGCAGTGCTGAGGGACTCTACTCAAGATTCTTAGTTCTGAAACCAAAAGGGGGAGGGTGGACAAAGAAAGACGCCAAAAAAAATTAATAGATTACTTCAGTGAGATCATAGGTGCCCCAATAAAAAGCCTTTATTTTATCTTACTTCATGACATCGAGACAGTTTAGGGTAATAATTATAGTTAATGATGTCCTCTAGGTAATTGGTTTTTGGCCAAGTTATTTTTCAAACAGGCCCTTGTGGTTTCAGCTTCAGTTCTACGGTTTCGATCGGGCCAGTGACGGACACGTGGGACTCACAGACTGTGCCACAGAGGGGCAGGAGAAGGTTCAGGGAGGCCCTCTGCTCCTGTAGTTGATCACCCAGGCTCTTCAAGGGAACAGAGGTGCCCAGGCCCTCAGATCTTCCTCAGCCATTTTGAGCGGTCAAACGCAAGGGATTCGCATCTGTCAAATGCGGCTTTAGTAATGTTCAAAAATTCTATTCCATGGAAACCTCGACAAAATCCCCAGATGAGAGTCTAGAGTGATAGAGTCTTACAGCGTGGAAACGGGCCCTTCAGCCCAACTGTCACCATGTCCCATCTACACTAGTCCCACCTGCCTGCATTTGGCCCATGTCCCTCTAAACCTGTCCTTTCCATGTATCAGTCCAAATGTTTCTCAAACGTTGCAATAGTCCCAACCTCAAGTACCCCCTCTGGCAGCTGGTTCCATACACCCACCAGCCTTTGTGTGAAAAAGTTACCCCTCGGGTTCCACTGCTCTACTCCATCTCCATGAGGGGGTCCTCGTTGAAACGTACCAAATGGTGAAAGGCTTGGATAGAGTGGATGTGGAGAGGATGTTTCCACTAGTGGGAGATTCTAGGACTAGAGGTCATAGAATTTAGAATTAAAGGACGTTCTTTTAGGAAGGAGATGAGGAGGAATTACTTTAGCGAATCTGTGGAATTCTTTGCCACAGAAGGTTAGAGAGTCCAAGTCAGTGGATATTTGTAAGCCAGAGATAAATAGATTCTTGATTAGTATGAATGTCAGAGGTTATGGGGAGTCGGAAGGAGAATGGGGTTAGGAGGGAGAGATAGATCAGCCATGATTGAATGGCAGAGTAGACTTGAAGGGCCGAATGGCCTAATTCTGCACCTATCATATTATGATCCATTGTCTACTCCAACCTCACGTTGCCTAAGGACAGTGACAGAGAGATTGAAGAGTCCATATATTAGCAGATATACAACCAGGCTTCTGAAGCAGATGGCTTCTCCCCAGGAAATGGCAGGCCATTTGTTTGGCATCTTACAAACACCACTACCATACACACTCATCTCTGATAACAGATGCCGAATATACAAATGTACTGCAGCTACTCGCCCAAGCTACTCCAAGAACACCTCATAAACATGTCATCTCTACCACCAAGTAGCACAAGGGGTGCAAGCTCCAAGTTTAATAACATTTACAAAAACTATTGGGGGCGGCACAGTGTTACAGCGCAGCGTTGCTGCCTTACAGCGCCAGAGACCCAGGTTCAATCCAGACTATGGCTGCCGCCTGTATGGAGTTTGTACATTTTCCCTGTGGCCACGTGGGTTTTCTCCAAGGTCCGGAACAAGGGGTCACAGTCTAAGGATAAGGGGGAATTCCTTTAGGACCGAGATGAGGAAAACATTTTTCACACAGAGAGTGGTGAGTCTCTGGAATCATCTGCCACAGAAGGTAGTTGAGGCCAGTTCATTGGCTATATTTAAGAGGGAGTTAGATGTGGCCCTTGTGGCTAAAGGGATCAGGGGGTATGGAGAGAAGGCAGGTACAGGATACTGAGTTGAATGATCAGCCATGGTCGAAGGGCCGAATGGCCTACTCCTGCACCTATTTTCTATGTTTCGATGCTCCAGTTTCCTCCCTACTCCAAAGACGTGCAGGTTCGTAGGTTAATTAGCTTCGGTAAAATCGTAAATTGTTCCTAGTGTATAGGACTAGTGTTGGTGTAAGGGGTGATTGCTGGCCGACGCGAGCTCAGTGGGCCGAAGGGCCTGTTTCCATGCTGTATCTCTAAACTAAATAAGACTATATAACCAGGAAAGATTGAAAAGGTATGCAAAGTGTCATGCCTGAAAGCAGAGTCATTGAATTCCTACAACATCTCTAATTAGGGTGGTGATCAAATTAAAAAAAGGCAAGTGATGTACAGGATTATCAATCAAATAATCTGTTAGACTAGGTTGGCGGGAGGGGGGGGTGGGAGTGTTGGTGGGGTGGAATTTACCAGACTTTTCTGCCCCAAACTACTGCCAGACACATCCTGATTTTAGACATTTGGGATACATTACAACGTAAATTTGCAATACTCCCAGGGTATTGAAAGCAATAGCTGGTGCAAGTCTTTATTTCCTTTTCGAATCATTGGACATTTATTGGACATTTAGCGGAGTCAGCCCTGGAATGTTACACGGCCTTAGTGAATGATTGCAGGGAGCACACTGGGCAAAACTACTGATTGAAAAGTGCCGGCAATTTGACTGTCCGCAATTCACCAAGCAATTCGGTGCATGTTCAAAACAAAATGATTTAAATCTGCCTCACGCCGCAGAACAGGCTTCAGAACAATGAGCAATTATGGGCTACATCTTTCACCCGCATTGAACACTGCAGGCCTTCGCAATCAGTACACTCACCGAGTCCCGGAACACAAGGAAGTAGCTGACACAAACTGCTTTCAAATTAAACGATTAGCCGGCTTCCTTTTTATAAAAGCAGGCAGTGCATATTAGATGGGCCAATAAGCCATGACATATAATGCTATAAATTTTGCACGTCAGACCACAAATGCCCGCGAGGCTGTGTAGTCCATCATTGTTTATATGAATGGGTAAATTCATAGCGACTACATTACCTACTCCATATACAACTCACTTTGACCCAAGGTCAACTCCCAGGGTAATTACGTGGGAGATGTTTGCGTCGTTTCACACTTTGCCCTGAATTAAATCAGATTAAGCTGCGAAGACCATCTGAAGCAACTGCCACCTTCCCAATTAATTTCCCATGGGGTTTGGAAGGATCAGGGATGAGAGCAAGGAAAGAAAGACGCTGCTGCCAATTTAGAAATGCTCAGTGTGAGATTCAACCTTTAGAATCTGTTTGAGGATCACACAGAATGGGGAGGGTTCACTTGGCCCAGTGACACTGTGCCTTTCCTCTCAGGCAATCCTCCAATTAGTCCCAATCTTCTGTCCCTACCCTACAGCCGTATAAACTTACCCTCGTCACCCACTCTTTATGGGTTGTATTTTTAAAGAAACTATTCAATCTGCATCTGTGTCGGAAGGAATAGCAGATGCCGGTTTACACTGAAGATAGAGACACAAAATACTGGAGTAACTCAGGCAGCATCTCTGGATAGAAGGAATGGGTGAAGTTTTGGGTCGAGACCCTTCTTCAGGCTCAAGAGTCTGCATCTACTGCGGGTTTTCCAGATCCAAATAACCTTATCCGTGAAGATAAATTACCCTTCTTTTAACCCCCCCCCCCCCCCCCCCCGGTTCTGCTGGCAATTATCAGAGCACGCGGCCTTCCTGCTGGCTCCCTCGCTCTCCTTCCTTCCAATTCACACCCCGCCACGGCTTTACAACCAGCAGAGTCTAGCTGTAATAGTAGTGATCAATAGGTGCCGTCACGCTGGGCATTTGCTGGCTCTGACAACCATTAGGCTGGAAATGGATAACAGGTTTGACAGCCTCTGCAAGATATACTTAAGGGCCAGTCCCACTTACGCAATTTTTTTCGGCGACTTGCCGGCACCCGTCACAGTCGGAGCAGGTTGCTGAAAATTTTCAACATGTTGAAAATCTAGCGGCGACCAGATAAAGGTACGACTCTTTGGGCGACTACTCACGACCAAGCAGGCGTCAAAATCCACAGCCTCTATTTTCTATTTCAGAGAAGCCTGATGTGCCAAGGTCTGCATCATGTTTAACTACTTCCCCACTTCAGTCAATCTGCATGTGGCTATAAAACGCCAGACACAAATAAAAGGTCAAATGGCAATTGCCCCAGGTGCTGCACAACCATGACAGCATGCTTCCCTTTCATGCCACCAAGACATCCACAGCACTTCACAGCCATCTCAGGGTGGGGAACAATCACTCAGAAACAACTTCCACTTTGTGCAAGAGAGACACAAAGTGCTGGAGTAACTCGCGAGCGGGTCAGGCAGCATCTCTGGAGAAAAAGGATGGGTGATGTTTCACACTGAAGAATGGATCCGAACCGAAACAGCACCCATCCTTTTTCTTCAGAGATGCTGCTTGACCTGCTGAGTTACTCCAGAACTATGTGCCTATCTGTATAAACCAGCATCTGCAGTACTTTGTTTTTACATCTAACGTGTACACACAGCCAGCTACTGTACATGGATGTACCATTGACCAGTGGAGTGTTTTTACAATTCTTAAAATGGCATTGAAATGCAAGAATTAATTAACATTTTCAACCATTGTTGATCCAGCTCACTCTTTCAAAAGTCCTATCTAAATATTATCAAAATATTTTAAATGCTTAATCGGTTGCCAAGTTCTTGATTTCCATGGCCAGTTAAGAATGGAGACAAGAAACTGCAGGTATTGGTTTGCACAAAAACACACACAAATTGCTGGAGTAACTCAGGGAGTCAGGTAACATCTCTGGAGGACATGGATAGGTGGCGTTTCGGGTCGGAACCCTTCTTCAGGTGCGGGTGGGGGGGGGGGGGAGATGGAGGTACAAGATAGGCCTTTCCTACCTCCAGTTACCTCTCCCTCTACTTTCAGTCTGAAGGTCTGATGGTTTCCGACCCGAAACATCACCTATCCGTTACCTCCAGAGATGTTGCCTGACCCACTGAGTTACTCCAGTACTTTGCATCTGTCTTTGGTATAAACCACCATCTGCAGTTCTTTCCTACACAGGGAGATTCCAGACCAGGTAACCAAAATTCTTAAGTGTTAAATAGAATGTCCAGGGCAGATTTTTCTAAAATATGGAGGTCAATGAGAGGGGGTTTGGATGTCCAGCCCACAGGACCCAAGCAATGAAGCAAGTGGGAAATCCTCAAGACGCCAGAATCATCCTTTAAATAGATTTATAACAATGGAAAAAACTCAACAGAAAAGGTATGAAGGATTGGACGATGAAAAAAATTGATGTCTGAAGCTTTGCCAGTGTGGTCACAGGGGACATGGATAAACGAGACGAGGCAAGTTCAAATATGCCACCGGTTATAGATGGGATCAAAATTTTCCAATACAGTGAAATGATTGAAAGTACAAATCTCAATGATCATCATCCTCCCTCGTACAAAATCCCAATGTGTACAACAGTTCCTGACAGCTCAGAACCATAAAGCCTCTATAAAAGTAACAGTCCTTTCCACAATACAAATAGCTATACTGAGGGACTGGATTTTCAAATGAAGTTATAATCCATGAGCATAGAGCTGGCAAATGCCCAGTTTCCTTTTCTGGTTGACATCTATCCCATTCTGTCGCTTGATCTTGAGGCAGTCTAATTGTCCATACAGAATCTGTAGGTTTGGACATAGGTCTGGAGCAGCACCAGGCACTTCGGCTCACCGATTCTCCGCCGACCAGCGATCCCCGTTACGCTCGCACACACTAGCGACAATTTACAATTTGTACCAAAGCCAATTAACCTACAAACCTGTACATCTTTGGAGTGCGAGAGGAAACCAGAGCACCCAGAGAAAACCCATGCAGTCACAGGGAGAACATACAAACTCCGTGCAGACAGCACCCACTGCCAGGATCGAACCCGGGTCTCCAGTGCGGTAAGGCAGCAACTCTACCGCTGCGCCACCCAACGCATGTGGCAATCTCTACAAACATTGGTTCGTGCACTGCCACAGTCTGGTTAATGTAGAATAACTGATCATTTATGGTATATTTATTTGTTGTTGTTGTATTTAATGTGCCTGTAAAGCTTCAGCAAGTAAAAACATTGTTCTGGCTCATATGACAAAAACACTCTTGAACTCTTCTATCTGATAGCTCTGTAAATAACACACCCAATGAGCTATGGGGATCATTAACTCATTTGTATTATATTTGAAAATCTATATTTCCATAGCAACAAGGTAATGAGTCCTTGAATTGAATTTCCAGAATTCCATCCCCTTCTCAATACTTAATTTTACTTCAACCAAAATAACCATTGATCAAACAAGCACATCGACAGACTCAGGGACAGTTGGACCCCAGGCAACTGAACCATCCTATTACCAACAAGAGTGTGGTCCTGATCGCCCATCTACCTCTTTGGAGACCCTTGGAGTATCTTTAAATCGAGCTTTATCCTTCCACTAACTAATGCGGATGCTGGTTTATACCGAAGATAGACACAAAGTGCTGGAGTAACTCAGCGAGTGAAGGCAGCATCGCTGGAGAGAAGGATTTAAGCGCATTTTGGGTCGAAACTGAAGGGTTACCTATTCCTTTTCTCCAGAGATGTTCCCTGACCCTCTGAGATACTCTAGCATTTTGTGTCTATTGTTATTCCTCTTATCCTGTACCTGTACATTGTGGAAGAATTAATTGTAATCATGTAGTCTTTCCGATGATTGGATAGCGTGCAACAAATTTGTTCCTGTACCTCTGCACACATGACAATAACTAAACTAACTACACTAAGCACCCAACATCTAGAAACCCCAAACTTTAAATGATATCAGAATTTTGAATCATATGGCTCAATAAACCATCTGGTTCTGTTCAAATTATTTCATTTAATAAAGGGCCTGTACGTGATATTTTGCGCCGACATGTCGCGGGGTGACGCCTTTGTGGTCGTGAGTAGTCGCCCAAAGAGTCGTACCTTTTTCTGGTCGCCGCTGGATTTTCAACATGTTGAAAATTTTCGGCAATCTGCTACGACTATGACGGGTGCCGGCAACTTGCCGAAAAAAATTGCGTAAGTGGGACAGGCCCTTAAATCACTCATCTACTTGAATGATTTTAGAGCATCTTACGGAGAGATAGAGACGGGTGTTGCAGCACCAAATTTACCACAGCACTCATTTAAAATGTTAAAAAATTCAATATATGTACAGACAATTCTCAACCATTGCTGCTTTCAGATATGAAATGCATTCGACCACAGACTGTCCAAAGGCACAAGATCTTTTCTTATCTTATATAATCATATCAATCCCGAGTCATATGCAGATTACCTTGAAAAACCTATATACAGGCACTACGATAAAATGTCATAACTTCCATAAACTCTGGCGAGGTTGGTCTCAGTTGAAGGTAGAGAAGGAACGGGTGACATTTCGGGTCGAGACCCTTCTTCGGACGTTGGGTCTCAGTTGAGCGTGGTAGTAACAATGGGAACTGCCACAGGTTTGAATAATAGGAAATTCAACCAGGTGAACTGCAGAGACCAAAGAATCAACGGATAGAAACAAGGAACTGCAGATGCTAGTTTACCACGGAAAGGCACAAAGTGCTAGAAAAACTCAGCGGGTCGGGAAGTTTCCTTGGAGAAGATGGATAGGTGATATTTTTGATCGGGTCCCCGAAGGAGGTTCCGGACGCAAAACATCACCTATCCACGTCCTCCAAGATTGCGCTACTCCAGCACTTTGTGTCTTTCTGAGGAGCTGGATTACAGTCGTTCAACCATTAAATGGCAGAGCAGCACTTTCAATGCAGGTAGTGTGCGCTCAGTTCAAAGAGAACTGGAGAGTTCCATTGCTCAGAATTTAGTGTATTGGACGAGCAAGAGTTAATGTCCCATCAGAGTCACTTCTTTCTCAATTCTCATGTTATAGATACCACTGGCAATGTCGGCTATTACTGCCCTTCCCTTTATGGCCTTGAGAATCCAATTTCATTTCGAAGTCACGTGAGTGACTTCGTGAAGACCCCGCCAGAACGCATGCACGACATATCGTCGCTCGCTGTTGCTGTCGACGGCTGGAGGAGCGCGCTCTACCACCAGCTCTTCATAAGGACCGCTCAGGTAAGGGAAACTAACCTTGAGCTGGTTAGTTCTGTGCATAACTTGTTTTTCACAGAACGATGGATCGGAGTAGCAAGATTTCTAGCAGCAGGACTTCTGATAGGAGTCAGCGGGTGCATACCCCGGAGCTGCCCTCCAGGGGGAGCCCTCCAGACCGAGGGCCAGTGCAGTCTCAACGAGGTCACCGCACCCCCCTTTAAGGGCAGGACGTGACCGAGCGTCGCCATTGTCCCCAAGAAGAACTAGGGACAAGCCCGCGCGGACGTCGGGGCACCACGCTTCGGCGGCCGGGTCCGACTTATCACCGCTTATGTCATATCAGACAAGCGGGTCGCCTCCGTCCAGAAGACAGCGGACCAGCGGCAGGTCCGCGCGGGAGTCACGGAGCGCCGAGGGGAGCGATATCCTGTCACATCACCCATATTATCACCTCGACGAGGTGTGGGCTGATGACAGGAGCCTTAGGAATTCCCCACCACCTGAGGAAGTCGACTTGTCGTCACCAGATGGTGACGGCGGTCGCATGGCACGCATGGAGTGCATGATGGAGCGTCTCCTAGAACATAATCTCCAGCAGCAGTACCGTGGGGCTGCGGGGCCTAGGAGTCAACAGTTGGGTGAAGAGGTAGAGGGCTTACAGCAGGAACCTGAACAGGCCCAGGAGGAACTTCTAGAAGTTGTCTCGAAGTTCGCCCAGCCTAAGCCTTCGGGTCAACCACTTCAACCTAAATTAGCTGCCAGCATTGACTTCCTCGCCACCCACCAGCTGCAAGAACAGGTCCTCAATGAAGCAATGAACAAGTACAAAGCACCAAACAACTGCAACTCGTTGAATGTGCCCACAGTAAACACTCCCATTTGGGGCAACATCAGCTCGGGGATCAGAGCCCAGGAGCTCAAATTACAAAAAATCCTAAAGCTGCTTACATCGGGAATCACCGCGTTTGCCAGGACGGTAGATGGAACGGAATTACCTACAGAGCAAGAGGACGATAAATGCATTCCGGAAAATCACCATTAAGCCGACCCTCAACCCGAAATTTGCAGGGTTATGCAAAGCGTCCCCAACACCACTGCCGAGACAGCTGTTTGGGGAAGACCTGCCCAAGCAGGTCAAGGACCTAGATGACCAAGCAAAGACAGTTGGGTTGATGAGACCGCCTCCTTCTAGCAGGCAGACATATCGGAAGACGCCATATTCACGCCCTAGGGGGCCGCCTGACAGGCAAGGAAGGACCTACACGCCAGCAGCACCACATCAACAACAACAACAGAAGCCTTTTTTAGGACTAGGCCCTCAGCGGCTGGCATGGAAGATGCGGCAAACCCAAAACCCAGCACCTCCACGAAACCCCAAAAATGTCAAGGCCCGCCGGTAACCATGGAGGTAAGGCGGTCTGGTTCTCATGCACGGGTTGCATGTGAAACCTCACAAATTGTGGGGAGATTGCATTTTTTTGGGGATGCATGGAGTTCTGTCACTTCAGACTTGTTTATTTTACAAAGTATTCAGGGGTATGAGATTGAGTTCATAAATGAACAACTTCCCCCGCCTCAACATGTACCCGACCGTAGATTTGCACTTTCTCAAAAAGAAAAAGCGGAAGGGCATGTCGAAATTTTGAGGCTACAACAAAAAGGAGTAATAGAGAAAACAATTCACGAACACCTTGAGTTCGTATCCAACATCTTTACCAAAACTAAGAAAGATGGTGGATGTCGGATTATTATTGATCTAACCCATCTGAATACCTTTGTACAATATACCCATTTTAAAATGGATACGTTTGAAACAGCCAAATTACTGATTTCTAGAGGTTGTTTCATGGCATGCATCGATTTGAAAGATGCATATTTTTCAGTATCCATAAGGGAATATCACTGGAGGTTCTTGAAGTTTGTTTGGATGGATCAGCTATGGCAATATAGAGTCCTACCCAATGGGCTTACTACAGCCCCTAGATTATTTACCAAATTATTGAAACCAGTGTTGGCAACACTGAGGAAACAAAACCATATTGTCATGGCCTTTTTAGATGACATTCTAATAATAGGGGATACCATGCAGTTAACTAATTTAGCAGTATCAGCTGCTGTATCATTGTTTCAGAAAATGGGGTTTGTAATCCATCCAGACAAATCTCAGTTCTACCCATCACAGGTTATGGATTCACGATTGACACCAATCAAATGATTGTTACCATCCCAGCTACAAAAGCTATGGATATCATTGGAGCATGTAATGAACTTGTTTGCGCCAGGGCACCGACAATTCGACATGCTGCTAAGGTAATTGGGAAATTGGTAGCTACATTTCCAGCTGCTCAATTTGGACCGTTACATTGTCAAAATTTACAAAGAACAAAGATTTCAGCATTAAAAATGAATGCTGGACATTTTGATAGACCTATGCAGCTACCAATCAAGGCAAAATTTGAGTTACAATGGTGGATTGATTATATTTGTAATTCAATCAAACCCATCAGTGTGCCTCATCCATCGGTGGTTTTACAAACTGACGCAAGCGCCCAAGGTTGGGGAGCTACAGACACCATTTCCAGTTGTGGGGGCAGATGGGATTCACATGAATCTACCCTTCTTTTATCACAAGGGATAAATTATTTGGAGATGCTGGGGGCATTTCACGGACTACGTGCTTATTGCACAAGCCTTTGGGATACGCATGTCCGTCTCCAAATAGACAATGCCACTGTGGTGGCATATTTAAACCATATGGGTGGTATCAAGTCAATATCTTGTGATGAATTGGCTAATTCAATTTGGCTCTGGTGTATACAACAAAATATTTGGATATCAGCTACCTACCTTCCAGGTAAGCTCAATACAGTGGCGGACACCAGGTCACGAATATTCAACGATAATATTGAATGGATGTTGAATCCCCAAACATTTGCAAAAATCAAGGCTAAATTTGATAAACCAGATATCGACCTTTTTGCGTCTAGGTTGAACCATCAGATACCAACATATGTATCTTGGGAGTCAGACCCTGGGGCATTAGTGATGGATGCTTTCTCGCTGCACTGGGGGAAATGGTTTTTCTATGCATTTTCTCCATTTTGCCTCATCAGTCGGGTATTGTGGAAAATCAGATCAGATTCTGCAACAAGTATTTTAATAATAATTCCACGGCCAGAGTGAGCAACACCGCAAGTTGGAGGGCAGATGGGATTCACATGAATCTACCCTTCTTTTATCACAAGGGATCAATTATTTGGAGATGCTGGGGGCATTTCACGGACTACGTGCTTATTGCACAAGCCTTTGGGATACGCATGTCCGTCTCCAAATAGACAATGCCACTGTGGTGGCATATTTAAACCATATGGGTGGTATCAAGTCAATATCTTGTGATGAATTGGCTAATTCAATTTGGCTCTAATACAACAAAATATTTGGATATCAGCTACCTATCTTCCAGGTAAGCTCAATACAGTGGCGGACACCAGGTCACGAATATTCAACGATAATATTGAATGGATGTTGAATCCCCAAACATTTGCAAAAATCAAGGCTATACATGACTCCGAAATGAAATAGTAAGATTAAACGAGAACTTACCAGTTTGAAGTTTGATCTTTATTTTATGAGGAGTTGCGATGAGGGATTTCGTGCCCTCCGCTCCCAACCCTCTACTATAAGGTCAACTGATATATAAGAGTCTCTTCAATCTTACTATGCTAGTCATTTCTGGATAGTTCTGTGATTCCACACCGCTGCTTTGAAGAATGTCGCGCATGCATTCTGGCGGGGTCTTCACGAAATCCCTCATCGCTACTCCTCCTCAATAAAGATCAAACTTCAAACTGGTAAGTTCTCATTTAATCTTACTATTATCTTTGTAGAAATTTGCTGCAACTTCTACATCACAGAGGGACAAAGAGCTCCAGCGACCCAGGTTCAATCCCGACCACGAGTGGTGTCTCGTGGACTTTCCATATTTTCCTCCGTGGCCGTATGGATTTCCCCCAGTTACTCTCATTTCCTCCCATGTGCAGGTGAGACGTTAATTGGCAAATGCCCCCAGCCTACAGATGAGTGATGACACGTGGAGAGAGCTGAAGAGCACAAGTTACAGGAAACGTTGGACACAAAATGCTGGAGTAACTCAGCGGGACAGGCAGCATCACTGGAGAGAAGGAATGAGCGACCTTTCGGGTTGAGACCCTTCTTCAGACACAAAACGTCACCCATTCCTTCTCTCCAGAGATGCTGCCTGTCCTGCTGAGTTTCTGCAGCATTTAGTGTCTATCTATCTTCGGTTCGAACCGGCATCTGCAGTTCCTTCCTACACACAAGTTACAGGAAAATTGGTAATTGTTCAGTGATCTAGCTTACACTTGAAATGGACTTCCTTGAAATGGACTCCTGTGATGAGGTAATAATGGAAAAATAATTCATCTAAGAGGCTTGTTTGCCCACTTCAATGGGCAGTTAAGAGACAACCTACTGATATTGGTGGCACACATTTACCCAACCCGGTAAAAAGCCACAGACCTTTTCTCCAGAACACATTAATAATTCAGGTAGATCGTCATAATTCTGTAGCTTTATGTTCAGATTTACCACAGCCCAATTCCTTAAAAAACACTCTCCTTCCAGAATTGATCCCACAAATCAAATTCAATAAAAATCCTTGCTCTGCCAGGGGGAATTGGAGAGCACAAAACTTCTCCTTGGTGAGCTGACAACACAGGAATGAGCACAAAAGCTGTTGTACAAAAAAAATACAGCAGTGTCCTTCAGGAACGAGAGCCCAAGGCCACCTCTATTGCATTGGTCTGTGTATGTGCGATGCCAGTGCATGCCAGTATGTGCGATGCCACCACACACTATCCCAAATTCACAGTAGCAAATGCCAAGGTAGACAAAAAATGCTGGAGAAACGCAGCGGGCGAGGCCGCATCGACGGAGCGAAGGAAATAGGCAACGTTTCGGGCCAAAACCGTTCTTCAGACAGTTTTCGGCCCGAAACGTTGCCTATATCCTTCGCTCCATAGATGCTGCCTCACCCACTGAGTTTCTCCAGCATTTGTGTCTACCTTCGATTTTCCAGCATCTGCAGTTCCTTCTTAAACAGCTTGTAGCAAATGCTAAGGTGCTGTTACTGCCCAAGTCTGGAGTAGTAAATTGCAGCCAGGCACAAACCCAACTTCCTAGAGAAGATTGTCATTGTGGAGGTAGAAGAATGCAAATGGTTCTCTGGCTTTTATTTGTTTCTGCACCACTTGCAAAAATGCACGAGTAAAATGTTGAAAATGGAGCGTTTAATACACAGGAATCTCCTTCACTCACACTGGGGATACGCAGGGTTCCTTCAGCTGGTATGCAGAAGCAGCTCATTCTACAACCCTCATTATCAAATCCCTTTGTGGAGTCACCCCTCCTTTACTCCGGTTCTGCCACCCCCCCCCCCCCCACTTCATCCCCACCCTCCACAAAGTGTGACCTCTTGTACACCATTGTTTTTAATGACAGAAAATGGTGCAGATAGCTAGCCGATCGAACCACCTCCATGGAAAGAGAAACAGAGGTAACATTTCACAGCAGAGACCCTTCCCTTTTGCATATTTCCAACATATTCTTGTTTAATTTTAGATTTCTAGCATCTACAGCTTTTTTAAAATAAAATTCATTTGCTGATTTTACAGAAATGTGACCAATAGAGAAGGAACTGAAGACACAAGGTGCTGGCGTAGCATGTCAGAAGATCAAGTATAGGTGACGTTTCAGGTCGGGACTCTTCTTCAGACTGAAGCAACTCTTCTGTGTCGACCCAAGTACTACAATTCCATCCACAAACCTCTCTCAAGCTTTAAGGCTGACTTTCTTTGCCAAGTTTTTGGCCATCAACTTAATTAAGATTAAGTGTTTGACAACTGTCCTTTGACCCAAACCATTACTTCTGTCTCTGCCAAGATACTGCCCGAGCTGCTATTTACCCTGTGGCACGGCGGCACCATGGTAGATTTGCTGCCTTACAGCACCAGAGACCCGGGTTTGACACTGACTACGGGTGCTGCCTGTACGGAGTTTGTACGTTCTCCTGCGTGAACTGCGTGGGTTTTCTCCGGGATCTCTGGTTTCCCCCCCACAATTCAAAGACGTGCAGGTTTGTAGGTAAATTGCCTAGGTCTAATTGTAAATTGTCCCCAGTGCGTGCAGGATAGTGTTAATGTGCGTGGAACGCTGGTCAGCGCGGTGGGCCGAAGGGCCCGTTTCTGCACTGCATCTCTAAACTAAACTGAAAATCCAGCCTGGTTGGCTTTTCTTTGCTGGATCAAGTGCAAAACTGTTGAGCTGAAATCTTACAGCATTCCTGCAGGTGACAGGTTTGTTTGGAGAGGAGACAGTGCATGAGATCACTGCTCATCATGAAAACACAGCTGTTCCACAGGGCTTTGCCAAAGATTTGCTGAGAGATGCAGCAGGGGTGGACATGCAGTCCAATATTGTGCCTCTTCAGGAGAGCTCCAATTAATCCCATTTCCTGCTATTTGTCCACATCTCCGATTTTTCCTTTCAGCTTTTATCCTGCCTCTTCTGAATAATATCCAATCTACATTTATTTCCCTTTCATGCACTGCGTTCCAAATGACAACTTACTACACAGTATGTATGAGATATCTCCTGCGCCAGACACCTTAAACTTGCTTCCTCTCATTATCGACTCTCCTGCTCAGGAAACAATTTCTCCCCATTCGCTGTATTGTAACCATTTAACTATTTTGAACAGATTTGAAGTACTGTTACAATAACACCGTCATAGCCTTTGTGATAACTTGCAATTCATAACCTCCCCCATTACCACCCCTGCCGATGGATCTATCGAGCACTGCAACTGAAAAGTGACATCTCCATCAAAAAAAGGCTTGCACTTGTATGGAACCTGCTCCATCTCCTTCTGAATGGCTCAAAGTCCATTGCAGCGGATGAGATGGAATGGTAAATGCACCATTTTGCTGCATGCAGCGGCAATAGAGTGGCACATCAGTCAGAACCTTCTTCCCCAGGGTGGAAATGTCGAAAGAGTTAGGGCATTGATTTAAGGTGACAGGGGCAAAGTTTAAAAGAGATGTGCAGGGCTAGCGTTGTTTTTAAAGAGAGAGTGGTAGGTGCATGGATCACTCTACCAGGGATGGTAGTGGAGGCGGATACGAGAGGCCCGTTTAAGCGGCTTTTAGATAGGGAGCTGAATATACGGGGAATTAAGGGATATTGCAGAGGAGGTTAGTTTAACATGGCATCATATTTGGCACAGACATTGTGGGCCATAGGGACCGATCCTTTGCTGCACAGTTCTATGTAACACATTGCTGCATGTAGTGGCAAATGCAGCAGTATATCCTGATCAAAAACTTGACCAAGGATGTCGATCTTAAATGCGACGAGGAACAACAGTGGGGTAAATGACTGCACAACACTGAGGACAGAGACGCAAGAACTGCAGATGCTGAAATCTTTAGCAAAACAGTGTTGGAGGAACTCAGCAAGCAGGCAGCATTGGTGGAAGGAATGGATGAACACCTGCTATCGCCTGCATCTACTTAAAGGACTAGATTGGAATTTGGTCTAATACTTTGTCAGAAAGACCCCACCACAGGTTGGGACCCGCCCAGCCCAGTGTCATAGTCATACAACATGGAAACAGGCCCTTCAGCCCAACCAGTCCATACTAAATAAGTTGCAGCATCTAAACTAGTGAAATTACCCATGTTTAGCCACATCCCTCTACGATCCTATCAATGTACCTGTCTAAATGCTTTTGCAATACCTGTCTCATCTATCTCCTTGCAGCTCATTCCACCACAATGTGTGGAAAACGTTCCCCACAGATTGCTATTAAATCTTTCCACTTTCACTTTAAACTGTCGTCTAGTTCTCGATTCCTCTACCTTGTGTAAAAGACCGTGTATTCATTTTGTTCCCCTCATGATTTTATGCAATTATAAGAGCACCCCTCAACCTCCAAGCAATAAATTCCTAACCTGATTAAACTCTTGAGTTAAACACTCCCAATAGCAAACCCTGGATGTCCTGGCAACATCCTCGTAAATCTTTTCTACCCTTTGCAACATAATGATATCGTTGCTATAGCAGGGTGACCAAAACTGAACACAAGTGCTTAGCCACCACAATCATAGAAACATAGAAACATAGAAATTAGGTGCAGGAGTAGGCCATTCAGCCCTTCGAGCCTGCACCGCCATTCAATATGATCATGGCTGATCATCCAATTCAGTATCCCGTACCTGCCTTCTCTCCATACCCTCTGATCCCCTTAGCCACAAGGGCCAACTTCTCCACTTAATTAAAAAGTCCTTGAATAACTCAGCATCTCTGGAAAGCATGGATAGGTAGACAAAAATGCTGGAGAAACTCAGCGGGTGAGGAAGCATCTATGGAGCAAAGGATATAGACCCTTCTTCAGGATAGGTAATGGTTCAGGTCAGGACCTTTCTTCAGACTCTGGATGACATGGATAGGAGATGTTTCATTTCACTAAATAGACACAAATAGTAGGAGTACCACAGCGGGTCAGACAGCGTCTCTGGAGAAAAGGAATAGGTGACGTTTTGGGTCGAGACCCCTCTTCAGACTCATTTCAGTACCTGGGTACCCTTCTTTCGACCCAAAACGTCACCTACTCCTTTTCTCCAGAGATGCTGCCTGACCTGCTGAGTTACCCCAGCATTTTGTGTCCGTCTTCAGTGTAAACCAGCATCTGCAGTTCCTTCCTACACCCTCTTCAGATTCTGTCTTCCAGAGATGCTGACTGCCCCTGATGAGTTACTCAAGGACCGTGTGTTTATTTGTTTAAAAAAACAACATCTGCAGTTCCTAGCGTCCACATTCACAACTCAATACCACAAATGATGAAGGTCAATGGATTTAAAGCCTTCTTCTCCACCATGGTCCGGGGGGGGGGGATCTGTAGCTGTGATAGCTCCCAGATAGACACAACATGCTGGACAGGCAGCATCTCTCCTAGATCCCTCTGCTCTACAGTGGTGTCAGGGACATGCTCTCCAGCGGCAGGGAGGGCCGCGACGGACGGGCCGAAGGGTAGCAGACGGTACCTGATGTCGGGGCCCTCGGCCGGCGGGCCGTGTAGCTGCAGCGAGAGTCGCTTGGCTCCGGGCTCGGCCGCCCCGTTGCAGCTGCGGGCACGGAAGAGTCTGGTGAGGCGGCTCCTCAGCGAGCTCCGGCGGGAGCGTGCGGCCAGCGGGTGGTCGGGGTCCCCCGGGGCGGCGGCGGCGGCGGCGGCGCTGGGAGAGGCCGAGGCCGCGGGCTCCATCTCCGGCTCCGGCTCCCCGCCCAGGCTCCGGCACAGCAGGCGGAGCGGGCAGTCGTCGTCGCCAGGCCCGGCCTCGGCCTCCCCCGGCTCCTCCATGGCGCCCAGCACCAGCACGGCGTCGCTCGTCTCCTCAGCGGGAGGCCGGCTCAGGCTAGCGGGGCCCGAGGAGGTCGCGGCGGCGGCGGCCAGGCCCAGGCCCAGGCCCAGGCCCGGGCACTCGCAGCCCGCCTCCCCCCCCGGACACTCCTCACGGCCCGGCCCCACCGTGAAGTCGCCGAAGTCCCGGGCCAGGTCGGAGACCCGCTCGTCTCGCCGGCCGCGGGCCCGGCCCGAGCAGCGGCGGTGCCGGGGGCAGAGTCCGGGAGAGGGCGAGGCTTTGGGCCGCTCGCCGCCCGCCGACACCGGCTCCTCGCCGCCCGCCGCCGCTGAGGCCACGGACACGGACACGGCCGCCGTCGGAGCCAGGTTGCGGAACACCATCAGCTGCGGCCTCGCTCCTTTGGCGCCGGGCAGCTCCAGGTGCTGCAGCCGGCAGGCGGCATCTTGCAGCAGCGCGGCCGGGCGGCGGCTCAGGTCGAAGGGTAGCGGCTTCAGCGCCAGCCCCGAGCCCGCGACAGCCATCGCCGCCTCCTCCTGTCCCTCCTGCAGGTCCGGAGACACAACGTGCAGCAGCATGAAGCCAGCCGCAGCCTGCGGATTCATGCTGGCGCCGCCGCTGCTGCTGCTGCTGCTGCTGCCCTCTCTCTCTCTCTATCTCTGTCTGTCTCCCTCCCTCCCTCTCTCTGCCTGTGGGCTGCCCGATTGTTGCATTAACTATTTACCTGCCTACATACAACACTTACTTGCCACCGAAGATTATAGTATAATAATAACTTTATTACGGACTCAAGGTCCAGACAAGGGGCAACATTACATTAAAAATGCATTGCATCTCAATATCATAAATATATATAAAATCAAGGTAAATCACATAAAAACATCATAATTTATATATATTTTTTAAAAACCCCACAATACTTAACTTAAAAATCCAGAGTAAAAAAAATGATCAATGTCGTACAACGAGACAACGATACCAGTATCTTTGCTTGCCACCGAGCCAGCCCTTTCCACTCAAATGTGTGTACAATTTCTCATGGAACATTAAAATATTATCAGGGCTAACAATTTCTCATGTAACATTAAAATATTTTCAGGGCTAACAATTTCTCATGGAACATTAACATATTATAAGGGCTAACAATTTCTAACCAACCATCGAAATATTATACGGGCTAACAATTTTGTAACCAACCATTGCAATGTTATAAGGGTTAACAACGTGTGGAAAATGTTCCCCTCGGATTGCTATTAAATCTTTCCCCTTTCACTTTAAACTATGTCGTCTCGTTCTCGATTCCTCTACCTTGTGTAAAAGAACGTGCATTCATCTTGTTCCCCTCATGATTTTATGCAATTATAAGAGCACCCCTCAACCTCCAAGCAATAAAGTCCTAACCTGATTAAACTCTTGAGTTAAACACTCCCTATAGCAAACCCTTGAATCCTGGCAACATCCTCGTAAATCTTTTCTGCACCCTTTCCAACTTAGTTCCATCCTTGCTATAGCAGGGTGAGCAAAACTTAACACAAGTGCGTACGTAGCCACCACAATCCAACTTCTCCACTCAATTAAAAAGTCCTTGAGCAACTCAGCATCTCTGGAACGCATGGATAGGTAATGGTTCAAGTCAGGACCTTTCTTCAGGCTTTGGAAGACACGGATAGGAGATGTTTCATTTCACTAAATAGATACAAATAATAGGAGTACCTCAGCGGATCAGACAGCATCTCTGGAGAAAAGTTATAAGTGACGTTTTGGGTCTTCAGACTCATTTCAGTACCCGGGTACAAAAAGTCACCCACTTTCGACCCAAAAAGTCACCTATTCCTTTTCTCCAGAGATGCTGCCTGACCTGAGTTACCCCAGCATTTTGTGTCTGTCAGTGTAAACCAGCAGCTGCAATTCCTTCCTACACCCTCTTCAGATTCTGTCTTCCAGAGATGCTGACCGCCCTGCTGAGCTTCTCAAGGACCGTGTGTACAACGTGCAGCAGCATGAAGCCAGCCGCAGCCTGCAGATTCATGCTGGCGCCGCTGCTGCTGCAGCTCTCTCTCTCTCTCTCTCTCTCTCTCTCCCTCTCTATGTCTCTCTGTCTCCCTCTCTCTGCCTGTGGGCTGCCCGATTGTTGCATTAACTATTTACCTGCCTACATACACACTTACTTGCCAACGAGCCAGCCCTTTCCACTCAAATGTGTGTACTAAGGGCTAACAATTTCTCATGAAACCATCGAAATATTATACGGGCTAACAATTTGGTAACCAACCATTGCAATGTTATAAGGGTTAACAGTTTTAAGAGCCAACTCTTCTAACCAACCATTTAAATGTTGTGTAAGAAGGAACTGCAGATGCTGGTTTAAACTGAAGACAGACACAAAATGCTGGAGTAACTCAGTGGAACAGGTAGCATCTCTGGAGAGAAGGAATTGGTGACGTTTCAGGTCGGGACCCTTCTTCAGACTCACGATCATTCAGATTGTCTTTTGTTGTGCTAAGGACTGAGGGCTTATTTGCACCTGTATTGGAGTCATTGATTTGTTGATTTTTTGTTTATTATATATAGATACAGCGTGGAAACAGGTCCTTCTGCCCAACTTGCCCACACTGATCAACATGCCCCATCTAGACGAGTCCTACCTGCCTGAGTTTGGTCCATTTTGCTCTAAACCTGACCTCTCCATGTACCTGCCTCAACTACCTCCACCAGCAGCTTGTTTCATACATCCACCACCCTTTGTGTGAAAAAGTTACCTGTCGGGTTCCTATTAAATCCCACCTCCCCCTATGTCCTCTGGTTCTCGATATCCATACTTTGTGCAAGAGACATCTATGTGCATTGTGCTTACATGCCTGGTATGCTGCTGCAAATAAGAATTCCTTTGTCGATACATATGACAATTAGACATTCTTGACTCTTGAAATGTTTTAAGGGTTAACAATTTCTAACCAACCACCGACAATATCTAACGAAGCGTTGAAATGTTTTAAGGGTTAACAATTTCTAACGAAACATTCAAATGTTTTGGAGACACATGGAACTGCAGCTGTTAGAATCTTGCGCGGTAGACGATGCGCTGGAGGATTCAGCAGGTCAAGCCGTATCTCTAGAGGACATGGATCATTGACATCTTTTGAGAACTAACTATTTCTAACAAAACTGGAAACAGCAATCGCTAGTGTGCGCAAAAGTTTGAATAGTTAAATTGTGACCTTTAATTTCAAGCAGGAAATTTGTTTCGTGTTGTTTTGAAGCATCCTGTCGTTTTGGAGCATGCGTTTTATTTAATATGGCTACGTAACTTTTTTTATTTATAAGGTGTGTAGGAAGGAACTGCAGATGCTGGCTTAAATCGAAGGTAGACACAAATTGCTGGAGTAACACAGTGGGACAGGCAGCATCTAGCAGAAGGAATGGGTGACCTTGGAAGGGTCTCGACCTGAAACGTCACCCGTTCCTTTTCTCCAGAGATGCTGCCTGTCCCGCTGAGTTACTCCAGCATTTTGTGTGTACCTTTTTTGTTGATAACTTGTGTTCCCTGTCTGCCGCCTGTTCCAGGACTGAAGGAACACACAAGTGAAATAAAAAGACACAAATCTTCATAAAAGACATTGCCTAGTGTTTTAAAACCACACCCACTAATACTTCCGCAAATTCAACACTGTCTCCGCCCAATATATGTGCACTGCAGTTCTGTAGGTCAAGCTAGTTAAGACAACATCCCAGGTGAATTTCCAGCCACAAACTCCTGTAAATACAGTAAATACACAGGGGAACAAAAAAAAACCCACGCAGATATATTAAATAAAATGCATGGCCTAAAGCTGCAAGGTGCTTTAAACTAACACCAAGCTAATTTCTTGGCCAAAATGAAAGGTCACATTTTAACAGTTTTGGATTTTGTAGCAATCGGCTGTTTCCAGTTGTGTAAGAAATTGTTCGCCCTTAAACATTTAAATTAACTGGTATTGCCCACAGCTGGGTCCTGGGTATTTTATATAAATAGCTGTACAGTTTTTAAATAAGCATTTTGATGTGTTGCACTAAATTCGTATATTTGTAAGGAAATCACATTTGATGTTTGGCATTTCATATATTGCTCGGAATTTGAGGGGAAAGCAGGTAGTGACAAGCAAACCCCTGGAGTTTGTATTTGAATCCAGCACAGCCTATTGACTATTAGGAAACCTGTTTAAAATGGCTTAAAAATCTTTAATCTACACTGTAACGAGGAACTGGGAAATAAAACTGGCCTAAAGTTGTCTCCTTTATTCAGATGGCTGTTTCAAAGGATACTGCAGCTGTAGGGGGTGCTGTGTTGACATTAGTCAAGTCAAGAGAGTTTATTGTCATGTGTCCCAGATAGGACAACGAAATTCCTGCGTGCCACAACGCAACAGAATATTGTAGGCATAAATACAGATCAGATCAGAGTGTCCATATATCATAGAATATATATATATATATATATATATATATATATATACACACATAAATAAACAGATAAAGTGCAATAGGCTGTTATAGTTCAGAGTTTGTTTGAAGTTGTGTTTAATAGTCTGATGGCTGTGGGGAAGAAGCTGTTCCAGAACCTGGATGTTGCAGATTTCAGGCTCCTGTACCTTCTACGGAGAAAGGCAGTGGAGAGATGAGTGTGTGGCCAGGATGGTGTGGGTCCTTGATGATGCTGGCAGCCTTTTTGATGCAGCGACTGCGATAAATCCCCTCGATGGTAGAGAGGTCAGAGCCAATGATGGACTGGGCAGTGTTTACAACTTTTTGCAGCCTTTTCCACTCCTGGATGCTCAGGTTCCCGTACCAAGCCACGATGCAACCGGGCAGCATGCTGAGACACATTCTGAGACACAGTGTTCAGAGCCTCTCTCTGCAGGTAAACAACATGAAACTTCCAATTGTAATGTGTAGGATGGCACAGCAGTTGCAGTTGCAGTAGACACCGAATGCTGAGTAACTCAGCGGGTCAGGCAGCGCTTTTGTGGAAATGAATAGGTGACATTTCGGGTCGAGACCCTTCTGCAAACTCTATTTTATAAGTTTATTTAAAGTCTATTTCTTCCATTTTTGAGTCATTTTTATATAATATACAAAAGAATCAGGCCCTTCTGCCCAACTCATCTATGCCGGCCATGAAGTCCCATCCAGGCTTAACCCTATACCCTCGTTTGGCCCATATTTCTCTCAACCTTTCCTATCCATGTCCCTGTCCAAAGTCTCTTTAGGTTTTGTTATTTTATTTCACCTGCGTCAATGCTTTTTCTGGCAACCCGTTCCGTGTACTCCCCACCCACTGAGTGAAAAAGGATCCTATTAAATCTTTCCCCTCTTACCTTAAACAATGAATGGCAGTGCGGGCTCAAAGGGCCAAAAGGCCTCCTCCTGCCCCTATTTTCTATTTAAACCTAGTCCTTGAAGTGCCTACCCTGGGAAAACGACTCCATGCATTCACATCTTTTTGTGGTAAATATACAAGGTTTCTCAGTTGTTCTGGCAAAGCTTCCTCAATCATCCTGCGATAATCGCCTGGGGTAATCTGTCTCTGTGATGTTGCACGAGGAATTAATATTTAACCAAGACCCTGCATATTTTTCAGAATAGTGGCATGGGAATTTTTTTTAATGCCCAGCTGAGAGAGGGGAAAAAGATATAACATCTTTTGTCCTAAATAACCAAGTGTAGAGTGATCTAGAGATGAAGGGGCAAGGATGGAGAGAGAAAACGGCAGGAGGGGAGAAGACAGATCACAGGAGAGAGACCAGAGGAGGAAAAGGAAACTGATCTGGACTAGGAGAGAAAAAATCAATGGGTGGAGAGTTCAACTTTCAAAGAAAAGAATATATCTGATTTAAAGTTGTTTTTTTAGTTTTGGAGATACAGTGTGGAAACAGGCCCTTTGGCCCACCAAATCCATGCTGACCAACAATCACCCATACACCAGTTCTATCCAGCACACTGGGGACAAATAAACCAACAACCTACATTGTTGTGAAGTGCGAGGAAACCTGAGCACCCGGAGAAAGCCTATGCGGTCACAGGGAGAATGGACAAACTCTACAGACAGCACCCGTAGTCAAGGTCAAACCCGGGTCTCTGGTGCAGTAAGTTAACAATTCTACCGCTGGGCCACTGTGCAATTCCTAAGTAGAATATTTCTGAGAAATAGCCGGAGGCCACAGAGAGCTGAAGACTCAATTTCAGGGCCACCATATACCTATTGAATGATACTTCATACACTGTTCCAACAATTACCATTAGTTACACGAACATAATGAGCGTGCATTCACATTTTTAATATTTTTTGGCTGCCCTGAGATAATAAACTAACAACAAATTTGTTTAAATTTCTGGTCTGAATTTGCAAACTATAACATTTGAAAATATCATAATGCAGAAGTTTACACAATAAAAACTCGTCCACTGAAATTTATGGCACAAGCAATCACCGTTCCATGTCTCAAAAGCAAAATCTTTTAGTCTCACTTACACTGCCGAGTGTGAGATTAATTCATCCCAGGCTGTGTCTCTTAAGAAGGCACGTTTAAATAACATAGAGCAGTACAGCACAGGGACAGGCTGTTTGGCCCACAATGTTCGGCATGAACATGATGCCAAGTTAAACTAATTTAGTTTAGAGATACAGCACGGAAACAGACCCTTTGGCCCACACAGTCCGCACCGACCAGCAATCACCCCGCACACTAACACTATCCTACACACTAGGACAATTTACAATTTTTACCGAAGCCAATTAACCTACAAACCTGTACGTCTTTGGAGCGTGGGAGGAAACTGGAGCACCCGGAGAAAACCCACGCAGGTCACGGGGAGAAAGTACAAACTCTGTACCGTCAGCACCCGTAGTCAGGATCGAACCGGGGTCTCTGATGCTGTAGGGCAGCAACTCTACCGCTGCGCCACTGTAATGTCCTCTGCCTGCAGTGCAGATACTCCATATTCCTCCATTCCCTGCATAACCACGTTTGCCGATCTAAAAGCCTCTCAAATGCTACCATGGTATCTGATTCCACTACCATTCCTAATTATATGTAAAGAATTGAAAATGGTCAACTGTTTCATTTCTAGGCAGGTTGCGATGTGCATTGTAAGGCATCCAATGCATTCTCCAGGATCTCGCCTGATGCGTTTATGATGTGGTACAATTGTCTCCCTTTGTGATCAGTGGGATGGAACGAGATTGTTACTTTAATCTGTTCTGGTTTGTCTGCAAGAGGCAGTTCACAAGACAGTGTGGTGAAGTCTTCCTTCCACTGTCTCCATCGTTTATACAAACTACTTGCTTGGGAATTCACTTGCATGGGCAGCTCTATTTGTTCCACCGTGCACAATACCAATTGAATCACACAGCTCACTGAATCTTGGTGCAAGTCCCATTTGGAGGAACTGCAACCAGAATTCCAACTCAGGCATTGTGTCTAATTCCCACAGTCTCCGATCCCCTCATTGGGGACCCTCGGACTATCTTTGATCGGACTCTACTGGCTTTATCTTGCACTAAACGTTAATCGCATTATTCCCTTCATCATATATCTATCTGTACACTGTGGACAGCTCGATTATAATCATGAATTATCTTTCCACTGACTGGTTAGCACAGAACAAAAGCTTTTCACTGCACGCGTACCAGTACACGTGACAATAAACTAAAACAAAACTAGTTTCATAAACCAGCAATTCTGACATCAAGCCTCAGATAGCCCTTCATCCATCCCCTTCACCTTTTCAGTTCTCCCACTAGTCTTACTGTCTCTGACTACATTCTATCTTTGCCCCGCCCCCTCCTCAGTCTGAAGAGGGGTCTCGACCCGAAACGTCGCCCGTTCCTTCTCTCCATAGACGCTGCCTCACCCGCTGAGTTACTCCAGCATTTTGTGTCTACCTTCGATTTGAACTGGCATTGGCAGTTCTTTCTTACACATCAAGCCTCTGCTGCAGATACTGGAAAATTTTGTTACTTCAAAGTAACATAAGCACTTTCTTCAATTACAGGGAGTCTAGTGGTGGCTCAGTGGACAGGTTCTATAGACCTGCACAGGAAGGTAGACGCTCCCGCCCCCACGAGTCTCGGGCAGATGGAGCTCATCAGCCTGGGAAGGCAGTCCATCTAGGAGAGCGAAGACTCTGATTTGAAACCTCCACTGCCTTGTGGCCATATCCAGTCATGGAAAAGGCTCCAGGAGTAAACCTCAAGAAAATCTGTAGTCAGAGCTCCTAAGGCAGTTTGTCGTTGTCTACAACCTCGCTCTGGCAGCTCCTGCAACGGCGCTGGTGCCAAACTGTAACGGCCCTGCTGTTCCTTTGGATAGATCAGCGATGTGGAGATGGGGGACGTGCTGCATGGGCAACAGCCTGTCCTCCATATGACATCGCCCAGGCTCGCATCCGACCAGGATGCATCACCCATGGTCAGTCGTGACCGAAGGGGGGCCTACTAAGTAGCGGCAGGATTACATTATTCTTAATATGGGTCTCTCCTGAGTGATAGATGGTTCCCTGGAAGTTCTACACAAGATAATGTTGCAACACAGTACAGTTGGTCACACAATACAGTTCATGAAGTGACATCAGCTAATGTTCCACTGGTGATAAATATTGCAATTGCTATTTTTTCATGGCTGTGTAACATTTCCCCCTTCAACTACGCACTTATATAACGGTGCATGTCACAAATGTGCAGTCAGAGCTTGTAAAGCCGTATCCATTGGGGTAAACGAGGGGGGTGGTGCAGTGGCGCAGCTGGTGGAGCTGCTGCTTGACAAATCCTGAGCCCGTGGTTAGATCCTGACCTTGGGTGCTGTCCGTGTGGAATTTGCACGTTCTCCGTGGGTTCTCTGTGATCGCGTGGGTTTCCTTCCATATCCTAAAGACAAGGTTTATTGGCCGCTTGAAATTGCCCCAAAGTGCGTCGGGAGTGGATGTGAAAATGGGATAACATAAACTAATGCGAAAGGGTGACGGTTGGTCAGTGTGGACTCGATGGGCTGAAGGGCCGGTTTCCATGCTGTATCTTTCAATCAATTGTCACCAATTTGTATTCATTAAAATGAATGATAGAAAATCATGTAAACATCCTTACTTCAATGCAGAGGTTTTAACGTTAAATTGTTTCGTAATCTTGCAAAAATCCATTAGCCTGAGGTCGTTAGAATGGGCATCAATGCTACGCAATGTTCCTTGTTATTTAACCAGTCACAACACATTTATATTTTCCTCACATTTTAGCCAAACTTCTGATGAAAGATTTTGTTAAATACAGAGAATCAAAAACCTAATATCCATAACATTATAGGCATTCAGTTTATATGCTCAAAAGAATTCCATTAAATTTGTTAGACAGAGACTTTGCTTTCAAAAGCTGATTTGGACTTCAAACTACTGGCTTAACTAATGTATTTTAATAAATTCTCTTACATAATCTCAAATGTATTTCCTGTTACAGAAGGCAAGATAATGTTCAAATGCTTCGCAATATTAGATTCTGGCTGTTACTTTTCTAATTGTTTGGAACTACCTCAAGCACTTATTACAGTGCAGAAAGTTTCCAGTCAGTGTCCTGGCCTCATTTCATTACGTATTCCTGGACATATTCCATCTTGTACCTTCGGTTTATGAATATTCAGTAGCTTCACTTTTTAATGACCGTTTCATTACTAATCTCCATTTCGTTCACAACTTCAGATACAAATTATTATTTTTTCCATTGCCTCCAAGGATGTGCCACCTTTGATTTCCTCTCTCATTAACTGTGACGAGACTCATTTAATCGCTAAGCAGCTCAGCAGTAGACAATGATTCGCTGAATGTTTTCCAGTTCTGCATTTCTCTCTTCATTTCCTCTCGGGAACCATTTTTGGTCGGGGTTATTTTTTTCTGAGGTGTCAGCTGTACCTTCCCTTCTGCATTAGAAGCTTTTAGCTTCAAGAACCATCTATGAGTATATATGTTTTGGACTATAGGCTTTAGAGGTACAGAGTGCGGAAACAGGCCCTTCGGCCCACCGCGTCTGCGCCGGCCAGCAATCACCCTGTACACTAGTGCTGTACTACACACAAGGGACAATTTACAATTTTACAGAAGCCAATTAACCTACAAACCTTTAAGTCTTTGGAGTGTGAGAGGAAACCTGTGCACCCAGAGAAAACCCACGGGGTCACAGGGAGAACGCACAATCTCCGTACATAGGACACCCGTAGTCAGGATCGAGCCTGGGTCTCTGGCTGTGCCGCTGCGACACTGTGCCGTCCCAAGCTGTACCTGTCGCCTCTGTGTGACAATGTTGGCAGTGCTTTCTCTCGATTGAGATTTTAAAGTGTGATACTGTGTTTTCTTTCTAGTGATTTTAAGTTACTTATATTCTATTTGCAATTCTTCAACGTATAATCAGTAAGATGTTATGGAGAAATACTGAAATAGTCAAAATGGAATTTTGATTTAGATATCCGGAAGAATGGGGTTTGGTTCAGCTTAGAGAAAGAGCATGCAAACGGGCCCTTTAGCCCTGCAAGTCCGCGCTCACCATTGATCACCCATTCACACTAGTTCTGTTATCCCACTTTCTCATCCGCTCCCGATGCATTAGGGCCAATTAACCTACAAACCCGCAAATCTTTGGGATGTGGGAGGAAACCAGAGCAGCCGGAGCAAATCCACATAGTCACAGGGAAAACCTGCAAACTCCACATAGAAAGCACCCGAGGTGAGGAATGAACCAGATTCTCTGGTGTTGTGAGGCAGCAGCTCTACTAGTTGCTTCACTGTGCCGGACATCATGGGGATAAGTTATCCAATAGTTAGACAGTCATTATTTTGTACAATCTTTCCTTTCGAAATGTGATCTGTAATTTAGGTATGATTTATGTATAATTAATTGTGTGTTGTTTGAGCCTATGTACCTCCCCGCCCTGTAACCATGTAATCCCGTGCTACCCGCTCCATGGTCGGATAGTCAGCGACTAAACCGTCTCCCCCACCTGGTTTGCCAGGTGAGAAGGGGGCTGTGGACGCCCAGCAGGACCAAAAACAAGACCTGTCCAAGCGAGCCGACGGCCATCCACACTTCAGTAGAAGTTGCGATCACTGTTGTACATAGCATTGTTATGCCCCTGTCCCACTTAGGAAACCTGAACGGAAACCTCTGGAGACTTTGCGCCCCGCCCAAGGTTTCCCGGAGGTTTTTGTCCTCCGGCAACCACCTTCAACTAGCATCGCAACCGGCTTCGACTGAAAAATTACCGATTTTTAAAACAGAAACCACTTTTGACTTTTCGAGGGAGACTGACAAAAACCTCCGGGAACCTCCGGGAACCGCACGGAAACCTTGGGTGGGGCGCAAAGTCTCCAGAGGTTTCCGTTCAGGTTTCCTAAGTGGGACTGGGCATAAGGCAGCGTGCCCGTTGATGTTTTCAACGATGATGATGGCCTGCGATGCTGCTGTGGTCAACATTCTTGCTGTTCCTGTTCATTGTCCTCATCCACGTGACAATAAACAACAAAGTCCAATGTCATTGCGGTCTCTGGACTTTTTCTCTGGAACTGTCACGTCAAACCATTCTGCGCTGTGATATTTTTCTCTTTGCTCCACCTGTATATTTGTGTGTGGCATGATTGTATTCACCTGTCGTGTTATCTGAGTTGAGAAGATAGCAGGCAGGCCAGCAAAAGCTTATCTCGGTACACGTGACAATAATAATAAAACAAACCCAACCCAACCAAATAAACTCTACTTGACTTTTCTCGCCTACAGCTTATTCCACCCCTCCCCCCCCCCCCCCCCCCCCCCCACCACCACCACCTGTACATTCAGTCTGAAGAAGAGTTCTGACCTGAAATGTCAACTTTTTTTTCTCCAGAGATGCTGCCTGACCTGCTGAGTTACACCAGCTTTTTGTGTCCATCAATTAGACAATTCCCTGAATTTAATAAAAGCTATAGGCAATTTCATTAAAAGGGAGCTATTCAGTAGATGCAGGATATGGGGACATAGTCCAAATATTGTAGCTAGACATATTAGCAGTAAGGATTGAGAAGAATTTGACTCACAGAGGGTGGCAGATATTTGTCACACCCTTACACAAATCATTAAAGATTTATGGTCAGTTTTCCAATTTAAACTTGAGATTTTGAGAGCCTCCGGTATTGTGTAATATGGGAGCACATGAGGCATGGAGCAGCAGAACATCAAAACACTAAAGTGCTGGGAGAACTCAGCAGGTCGGGTACATCTGTGGAAGGAACTGGATGGATGATGAGTCAAGTCCGGCAGACTGCATGAATCGTGGCCCTGTGGTTGGGGGCGACACGGTGGCGCAGCGGTAGACTTGCTGTCTTTCAGCGCCAGACAGCCGGGTTCGATCCAGACTATGGATTTGATTTGATTTATTGTTATTGTCTTCAACGAAGAGACAACGAAATTCTTTTTCCCTTACAGTCTTACAAAAAAAAAAACCAAAAAACAAATAAATAAAACCAAAAAAATAAATAAATAAATAAAATGCTGTCTGTGCAGAGTTTGTCCATTCCCCCCGTGACTGCTTAGGTTTTCCCTGGGTGTTCCGATTTCCTCCCACATTCCAAAGACGTATGGATTTGTACGTTTTAATTGGCTTTGGCTTTAGCAAAAAGATAATAAATTGCCCCTGGTGTGTAGGGTGGTGCTATTGTGCGGCGATCGCTGGTCGGCACGGGCTTGATGTGCTGAAGGGCCCGTTTCCACGCTGTTTCTATAAACTAAAACTGATGAAGGGTCCAAAACAGAACTGTCCCCTGCCCATTCCCTCGGCAGAGGCTACCTGACCTGCTGGGTTCCTCCAAAGCTTTGTATTTTGTTCACGATTCCAGCCTCTGCAGTCTCTTTTGTCTCCAGCACCATATCAGTCCATTAGGATTTTCACGAGGCATGGAAGATGGACATCCTGTTCCCCTTTGATAGTTATCACGCGAGGCAACATTTACCTGCCCCAGAATAAGGAGGCACTGGGGCACCTTTAACACTTCATGTGAATAGCTTCTCGCATCCACAGGATTGTTCAGTGGCACTCCCAACAGTGTAGTCAATCTTGAACATCCAACAACACCCTGGCCCTCTAGTGAGATTGCTGAATTCACACAGGGGGTTGGTTACAAAGCAGTTGAAAATATACTTGCATATTTACTGAACATCACCAGCTGTTAAAATGGTACATAAAATTAGCGTCAAGATGTTTCAGCATTTCCAGGGAGACAGGGTCTGCATGTCTTTCTCCCTGACAGATGGTATCAAGTTCAAGTGAGAAGCCTTCACGTCAGGCGAGATCACCTACCACCGCATGTGAGCTTTGTGAATGTCAGGACCAGCTGTGTGAAATACCCTGATCCACCTCTCGCCACCAACAACACCTTCTGTTCCTCTCACCACAACACAGAACTTTGCACCGCATTCCTTCTTCCTGCTCCTGGACTAGTGGGTGTGAGCTGCAGGCAGGGGCTGAGTAGGCCTGGTCTCTATTCCATGGAGCGCAGGAGGATGAGGGGTGATCTTATAGAGATGTATGTCACAGTCACGGTGGCGCACAGCGCTGCCTTACAGCGAACGCAGAGCTGGAGACCCGGGTTCGATCCCGACCACGGGTGCTGTCTGTACAGAGTTTGTACGTTCTCCCCGTGACCCGCGTGGGTTTTCTCCGAGATCTTCGGTTTCCTCCCACACTCCAAAGACGCAGTGTCGGGAAAGCTAGTTGGAGAAACTCAGCGGGCGAGGCAGCATCCATTTGAAACTTGCTTTACATTGGTTTAGATTTCCGTGGCTTGGACTACGTTCTGTTTGTGGCACTCTACCACAAGTCTCCAGTCATGGCCGGGCTGCCTCCACACAGTGAGGATTGGCTTGCCCTTGAGTTCATTGCTGACTCTGCAACATTGTGTGCAGAAACGATACTGGATCTGAATGGGCTCCAACGTCCCTCAGAACCCACTGATGTAGTTCTAACATTACTTGAGAGCCAATTGCTCCACCTGCTTTATCCAAGCATAGGAAACCCACAGTGGCAACTGTCCCACATCAGTCTGAAGAAGGGTCTCGACCCAAAACGGTGCCTACTCCTTTTCTCCATCGATGCTGCCTCACCCGCTGAGTTTCTCCAGCATTTTTTGTCTACTTTCCCTTTTTCCTTTGTTCAGTTAAGTTTGTTTATTTTCCTCTGACGTTCCTTTCATTTTACTGCACTCCACAACATTCCCACATTTGAGTCCAAGAACATCTTGACATTTCAGCACTAATTGTACGTTCCTGAGATACAAAGGAACACGGGAAGGCTGTTCACCCCACAAAACACTTCTGCCCTTCAATTATATCAAGGTTTGTATGTGCCTTGGCTCCAACTAGCTTTCCTGACACTGTGACTGATAAATTACATTCCTAACACACTTCCATCAGTTTAATCTATGAATTATTGCAATCACCGCTTTGCTTTTGAGAAGCAAACGCACATTTTGGGGGCGGCACGGTGGCGCAGTGGTAGAGTTGCTGCACCACAGAGCCAGAGAAGGGGTTCGATCCTGCCCACGGATGCTGTGTGTGCGGAATTTGTACGTTCTTCCTGTGATCATGTGGGTTTTCTCCGGGTGCTCCGGTTTCCTCCCACTTTCCTCCCACGTTAATTAGCTTCTGTAAAAATCGCCCCTTGTGTGTGGGATACGAAACTGAGATACCAGAGAACTAGTGTACGTGTGATCGTTGGTCGGTGCGGATCTGGTGAGCAGAAGGGCATGTTTCCACGCTGTATCTCTAAAGCTAAAACTAAAACTAAGAGGAAATTTAATATTTTCAGTGATATTCTCTTCAGTGAAATGGCACGTTCTGACATTATCCCTGAATATCCGCCTCACTTGAATTTTAAGGTTATAATAACTCCTTATTCTGGAGTCCTCTCAACCAGGGGAAACAATCTTTCCTTTTCTCTCCCATAAGCACATCAATTAGATCATTCATTATCTTCTGTACATTCTACATAACCTGAACTAAAACTTATGAGTTGGGTACCATTTTTGTCCCTTGATGATGATACTTTGTTAAATGGAGTATATAAATGTATTATACTGTGATTTTTCTGTTGGATGTTTCGCGATTTATGTAGATGCTCATCATGTCTGTCTTCACAACTGCAGTAACATGCAAATGGTGTTCAGACTAATGGAGTTTTTGTCAAGGTATCTCCGCTTGAGTTTCTCTGAGTGGCTTGTTTGTGTTTAAGATTGATAAAATTATATTCCATTTGCGTCAGTTGTCATCACCAAGGTGGTCTTGGAACATAGACCAGGCCCTTCAGCCCACAATGTCCATGCTGGACATGATGCCAAGACCAACTCTTACCTGCTTGCTCATGGTCCATGTCCTTCCATTCCCTGCATATTCAAGAGTCTCTCAAATGCCTCTATCGCATGTGAAGGTTGCAATCGCCCACCCTGGCACCCTTACTAATCTCCGCCTTCAAATTATCCATCGACTTGGCCTCCACAGCCGTCTGAGGAAGGAAAGGAATTTCCACAGATTCAGCACCCTCCGACTAAAGAAATTCCTCCACATCTCCTTTGTCAAAGTATATTCTTTAGAAAGGAGATTGGAATGACAAATTTCCAATTTTTCCAATGTCCAATTTTCCGTTGCCATAAGTACGCAGGTAAGTAGGAGTGATCTTGCGCAGACCAAATGGAACAGATTTTCCAGACGTTATTCCCAGTTGAATTGGTTCTTTATTGAAGCAGTTGTACAAACAAAGAGATGAACGTAACAGGTACTCCTTAGCCTGAAGAAGGGTCTCGACCCGAAACGATGCCTCACCCGCTGAGTTTCTCCAGCATTTTTGTCTACCTTCTTATTCAGCATACAAGTTGTAAACCCGGTCTGGTGAGAACTTTATACTCTCCACCCCTGTGCCTGGTCTGATCGCTCCCTGTCCACTATGCCCATATGTATACACCCCTCTGTGAATCTAATGACTGCCCCCATGTCCGAAATAATACTGCAAGGTATATCTAGACAAAATAATATCACATGCCAACAGTCGCTAGCCAAAACATAAATGGCCCCGACAGAGATGGTGATTCAGACATCGCACTTGTCTCCATGGTGATTTATTCAGCTTATCTAGTTGTGAACCTTCTTTTAAATTGACTTATGTTTGAACAGAGTTGTGTTGAAACTGAACTGAGCGCAGCTGAGTGAGAGAAGGGGAATCGTTCAGGATGCCCAATTCTGAGGATTAACTGGAAACACCTTTGCTTGTGTGACCATCCATGGACTTCAGGGGTCATTCACTGTGAAGGTCCTGCCCTGGATTGACCTAGCAAAATGCAACACTTTGCACTTATCTGCATTAAGCTCCATTAACCATTCCTCAGCCCACTTGCCCAGCTGATCAAGATCCTGCTGTCATTTTTAATAACCATATTTGTTCATAAGGTCAAGAAGCAGAATTATGCCATTCGGCCCATTATGTTTACTCCACCATTCGATCATGGCTGATCTATCTTTCCCTCTCAACCCCATTTTCCTGCCTTCTCCCCACAACCCTTGACACCCAATGGTATGTGCGTTGCTATCTACGATATGTATTGATAGGAAGGTTTATGAGGTTATATGGGCCAAATGCAGGCAAATGGATCTAGCCCAGTCTGCCGCCCTGGTTGGCATGGGCAATGTGGGCCGAAGGGCCTGTTTCCATGTTGTGTAGCTCGATGACTCTATGACTAAGACTCCATGCAAGCTAATGCACAAAGAGAAAGGCAGGGCACTAGAGGGCACTGCAGGAAGGGTTGACATCTTTGAGAGAGGACGAGAGAGGTAGTTATACCAAATGTGTGATTGAATGGGGATCAAACACAGAAAATGCTCTCAGCACCCCAGGAATAAAGTCGAGGCTGATTTATATTTTAGGGGCAACCAGCGGGTCGGGTTCAGTTTAGATTACCGTTCAACCTTCCGCTAAAATATATTTGCTGAATGAAAGACAGTATGCCAGCAACCCCATCGGTCAGCTGAGTTGGATGTAATTATTAATGTTTTAAATTATGAAATATTCATTAATTCATTTAAGAGCATTAACAGCACAGCTTTAATAATGCAATCGAAATTGGGCTTTTCACAAAAAAAAAAGAATATTTTGTGGAATACTTTGAATAATTAATAATGAAATAAGCATAGCTTTAAGGTGAAAGGGGCAAGGTTTAAAGGAGGGCAAACATTTCTACGGAGAGAGTAATGGATGCATGAAGAGCGCTGGCAGCGGTGCTGGTGGAAGCAGAGACGATAGTGGTGTTTAAGAGGCTTTCGCATAAACTCATGGATGTGCAGGGAATGGATTAGTTGCAGGCAGATGCGATTAGTTTAACTTGCCATCACGTTCAGCATGGATATAGTGTGCTGAAGGGCCTGTGCCTGTGCTGTACAGTTCTCTACAAAGAGACATCTAGTCTTCTGCCGATTGTATATAACTGATAAGTGAAATGAGAACGGTGACCAGCGTGGTTTGGGTCTCTGATGATGCTGGCTGCCTTTTTTGAGGCAGCAACTCCTGTAGATCCCTTCGAAGGTGGAGAGATCTGTACCCCTGATGGACTGGGCAGTGTTCACCCTTTTTGCATTAATTCATTAATTAAATATGTTTGCAACTGTAAAACCTCTAAAATGCGCTGACTCGTAACTCTACATGTAAGGACACAGACTCAGTATGACGAGTGGGTAAAGCATAATGAAACAAGTCTGATGTATTGATTTGAGAGCATATTTGATTTTTTCCTGACATTGATTTCAGGTGCAATACTATGGAGTTTTGTATTAAAGTTTGCAGAAACTAAAAATAAGCTAAACACAATTTATTTCAAACTTCCCAGAAAAGTTATCCAATTTCACTTTAATAAAACTAACGCTCACACAAACTCAACCCCAATTCAGTTTAGTTTATCGTCACGTGTACCGAGGTACAGTGAAAAGCTTTTGTTGCCTGCTAACCAGTCAGCGGAAAGAAGTCTGAAGAAGGGTTTCGGCCCGAAACGTTGCCTATTTCCTTCGCTCCATAGATGCTGCTGCACCCGCTGAGTTTCTCCAGCATTTTTGTCTACCAGCGGAAAGACAATACATGATTACAATCGGGCCATTTGCAGTGTACATATACATGATAAGGGAATAACGTTTAGTACAATATAAAGCCAGTGAAGTCATATCAAAGATAGTCCGAGGGTCACCATTGAGGTAGATAGTAGTTCAGGGCTCCTCTCTGGTTGTGGGAAGAAACTGTGCCTGAATCTGGAAGTGTGCGTTTTCACACTTCTATATCTTTTGATATATTTTTATACCAAAATGTTGTAACAGAATTATTAAGTTATAAACAAGGTTTATATTGTTGGCCATTTCACTGTCTTGTTGCAAGCACGGTTATTATTGTTACGTGAACCAAGATATAGTAAAATGTTAAAAGCCTTTGTTTGCATTCCATCCAATCAAATCAGATAATCCTTTACATGAATACAATCAGGCCTAGTGCAAAGGAAGATTCCAGAGTGTAGGAAGGAATTGCAGATGCTGGCTTACACCGAGATAGACAAAAAATGCTGGAGTAACTCAGCGGGACAGGCAGCATCTCTGGAGAGAAGGAATGCATGAGATCCAGAGATGTTGCCTGCCCTGCTGAGGTACTCCAGCATATTGTTTCTATGATATATACCAGATTTCTCAGCATTATAGGATAAGAGTTCTAGAGAAAAGTGCAAAAAAAAGTTGGAAAATAAGAATTACACCCTAGCTTATGAAAGGACCATTCAGGAGTCTGATAACAGTGGGGGAAGAAGCTGTTCCTGAATCGGCTGGTAAACCATTTCAAGCTTCTGTATCTTCTACCCAATGGAGAGAGGGGTCGGAAGAAATGACCAGGGTGGGAAAGGTCCTTCATTATGTCGGTTGCTTTCCCGAGAGAGTGTGAAGTGTAGATGGGGCCAGTGGTGGGGACACAGATGCAGTAAAGGGTTCTCTGTTCATTTCTGGACAGGTTTGGTCTGTTTTGTCATGAATCATTATCTGGTAGAAGCAGTTTATTGTGAACAATTATTGGAAGGAAATGTTGTTGTTTTATAGGTCTTTGGCATTAGAACAGCACAAAGATAACTACGAGCAGGACACGCTGATCGGTTCTGTATTTATTCATGCCTACAATACTCTGTTGTGCTGAAGCAAAGCAAGAATTTCATTGTCCTATCTGGGACACGCGACAATAAACTCTATTGAACTCTTGAACTATTGAACTTTTGAGCCAACACAGACATGAGAGGCCGAATGGCCACCTCCTGTAATCTATGATCTTTCTCATGAGCAAAAGCAGTACCTTAGCTCAATGGGACACATGTATGAGCAGAATGCAAATAATTGCCAAAATAAATATCCACTTCTGGTTGCCAACTCAAAGCTCAGCTCACAGTGATATGGATTCATGGTCACACACGACTGGATGTTGTTGAAGCGATGTTCTGGGCCAGGATCCAAACAAGAAACAAACAAGTTCTCAATACAAATGCTCCCTGGAAGATGGGTGCACAATATAATGTCACCATGGAGACTCTGGGCAACTCCTAATCACTTCAGGCAGATTGAGATAAAGTCAGTATCAATGGCCATACTCTGGTAACTCACAAAGTGCTGGAGGAACTCGATGGGTCAGGCAGCATCTGTGCAGGGATTGAACAGATGACATTTCAGGCCGGACTCTTCTTCACCTGTCCATTCCTTGTGTATATATTTTACTGCACCACCAAAGTGTGCTATCTCAAATAAGTTCACCTACAGATTCGGGGACAGTTTCTTCCCAGCTGTTATCATGACAGGACTCTTCAGAAGCCTGATAACAGAGGGAAAGAAGCTGTTCCTGAGTCTGGTGGTGCGTTTTTCGAGCTTCTGTACCTGTTGCCGGTTGGTAGCGGGAAGAAGGAATGACCCGGGTGGGACATCTTTGATTGTGTTGGCTGTTTTTCTGAGGCATTGTGAGGTGTAACAGTATAAACTCTTGATTTCTGGAGCCTTCTCCAGCTGTGCAATTGCGCAGTGTCGTGTGGTTCCTCTAATTCACACCCCTTGCTCATCATCAATGTCCACTGTCTGATCTCCCCATTGCCAAACCTCTTAACTCAACTGTCCCATTCCCATGCTGACCTTTCTGTCCTGGGCCTCCCCCACTGCCAGAGTGAGACCACACACAAATCGGAGGAACAGCACCTCATGTTTCGCTTGGGCAGCTTACAACCCAGTAGGATGAACATTGATTTCCATAATTTCAAGTAGCACTTCCTTCCCCTCCACCCCCTCTCCCCACTCCCCCCTCTCCCCCCGCTCCCCCCCTTCCCCGCTCCTCCCCCTCTCCTCCCCCTCTCTCTCTTCCCCAACCCTTGTTGTTCTACTAGCTCCACTGTTTGTTCCCTTGTGTCCCTGTCGTTAGTACATCTTCTTCCAGCCAACAATGGACCCATTATGGACTCTAAGGGGGTGCGGCTGCTCCAGACATTTCCAAGCTGCCGAGGAGTGTTCACCCGACGGCGGAGTTCCAGCTTTCCGGCAAAGAGGGCCTGAAAACATCGGACTGGCTGCGGCCACAAATAGGCCCCGACGTCGGGTGTTTCACAGAGGAAGAGGACTTAACTTTTTGATGCCTTTCCGCACATTGGAAAATTTTGATTCTGTTGTGGGGGGGCGTTCATGTTGAATTCTATAATGTATTATGTCATTTTTCTTATTTTTAATTTTTCTATGGATGTATGGAAACTTTATTATTTATTTTATTATTTATTTTATGTAAAGCACTTTGGTTTCAAGACACGAGTTGATTTAAATGTGCTATATAAATAAAATGTACTTACCTACTTACTTACTAACCTTCCTGAGGTCATCTGCTGCTGGCTCGGGTGTGTTCTGCCTTCTCTATCTTTCAGTCTGTAGAAGGGTTCCGACCTGAAACGTCATCTATTCTTTTTTCTCCAGAGATGCTGCTTGACCTGCTGAGTTACTCCAGCATTTTGTTGTCTATCTTCGGTATAAACCAGTATCTGCAGTTCCTTCCTACACATCTGTCAAAGCTTCATTGATTCGGGAATTGTTCTGTTGGCACTAGACATTTGTTAATACTACTCCATAATCTAAGAAAGGTGGGGGAGAGATATTTGATAAGTACCGACTTGTCAGTTTAATGTCAGATGAATGGAAGCTGCGAAAATCTAGGGATAAGGTGACTTGAAAAAACATGAGGTGATTACTGTGGACCGGTGTGGCTGTGTTATGGTAGGTCATGTCTGACTAATTGTGTTGAATGTTTTGACCAGGTCATTAACAAGACGGAGAGGGACTATATATGGATTAAATCTATAGTGGGCCTGCATGAGGAATTCAATAAGATGCCTTACAAGACTATTAGGAGCACAAAATAAACTCCATTCCTTGCCAATACTCAGTGGTTACATTAACCCTTGGACTGCAGCTTGATTTTGATATTGATTTGGTTTTTATTAAGGGAGCACAAGATTTCAACAAACACAACAGCAACAGGCGCAGCGGTAGAGTTGCTGCCTCACAGCGCCAGAGACCCAGGTTCGATCCTGACCACGGGTGCTGTCTGTACGGAGTTTGCACGATTCCACCTGTGACCGCGGGGGTTTTTTCAGGGTGCTCCGGTTCCCCCCCACCAAAGACGTACAGGTTCGTAGGCTTATTGCCTTTGGTAAAAAAATTGTAAATTGTCCCTAGTGTGTGGGATAGTGCTAGCATACGGGGATCGTTGGTTGCCATGGACTCGGTGGGCCGAAGGGCCTGTTTCCACGCTGTATCCCTAAAGTAATGTCTAAACTCCTAAACAACTGGCACCCTGGGATTTTGAAAGAAACATCAATAGAGATAGTGGATGCTTGATGCCTGGCCTGCTGAGCTAGGTTTAGGTTTAAGTTTCGGTTTATTATTGTCACTGGTACTGAGGTACAGTGAAAAGCTGTGTTTTACATAAAAGCCATACATAGATGCCATCGTATATACCATTCATAGATGCCATCGTATATACCATACATAGATGCCATCGTATATACCATACATAGATGCCATCGTATATACCATACATAGATGCCATCGTATATACCATACATAGATGCCATCGTATATACCATTCATAGATGCCATCGTATATACGGATGCCATCGTATATACCATACATAGATGCCATCGTATATACCATACATAGATGCCATCAGTTCAACCTCAATTACAATAGCGAGAGCAAAGGGGAAGACAGTGTGCAGAATATAGAAACAAGGAACTGCAGTTGCTTGTTTATACCAAAGATAGAAACAAAGTGCTGGAGTAACTCTTCCCAGTTCTCCGACTGGTCTGACTGTCCTCGTTTACACTTTATATTCTCTGTTTGCTTCGCTGTTACCTTCTCCTAGCTAACACTGATCTATTCTACATTCTCCTTGATCTCCACCCCCTTTGTCCCATTTTCACACCTTACATTTCCTTATCTCTGTATCTCCCTCTCCCCTGATTCAGTCTGAAGAAGGGTCTGGACCCAAAATGTCATCCATTCCGTCTCTCCAGAGATGCTGCCTGTCCCGTTGAGTTACTCCAGCGTTTTGTGTTTAGCCTCGGTTTAAACCAGCATCTGCAGTTCCTCCCTGCAACATTTAGTCCTACATCCAGGATGTGAAGACTGCTGTAACATGCTCATTTAGCACCTCGGATTCCACCTCTGTCTCAGTGAGTAGATCTCCTTTATTACCACTCATTTACTGATTACATGCCTTTGGACTCTACTCGCTGGAGCTGAGGTTATTAATCTTGTGTCCATACTGATTAGTACTGCAAGATAGATCATGGAGTTCACAGAACTGATTGTGTTCAGAGGGGTGGACAAATCTCAGTGGAGACATACTCAGTGGCATGATTATTTATTGTTTTTATTTAATCCACTCGCAGGATGTTAGTGTCAAAGGCAGTGGCAGCTCTTAATTACCCTTGAAATGGACCGTTTCCACAGGGCAGATAGGAATCAGTCACGTTGCTTCAGGTCTGGAGGCACAGGGTAGGTAACGCAGAATTACGTAGACAGCATTAGACAACCAGATGGGTCTTTTACAATAATCCTGTAGTTTCATGGTCACCATTACTCATTGGCTTTTTAATTCCAGAATTTAGTTTAATTAACTGAGTTTAAACACTCCAGCTGTTACATGATCGTTGAAGTCAGGCTCCGGATTGCTCATCCACACAGTATCATCCTCATTTTTAATAGTTCTCCCCTTTTTAGACATCTCCCCGCGAGTAGTACAGCAACTGAGAACGGCAAAACAAATGGCTAAATAAGGAATGAGTAGATTAACATAATCCCAGGAATGTGTTGGTTAATATATGGTGAGCGTTTGACGGCACCGGGCCTGTACTCGCTGGAGTTTAGAAGAATAAGGGTGGACCTCTCTGAAAAGTACAGAATAGTGAAAGGCTTGGATAGAGTGGATATGGAGAGGATGTTTCGACTAGTGAGCGAGTCCAGGTCATAGCCTCAGAATTAAAGGATGTTCTTTTAGGAAGGAGATGAGGAGGAATTTATTTAGTCAGAGGGTGGTGAATCTGTGGAATTCTTTACCACAGTAAGTAAGTAAGTAAGTTTATTGGCCAAGTATTCACATACAAGGAATTTGCCTTGGTGCTCCGCCCACAAGTAACAACATGACATACAGTGACAGTTACGAATGACTCAGAAAACACTAAACATTAATAATAATAAAACAATAATGATAAAAACACCACTGATCAAGCATGTGAACCAACAAAATACCAGATCAAAGGGAGGCTACAGATTTTTGGCTGTTGAGTAGAGCAACTACTCGTGGATAAAAACTGCTTTTATGTCTGGCTGTGGAATTCTTTACCACAGAAGGCTGTGGAGGCAGAGTCTGTGGATATTTTTAAGGCAGAGATGTATAGATTCTTGATTAGTAAGGGCGTCAGAGGTTATGGGGAAACGGCAGGAGAATGGGGTTAGGAGGGAAAGATAGACCAACAATGATTGAATGGCGGAGTAGACTTGAAGGGCCAAATGGCTTAACTCTGCTCCTATCACATATGATCGTATGATATAAGGTGCAGGGTGCAGGGTGAAAGGACGTTTAGGTTTAGTGTTTATTAATGTCATGCAAACCGAGATAAAGTGAAAAGCTTGGACTTTGAGAACTGGAAACCATACATGCTATGGTAGTGTTTCCATGCACCAAGACGCATGAATCGTGCATGGTCATTTCTCCCTTAACTGTGTGGGCAGATGCACCCGTCCCGGGAAGATGGGGGAAGATGAAGACAAATATGTTTGTACCTCATGCTGTTTGCCCATTGACAATAACTTTAATTAAATGCCGTTTCGCTGTTACTGACCATTCAATCTTAAAAGCCACTAAAAACCCCGGGAAGGCTTGAAATCAACCACACTTGTTGACATTGACTGATTATTTTAATATTAGTTCATTAATAAATCGCAATACTATTACGTTAGTTAGGTAGTTTAGTTTATTGTCACGTGTACTGAGTTACAGTGAAAGACTTTTGTTGCGTGCTAACCAGACAACGGAAAGGCTAGACGTAATCACAATCGAGCCGTCTGCAGTGTACAGATACAGGATAAAGGGACTAATGTTGGTGCAAGATAAAGTCCAGTAAGATAGACACAAAATGCCGGAATAGGTTAGTGGGACAGGAAGCATCTCTGGAGAGATGCTTCTCCAGACTGGTCTCAACCCGAAACGTCGCCCCTTCCTTCTCTCCTGAAATGCTGCCTGTCCCGCTAATTTATCCCAGCATTTTGTGTCTATCTTTGTTGTAAATCAGCATCTTCCTTCCTACACCTAAAGTCCAGTAAAGTCAGATTAAAGATAGTCCAAGGTGACTCGGTGGTGGACTGCCCTGTGCAGTCAAAGTCTGATGTCCTTCAAATCCCTTTCCAAACCTCCCAGCCTCTCCCTTGTCTCTCTGAGCCTTTCAGACTCAACTTAAAACCACTTTCAATTACCAAGTTTTGAGTCATCCACTCCTGCATCTCCCTCAGTATTGAGCTGTAATTGTCAGCTTTCCTGTGAAGAGCGGGGTACTTTGCTGCAATGCAGAACATAGAATACAGGACAGTACATCACAGGAACGGGTCCTCGGCCCACCAGGTCTGTACGGTGCAGGACTCGCTGGACTTTAGGAGATTGAGGGGGGATCTTATAGAGGCTTACAAAATTCTTAAGGGGTTGGACAGGCTAGATGCAGGAAGATTGTTCCCAATGTTGGGGAAGTCCAGAACAAGGGGTCACAGTTTAAGGATAAGGGGGAAGTCTATTAGGACCGAGATGAGAAGATCTTTTTTCACACAGAGAGTGGTGAGTCTGTGGAATTCTCTGCCACAGAAGCTAGTTGAGGCCAGTTCATTGGCTATATTTAAGAAGGAGTTAGATGTGGCCCTTGTGGCTAAAGGGATTAAGGGGTATAGAGAGAAGGCAGGTACGGGATACTGAGTTGGATGATCAGCCACGATCATATTGAATGGCGGTGCAGGCTCGAAGGGCCGAATGGCCTACTCCTTCACCTATTTTCTATGATTCTATGATTCTATGAGGACTCCAGGATAAACCCACCTAATCTGCCTGCAAGTGATCCGTATCTCTCCATTCCCTAAATATCCACGTGCCTACATAAAAGCCTCTTAAACACCACTATTGTATCTGCCTCCACCACCACCCCTGGCAGCATGTTCCAGGCACCCACCACTATCTGGGTAAAATTATTTGCTTGTCTTTAAAACTTGCCGCTCTCACCTTAAAGCTTGTGTGTGCATGTTGATAGAATGGAACGGCTGGGCATGTATACTTTAGAAGGATGAGAGGGGGTCTTATTGAAACATATAAGATTATGAAGGGTTTGGACACGCTAGAGGCAGGAAACATGTTCCCGATGTTGGGGGAGTCCAGAACCAGGGGCCACACAGTTTAAGAATAAGGGGTAAGCCATTTAGAACAGAGATGAGGAAAAACCTTTTCACACAGAGGGTTGTGAGTGTGTGGAATTCTCTGCCTCAGAAGGCAGTGGAGACCAATTCTCTGGATGCTTTCAAGAGAGAGTTAGATAGAGCTCTTAAAGATAGCAGAGTCAGGGGACATGATGAGAAGGCAGGAACGGGGTACTGATTGTGGATGATCAGACATGATCGCAGTGAATGGCGGTGCTGGCTCGATGGACTGAATGGCCTACTCCTGCACCTATTGTTTATTGTTTGACGTTTCAACTATGGGTAAAAGGTTCTGACTGCCTACCCTGAATATGCCTCTGATTTTGTATGTATCAATGTAAACATCATAATCCATGTAAATCCATGTCAAGAAGCTGATGAAATGAACATAATTCCCCTGATTCTCATGAAATCTCGTGTGGTTCAGTTTTGGGCATAATCTTAATGCAACTCTGCTGGGGGCCCAAAGATCAATGTTTTGCAACAAATATAACTTGGTAATTAACAGACACATTACTGACTTTAGCTTTTTGGATCAGTTCAAAGGATAAATTCCTGCACCAGTACTGATGTGAATTGGCACATTCAGAACACTCGGAGTTTAATGAAGCTCGATCATCAAATAAGAACCTGCCTCTCCCTCTCACACTCCACACTCTCACACCTGTCACACACACACAGCTAATGTACACACCACACTCACCTCACTCACACACATCCCCCACACACCTACACACACCACACACACCTCACACATACATACACCTGACATGCAAACCAAAACACAACACTTCACACGCAAACACACACACAACACACACATGTGCACACTATAGGCACCTCTCACATACAAACTTCAAACATGCACTCCTATCTATTTCTCACATGTTCCATGCATCCACATGCCCGCATACACACCACACACATACACACCACACACATACACACCACATGCATACACACCACACACATACACACCACACACATACACACCACACACATACACAGACATACTCTACACACACACACTACAGGGGTGCAAACATCTATTTCTATCTCCCTTTCACACTTGCCTTATACATTACATCCACACATACACACACCAGACATGCACCACACACACACACACACACGCACACACACACCAGACATGCACCACCCCCCCCCCCACACACACACACACACACACACACAGAGGACACAATGCTGTACCTAGTGCTGTACCGAGAGCTATTACCTTCCAGCAGACAATCAGTCTGTCCCGGTTGCTTTATCCCTTCAACTGATCCAAAACAAAACTGATCCTAAAACCCAGCTGTGGATTAGCTCTTGTACTGCACGTTGTGATATTTTGCAGAGGAGCAGAGCTTGTTTGTGGAGAGGGGCTGTGGCTTTACAGGTGGGCTGCATCCACACTGGAAGGTGAACAGGGAGCGGGCAAGTCTTGCTCCCTTCATCAACGGAAGAATAATTAACTCCCCTGGACTCATCGTCCCAACACGAGATAACCACAAAAACGTCACCCATTCCTTCTCTCTCCAGAGATGCTGCCTGTCCCGCAGAGTTACTCCAGCATGTTGTGTCCATCTTCAGTTTAAACCAGCATCTGCAGTTCCTTCCTCCACAAGTTCCCTCCTCTAGTTGTACTTTGTGGGATCAGTGATTGGATGATTGAGGAGAGGGGGGAGGGTGTTGATGGCAGAGTCATAGAGTGAAAGTGTGGGAAAAGGCCCTTCGGCCCATCTTGCCCACACCGGTCAACAATGTCCCAGCTACACTAGTCCCACCTGCCTGCGCTTGGTCCATATCCCTCCAAACCTGTCCTATTCATGTACCTATCTAACTGTTTCTTAAACGTTGGGATAGTCCCAGCCTCAACTACCTCCTCTGGCATCTTGTTCCATGCACCCACCACCCTTTATGTGAAAAAGTTACCCCTCAGATTCCCATTAAATCTTTCCCCCCTTCACTTTGAACCTATGTCCTCTGGTCTCGATTCCCCTACTCTGGGCAAGAGACTCTATCCGATCTATTCCTCTGATGAGAGGGCTGGTTGTAAGCTGTTGCTTCTGCTGTCAGTTAGACAGACTGGTGTACGGGTCATGCTGTTGATGCCTTGTCCTCCGTTACCATGGTGAGCTGCGCCGCCTTCATCATCGGTCTGCACTATTTCACAGCATTACACAGAAAAAAAACCATATCCGAATTTCCCATTCGACCAAACAAAATGAAATTGCCCCGCGTTGGAATGGTCTTGCCCGCTTCCTCTGATGCCTGGACTATTTTTAACACTCCATTAAAAGACATGGGATTGGGAGCTGTGGTGGGGAGAGGCAGCTTGGTTCTCTTGGACATGTGGAGGGAGGAAGCACAGATGCTGGTCTAGACACTAAAGGCTGGAGTAACTGAGCGGGGACAGGCAGCATCTCTGGGCGAGTGGTCTATCCGCCTCCTGGGACATGTTGAGCATCCCAGCCCGGCACTGGGGCAATGGGACGGGGCAGGGACGGGATGGGGACTCCGCTGGGGCGAGGAGCCCACCACTAACATCTCGCTGCCCGGCTCTCCGCGTCTTGGGAGCGGAATAAAGACACGAGTGGAAGAGTTTCGACCAAACCTGCTTCGCAGTGAGTCCGACAACTTGTTTTGAGCGGGGCGACCTCTCGCCGATGGCCATTGGGACCTGGGCAGATTGAAGGGAGTCACAAACATGAGCATCTCCTTGGTGGGCGCCATCCTCTACATCCATGTCGGGGCGCTCGGCGGCTTCGGGGACGCCCAGCCCAGCCCCGAGGTGTGGGATGTACCTGGGATCTCCACCTTGACCAGGTCCCCGGTTGGCGGCGGCGGCGGCGCCCCGGACCGGGACATCTCGGATGCGGCCACCCGCTTCCTCTACACGGGCGATCCGGCCAGGCTGGCCCTTGTCAACTGCAGCCGGCGGGTGGAGATCAGAGGGGTGAAGGGCGAGGCGGCCACCAGCCTCCACCCCGTGGTCCACGGCGCCGTAGACACCATGCTCCACGCCACCAACTTCCTCAACCTGGTCTTCCAGACCAATGACATTCGCGAGTCCAGCGTCAGGGAGGACATGGAATGGTACCACGCCCTGGTCAGGAGCATGGTGGAGGCCGACCCCAACGTCCACAGGGCGCTCCTGACACTGGACGTGCCTGCCACACCTTCCCAATCCCAGCTGGTTCTCCAGGCGACCAGGAAGAAGGATGCCATCTTCCTGCAGGACCTGTCCCGCTCCCAACACGCGAAGAACCAAACAGCCGACAGCGACTGGTTCCAGGGGCAGAAGTTTCAGAAGGTCCCTCGTCTCAACAAGAGGCTCCTGCACAACGACCTGCAAACTCTGGACACCCCGAAATGGAGCCAAGGCGACAGCTACATGGTCGATAAAAGCCACGTCAAGTGGTCTAGCCCGTTCCTGGACTGCGAAGACGAGAAGCTGATCCCCAAGTGGATGGTCACCATGTCATCCTCATTCTACGGACTGAAACCCGATCTCAGTCCCGAATTCAAGTAAGTTCAACAAGATCCCTCTGCTTTGGTGCTGCTCCAGCTGGCAGTCAGTCAGCGGTTATGGGGAGAAGGCAGGAGAACGGAGGAGGCAGTTGAGGCTGGGACTATGGCAACGTTTAATAAACAATTAGACAGGTACATGGATGGGACAGGTTTAGAGGGATATGGGCCAAATGCGGGCAGGCGGGACTAGTATAGCTGGGACCTGTTGGTCAGTGTGGGTAAGTTGTACCGAAGGGCCTGTTTCCAAGCTGTATTACTCTATGGGGTTATAGACAATGGACAATAGGTGCAGGAGTAGACCATTTGGCCCTTCGAGCTAGCACCACCATGACTGATCATCCACAATAAGTACCCCGTTCCTGTCTTCTCCCCATGTCCCTTGACTCTGCAATCTTTAAGAGTTATATCTAACTCTCTCTTGAAACCATCCAGAGAATTGGCCTCCACTGCCTTCTGAGGCAGCGAATTCCACAGATTCACAACTCTCTGGGTGAAAAACTTCTTCCTCATCTCCGTTCTAAATGGTCTACCCCTTATTCTTAAAGGGGTAAGAGGTCTTGAAGGGAAATATTGATCAGCCATGATTGAATGATGGCGTGGACTTGATGGGCCGAATGGCCTAATTCAGCTCCTATAACATATGAACTTTACTAATTCAGTAACTGTGATGTTACCGACCACCCACCTGTAACCATTCCCCCCTCCCCCCCCACCCCTCCCCCACAAGACTGGGTGTGAAAAAATACTTCTACAATTGGTCCCAGTGGCAAATCAGGGACTCAAACTAATTTAGTCTTCTCATGTACCCTTTCCAAAATAGAAACATTTCAGATTCACTTACCACCTTCACATAAGAGGATAGGACAGCACTAAGCCTAATTGGACACAAAATGCTGGAGTAACTCAGCGCATCAGGCTGCATCTCCGGATAGAAGGAATGGGTGATGTTCCGGGTCGAGATGATGGTTTGGTCCCCCATTCCTTCTCTCCAGAGATGCTGCCTGTTCAGCTGAGTTATTCCAGCATGTTGTGTCTATCTTCGGTGTAAACCAGCATCTGCAGTTCCTTCCTACACACTAAACCTAATTAAATTGGTGCGTTCCCAGACTTGGGCCAAGTATGGATCAAGACCTATTTAATCTTCTTCTTGCGTGTGGCGTGCACAGCCTAAAGTTGCAGGTCAACGTGTTCTATTTGATCTTTAGTTTGTGTACGTCGCATTAGTCGAAACGGGGTGGACCACGTGAAGGTTGCAATCTCCCACCCCACCTACTTAATAGTAAAGGGCCTGTCCCACTGTACGAGGTAATTCAAGAGTTCTCCCGAGTTTCCCCTGATTCAAACTCAGTAATAGCCGCGTAACTTCACGAGCTTACCGCGTTTCCTGAGTACCTGCCGTTAGATTACGAGCCGCTAAGCGACGTCCCGAGCTCCGACGTACCCGCTACGTACATTCTACATACTTACCACGAGTTTGATTTTTTTTTTAAACTCAGGAGAGCTCTTGGGTAAACTTGTATAGTGGGACAGGCCCTAAAATCCCCATTGTCATGCTGAGGATGGGCTGCTTTGGAAACAGCACTTTGATGTGACTAGTGACTCACCATCTTGTTTGTGTGACTCATAGAACAGTGCAGAACGGCAACAGGCCCTTCGGCCCACACTCTCTGTGCTGAACATGATGCCAAGACCAATTCTCATCTGCCTGCATAATACATGATCCATATCCCTCCATCCCAAGCATATCCAGGTGTTCCCATCGCACACCTCCAGATTCAGGGTAGGTTTCTTCCCAGCTATTATCAGGCAACTGAACCACCCTATCACCAAGTAGAGAGCGGTCCTGAACTACTATCTACCTCATTTGTGACCCTCAGACTATATTTGTGTATCCGACCTCTCGGTCCTGGGCCTCCTCCACGGCCAGAGTGAGCAACACCGCAAGTTGGAGGAACAGCACCTCATATTCCGCTTGGGGAGTCTGCATCCTTTGGGCTTGAACATTGAATTTTCTCAATTCTGTTAACCCTTGCTGTCTCCTCCCCTTCCCACCTCTCCTTCAGCCCTCGGGCCCTGGCATTCCCTCTATCTCTACCTCCCTCCCCCACCCTAGTCGCACTAGCTTCTCATTTTCACACCACAAACAGCTTACAATGGCTTGTTCCCTTTATCATCGATACTTTTTTGCATATCTTTCATTCATTGTTCTTTATCTCTCCACATCACCGTCTATATCTCTTGTTTCCCTGATCCCTGACCAGTCTGAAGAAGGGTCTCGACCCGAAACGTCGCCTATCTCCTTCGCTCCTTAGATGCTGCTGCACCGCTGAGTTTCTCCAGCTTTTTGTGTAACCCTCGATTCTCCAGCATCTGCAGTTCCTTCTTTAACATTTTGATCAGACTTTACTGTTTTCACTTTGCACTAAACGTTATTCCCTTTTCATGGATCTGTACACTCTGAACAGCTCGATTGTAAACATGTATTGTCTGCCCGCTGACTGGTCAGCACGCAACAAACACTTTTCACTGTACCTCAGTACACGTGACATGACTGTAAGCTAAAGTAAACTAAACTATCTAAAAGACTCATTGAGAGGGGAGACAATTCATCTCACAGTTTCTCCAAAACATAGCGGCAGACACGAATGCGTTGCCCGTAACTTTGTTTATTTTTGTTTTAAAAAATGTTGTCTTCTTGTAAAAGAAGAATGAGTTGCTTTTTAGTTTAGAGATACAGTGCGGAACCTCGCCCTTTAGCCCACCAAGCCTGCGCCGACCGACGATCGCCCGTACACTAGTTCTATGTTTTCCCAGTTTCGCATCCATCACACTAGGGGCAATCCACAAATGTTAATTAACCTACAAACCCACACGTCTTTGGAATGTGAGAGGAATGGGAAAATCCCACATGGTCAGAGGGAGAACGTACAAACTCCATACAGACAGCCCCCTTAGTTTGGATGAAACCTGGCGATATGAGTCAGCAACTTTACCGCTGCGCCACTGTGCTGCCCCTTAGGTGCTGCTATCCCTGCTGCTATTTTTCTAATTTCTATATCAATGGGCTGAATCTTTAACCTTGCCCCCTGCCCCTTACATAAGTTTGAAGATGTATGTGTCGTTTTTAAATATATAAAACCTGCACTGTATAAAAATGAGCGGAAGTTTCTCGAGGCAGTTTGGGAAAGCAGCATTTGGCAAGGCGAGAGTGGAATGGGCGTGTAGTGTTGGTAGCTGTGTTCACGATGATCAGAGACCGTTGATGCAGTTTCCTTGCTACATCTGATCTTCAGGCTGCTGCATCCACTCAGGCTTCCTAATCCCGTCACAGAGTAACTGCAGGGGCTGTGCCTCTGAACTGTCACGCCAGGCAGCAACTCATCTAGAGGCAGATGAATCACTCACTGACACATCAAAGTTTTTAAATATAATTAATTAATGAAAGTGCCCTAATTGCTGCCAATGTCATTTGCAGAGGTGAAATTAATAATTGTTCAGAGATATTTGCAGGCACATAGTTCCCATAGGCAGTGGGTCTAAAAATGGTCTGTGTAGCAGAGGAAGGCTGTTTGTTCCAATCAGAAGAAAAAAATCTCCAGTCCTTTCATTTTAAATCTTGTGTCCATCATTCCAATTCCTTTGGGCGGCACGGTGGCTCAGCGGTAGAGTTGCTGCCTCACAGCGCCAGAGATCCAAATTCGATCCTGACTACGGGCGCTGCCTGTACGGAGTTTGTACGTTCTCCCTGTGACCTGTGTGGGTTTTCTCCGATTTCCTCCCACACTCCAAAGACGTGCAGGTTTGTAGGTTAATTGGCTTCGGTAAAAATTGTAAATTGTCCCCAGTGTGTGGTAGGATAGTGCTAGTGAACGGCGTGATCGCTGGTCGACACGGACTCGGTGGGCCGAAGGGTCTCTTTCCGCGCTGTATTACTAAAGCCTACAGCCTTAAGGGCCTGTCCCACTTACGTGATTTTTTTCTGTGTCTTGCCGGCACCCGTCATAGTCGCAGCAGGTGGCCGAAAATCTTCAACATGTTGAAAATCCAGCGGCGACCAGGAAAAGGTAGGACTCTTTGGGCGAGTACTCACGACCATACAGGCCGTGTCATGTCGCGGGGTGATCGCTTGTATGGTCGTGAGTAGTGGCCCAAAGAGTCGTACCTTATTTCTGGTCGCCGCTGAAATAGACGGCGGGGTGACGCCTGCATTGTCTGGTTGCCGCTGGATTTTCAACATGTTGAAAATGTTCGGAGAGCTGCCGCGACTGTGACGGGTGCCGGCAAATGGCCGTAAGTGGGACAGGCCCTTTAATCACTTACTACTAACAAGAGGAGGGGAGCATTGCATGTCTGGAGCATATTTCTGCCGCTCCTTGGATGTCTCACGGTATGTTGCAGCCAACCAAGTATTTTTGAAGAGCAGCCACTATTGTAATGTTTTGAAGAACCGTGGCCAATTTGCACACAGCAGCGCCCACACACAGCAACGTAGTAATGATTAAATAACCTGTTTCTTCAATAACATTCTTTGAGGAATAAATATTGGCCATGGTTCCAGGTAAAACTCCACTGCTCTGCCTTGAACATAGTCACAAGCACTTCCGAAGCTTGCAAACTGTTGCATTCACCTCTACCCCATAGCAGATTTTAGACCTTGAATCTGGAACTGAAGGCTGAGAACTATATTCTGCACTGTTTAAGATGGAACTGCAGATGCTGGAAAAATCGAAGGCAGGCAAAAATGCTGGAGAAACTCAGCGGGTGAGGCAGCATCTATGGAGCGAAGGAATAGGTGACGTTTCGGGTCTCGACCCGAAACGTCACCTATTCCTTCGCTCCATAGATGCTGCCTCACCCGCTGAGTTTCTCCAGCATTTTTGTTTATATTCTGCACTGTGTATCTTTTCCTTTGCTCTACCTATTGTACTTGCGAGTTTGGCTTGTGATCGTATTATTGATTTGATTGCAAAACAAAAGCTTTTCACTGTACCTCGGTACACGTGACAATAATAAACCTAAACCCACACCTTTTAGTTCAGTTTAGAGATACAACATAGAGTCCACATCGACCATCGATCACCCATTCCCACTAGTTCTACGTTATCCCACGTACTCCTCCTTTCCCTACACACTAGGGTAATTAACCTGCAAATCAGCACGCCTTTGGGATGTGGAAGGAAGCTGGAGTGCCTGGTAGATAGCCACACAGTCACAAGTAGAGCGTGCAAACTCCACACGGGCAGTACCCAAGGATCGAACCTGGGGTCTCAGTCATTGTGAGGCAGCAGCTCTACCAGCTGCACCACGTTTCTACCCACCTGACAGGGCAGATGTGGTCCTGGTTTATCCCTTTGTGTAGCATGGTGGCACAGCAGTAGAGTTGCTGCCTAACAGCGGCAGAGAGGGGATTAGACCCTGACCTTGGGTGCTGTCTGTATGGAGTTTGTACATTGTCCCTGTGACCATGTGGGTTTTCTCCGGGTGCTCTGGTTTGTCCCTAGTGCGCAGGATGGTGTGTGTAAGGGGTTTGCTGTCTGGCGTGGGCTGAAGGGCCTGTTTCCACGCTATATCTCTAAAGTAATGTATTTTTGGGAGTCAAGGACCAGAGGTCATATCCTCAGAATAAAATGATGTTCCTTTAGGAAGGAGATGAGGAGGAATTTATTTTGTCAAAGGGTGGCGAATCTGTGGAGGCAAGTCAATGGATATTTTTTAAGGCAGAGATTGATAGATTCTTGATTAGTACGTGTGTCAGGGGTTATGGGGAGAATGGGGTTGAGAGGGAAAGATAGATCAACCATGATTGAATGGCGGAGTAGACTTGATGGGCCGAAGGGCCTAATTCTGCTCCTATCCCAACTGCCGCTGTGCTGGCACCGGCAGTTTAAGAAGATGAGTCACCACCTCTTGCTCATGAGCAGTGAAGACGGGGCAAAATATGTTGGTGACACCCGCATCCTGAAGAGTGGATTAACAATTATCCAAAAGCCATAATTCTATCCCCAAGTGAAAACCTTGCTTGCAGCAGCAGCATCACAGACACATATTATGCATAAAATTCTGCAAGACAGTAGCAAGAAGCAAGACTATGCAAAAAAAACAAGACTTTACTGCAAAACACAATGAGAAAATAAAGGAGTCTACAGTAGTACCAGAGGTGGTCTCCAGTGGTCTGTTGTCAAGGTAGGATTAGGTCTGAAGAAGGGTCTCAACCCGAAACGTCACCTATTCCTTTCCAGCTTTTTGTGCCTATCTTCGGTTTAAACTGGCATCTGCAGTTCCTTCCCACACATTCCCTCCAGTTCTTGATTCCCCTACTCCGGGTAAAATTCACCCTATTCCCCTTGTGATTTTGTACATCTGTATAAGATCATCCCTCAGCCTGATACGCAGCAAGGAATAAAGTCCTAGCCTGCTCCACCCAAGGAGTACTAGCTTCAAAGTTGTTTTCTGCAGTTGTACAGGGCCCTAGTGAGACCGCACCTGGAGTATTGTGTGCAGTTTTGGTCCCCTAATTTGAGGAAGGACATTCTTGCTATTGAGGGAGTGCAGCGTAGGTTTACAAGGTTAATTCCCGGGATGGCGGGACTGTCATATGCTGAGAGAATGGAGCAGCTGGGCTTGTACACTCTGGCGTTTAGAAGGATGAGAGGCAATATCATTGTAACATATAAGATTGTTAATGGTTTGGACACGCTAGAGGCAGGAAACATGTTCCTGATGTTGGGAGAGTCCAGACCCAGGGGCCACAGTTTAAGAATAAGGAGTAAGCCATTTAGAACGTAGACGAGGAAACACTTTTTCTCACAGAGAGTGGTGAGTCTGTGGAATTCTCTGCCTCAGAGGGTGGTGGAGGGGGTTTCTCTGGATGCTTTCAAGAGAGAGCTAGATAGGGCTCTTAAAAATAGCGGAGTCAGGGGATATGGGGAGAAGGCAGGAACGGGGTACCGATTGGGGATGATCAGCCATGATCACATAGAATGGTGGTGCTGGCTCAAAGGGCCGAATGGCCTACTCCTGCACCTATTGTTTATTGTCTATTATTCATTGTTGAGTCTCATTATCTGCATTGGTTCTTACCTGTATTGGCTCTAACCTCTCCTATAGCTCAGGCCCTCGAGCCCTGGCAACATTCCTTGTAATTCTTCTCTGCTCTCTTTCTTGCTTCATATCCCAAAGCTCCTGACACCCAACGAAACACCTTTGTAGAGGTGCCTTGCCAAGTTCAGTTTACTTCACTGTAACGTGCACTGTCCAGTTAGTGCAACCGAGCCATTTAAAGTGTACAGAAACACGATAAGAGAATATCATTTACTGCACGTGCAGAGAGGTTCACCCTATTAAAGGTGCTATATAAATGCAAGATGTTGTTTCTGCCAAAGTAGGATGGAAAGTTAAAGGAGGAATTCATTGAGGAATACTATATTAAATACGGGAGTGAAATTTTAAATTAGGCCAAGGCAGAGAGAATAATTGGATAATTTTAAATTGATTATAAGTAGGCAGAAATGCGAATGTTTCTTTACTCAAGTGAAGGTAAGACATTGGGGATATTCTACACGCAGCTGGATGTTGCAGTTAGAGAGTCAGCATGCCTTGCATGATGAACATCAGCATCCCTGGGGCTTTTTGCTCAGGTTATTAGTTCTTATGGATTTAATTATAGATCTCCTACTTATTGCTTTCATAGTTATTATAACAAGGTGCTGTGTCAATACCCAGCCACAGTCATTACTCCACAAACCCATTGCTCTCACATCTAATTCATCTCAGCTTTAGCCTGCACCCTGCTTGCTGCAACATTTTCTTTGTACTTGATCTATTGATCAAACCAGAAAACAGCAATTCAACAGTATTAAATCTGTCCCTCTGAATACCCGCCTTTATCCCAGAGTGCCCTTCCCCACATAAAGCAATCGATCTCTGGCTTGAATGGGAGCAGTTCACGCGTGGAGTTGGGTGGGTCAGTGGTGCAGTAGAACTCATGGCCACAGTCTGCTGTGGGGGCCAAGTCAATGGATATTTTTAAGGCGGGGATTGTTAAGATTCTTGATTAGTACGGGTGTCGGGGGTTATGGGGGGAAGGCAGGAGAATGGGGTGGAGAGGGAAAGATACATCAGCCATGATTGGATGGTGGAGTAGACTTGATGGGTCGAAAATCCTAAAGGGTCTGTCCCACTTGCCGATTTTTTTCGGCGACTGTCGGCATCATTGACTGACATATCACCGGAAAAGTCGCGGCGTGACGCGGCGTGACCACGTATTGACACGTGGTGTTTCCTCAAGCGGCGCAACATTTTATTTTCGGCTACCCTGATACGTCAGTCGATGACGCCAGCAGTTGCCGGAAAAAATGCCAAGTGGGACAGGCCCTTAATTCTACTCCTATAATTTATGAATTTGTGAACTTATGATTCACTTTTCATACAGTCAACTTTCCCAAATTATTCCAGTCTTAAGAAGGTACCCCGGACCATGTTCTCCTGGGATGCTGCCTGACCCGCTGAGTTACCCAGCACTTTGTGTCTTTTTCCCCCTGAATCTTGCGCTATTTCCTCTTTGATTATCGATTCTGGCGTCTTGACAACAATAGACGCTAAACTAACTGGCCTGGAGTTCCATCCATGTGTCTTCATCTTCGCTTTGAGCGAGGGAAAGAAAGAAGGCAGAGAGCTGAAGATAAATACGTTACTGAAAATCAGGAAGAAAACCTGTCAGAATTACAACTCGATACACGGGGCGGTCATGGTGGCGCAGCGGTAGAGGTGCTGCTTTACAGCACTTGCAGCGCCAAAGACCCGGGTTGTAACCGACTACGGGCGCTGTCTGTGCGGAGTTTGTACGTTTCCCCCGTAATCGCGTGGGTTTTCTCCGAGATCTTCAGTTTCCTCCCACACTCCAAAGGTTTATAGGTTAATTGGCTTGGTATTTGTAAATTGTCCCTAGTGTGTGTAAGGTATTGTTAATGTGCTGGGATCACTGGCTGGTACAGACTCGATGGGCCAAAGGGCCTGTTTCCACTCTGTATCTCTAAACTAAACATGCACAGAGCACCTGCCAAAAGTGTTAACGTGTAATTGGTACATTAGTAGATTCATCATTCATTATATAGATCGCATCCTTGATGACAATCTTTTAACAGGTTGTAAAATTTGTAAACAAATTCCTACAGTGGTACCCTAATTAATGGTGTAATTGAAATTCCATTTCAATTAAAAATGTCAGAATGTCTGTGAAGCAATTATCCAAACAATAAAAGACAGCAACTTTTGTGAATGACACAGAAACTTTTCCAAGAAGCATCATCTCACGTTGTGTGATCTCACTCCTCAGCCACATCTGAACTATAGAAACAAGGAACTGCAGATGCTGGTCTACAAAAAAACAACACAAAGGGCTGGAGTAACTCAGTAGGGTCAGGAGAACATGCATAGGTGACGTTTTGGGTCAGACCCTTCTTCAGACTGATTGCAGGGGGAAATATAACCAGAAGAGAGCACGAGCAAGATAAAGTGAGTCAGGTAACTCACCTGTGTTCATCCATTACCTGACACACAGGCAGGTTTGCTAGTGCCACACGGGTGTGTTTAAACTCGATTGGCAGGGGGGCAGAACTGAGGCAGGAAGTTTAGTTCAGAGATACAGCGTGGAAACAGGCCATTTGGCGCACTGACCAGCGACCTGAGTGCGCTCTGACCAGCGATCACCCCGTATGCTAGAACTGTCCTATCCAAGGAGAGCTAGCAGGCTGGATAGAGAATTGGCTTGATTGCAAGAAGCAGAGGATGATGGTGGAAGGTTGTTTTTCAGACTGGAGGCTCGTGACCGGTGGTGTGTCTCAGGGCCTGTTGCTGTTTGTGGTTTATATCGGCGATTTGGATGAGAATGTAGAAGGCTTGATTGGTAAGTTTGCAGATGTGACTAAAGTGATTTGTATCTTAGATAATAAATGTGGTTATCAAAAATGGCAACAGCATCTTGATCTCTTTGGAAAATGGATTGAGGAATGGTTAGTGGAGTTTAACACAGATCAGTGTGAGGTGTTACATCTTGGGAGGTCAAACCAGGTCAGGACCTTCACAATAAATGGCAGGGCCCGTGTGAGTGTAGAGCAGAGGGATCTCGGAGCGCAGGTAGATAGATCCTTGAACGTGGCATCACACTGGGTGGTCAGAGAAGTGTTCAGTACATTGGCCTTCATCAGCCAGGGCAGTAAGTATGGAAATGGAATGCTATGTTGCACTTGCACTAGACATTGTTAGGGCAGCATTTGGAGTTGTGTGTTCGGTTTTGGTCACCCTTCTCTAGGAAGGATGGAGTTAATCTGGAGAGAGTGCAGATGAGGTTGCCTGGACTTGCTGAGCTGCAGAGAGAGGTTGGGCAGGATAGGACTTTATTCCCTGGAACTCAGGAGGCTGCGGGGTGATCTTTTAGAGCTGTATACGATCATGAGGGGAATAGGTAGAGTGAATGCACAGAGTCTTTTACCCACAGGGAAATCAAGAACCAGAGGTCACAGGTTAAAGGTGAGAGGGGAAACATATAATAGGAGCTGAGAGGCAACTTTTTCACACAGAGGATGGTGGGTGTATGGAATGAGCTGCCAAAGGAGGAGGTTGATGCAGGTGCTCCAACAACATTTAACAGACATTTGGACAGGTACATGGATAGGACATGTTTAGAGGGATATGGACCAAACACAGGCAGGTGGGACTAGTGCAGATGGGGCATGTTGGTCATTGTGTGCAAGTTGGGCCGAAGGGCCTGTTTCCACGCTGTATCGCTGTTATGAATCTATTAGAGGGAGTCGTGAGACCAAAGTTGTTTTTCAACAAGGGAGAGGGAAGTAGTGAAGATACCATGGCATGAGTTGGTAGGCAGGATCTGTCTTTGAAACATTGAAGTGCAGAACAGAGCCGTTGGCTACAACTCGTAAAATATTCATCAGGATTTCTCTCTTTCATTTCACTCCATTTCATTTCATTTCCCATTTCACTCTTCATTAGTTTTATCCAAACCGCCTTGTCAGTATATCTGTTTGCATCTGTGAATTTATCATCATTCCTGTCTACTGCTCTGCTATGCTATCTCCGGGCAATTCCTACTCCTCTCCAATCTTGGTTTTGTCTACATTGCCCATCGCATGAAAAGTCCTTTGAAAATCAATGATTACTTCTCAAGAGGAGCTCTTTGCCATTATTGGTTCATTTTATGCTCCAGTTGATAGTCACCCTTTAAAAGCATAGAGAGGGTAGACAGTCGGAACCATTTTCGCCAGAGTGGAAATAGAGGGCTGAGACGCTGAGCAAAGACTCAGGAGGTGGGGGAAAAGCAAATCTAAAAGGCAGAGAATTAGCGAGAGAAAAAACTGCAGTTGCCGAGAATTGAAATAAAAAGAGTAAATGCTGGAGCAAGGAAAAAACTGCCCGAGGAACTCAGTCAGAGAGAGGAAGAGAACATCTTCATAAAGGTGTACATGTCTGAAGAAGGGGCCCGACCAGAAACATCACCTATTCATGCACAGTGGTAGGGTTGCCGCCTTACAGTGCCAAAGACCCGGGTTCGATCCTGACTACGGGTGCTGTCTGCACGGAGTTTGTACGCTATCCCTGTGACCACGTACTCCAGTTTCCTCCCTCTACTATTTAATATGGGGTGGGAGATTGCAACCTTCACGTGGTCCACCCTGTTTCGACGAATGCAATCAACCCGATGTGCACAAACAATTAGATCAAATAGAACAAGTTGACCTGCAACTTTAGGCTGTGCACGCCACACGCAAGAAGAAGAAGAAATATTTAATATTTCCATCCTGGGAAATAAGTCGAGACTGTCTTTCCTATCCATGCCACTTGTAATTTTAATATTCTTCTATCAGCTCTCCCCGCAATCTCCAGCGTTCCAGAAAAACAGTTCAGTAATACACCCACCTCTCCCAGTAGCTAATACCAAGCTAATCCAGGCACCATTCTGGTAAACCTCCTCTGCACCATTTCTAACGCCTCCTCAACCTACCAGCAATGGGGCAACCAGAACTGATTCATGGGAGACAGACACAAAAAGCTGGAGAATAAAGGGGTCATTTAAGACTGAGCTGAGAAAAAACTTTTTTACCCAGAGAGTTGTGAATTTATGGAATTCCTTGCCACAGAGGGCAGTGGAGGCCAAATCACTGGATGGATTTAAGAGAGAGTTGGATAGAGCTCTAGGGGCTAGTGGAGTCAAGGGATGTGGGGAGAAGGCAGGCACGGGTTATTGATAGCGGACGATCAGCCATGATCACAATGAATGGTGGTGCTGGCTCGAAGGGCCGAATGGCCTCCTCCTGCACCTATTTTCTATGTTTCTATGTAACTCAGCGGGACAGGCAGCATCTCTGGAGAGAAGGAATGGGTGATGTTTCAGTCTAGACCCTTCTTCAGACCCTTCTCTGCACCCTCTCCAGCTTGAAAAGATCTTTCCTATAACATGGTGCTGAGAACAGTTGTATAAGGCCTCAAGAATGCCTTATACAACTGCAACATGACCTGGTTAGGGAAAAGGGGAAACGAGAGATATAGACAATGATGTAGAGAGATAAAGAACAATGAATGAAATATATGAAAAAAAGTGACAATGATAAAGGGAACAGGCCATTGTTAGTTGTTTGTTGGGTGAATTCATATCTATTCATGGGACTGTCCTGTTCGTGATGTTAGCTGAGCAGGCATTTTGAGATTACACAAGTACAGATGAACGATGTACAGGTTTAGCAATTTTACTGTAATGCTTTGAATTCTCATTGTTACTGTCCATCATTTATTTTATTAGGACATAAAGCAGAGATTAAAGCACTTTGCAGCGTGTCTACTTGACAGCAATTGCCTGATCAAGCGTGCGATGTTGTGTACAGTATATATTAATGCAGTATAAAGCTCTAATACTGTAGCCTAATATCACCCATTGAATCCAAGTCAATGGATATTTTTACGGCAGAGATAGAAAGATTCCTGATTAGTACGCGTGTCAGGGATTATGGGGAGAAGGCAGGAGAATGAGGTTAAGAGGTGTATAAAATGATGAGAGGCATAGATAGGGTCAGATTTTTTTTCCCAGGGTGGAAATGTCCAACTCGAGAAGGCATGGCTCTAAGGGGAGGGGCAAGTGTTTTACACAGAGGGTAGTGGCTGCCTGGAATGTGCTGCCAGGGATGGTGGTGGAGGCTGATACGATAGTGGTGTTTGGGGAGTTTTCAGACAGGCTCATGTATTTTCAGGGAATGGAAGGATGTGGAAGGCAGATGAGATCAGTTCAGGGTGTTTGTTGATGCCAGGCCCTTTGTGTGTTGTTTAGGTGAGGTCTGCTGTATGATTTTATGGATTTGTATGAAAAACAAAGTTTCACTGAACCTATAGGTGCATGATAATAAAGTGCCAGTGAATCACTGAGTAGACAGCATGTACGGCACAATCACTGTGGGCCAAAGGGCCTGGTCCCCTGCTGGACTGTTCTATGTTCTATGTTAGTTAACATCTCGGAGACCTGAAAGCCCCTCAGATGCGTCGAAGACCCTCAGCTCCAGAATTTTACATTTATTCCAAGCCAGTTAACATACAAACCTGTACGTCTTTTAGAGTGTGGGAAGAAACCAAAGAGAAAACCCACACAGGTGACGGGGAGAACGTGCAAACTCCATGCAGACAAACACCCGTAGTCAGGATCGAACCTGGGTCTCTGGCGCTGTAAGGCAGCGACTCTACCGCTGCGCCACCGTGCCACCTTATGGGCATCACTTTTTCCAAAGTGGAACTGATAGGGCTTCTTCTTTAAGGGCATGCCCGATGGAGGGAGATCTACTTTGACAACAGATATTTCGTCTTCCTTTAGAGCACTACAGCATAGGAACAGGCCCTTCGGCCCAGAATGCCCATGTGAACATGATGCCCAATTAACTCATCTCTGCCTGCACGCGGTCCATATCCCCCTATTCCCTGCATATCCATGTACCTATCCAAAAGCCCCTCAAACACCACTATCATATCTGCCTCCACCACCACCCCTGGCAGCGCCTTCCTGGCACCCACCATTCTCTGTGTAAAACACTTGCCACAAATATTAGTTTATTTTATTTTATTGTTTATTGTCACGAGTGCCGAGGTACAGTCCAAAATTTGTGTTGCGCGCCAACCAATCAGCGGAAAGACAGCACATGATTACAATCTAGCCATTTACCGCGTGTAGATGCAGGATGGAGGGAACAATGTCCAATCAAAGATAGTCCGAGGGCCTCCAACGAGGTAGATAGTAGTTCAGGACTGCACTCTAAAGCCGTTAAACTTTGGCCCCCCACTTTAAAGCTATACCCTCTTGACTGCAACATTTCCATGCTGGGATACCACCCTGCAAGGGTGTAAAACACTTCTCTGTGTAAAACGTGTAGGAAAGAACTGCAGATGCTGGTTTAAATCAAAAGTAGACTCAAAATGCTGGAGTAACTCAGCGGGACAGGCAGCATCTCTGGCAAGAAGGAATGGGTGACGTTTCGGGTCGAGACCCTTCTTCAGACTGATGTCAGGGGAGTGGGCAGTACAGAGATAAAATGGAGTCAGAGACAGTAAGACTGGTGGGAGAACTGGAAAGGGGATGTAAAATACTTGCCACAGACATTACCTTTACACTTTGCCCCCCTCATTGTAAAGCTATACCCTCTTGTCTTCAACATTTCCAGCCTGGGATAAGGTTCTGACTGTCTACCCTATCTATGCCTTCCTTAATTTTGTATAATTCTATCGGGTCGCCTCTCAGTCTCGGGCACCGTGAGTGACTGAGCTATTTGCCGTTACAATGTTGCCTTCTCTGTTCCAGGGGTGTGGTTCGGATTGACTTCAGCCTGGAGAGCTTGGACATTGACCAGTGCTCCAGTGGCGATGGGTGGTTTGCTGATTCACATCGGTGTGACGTAAACACCACACAGGTAGGGCAACCGAGGCATGGCACTGGAGCCGGTGGGATGTACGGTGCTCTTGTGGCTATCGGGAGGATCAAACGTGTGATTAAAGTTAACATTTTAGTTTAGTTTCGTTTCGAGGTACAGCAGGGAAACAGGCCCTTCGGCCCACCGAGTCCGCACTGACCAGCGATCCCCGCACACTAACACTATCCTACACATACAAGGGACAATTTACAATCATAGCAAGCTAATTAACCTACAAACCTGTACATCTTTGGAGTGTGGGAGGAAACCAGAGATCTCGGAGAAAACCAAGGTCACGGGGGGAACGTACAAACTCCGTACAGACAGCACCCAAAGTCAGGATCGAACCCGGGTGCCTGGCGCTGTGAAGCAGCAACTCTACCGCTGTGCCACCATGCCACCATAAAGCATGAAATGTACCACACCATTTACTGGGAAATAATTTGACTGGAATGAGGTAAAGGTCCACCAATGAGTTTCTGGCAACTGATGCCCCCCCCCCCCGCTTAATGTGAACACGGGTGGAGAGGTCTCAGCCCATGGAGTTCATGTTGGATTTCAGAGATCTTATCGAATCCTATTCCTAATCCCAACAACCTATTCACTTGCGCATGCTCACTACGATTCTCCTGTCACCCACCCACATCTGCATCAGGCAGCACAGTGATGCAGCGGGTAGAGCTGCTGCCTACCAGCGTTAGAGAAACCAGGTTCGATCCTGACCTCGGGTGCTGTCTGTGTGAAACTTGCATGTTGTCCCTGTGACCGTGTGGGTTTCCTCCAGGTGCTCCGGTTAACTCCCTCATCCCAAACACGCGTTTGTAGGTTAACCAGCCTCTGTAAATTGCCCTTTGTGTGTAGGGAGTGGATGTAAGGAGATAAAGAACAAAGAATGAAAGGTATGTAAAAAAGTAACAATGATAGAAGAAACTGGCCATTGTTAGCTCCGTGTTGGGTGAAAACGAGTAGCTGGTGCTGGTGGTATCTCTCCACATCATTGTCTATATCTCTCATTTCCCTTTCCCCAGACTAGTCTGAAGAAGGGTCTCGACCCGAAACGTCACCCATTCCTTTTCTCCAGAGATACTGCTTGTCCTGCTGAGAAACTCCAGTTTTTTGCGTCTATGTCAGGTTGGCAGGGTTAATTGGCTGGGTATGATTGTAAATTGTTCCTAGTATGTGTAGGATAGTGTAAAGGGTCTGACCCTCTTGGCGATTTTTTGAGGCGACTGCCGGCATCATTGACTGACGTATCAGGTCACCAAAAATTCGCGGCGTGATGACGTATTGACGCGCGGTGTTTTTTCAAGTGTCGCAACTTTTTTTTTGCCGCCGCTGGATTTTGAAATGTTCAAAATCTTTTGCCGATCCTGAAATGTTGCCAGCAGTCGCCGAAAAATTCACCAAATGGGACAGGCCCTTAAGTGTGCGGGGATCTTCCCGATAAAACTGAATAACACAATACATAAGAATAACCCAATTATACATGATACAATAAGAATTTGGAAACAAATAAAATAATCCTTAAAATTAAGAAACCTATCATTGTTAATGCCAATAGTGAATAATCCTTCATTTAAACCATCTCTTATTGATAAAACATATAATCAATGGGAAAGAATGGGAATTAAAAGGATCGGTGATATGTATGAAATGAGAAATCTGTTATCATACCAACAATTACAATTAAAATTTTAACTGAAAAATAACCAATATTTTAAATATCTTCAGATCTGCGACTTCATGAAGAAATACATACAAAGATATCAAAACATAACTTTAGATCCACTGGAAGAAGCAATGAATATTAAGGCTGACACAGAAATTAATATCATATTTATATAATAGTATTTTAAATATAGATTTACCATCGACAGAGGCACTTAGAGAAGAGTGGGAACGAGAATTAATGATAAAAATTACGAAGGAAACATGGGAAAAGTATTTGATATATATACACAAATGACATAATTTAATTCAATTAAAAATTTTACATAGATTATATTATTCAAAAACTAGATTGAATAAATTCTATCCAAATACTTCCCCCATTTGTGATAAATGTCTATCCCAAAATGCAACTATAACACACTCTTTTGTCTCCTGCATAAAACTTTATAAATTCTGGAGTGATATTTTTGAAATATTTACAAAATTATTCAAGATAAAAATGGAACCTAATCCTGAAATGATTATATTTGGAGTAATGGAAGATGGGAATAAATTGAACTCATCTCAAAATTTTTTAATGATGGGTTAATAACGGCAAAAAAACTTATACTTAGCTTTTGGAAAAATACACCCATACCAATGCTTAAAATGTGGATTTCAAACATGTTGGACACCGCACATCTTGAGGAAATGCGATTCCTCCTAATAGATAAATCAGACCAATTCTTAACAAGTTGGTCTCCATTTGTCGAATTTTTGGAAGCATATGGTGCAACAAAATCGTAGAAGCTAACTGTTTCAGGATTGGGTGAGGGATGGTCAAGAATATAGATAACGATCTCCTCAATCTCTTACTTTCTACTCTTTCTCTTTCTTTTATTCAATTTTCTTCTTTCACACTTTTTTCCTTTTCACACACTATATATCACATGTTTCTCTATCTTTTATTATCTATTCTCTCTTTTTCTTTTTCATTATTAAAACAAATAAGAAGCTGCACATAAAATGTAATGTGTCAATATATATTTGGCACCTTGGTGCCATATTCCTGTACTTACTTCTAATAAAATTTTAAAAATTTAAAAAGTGTGCGGGGATCTCTGGTTGGCGTGGACCTGTGGACCGAAGGGCCTGTATCTTTAGACAAAATGAAACTAAACTAAACTAAAGGCAGCAGGACTCCCACATAACATAGAATGCCTCTGCTTCAACAAAACCTTGCTCAAAATCTTCGCTGGTATGTTTTATTTTTAATGTCAAAGACAATTTCTCTAAGAATATATATATTTTTAAATAATGCATCTTGGAACCAAAATATCAGGCTTGAGCCTTGCCTTTTCATTCGGCTAATGTAGTAGAATCCTTCTGTGAATAGAAATTATTCATAAAGTCAACGTAGCTAAGATCTCATCTCCTCTGCAAACTAATACGATTTGCAATTTCACCATCACTTATCTCATTACGGTAATATTACATTCAGCACGGCAACCAACTGGAAACAAGACAGCAAAACAAACAAAAAAAAAATTCAGAAAGCCTTCAGAAACATCTCCCCATGAGTGTGGGCTCTGGCAACACGAGTAGATACAGCGGGAGTGAAGGTGTGTCGTATGTTTGCCTTCATTGGCCATGACATTGAGTATAAGAATCAGGAAGTCACATTGCAGGAACATTGGCTAGGCTGCATTTGGAGTAATGCGTGCAGTTCTGGTCGCCCCATAACAGGAAGGATGTGGAGGCTTTGGGGAGGGGGCAGAAGAGGTTTACCAGAATGATTCAATGAGTCAATTATATTTTATCATCACATGAAAAGTGAAATGCTTTGTATTTCCGACAAACCGGTGAAATCATACAGGCACAGTCGCGCAGCGGTAGAGTTGCTGCCTTGCAGCGCTTGCAGCACCGGAGACCCGGGTTCAATTCTGACTACGGGCGCTGTCTGTGCGCAGTTTGTATGTTCTCCCCGTGACCCGCGTGAGTTTTCCCCGAGATCTCCGATTTTCTCCCACATTCCAAAGACGTGCAGGTTTGTAGGTTAATTGGCTTGGTATAAATGTAAATTGTCCCTAGTGTGTTTAGGGTAATGTTAATGTTCGGAGATCGCTGGTCAGCGCGGACTGGGTGGGCCGAAGGGCCTGTTTCTAAACTAAACTAAACTAAACAGACCTCACCTAGACAGTCCACAAGTACCGCCAGGTTTTGGGACTGACAAAGTTGCCTATGTGGCAGATTGATTGAGATGTAGATGGCAGCCTAGATAGATACGAAAGAGACAGGGACGAATTTCTCACCCACCCCCCGAGCAGAGAAAGGATCTTTCAGCAAATGATTTTGAAAAGGATGGAATAAGTTCCAAGCCAGTCTCACATGCCTTGGAACACCAGCAACGTTGCCTTTGAACTGAACATCAGAGTCAATATTTTGTGCTCTGTCTTAATCTGACATTTTGAAAGCCTGTGATGATAATGAGTAAAGCCATTATTATTTATTTTATATGATTCACAGATGTTCCTTTGGCATGTATTGTTCATTTAAATCCAGATCACAGAAGTCAGCATCCCACACATGGGAGATTGGACATAGAACTTGTGGGGATTTTAATTTTACTTACATTTTTTTTTAAACAATGTACGTTGATAGTCTGTGTTGGAAGGAACCGCAGGTACTGGAGAACCCGCAGGTCTCCGGCGCTGTAAGGCAGGAACTCTACCGCTGCGCCACCGTGTCGCCCGGCGCAGCATTGGAGTCAGAATTACAGTGCCGGAGAACCCGGTTCGATCCTGACTATGGGTGCTGTCTGTACAGAGTTTGCATGTTCACCCTGTGACCGTGTTGGTTTTCTCCGGGTGCTCCGGTTTCCGCCCACACTCCAGAGGACATGCAGATATGTCGGTTAATTGGCATTCGGTAAAATTGCAAATTGGCCGCAGTGTGTGTAGGACAATGCTAGGACAAGGGGGCGATCGCTGGTCGGTGCGGACTCGGTGGGCCAAAGGGCCTGTTTCCGCGCTGTATTCCTAAAGTCTAAAGTCAGAAGCCAATGGAAGGGGATTCAATAATAATTTTCAAAAGGTGGCCCAGGTATATACCCAATAAGGAGATGCTTGTAAGACTGAGAAAGGCTAATTGGTGTCACTTGAACGGAGGCTGCCAGGCAGAATAGATTTGCTTCGATGCCTCTGCTGCCGTGGTCTTCAATGCCCGGAAGTGAACAAACATCTGATTACAGCATATTGCACTGATTAATTTCCCTTAATTGCTTCCTGATCGCGAATCATAGCGGCGGGGCTTGCCTTTCAATTAAAATCTTTCCGGGTGCTGCAAAGCAGTTTAATATGAAAACCATTAAAAATGAATTAGTATTACAGAGACAGGAACTGTAATATGTATTGAGAAAAAGCTATCAGTTCTGATGCAGAGGGTTGGTGGGGCAGGGAGGCGAGGGGCTAGTTGGATTTTATTCTCTCGCCCACCCTTTCATTGCCCACTGCAGTTCCTGCAAAACGTCCGTCTTGACAACAGTTCATAAGTTCTAGGAGCAGAATTCGGCCATTCAGCCCTTTAAGTCTACTCTGCCATTCAATCATGGGTGGTTTCTCTTTCCCTCTCAACCCCATTCTCCTGCCTTCGCCCCATAACCTCTGACACCATTTTAAATCAAGAAACTATCAATCTCCGCCTTAAAAATATCCATTGACTTGGCCCCCGCTGCCGTCTATGTCAATGAATTCCACAAATTCACCACCCTCTGACTAAAGAAATTCCTTCACAACTTTCTGAAGGAATTTCCTTTAATTCTGAGGCTGTGATCTCTGGTACTCGACTCTCCCACTGGTGGAAACATCCTCTCTGTATCCGCTGTATCCAGGCCTTTCACTATTCACTATTCATAATGAGGTTTCCACCTCATCCTTCCAAACTAATAAGAAGGCCTTATAATAGGGCCTGTTCCAAACTTCTGAGCTGTATTAAAGGCTGATGGCAAGTTTGCTGTTCTGTCAGTGAGTTTGGCAGTATATCAGTATAGATAAGGTAGACACTCAGGATTTGTGTCCCAGGATGGAAATGTAAGAGACTAGAGGGCACAGCTTTACGGTGAGAGGGTGGAAGTTTAATGGAGATTTTAGTTTAGTTTAGTTTAGTTTTGTTTAGAGATACAACAGGGAAACAGGCCATCGAGTCCGCGCCAACCAGTGAGCACCGCACGTTGACACCATCCTGCAAACACGAGGGACAATTTAGAATTTTACCACAGCAAATTAGCCAACAAACCTGCATGTCTTTGGAGTGTGGGAGGAAACCGGAGCACCCGGAGAAAACCCTCGCAGGTCACTAGGAGAACATGCAATCTCCGTACAGACAGCACCCGTAGTCAGGATCGAACTCGGGTCTCTGGCGCTATGAGGCAGTAACTCTGCCGCTGGGGCACCAGTCATCTCTACTCTCAGCATCCCTGATCTCCACCTCCATAAACAATCAATTCACACTCAAGAAGATTTCAATCAAATTTTTTGAAAGAAAGATTGTAACTTTCTATCATCCAATCACACTTACAAGGTCACTGCCAAAGAAAGGAAAATGGGAATTGTCACATCTTTGCCTTGGATGTGTAATAATAATAATAATAATACTGACACAATATTTACTTGGTCTCCATGTTTAATATCTCACCAGGCCATGGCCCCCTGCCTCCTGCCCCCTGCCTTGGCTTACACAATATGATCTGATCTGACCACCAAGTCAGCTGATACAAAGGTCAAGCTATTTGCATATCATTATCATGACAGGAATAAACTGGTCCAGACGGCATGGTGGTGCAGTGGGTAGAGTCGCTGCCTCACAGCGTCCGAGAGACCCCGGTTTGATCCTGACTTCGGGAGCAGCCTGTGTGGAGTTTTCACGTTCTCCCTGTGACTGCGTGTGTTTCCTCCGGCTGCTCTGGTTTCCTCCCACATCCCAAAGACGTGCGGATTTGTAGATTAATTGGTCCTCTGTAAATTGCCCCTGTGAGTATGGAGTGGATGAGAGAATAGAACTAGTGTGAACGGGTGGTCGATGGTCGGCATGGACTCGGTGGGCTGAAGGGCCAGTTTCCATGCTGTATCTCTGAACTGTTAAAGCTATATAACGCATAGGAAAGAACGGCAGATGCTGGTTTGTACAAAAGATTGACACAAAGTGCTGGAGTTACTCAGCAGGTCGGGCAGCATCTCTGGAGAAAAAGTACCCTCCCTTCAGACAACTATATCAGCACAGATTTGCTGGGCCACACATTCCTGCCCGGCTGACATAGATAGTGTAAAGATGTGCAGGTTTGTAGGTTAATTGGCATCTGTAAATTGTCACTAGTGTGTGGGATAGAACTAATGTATGGGTGATTGCTGATCGGGGTGTGGGCTCCTTGGGTCAAAGGGCCTGTTTCTATGCCGCATCTCAAAACTAAACTAGATCAAATTGTAAAGGCTTTTTCAAGCTAGTAATAGTAATGATGAAATGTTGCATAGAAAATAGGTGCAGGAGGAGGCCATTCGGCCCTTCGAGCCAGCACCGGCATTCATTGTGATCATGGCTGATCGTCCCCTATCAATAACCCATGCCTGCCTTCTGCCCATATCCCTTGACTCCACTAGCCCCTAGAGCTCTATCTAACTCTCTCTTAAATCCATCCAGTGACTTGGCCTCCACTGCCCTCTGTGGCAGGGAATTCCATAAATTCCCAACTCTCTGGGTGAAAACATTTTTTCTCACCTTAGTCTTAAATGACCTCCCCCTTATTCTAGGACTGTGGCCCCTGGTTCTGGACTCACCCAACATTGGGAACATTTTTCCTGCATCTAGCTTGTCCAGTCCATTTATAATTTTATATGTTTCTATAAGATACCCCCTCATCCTTCGAAACTCCAGTGAATACAAGCCGAGTCTTTTCACGCTCTTCGTGTCTGATTCAATGTCTGATTTCTGATTTCTGAGAGTTTAGTTTATTGTCACGTGTATCGAGGTACATTGAAAAGCTTTTGTTGCGCACTCACCAGCCAGAGGAAAGGCAATACATGGATTACAACCGAGTCGTCCACAGTGTACAGATGCATGATGAGGGAACAATGTAGAGTCTTAATGATGTTTAGTGCAAGGTAAAGTGTAGTCGCTCTTTGGGCGAGTACGCACGACCATACAGGCGTCACGCGTCGACCATGTCGCGGGGTGACATGGCCTGCTTGGTCGTGAGTAGTCGCCCAAAGACTCGTACCATTTTTTGGTCGCCGCTGGATTTTCAACATGTTGAACATTTTGGGCGACCTGCTGCGACTATGACGGATGCCGGCAAGACACTGAAAAAAATCGCGTAGGTGGGACAGGCCCTTAGCTACATATAAAATATAGATACATGGAGTCACACAGAATAGAAACAGGCCCTTCAGCCCAACTCGCCCATGCCAACCATCTTGCCCCTTCTATACGCATCCCACCTGCTTGCGTTTGGCCCATTTCCCTCTGAACCTGTCCGATCCATGTGGCAACAGTTGCTAGTACCTGCCGCAACTATCTCCCCTGGCAAAAAGATTCCTTCTCTCCAAAGATGCTGGCGGTCCCGCTGAGTTACCCCAGCATTTTGTGTCTACCTTCAATTTAAACCAGCATCTACAGTTCTTTCTTACACACATTATCTCCTCCGGCAGCTTGTTCCATGCACCATGCTACCCTTGTGTAAATACGTTGTCCATCAGGTTCCTACTAAAGCTTCCCCCACCTTAAACCTATAGTTAAATATATCAGGTCAGGTACATGTACAGGCAAGAACTGCAGATGCTGGTTTAAATCGAAGGTAGACACGAAATGCTGGAGTAACTCAGCGGGTCAGGCAGCATCTCTGGAGAAAACGGATAAGTTACATTTCGGGTCGAGACCCTTTTTCAGCGTGTTATGGGCCAAATGCAGGCGAATGGGACTAGTTAAATGGGGCATATTGGTCTACATGGCCAAGTTGGGCTGAAGGGCCTCTGTGTGACACTATGGCTCTATGTTACAATAAAGGGAACTATAGAGAACGGACATTCCTGAGGTACGGAGCAATAAGTTTATGGTTTTCAGAGAGTGGGGGGGGGGTGGTAGGGCTGTACCTGGTGACGATCTCCTGGGAGGCGTGGGATCTTGCTGTGTACAAATCTACTGCCTGACTTGAATTTTAAAAAAGCAGGCGATTCAGAACATGATGATGGGCTGAATGAAATCCTCCGCGATCAGTGAAACTTACCTCGGTAGTCAGTGAGATAAATGAGAGAGAGGAGAAAAAATAATGATTTAAAAATAACCAGAATCAAAGCCGGCATCATCTGTCAGAGACTCGATGTAAAAACCGATTTGGAGGCACACTTGTCATCCTTTGTAGATGGGCAAATGATCGCAGACTCGTCGTGTTATTGTGATGCCTGTAAATATCAGGAGAGGAAGGAAGGGTTGGTTGTTTTTCCCTGTGCCAAATGACTCATCTGTTGTAGAGAATGAGGGGAGCAGGCAGAAAGCTTCAGGGATGTGTCTGAGTCGACATGACAGACCCAGAAAGCAAGAATGCAACAACTATTTATAAGTGATGCCGTTTGCAGTAAATCGTGGCCGCATTAGCAAATCGCGCTTTAAGCGACATTGTCATGGTTACAAGGCAGTTATCTGTCTTTTCCGCAGTGAAAGATTGAGACTCTTAATTGTGCAGTTTGTGATGTTCATCATACCTGTGGCGAAACACCGAATATATTTCAAAGGGAGTTTGAAATAAAAACCCAGCTGTTAAATCAGGAGGCATTGTGTTCTGGTCAAGATGTACCCGGGTGCAGATCCCACCCACTGGGGTATGGGTCCAAAGCAAGAGATGGCCTGTATTGAGGGGCGGCACAGTGGCACAGCTGGTAGAGTCGCTGCCTCGCAGCACCAGAGAGCAGGTTCGATCCCGACCTCGGGTGCTGTCTGAGTGCGCAGTTTGTACTTTTGCACTGTGACCGCGTGGGTTTCCTCCGGGCCGTCCGATTTCCTCCCACATCCCAAAGACGTGTGGGTTTGTAGGTTAATATTCCTCTGTAAATTGCACCCAGCGTGTAGGGAGTGCATTTTGAAAATGGGGTAACACAGAACTAGTGTGAACGGGTGATCGACGATCGGAGTGGACTTGCTGGTGGACACAAGTCAAGTCAAGTTTGTTCGTCACATACACATACGGGATGTGCAGTGAAATGAAAAGTGGCCGTGCCTGCGGACTTTGTGCAAAAAACAAACAAATAACAACCAACAACTACAAACCGAACCACATGTTCTTTTTCATATTAAATATTTTGGGCGGTATTGTGGTACAGTATGTTAGTAGAGTTAGTCCCTGGTGAGATAGGAGTTTACAGTCCGAATGGCCTCTGGGAAGAAACTCCTTCTCATCCTCTCCGTTCTCACAGCAGGGCAACGGAGGCGTTTGCCTGACCGTAGCAGCTGGAACAGTCCGTTGCAGGGGTGGAAGGGGTCTCCCATCATCTTATTGGCTCTGGAGTTGCACTTCCTGATGTATAGTTCCTGCAGAGGGGCGAGAGAAGTTCCCATAGTGCGTTCGGCCGAACGCACTACTCTCTGCAGAGCCTTCTTGTCCTGGGCAGAACAATTACCAAACCAGATTGTAATGTTTCCGGACAAGATGCTTTCCACAGCCGCGCAGTAGAAGCACTGGAGGATTCTCGGAGACACTCTGAATTTCCTCAATTGCCTGAGGTGGTAAAGGCGCTGCCTTGCCTTGCTCACGAGTGCTGCAGCGTGCGATGTCCATGTCATATCCTCAGAGATGTGGACTCCCAGGTATTTAAAACAGCTCACCCTATCCACAGTATCCCCATTTATCCTCAATGGTGTGTACGTCCTCAGATGATGTGCCCTCCTAAAGTCCACGATCAGCTGCTTCGTTTTTTTGATGTACATGAGGAGGCTGTTGTCCTGACACCAGAGTGCCAGATCAGCTACCTCCTCCCGGTAGGCCTTCTCATCGTTGTCTGAGATCAGGCCCACCACCACGGTGTCATCAGCAAACTTGATTATCGAGTTGGAGCTGAACCTAGCCACACAGTCATGTGTGTACAGGGAGTACAGTAGGGGGCTGAGGACGCAACCCTGGGGGGATCCTGTGCTCAGGGTGAGGGACTTCGATGTATTCCCTCCCATATTGACTACCTGGGGCCTGGCGGTGAGAAAGTCCAGGACCCAGGCACACAGGGGGGTGTTGAGCCCTAAATCCAGTAGCTTCGCGGCCAGTCTGGTGGGGACTATCGTGTTGAAGACTGAACTGAAGTCTATGGACAGCATCCTCACGTAGCCCCCCTTCTGGCTGCCAAGATGGGAGAGAGCGGTGTGCAAAACCTGGGAGACCGCATCGTCCGTGAATCTGTTCAGACGGTATTCAAATTGTAACAGGTCCATGTTGCGAGGGAGGAAGGCGCAGATGTGTTTCTTCACCAGCCTCTCAAAGCATTTCATGACTACCGAGGTGAGGGCCACCGGACGGTAGTCATTCAGACAGGCTGGGGAGGCATTCTTTGGTACAGGTACAATGGTGGATTTTTTGAAGCAGGCAGGGACTACGGACTTGTCCAGGGAGAGGTTGAATATTGTAGTGAGCACCGGAGCTAGCTGCGTAGCACAGGACGCAAGTACTCGCTCCAAGATGCCATCGGGGCCTGCAGCTTTCCTCGTGTTCACCCGTGTCAGAGCCCTCCTCACATCGTGCTCAGACAGCGAGAATGTGTGCTCATTCCACACATCAGCTTCGTTAGCCAGCCCGCTGGCGGTATTGTCGACAGTCGGAAGACCTGGGGTGGTGTTGCCCATCTCGAACCGAGCGTACAAAGAGTTCAGGTCATCAGCTAGGGAGGTGCCGGCACTTGCGGATGAGGGTGGGGTGCTCCGGTTGTTTGTGGGATCCATGCTGTGCTTCCAGAAAGTGCTATCCACGTTTTTTAATTCAAGCCGGCTGGAGGATTTGCGCATTGCGCATTGCAGGATCCCACACCCGCAATCAGCTGGTGACCAGGTACAGGCAGGCCAGGGTTACCGACGTGTTCCAGCCCCAACATCTCTCCCTAAACACCCATTCTTTCCCACAACCATGTCATTTTTGAAATCTGTCCTCACCTTCTCCTTCATGGTCTGGTTTGGCTCAGCCACCAAGCACGACATCCGGAGGCTGCAGCGAATCGTCCGATCAGCTGAGAAGGTTATTGGCCGCAACCTTCCCTCCATTGACGAACTGTACACTGCAAGGGCCAGGAAGCGAGTGGGCAAGATCATCTCTGACCCCTCTCACTCTGACCACAAACTCTTTGAATCACTTCCTTCTGGAAGGCGACTCCGGACTGTCAAAGCTGCCACAGCCTGACATAAAAACAGTTTTTATCCACGAGTAGTTGCTCTACTCAATAACCAAAAATCTGTAGCCTCCTTTTGCTCTGGTATTTTATTTAATGCACATGTTTAATCAATAATGTTTTATTATTAATATTTAATGTTTTATGTGTCATTCCTAACTGTCACTGTATGCCGTTGTCACTTGTGGGCGGAGCACCAAGGCATATTCCTTGCATGTGAATGCTTAGCCAATAAACGTATCCCCAATGACAATGCCTCCCCTTCTGTCGTGGGGTAGACTGAGACTCTCCCCTTCTCCCCCCCCACCCCCCCAATCTTTGCACATCCCCCGTCCCCCCAAACCTTTGCACTCGTCACTTTAATTTAATGTTTCATGTATTTTGTGTTTCGCGTATTTTGTGGGTTGGCAGATCAATTTCCCTCCTGGGATAAATAAAGTTACATCGATACATAGAATTTTGTTTTGCAGGAGTAGGCCATTCGGCCCTTCAAGCCAGCACCACCATTCAATGTGATCACGGCTGATCATCCACACTCAGTATCCCGTTCCTACCTTCTCCCCATACCCCTTGATTCCGCTAGCCCTAAGAGCTCTGTCCAACTCTCTCTTGAATGCATCCAGTGAATCGGCCTCCACTGCCCTCTGAGGCAGAGAATTCCACAGTTTCACTACTCTCTGGTTCTGTCCAATCGTATCATAACACAAAGCGCTGGAATAACTCAGCGGGTCAGGCAGCATCTGTGGAGGACGTGGACGTTTCAGGTCAGGACCCTCCTTCAGACTCAAATTAGCAGTGAAGGCTAATTAGCATGGTAATGTTGGAGTTCGATTTGTCCATGAAGAGGAGCGAGAGTGGTCTGTGGAGAGAGGTATCTGGACGGAACGTTGGGTTGGAGTGCTGATTCCCGTCAGAGATACTGAGGATTTAATGGAATGTATATTTTGCAGTGTTGGCATTAAGGTCCATTTAGGTTTTAAGGAGGATTTTCCACGTTTAACCCTGATTTCCTAATGCCTGCATCCTTTATCCTAGCTTTCCATAATCTCTTCAAGTGCTAATACATTTTGAAATCAAACCTTACAAACAAAAGAACCCTTTCATGAAACGATCGATTATGAGGTGAAATTCATCGCCACGGACGGCAGTGGGGGCCAAGTCTTTGGGGATTTTTAAAGCAGGGATTAACAGGTACTTGATTATTAAGGGTGTCGGAAGGAACTGCAGATGCTGGTTTAAACCAAAGATGGACACAATGCTGGAGTAACTCAGCGGAACAGGCAGTATCTCTGGAGAGAAGGAATGGGTGAAGTTTCGGGTCGAGACCCTTCTTCAGACTGATGTCAGTAAGGGTGTCAGACTTGATTTGTACCAGCCTCCCAGCGGGACGCGGAGTTGCTGAAGCCAGAGTCCGTGCTGGTCGGATCCGGTGGGCGGTGGAGCCGGTGGTGCCCGTGCCTGAGGTCAGTGCCCGGGCGCCGCGAGTCGACGGAGCCCGCGGCTGGGGCCTGGGTCGGCACCACAGAGACGTCTGGAGAGGACCCGGCGGCGATAGTGGAGAGGTCGGTGCGGCGGTCGATGATGGTGCCGACCGACAGACGAACTTGCGGAGGTGAGGACGCTGGTGCCGGGGGAAGGAACAAAGGATGGCCCGGCGTGGGGGGACCATCGTGAGGGGGAGAATAAAGGGGGCACAGATACCGTATATACTCTGTAACTTTGTACGCGCCCTTTATGAAGCGACTATTCGCATACCTTGTGTACGCAAGCAAAGAATTTCACTATGCCGTGTCACTTTAGACAATAAAGTATTCATTCATTCATTCATTCAAAGGTTACGGGGGGGAGGCAGGAGCGCGCAACAAAAGCTTTTCGCTGTACCTCGGTACACATGGCAATAAACCAAACTGATGGCAGACAGATCAGCCATGATTGAATGGCGGAGTAGACTCGGTGGGCCGAATGGACTAATTCTGCTCCTCTGACTTATGAACCTATTAACAGGAAAATAATTGACTAAACCAGCATGGTGGTGACGATATAGTCCAACACTCTCCCCAGCTCAGCCTTCTACTCTGGGCAATCAGAGAATGGGTGCCCTTCCCAGCCATGGTAGGTGGGTTTGGAGATGGTACTAGTAGACAGGGCCACAGGTGCACTGTATTATAGATGATACCATAAGCTCATAAATTCATAAGTGATAGGAGACGAATTAGGTCATTCGGCCCATCAAGTCTACTCCGCCATCCAATCATGGCTGATCTATCTCTGCCTCCTAACCCCATTCTGCTGCCTTCTCCCCATAACCCCTGACACCCATACTAATCAAGAATCTATCTATCTCTGCATATACCCACCAATCTCTGGGTGAGAAAGTTGCCTCTCACAATCCTTTTATATCATTCCCCTCTACCCTTAACCCTTTGTCCTCTGGTTCCTGATCCCCCCCCCCCCACCCAGAGCATTAAGCCCATGTATTTCCCTCATGATTGTATACCCCTCTATAAGATCGCTCCTCAGCCTCCTGCCCTCCAAGGAATAAAGTCCTAGCCTGCCCAGCCATTGCTCAGGCCTTTGAGTCCTGGCAACATCCTCGTAAATATGCATTGCATTATTTCCAGCCTAATAAGGATTCTTATTAAAATGGTAGCTGTGTGTGTGTGAATTGTGGAGAGAGATGTGTCATATTGTGAAACGTCACAATTTCACAGCCCTGCTGCCGTTTGACTGGGCAGCGCCGAGATGGAAATATAAATCACTTGATGTCTTTCTCAATTGCAGTGTTCTCCACTCAAAGGACAAGGATTCCAACTGGGGGCTTATCAGTGCATCTGCAAAGAAGGATTCTACAACCCTGACCATATCTCCGCCAACAGCAATGGCCGTGAGTATCATTCTCCTGTGCGGTGGGAGATTGCAACCTTCACATGGTCCGCCCTGTTTCGCCGAATGCAATCAACCCGGCGTGCACGATCAAATAAGATCAAATAGTTGTCTTACAACTTTAGGCTGTGCACGCCACACGCAAGAAGAAGAAGATTCTCCTGTGACAATAGAAATGCAAGAGGATTGAAAAGCCAGCATCCAATTTAAAATTACTGGGAATTTACAACCGAGACACAGGTTGACTCATCAGTCCGTGTCCAATGTATCCTGTGCAGGGGGGTTTCCCAGTTTATTCCCAGTCTCAAGTCAAGTCAAGTCAAGTCAGGAGAGTTTAGTGTCATGTGTCCCAGATGGGACAATGAGATTCTTGCTGTGAAAGACACAAATTCTCCTGTGATAGACACAAAACGCTGGAGTAGCTCAGCGGGACAGGCAGCTTCTCTGGAGGGAAGGGATGCGTGAAGTTTCAGTTCGAGACCCTTCTTCAGACTCCAATACAAAGAAGGGGCTCAACCCGAATCGTCACCTGTTCTTTCTCTCCAGAGATGCCGCCTGTCCCACTGAGTTACTCCAGCATTATGTGACTATCTTTGGTGTAAACTAGCACCTGCAGTTCCTTCCTACATTCCCAATCTCCTGCCCTTGGCTTGTGAAGTTGTAAGTGTGGTCGGTTGATAGAAAGATACAATCTGGCATTCAAAGAGATTTGATTGAATTCTTTTCAATTCTTCAGCTTTTATTGTACCGTGAGCAAAGTGCAAATTCACAGTGAAATTATTTTCTTGCAAACAGTCCAGTAGAGTATCGGGTCTGAAGAAGGGTCTCAACCCGAAACGTTGCCTATTTCCTTCGCTCCATAGATGCTGCCGCACCTGCTGAGTTTCTCCAGCATTTTTGTCTACCTTCGATTTTCCAGCATCTGAAGTTGCTTCTTAAACAAGTAGAGTATCGGGTGTCAGGGGTTATGAAGAGAAGGCAGGAGAATGGGGTTGAGAGGGAAAGAAAGATCAGCCATGATTGAATGGCAGTTGACCTGATGGGCCGAATGGCCTAATTCTTCTCCTATCACTGATGACCTTATGAATGTTGCCATACCTAAGCACAACCCTGATTAACAAATTGTACAGAAATAGTCCACTGAGCCCGCATGCAAGAGGGACCATGTTTCGGCGCCGTTTTCAAAGTCCAGTCCGTACTCTAGTTGTCATGAGTGGTGCCTGATCCAGGCGAGCCCCAGGCTGCTGCAGGGCCTCCAGCCATCACCTTCTTGTGGATGTGCGGGTGGACCAGTGAACCCACATCCTTCTCTTCGCCCGTCCACTTTTGTACCCCGGCGGGGGGGGGGGGGGGGGAAGCCTCCTCAAGGCTCAGACCCCGGTCCCCATGCCCGTCACGTCCGTCATTGTCACTTGCTCCGTCCTCACCTGGTCCCACCACCCCCCCCCCCCCACCCCCTCTTCCTCCTCTCAGTCTGAAGAAGGGTCCCGACCCTAAACGTCACCTATCCATGTTCTCCAGGGATGCTGCCTGACCAGCCGAGTTACTCCAGCACTTTGTGCCTTTGTTTGTCAAGCAGTATCTGCAGTTCCTTGTGTCTAGTTCAAACCTTGCCTCTTGTGTGTGGGATTCTGTTATCAGGCATCTGAATCATCCTACCTCAACCAGGGAGCAGCCCTGAACTACGAGGGTAGATACAAAATGCTGGAGTAACTCAGCGGGTGAGGCAGCATCTCTGGAGAGAAGGAATGGGCGACGTTTCGGGTAGAGACCCTTCTTCAGCCTGAACTGCTATCTACCCCTTTGGTGACCCTTGGACTACCCTTGATTGGACTTTACTGTGTTACCTTGTTATTCCCTTATCACGTATCTATACACTGTAAATGGCTCGATCGTAATCATGCATTGTCTCTCCGCTGACTCTGTAGCGCGCAGCAAAAGCTTTTCACTGTACCTCAGTACACGTGACGATAAACTAAACTGACGGTGATTGGTGGAACGTGCGCTGTAGCCGGACCTTCTGAGCCTCTGTTTCTGTAACAATCGCAGGGCAAGAAGATGGACACGTTCCCTTCTACAGCCGGCTGGCTGATGACCAGCCCAGGCCTCTGCTCCAGTGCCTGTCCTGCAGCAATGGATGCAGGTCCTGCAGCAGCAATGCTCCCTGCTTCACGCACCAGGATCCACACCTGCGACTGTTCATCCTCTCTGTGCAGGCCCTCTCCATGTTGCTGGTGTTCCTCAGCATGCTCCTGGTGTATCGCTGCAGGAACAACAAGGTCAGTGTGTGTGTGTGTGTGTGTGTGTGGTGTGTGTGTGTGTGTGTGTGTGTGTGTGTGTGTGTGCGTGTGCGTGTGCGCGTGCGCGTGTGTGCGTGCGTGCGTGTGTGCGTGCGCGCGCGTGCGTGTGTGTGTGTGTGTGTGTGTGTGTGAGAGCGTGCGTGTGTGTGTGTGTGTGTGTGTGTGTGTGTGTGTGTGTGTGTGTGCGTGCGCGTGTGTGCACGTGCATGTTAGTGTACATTTGAGCATTGTATAAGTGTGTATGAGGCGCATATGTATTTTCGAGGTGTATGTGTTTGTGCATGTGTGTGCGGGTTTGTATGTGTGTGTGTGTACATATGTGCATGGTTGTCCATATGTATTTGATATGCAAGAGCGTGTATAGGTGTTTGAGTATTTGTGTAACAATGTATGAAGTACGTGTGCATGTGTGAGGTAGTTGTGAGGTGCATGTGTAAGGATGGGCATGTGGATGTGTGTGAGCACGAAGATGTTTCGTTTATTGTCACATGTACTGAGGTACAGTGAAAAGCCTTTGTTGCGTGCTAACCAGTCAGCAGAAAGACAATACATGATTACAATTGAGCCATTCACAGTGTACAGACACACGATAAAGGGAATAACGTTTAGTGCAAGATAAAGCCAGTAAAGTCCGATCCAAGATAGTCCGAGGGTCTCCAATGAGGTAGATAATGGTTCAGTACTGCTCTCTAAAGCCTTTAACCTTTAAAGTATCTTTAAAGCTATAGCCTCCTGTCTTCAACATTGCCATGCTTGGATACCACTCTGCAACATTACCAGGATAGGTGCGGTCCAGAACAAGGTGTGTATCACTGACCCCCCCAGCGATGAACCTTCTGAGCGACTCTGCCACTCACTCCAGCAGGTATTCCAGGTACTCCCCGCTCTCTGGGAGAAGAACATCCTCCTGCACGACACGATTCTGTGCGGTAATAAACAGAATAATTTACTATTTATTCCCACAATATTTATTCCCACTTCCTCTTCTCCCCTCTCCCATCGGGAAAAAGATACAGTAGTGTGAAAACGCACACCTTCCGATTCAGGAACAGTTTCTTCCCAGCTGTTATCAGGCAACTGAATCATCCTACCACAACCAGAGAGCAGTCCTGAACTACTATCTACCTCATTGGAGACTCCCGGACTATCTTTGACCAGACTTTAGTGGCTTTACCTTGCACTAAACACTATTCTCTTATCCTGTATCTGTACACTGTGACGGCTCCACTGCAATCATGTATTGTCTTTCCGCTGACTGATCAGCAAGCAAAAAAAGAATTTTCGCTGTACCTCGGTACACTAAACTGAACCTGAAACTGAAGATGGAATTAGGAGGAGTGTCCAAGAGCTCAAGGAGGATTTTAAAGGGGGGAAGAATTTGAAGAGGTAGAGGGAGAACACAGCGCTGTGAGGGCCGGAGTGCCGAGATGGACTCGGAGTCATACACCATGGAGCCCACCATAGCACCCGCATTCCGCAGACCTGCAGGTTTGTAGGTTAATTGGCTTCAGTAAATTGTCCCTAGTGTGCATGATCGAACTGGTGTATGGGTGAAGATCGACACAAGAAGCTGGAGTAACTCAGTGGGACAGGCTGCATCTCTGGAGAAAAGGAATAGGTGATGTTTCAGGTCGAGACCCTTCTTCAGACTGAGAGTCGGGGGAAAGGGAAACTGGCACAGAAAGCTGGAGTAACTCATCTCTGGAGAAAAAAGTCACAAAATAGGTGGTCTTGGTTAGCGTTGACTCGGTAGGCCAAGGGGCCTGTTTCATGCTGTATCTCTCTACACTTAAAGCAAATCTGCAAAGGTAGCAGCCCCTGCTGCTTATCGATCAATACACTTCAACCACTAGATCTCCAGTTATCAGGCGGTGAGCTACTGTTGATGAGTGAGGTCCATGTACCTGCCTCTCTCCTCCTGCTGAGTTTGGCCGATCAATAAATCCTCAGCTCTCCCAATATTTAATCTTTTTTAAAGGATATCAGTGAATTAATTTTTAAGCCTTCAATCCCTCCATGGAAAGGTCACTTTGTAAGTGTAATCTCTTCGGAGTCCGAGCATAGTGTTGCTGTTGACTGCACACCATGATAGATGATGTGGCTTGGACAGAGTGAAATACTATAACACCTATCCACAGATCATTCCGCAAATTCTGTCCTTAATTGGACTTGTCTGTCTGAGGTGACAGCAAGACAAATTGTTTAGTTTACTTTAGATTAGTTTGGTTTGGTTTAGTTCATCAAATGTTCATATTGAATGGCGGTGCAGGCTCGAAAGGCCGAAGGGCCTACTCCTGCACCTATTTTCTATGTTTCTATGTTCATCAAATAGTCAAGAGTATTTATTTGTTATATGTACTTGGATATAAACTGGAACAATGAAATTCTTACTTGACCCCAACTTTATAGGTGCATTAGATACAACAACAACTGTAAAGATGCCATAAATTATCGTTTATTGTAAGTAAGTTAGACTAGGATGGTGCAAAAGTCAAACTGCCAGGAGCAACCATCATAGTGAGGCGGCACGGTGGCGCAGCGGTAGAGTTGCTGCCTCACAGCACCAGAGACCCGGGTTCGATCCTGACTACCGGTGCGGTCTGTACGGAGTTTGTACGTTCTCCCCGTGACCACGTGGGTTTTCTCCGGGTGCTCCGGTTTCCACCCACACTCCAAAGATCTGTAGGTTTGGAGGATAATTGGCTTTGGTAAAGACTGTAAATTGGCCCTAGTGTGCGTAGGATAATGCCTGTGTACGGGGATCGCTGGTCGGCACGGATTTGATGGGCCGAAGGGCCTGTTTCCGTGCTGTTTCTCTAAACCAAACTAAACTAAACCTAAAAAAGCAAGGGAATATGTAAGACGTACACAAGTTAAGTGAAACATTTTTATTGTAATGTATCCAAACTCAGGCTTGAGTCGTTATGGACTCACATGTTTGGACAATGGTGAATTTTGTTCGAGATTAGAGTGGGTAGGAGCACGATCTTTGGTGATAAATGCACATATCACAGCCAGATGGCACTTAACTCTAGAGCAAGCCTCTCCAGCAAGTATTCAACTTTCCTCTTCTCTCTGCAGAGAATCCGAGCGTCAGGTCTGGTGCTGCTGGAGACCATTCTCGGAGGATCCATCCTGTTATATTTTCCGGTAAGTGCCCAAGCAAATGCCTTTCCGTCAACGTGAAACCCAGACACTGGATTATTCGGATCTTGGAATTCCTCCTCATCCCCATCCAGACACAGAGTGCTGGAGTAACTCAGCGGGTCAGGCAGCATCTGTGGAGAACATGGATAGGTGACATTTCACAGAGTGCTGGAGTAACTCAGCGGGTCAGGGAGCATCTGTGGAGAACATGGATAGGTGACGTTTCACAGAGTGCTGGAGTAACTCAGCGGGTCAGGCAGCATCTGTGGAGAACATGGATAGGTGACGTTTCACAGAGTGCTGGAGTAACTCAGTGGGTCAGGCAGCATCTCTGGAGAACATGGATAGGTAACGTTTCATAGAGTGCTGGACTAACTCAGCGGGTCAGGCAGCATCTGTGGAGAACATGGATAGGTGACATTTCACAGAGTGCTGGAGTAACTCAGCGAATCAGGCAGCATATCTGGGAACATGGATAGGTGACGTTTCGGGTCGGGACCCTTCGTTGTTTTTGGTTTTGTTTCGAGATACAGAGCAGAAACAGGCCCTTCGGCCCACTGGGTCCATGCTGACCAGCGATCCCCGCACACTAACACTATCCTACATGCACCAAGGACAATTTTTACATTTACCAAGCCAATTTGCGTACATACCTGTATGTCTTTGGAGTGTGGGGGGAAACCAAAGATATCGGAGAAAACCCATGTGGTCACGGGGAGAATGTACAAACTCTTTACAGACCGCACCCGTAGTCAGGATCGAACCCGGGTCTCCGGCGCTGCAAGCGCTGTAAGGCAGCAACTCTACCACTGCGCCACCATGGCGCCCTTACATAGAAACATAGAAAATAGGTGCAGGAGGAGGCCATTCGGCCCTTCGAGCCAGCACCGCCATTCATTGTGATCATGGCTGATCGTCCGCTATCAATAACCCGTGCCTGCCTTCTCCCCATAACCCTTGACTCCACTAGCCCCTAGACCTATATCCAACTCTCTCTTAAATCCATCCAGTGACTTGGCCTCCACTGCCCTCTGTGGCAGGGAATTCCATAAATTCACAACTCTCTGGGTAAAAAAGTTTTTTCTCACCTCAGTCTTAAAAGACCTCCCCTTTATTCTAAGGCTGAATGGCCTACTCCTGCACCTATTGTCTATCGCCCCTTCTTCAGACTGAAAGCTAGAAGAGAGGTGGGGATGGGATTGGTCATCGTTGCAGCCTGGGATTTGTTCTGTTCGTACCTTGCATTCATTTCTACTTTGTACCTTTTTGATATCTCTAGTTTTTCTCCCCACTGACCCTCAGCCTGAAGTAGGCTCTCGACTGAGCTTTATACTGAAGACAGACACAAAATGCTGGAGTAACTCAGTGGGTCAAGCAGCATCTCTGGAGAAAAGGAATAGGTGATGTTTCGGGTCGAGACCTTACTTCGGCATTTTGTGTCTATCTTGCAGTAAGTGATAGGTGGACACAGGTGCGAGTAGGAGGTTTGTTTGGCAGATGGTTGGGCCAAAGGCCAGAGATGAAAAGATAAAAGATCATGGGTAAGGGAATACGGAGAGAAGAGACGTGAAATATGAAGCCTGAGGAAGGAATATTGGTGGAAGGAAGGGGAGGGGTGTGGAAGACAATAGACAATATAGACAATAGACAATAGGTGCAGGAGTAGGCCATTCGGCCCTTCGAGCCAGCATCGCCATTCAATGTGATCATGGCTGATCATCCCCAATCAGTACCCCGTTCCTACCTTTTCCCCATTTCCCCTGACTCTGACTCTGCTATTTTTAAGAGCTCTATCTAGCTCTCTCTTGAAGAGGCTTAGGGTCGGGATCCTTCTTCAAACTTTGCCTCTCTACATTGTGAAAGTCCCTCTCTTCTGTTCTGGCCTTTTCTCCAGTTTATTCCCCGCACCTCTACTTTTAGTCTAAAGAAGGGTCTCTCTCCAGAGATGCTGCCTCACCCGCTGAGTTACTCCGGCACTTTGTGTCAGTCTTCAGACATCACCTCTGATCTGTCCTGTTGCATTAAGGTGACCATCTTTCACTGGCCAAGAACATCTTAGCAAGGTCAATAAGAGTTTGATTTTTGACAGCTATTCTTTACTTTATTTTCTAAATTTACATCCTCAGTGGAGACACGGCCTACTGCCTGACAATAGACAATATACAATAGACAATAGGTGCAGGAGTAGGCCATTTGGCCATCCGAGCCATTCAATGTGATCATGGCTGATCATCCCCAATCAGTACCCCGTTCCTGCCTCCTCCCCATATCCCCTGACTCCGCTATTTTTAAGTGCCCTATTTAGCTCTCTCTTGAAAGCATCCAGAGAACCTGCCTCCACCAAGGCAGAGAATTCCACAGACTCACCACTCTCTGTGAGAAAAAATGTTTCCTCGTCTCTGTTCTAAATGGCTTACTCCTTATTCTTAAACTGTGGCCCCTGGTTCTGGACTCCCCCAACATCAGGAACATGTTTCCTGCCTCTAGTGTGTCCAAACCCTTAACAATCTTCTATGTTTCGTCCTGCCTGGTCCGCCATCATGGTCTAATTGCAGCATGCTATTAGACAATGGTTGATTCAGCCCACTAGTGAGATATTTCCACTCCAGATACCAACAGATGGCTGGCTCTAAATTTGGAATCAAAGTGACATGTTTGACGCATCTGATGATAATTGTTCACTTTTGGCATCTCATTTCCGGTTAAGGATTAGTCAGTATTATTTGTAACCATTAAAATTGCAGCTCCTGTAACTCACACTGGATTCACCTCTGGCTGACATGAGGTTTTGACTGATGACTCCTCCATTTACCAGCTCATTTACTCCTTGGCAACAAAGATACACACAAAAAGCACCAGGTCAGACAACATCTCTGGAGAAAAGGAATCGGTGACGTTCTGGATCGAGACCCCTCTTCACAAGACCCATCCGGAAAAGGGACTCAACCCGAAATGTCGCTGATTCCTTCTCTCCAGAGATGCTGTGTGTTCCGCAGAGTTACTCCAGCATTTTGTGTCTATCTTCGGTTTAAACCAGCATCTGCAGTTCCTTCCTACTCCTTGGCAACGTTATGAATGGGTTCAGGATCCTCTCCACATCATGCTCCATCCTGATTTAGAATTATAGAGTAATGAAGTCACAGTCAAAGAGTGATACAGCGTGGAAACAGGCCCTTTGGCCCAACTTGCCCACACCAATCAACATATACTAGTTGCCCCACCTATACTAGTCCAACCTGCCCGCGTTTGGCTCATAACCCTTTAAACCCTGGCCTATCCATGTACCTGTATAACTGTTTTTTAAATGTTGCAATAGTCCCTGCCTCGACTACCTCCTCCGGCAGCTTGTTCCATACCCCCACCACCCTTTGTGTAAAATGTTGCCCCAACAGGTTCCTATTAAATCTTTCTCCCCTCACCTTAAACCGATGTCCTCTGGTTCTCGATTCCCCTACTCTGTGTAAAAGGCTGTGCATTTACCCGATCTATTCCCCTCTTGATCTTATACACCTCCATAAGATCACCCCTCATCCTCCTGCACTCAAAGAAATAGTGTCCTCGCCTGCGCAAACCTCTCCCTCTAGCTCAGTCCTTGGAATCCTGGCAACATCTCGTAAATCTTCTCTGCACCTTTTCCAACTTAACAACATCTTTCCCACAACACGGTGACCAAAACTGAACACAATACTCTAAATGTGGCCTCACCAATATCTGATTTGGAAATATACTGAAGACAGACGCAAAATGCTGGAGTAACTCAGCGGGTCAGACGGCATCTCTGGAGAAAAGAAATAGGTGATGTTTCGGGTCGAGACTGTTCTTCAGACTGAGTGTCAGGGGAGAGGTGTAGATTAGTGGCTCATGCAATTGTAGTTACGCCCACTAGCTTGTACGCATCGCGGTCTACTGCATTCCGTTAGTCTTAAAATGAACTCTCAAGTGAGAACTTGTGTTACTTATACATAATAAACTATATAACCTGACATGGTGTGAGGCCATTATTATTTACAAGGACTACAAATCAACATAGTGTCAGAAGTGGCATTCGAACCCATGCCTCCATTTGGAGACCGGAGATGTAGAACGTGCATAGGGCAGATGAATGAATGATATCTAACCCTAACCCAGAGTGACAGGAAAGAGAGGCCCAGATAGAACAGAGGATAACCTGTGAGCAAAAGAGCATGATGAATGCAAGAATATGTAAGGTGTGTAACCTACTGTGCTTGGGGGTAGCAGCCTGCGGGTCAGGCTGACTGGACATCTCAGCATCAGCATCAGCACAGACACTTCCAGCAACACGGGATCCAGTCCCACCTCATCATGGGCCTCAAAACAACCATAAATTGGTGAACCAGGCGTAGGAAGAGGGCAAAGAGGAAATGGATTGAAGCGTTATAGATGCGAGAGCCCAGTGGCCTTAACCTAGCATCAGGTCAAATGTAGGGTGGCCCTGACTGACTCCTACAAATCTACAGAAGGGCAAGATTTGGACGAGGATAATAAGACTGTGTGGCAGTTCATGGTGAAGAGGCATCTCCAGGGGGAGATCACTTAGCACACGAGGGCATTTTGTCCCACTGCGCAACTGCCTAACCCTAACTCTACAATATGGTTCAAGTTCGAGTTCAAGTGAGTTTATTGTCATGTGTCCCTGATAGGATAATGAAATTCTTGCTTTGCATCAGCACACAGAACATAGAAGGCATTTACTACAAAACAGATCAGTGTGTCCATATACCATATATAAATATATACACACATGAATAAATAAACTAATAAAGTGCAAATAACAGATAATGTGTTATTAGTTATCAGAGTTTTGTCTGAGCCAGGTTTAATAGCCTGATGGCTGTGGGGAAGTAGCCATTCCTGAACCTGGTCGTTGCAGTCTTCAGGCTCCTGTACCTTCTACCTGAAGGTAGCAGGGAGATGAGTGTGTGGCCAGGATGGTGTGGGTCCTTGATGATACTGCCAGCTTTTTTGAGGCAGCGACTGTGGTAAATCCCCTCGATGGAAGGAAGGTCAGACCCTCGTTCCTTCACTATCACTGGTCCAAATTGTGACCTTGCTGCCTGGACTGGAGGGCTCCAGCTACAGGGAGAGGTTGTAGAGACTTGGATTGTTTTCTTTGGAACTTCAGAGGTTGATGGGAGATTTGATAGAAGTATGTGAAATCATGAGAGGCGTAGAGAGGGTGGCAATGTCCAATACTGGAGGGCTTATCTGTGAGGTGAGAGGGGAGAAAGTTTGATGGAGATGTTCGAGGCGAGCGTTTTATACAGCGAGTGGTGGTGGAGGCAGATACGATAGTGGTGTTTAAGAAGCTTTTAGATAGGCACATGGATATGCAGTGAATGGAGGGATATGGAACACATGCAGGCAGATGTGTTGAAAGGAACTACAGATGCTGGTTCACACCAAAGATAGACGCAAAATGCTGAAGTAACTCAGCGGGTCTGAAGAAGGGTGCAACCATCACCTATTCCTTTTCTCCAGAGATGGTGACTGACCCAGTGAGTTTAGTTTAGTTTAGAGATACAGCGCAGAAACAGGCCCTTCGGCCCAACCAAGTCCGCAGTGACCAACGATTCTCACACAGTAACACTGCCCGACACACACTAGGGACAATTTATAGCAATGTTACAACATTTTGAGATATTGCAAAAAAAAGTCTGCAATTTATCCCACCAGACAAAGCATAAAATAAGTTTAATTTGACACCTAATTCACTTTCATATCGTATTAAAAAAGTTATGGCCATTTTCATACTCAGAAATTAGCATCTTGTTCCCTATTGCTTTTCCATTGACTTAGCACAAAAGCTGTGATCGAGGACAGTCAAAAGCCCATAACTTTCTTAAAAATTAAGAGAACTGAATGAAAATTTTAGTTATTATAGATTGAAGCATTCTGAGACAAATATAAAACATCTTACTTGGATGACCTAAAATTAAAGCATATAATTAGTTAATTACCTAATTGTAGCTAATTACAAAATTGACCGTTGTGACAGAAATAGTAATAAACACCCAGATTGCCTTGAAAATTCAAAAATGTGATATTCTCAAGATCAGAACTTTAATATTATTGTATTATATGCTGTAAGTCCTTAACAGATAGGTAAATAAATTACAATTTCTAGCAATAAACCAAGTCTTTATGGAGAAGATCAGTTGCTGGGTGGTACATGGGCATATCATAATCAGTACCATCATCATACTCCTCAGATTGTAACCAATAAACAACTCTGTACACCTTGTTTTTCCTCAACTTTTCAATTTTTGCATTGTAAACTACAGGTTTTTGCTCCTCAAACCACGCATGACATGCCTTTCTGCCCACTACTTTCCCATTAAGAATGTCCTGTAGATTCCATTTCTTAAGAAAAGGATATATATTTTTTAATAACCTAAGTATCCAAATAACAAACTAATCCCATTCACACAAGAATTCACAATATAACATGATTTTTAATTCTCACTGTTATGAATTTATATGCCAGATGGAAGGAATTTAATGTTTAATTCCCAAAATTAATCCAGAAACATCCACTCAAAATATAATCAAAATTATTGTTTTTTGCACAATACATGTGACTCAAACTGTTGTGAATACTTAGTTTAAAAATAATGATAATGCAGAGAGAATAACACAAAATATACACAATTTAGACGGCTTATGACATGATTATCGAAAAAAAAGAGGATTTAAATCATCTTGCTTCTGGAAATCGATCGATTGGAACGTTGCATTTGCGGTGAATTTGAACTCCATATCGGCAGGAAAAACACTGCCGGTTCATATGGGGCCCAAATACCATTTTTGCAATTTAAAATTAGATTAAAGCCATCCCAAGAAGCAAGATTATATGTAAAATAGACAACTTACCCTGTGTTTTGTCCCGTTCTTGCGATCCGTCACGTTGTAGGCGTTCAAAGTCGCTTTTTATTTGAATCCAACTATTAAATTGTCCAGCGAATTATTTTTAAAATATACCGCAAACGGGGGTCCGATCGATTTTCCACCAGCAGCTAGCAGCCCGAGGAGGTCAGCCTCCGACAGGCGGTACTTAACTGGATTTTAATCCCGCCTCCCCCTCAAAGGCGCCAAAGTCGCGCACACGGCCAGCGGCAGAACTGCAGCGCCGCTGAAGGTAAGTATTGTAATATCGCTACAACTTACATTTATACTGAGCCAATTAACCTACAAACATGTACTTTCTTTGGAGTGTGGGAAGGAAACCGTAGATCTCGGAGAGAACCCACACAGGTCACGGGGAGAATGTATAAACTCCATACAGAGAGCACACGTAGTCGGGATCGAACCCGCGTCTCTGGTGCTGAAAGCGCTGTAAGGCAGCAACTCTACCGCTGCGCCACCGTGCCGCCTACGGTAAACGCCGGCATTTTATGTCTATCTGCAGGTAGATGAGATCAGCTCAGCTCGGCATCCATTCTGCGCTGTCGTTCACACTCATCTCTGCGTTCTATGTTCACACATGTCTGTTTTTGTGCTTGGCCATCAGGTATTTATCCTGTATTTCCAGCCCAGTGTTTTCCGCTGCGTTCTCCTGCGATGGGTGCGGATGCTAGGATTCGCCATCATCTACGGAACCATAACGCTAAAGATCTACAGGTAACACACGCTGACCGAGAATCACGGGGTTGTCTGATCTCAGACTTCTGACTCGCGTCACCTTACCGGCCAAGATTCATGGTCCCATGGCCAAGTCATTGGTGTTTGGGCCAGGGTACAGATACTCCCTGTCTATATCAGTGTCAAAGGAAGGTTGCCAGGACTTGACGGCCTGAGCTGTAGGGAGAGGCTGGCAGGCTGGGACTTTACTCCTTGGAATGCAGGAGGATGAAGGGTGATCTTATAGAGGTGTTTAAGATCATAAGGGGAATAGATAGGACGAACGCAGTCTTTTACCCAGAGTGGGGGAATCAAGGACATAGGTTTATGGTGAGATAACCTAATCTCTCCCTGTACATGTTTAAGAAAGGACTGCAGATGATGGAAAAAATAGAAGGTAGACACAAAATGCTGGAGAAACTCAGTGGGTGAGGCAGCATCTATGGAGAGAAGGAATAGGCGACTGGTTCGGGTCGGGACCCTTCTTCAGACTGATGTCGGAGGAAGGGGGGGCGGGAAAAAGAAAGGAAGAGGCGGAGACAGTAGGCTTGTGGGAGAGCTGGGAAGGGGAGGGGAAGGAGGGAGAAAGCAAGGACAAGATCCGTATCCTTCCATTCCCTACATATCCATGTGCCTCGCTAAAAAGCGTCTTAAATTCCACTGTTGTACCTGCCCCCACCACCTCTCCAGTAAGCATGTTCCAGGGACTCAACATCCACTGTGTAAATAAACTTGCCCTTCATATCTCCTTTAAATGTTGCTTCTTTCACCTTAAAGCTTTTCTCCATCCTGAAGAAAAATGTTCTGACTGTCAACCCTATCTAACCATCTCATAATGTTATGTACTTCTATTAGGTCTCCCCCTCAAACCCTGGTGCTCCAGCGAAAACAATGCAACTCTGTCCAGAATGTCTGTTCACAGACACTCCCTAAACACTCATGACAAATTATGTTCGTAAGTTCTAGGGGCTGAATTGGACCATTCGGCCCATGAAGTCTACTCCACCATTCAATCACGGCTGATCAATGTTTCCCTCTCATCCCCATTCCCCTGCCTTCTCTTACAAGGAGTTTCTGGAGTGTTACAAATGGAACACATTTTAGTTTACTATAGTTTAAGAAGGAACTGCAGATGCTGGAAAATCAAAGGTCGACAAAAATGCTGGAGAAACTCAGCGGGTGCAGCAGCATCTATGGAGCAAAGGAAATAGGCAGCGTTTTGGCCTGAAACGTCACCTATTTCCTTCGCTCCATAGATGCTGCCTCACCTGCTGAGTTTCTCCAGCATTTTTGTCTACCTTAGGTTACTTTTAGTTCAGTTTAGTTTTGGTTAGAGATTCAGTGCGGAAATAGACCCTTTGGCCCACCGTGTACGATCACACCGCACACTATCCTGCACATGCTGGGGACAATTTACCATTTTTACCAAAGCCATTTAACCTACAAACCTGTACATCTTTGGTGTGGGAGGAAACCAAAGTACTCGGAGAAAACCTACACGGTCACAGGGAGAAAGTACAAACTTGGTACAGACAGCGCCCGTTGTCAGGATCGAACCGGGGTCTCTGGTGCTGTGAGGCTACAGTTCTACTGCTGCGCCACTGTGCTGCCAGTTTAGTTTAGTTTAGTTTAGTTTAGTTTAGAGATACAGCACGGAAACAGACCCTTCGAGTCCGTGCCAACCATCGATCAGTTGAAGTTGAAGTTTGAAGTGTAGTCTATTGTCACGTGTACCGAGGTACAGCAAAGAGATTTTGCTGCGTGCTAACCAGTCAGCGGAAAGACAATACATGATTACACTCAAGCCATCCACAGTGTACAGATCCATGAAAAGGGAATAATGTTTAGTGCCAGATCAAGCCCAGTAAAGTCCGATTGCAGATAGTCTGAAGATCTCCAAGCAGGTAGATCGTAGCTCTCTAGTTGTTGATAGAGTGGTTCAGTTGCCTAATAACAGCTGGGAAGAAACTGTCCCTGCATCTTGAGGGGTGCTCAATCACCCATTCACACTAGTTCCATTCACATCCACTCCCTACACACTAGTGACAAATGTCACAGAGGCCAGTTAACCTACAAACACACACGTCTTTCATAGAAACATAGAAAATAGGTGCAGGAGGAGGCCATTCGGCCCTTCGAGCCCGCACCGCCATTCATTAGGATCACGGCTGATCGTCTGCTATCAATAACCCGTGCCTGCCTTATCCCCATATCCCTTGACTCCACTAGCCCCTAGAGCTCTATCCAACTCTCTCTTAAATCCATCCGGTGATTTGGCCTCCACTGCCCTCTGTGGCTGAGAATTCCATAAATTCACAACTCTCTGGGTGAGTTTCAGATCTGGGAGGAAACGAGAAAATGTGTTCCATTTGTAACACTCCAGATCAGGGCATTTTTCAGTTTACCTGAAGCCCTAATTAGTCAAAGCACAGCCTCAGAATTAAAGGACGTGCTTTTAGGAAGGAGATTAGGAGGAATTTCTTCAGCCAGAGGGTGGTGAATCTGTGGAATCCATTGCCACAGATGGCTCAGGAGGCCAAGTCTTTGTGGTATTTTAAAAGCAGGTTCTTGGTTAGGAATGGTGTCAAAGGTTTTGTGAAGAAGGCAAAGGAATGTGGTTGTGAGTGAAAAATAGATCAGCCATGATTGAATGGCGAAGCAGACTAGATGGGCTGAATGGTCTAATTCTGCACTTATTTTCTATGTTTCTGTGCTTCTATGACTTAAGGTCTAATGGTCTAATTATGTGGAGTATATGACAGTGATTTCATGCACGCTGGCATCTACTTTATCACTGGAATGGCTGTGAAATACACTGCTCCATTCTGAAATACTAATGAGTTCCCCTTCAGGCCAAGCAATGGGAATGAAACTCAAAAGAGAAGTTTAGTGACAATTGATTACATCGTTTGTTGCAGTAACTGTATCTGGCATGTTAATCAGCGAGTGACACATATTGTCCAGGAGAAGTTCAAGGTTTCGTTAATTAACCGCGTTCAACTATATCCCAGAGGAAATCTAAATGCAAATTGTACTTGGCTGATTGGAGGTCACTGTCTGAATGGTATTTCTTTTAACATGATATTCCACCTGCTAGTTCCCTCTCTCTCCCCCTATCACTCACAGCTACGATTCGGGATCCATTTTCTCTGAAGTACTTGGGCTCTTTTCCAAAGTGAAAGGTGCTTCACAAGCGCAAGTTGTTGATTAGACAAAAAAAAGTTCTTTAAAATTTTTTTTTAAATGCTGGAGCAACTCAGCGGGACATGCAGCATCTCTGGAGAGAAGGAATGGATGACGTTTCGGGTCGAGGCCCTTCTTCAGCGTGAGAGCTTTCATTACACGGAGCTGGTACATGCTGTATGACTAGGCTGGGAGAGGGAAATATTGGAGACACAATCAGGAGCAAAACACTAAGTGCTCGAGTCAGTCTGAAGAAGGGTCTCGACCCAAAACGTCACCCATTCCTTCTCTCCAGAGATGCTGCCTGGCCTGCTGAGTTAATTCCAGCATTGTGTGTCTATCTTCAGTTTAAACCGGCATCTACAGTTCCTTCCTGCACAAGTTGGCGTTTAGTTTTCTTTCTCTTTTCACTTTCATCTCAAGTCTTCTTTTATCTCTGTCCCTCCTCCCCTTCCCTTTTTCTCCTGATCTTTCTTCATTCCTTTTCCTCCCTCCCTCTCTCCTGTCCCGACCCCCTCCTCTCCCCCTGTTGGCTCCCTGTTTCCCCGCAGAGTGCTGAAGGTGTTCCTGTCCCGCACGGCCCAGCGCATTCCCTACATGACATGCTGCAGGCTGCTGAAGATGTTGGCCGTCATTGCTCTGACGGTGTGCTGGTTCCTCGTCTCCTGGACCCTGGCAGCCTGGGAGAACATGGGCCGGGAGATCCCACTGGTCACCCAGTCACAAACCGCGGACGGACAGAGTTTCATGATGTGCAAGCTCGACCGATGGGACTATATGATGGCCACTGGTAACGACAATTGCTTTTATTGCCCGTTTTACCACAAAATTCAGGTTCTACTACTTTGCTTTGGTGCCAGAGGAGGTAGTTGAGGCAGGAACCATCCCAACATTTAAGAAACTGCCAAATAGGTACATGGATAGGATAGGTTTAGAAACATAGAAAATAGGTGCAGGAGTAGGCCATTCGGTCCTTCGAGCCAGCCCCGCCATTTAATATGATCATGGCTGATCATCCAAAATCAGTACCCTGTTCCTGCTTTCTCCCCATATCCTTTGATTCCGTTAGACCTAAGAGCTAAATCTAAATCTCTCTTGAAAACATCCAGTGAATTGGCCTCCACTGCCTTCTGTGGCAGAGAATTCCACAGATTCACAACTCATCTCAGTCCTAAATGACCGACCCCTTATTCATAAACTGTGACCCCTGTTTCTCGACTCCAACATCAGGAACATTTTTCCTGCCTCTAGCCTGTCCAATCCTTTAAGAATTTTACATGTTTCTATAAGAGAACCTCTCATCCTTCTAAGTTCTAGTGAATATACGCCCCATCGATCCATTCTTTCATCACATGTCAGTCCCGCCATCCCGGGAATTAACCTGGTGAACCTACGCTGCACTGCCTCAATAGCGAGAATGTCCTTCCTCAAATTAGGAGACCAAAACTGCACACAATACTCCAGGTGTGTTCTCACCAGAGCCCCGCTCAACTGCAGTAGGACCTCCATTCTCCTATACTCAAACCCTCTTGTTATGAAGGCCAACACGCCATTTGCTTTTTTCACTGTCTGCTGTACCTGTTCCCTAGTGTGTATAGGGTAGTGTTAATGTGCGGGATCGCTGGTCGGTGTGGACTCGATGGGCTGAAGGACCTGTTTCCGCGCTGTTTCTCTAAACTAATCTAAACTAAACAAACTGATGAATTCATCCAGCTACAGGCGTGAACTCTGTGATGAGCCGACTGCCCTTTTCTCTATCTCTGGGTGTCAATCAAATGCTGAGCATGGTTTTATCTGTCCAATGATGTGGAACAAAGTATGTGGAGAGGAGGCTTGGTTAGAAAGGCCAACGATCTCTCATTAACGCTGACAGCTCGGCCCTGACACCTCTGTGGCTGGCAAGAGCCCCAGAGTGCAAGGCGTTCCGTTTCATGACTGAAACTATCTCTGCTGCAGAAGCTTGTTAGGGGATGTAACCGCAAAAAGCCAGAAACATTGTCAAACACATCCCAGCTTGAGTGGTTCCCCCTTCATCTACTGCCCAGCATGCAGGAGAGTGGATAATTATCCTGAATTGTCCACATGCTCTGGCGATCTAACCTACGCTGCTATGTCCAAACCCTCGAGAACGACCACTAGCGTGTCAGAACGTTTGTGTTTTAATTTTCTTTGGTCGTTGCTCTTCAGTGGTTACAAAAATATTGTGGGCCTTGTAATTGCTGGGTCGCCAAGGCCTTAGTTTAGTTTAGTTTAGACATACAAGGGGGGAGGGGAGGGGGGGATGGGGGGATGGGGGGGGGGGGAGAGGGGGGTGTGGGGAGTGGGGGGAGGGGTAGGAGGGGGTGAGGGGGGAGGGCGGGACAGGGGGTGAGGGGAGGAGGGGGAGGGGGGTAGGAGTTGGGGAGGGGAAGGGGAGGGCGGGAGAGGGGGAGGGGTGGGGAGTGGGGGTTGGGGGGGTAGGGGGGGTGGGATGGGAACTGATATCTTCAGAAGAGGTAAATCACCCAACCTTTTCCATTCACCTCAAACCTGGATGGTTTCAAGTCGGTTGTCATGGTGACCACATGAAAGGTCTTTGCCGTTACACGATGCGTGTGAGGCACATTCCAGCCAGTCGGCTCCTCCAGGGACTTTCTGCCTCGACCCTGATATCTCGGACTAATTCTCTCCAACAGGAGCCTCTATTAGAAACACAGAAACATCAAAGAGTTTCCACAACAGATGTTGATGGTGAAACATCTTAACGCACGTACTAAATAAATTGTGTTTATGCTCTGTATGTGTCATAACTCAAACAGAAAACAAAATATTTTTCCTCACTTTAATCTGCCCAGTCTATTTCCCCCGCAGACGGTCAGGTTTATGCAGCTTCCTTGCATTGTGCATGAAGCACTCAGAAATCCTTCAGACGAGGGTTATGCGATGCTGATAGAAATATCTTTCTTTACCACCCTATCTACATGAGATTCCACCTTCAGGGAACTATGCACAGTTATTCCTAGATCCCTCTGTTCCACAGCATTCCTCAATTCCCTACCATTTACCATGTACGTCCTATTTTGATTTGTCCTGCCAAGATGTAGCACTTCACACTTTTCAGCATTAAACTCAATTTTCAGCCCACTTTTCCAAATGGCCAATTGGGATGGCACGACTTCCATATGAAGAAATGGGATGGCACGACTTCCATATGAAGAAAGACTGGATAGACTCGGCTTGTACTCGCTGGAATTTAGAAGATTGAGGGGTGATCTCATAGAGACTTACAAAATTCTTAAGGGGTTGGACAGGCTAGATGCAGGAAGATTGTTCCCTTGGGGAAGTCCAGGACAAGGGGTTACAGTTTAAGGATAAAGGGGAAGTCTTTTAGGACCGGGATGAGAAAATCGTTTTTCACACAGAGAGTGGTGAATCTGTGGAATTCTCTGCCACAGAAGGTAATTGAGGCCAGTTCGTTGGCCATATTTAAGAGGGAGTTGGATGTGGCCCTTGTACTGAAGGGATCATGGGTTATGGAGAGAAGGCAGGTACAGGATACTGATATGATCTCGAATAGCGGTGCAGGCTCGAAGGGCCGAATGGCCTGCTCCTGCACCTAATTTCTATGTTTCTATGTCTATCTCTCTGTAGACTTTGAAAATCTACTTCATTATCCACAACACCACCTATCTTAGTATCATCTGCATACTTACTTATCCAATTTTCCACCCCATCATCCAGATCATTGATGTACATGACAAACAACAGTGGACCCAACACAGATCCCTGAGGCACCCCACTGGTCACCGGCTTCCAACCTGACAAACAGCCATCCACCATTACTCTCTGACATCTCCCATTCAGCCGCTGTTGAATCCATCTTGCTACTCCGCCATTAACACCCAAAGATTGAACCTTCTTAACCAACCTTCCATGGGGAACCTTTTCAAAGGCCTTACTGAAATCCATATAGACAACGTCCACTGCTTTATCCTCATCAATTTCCCTAGTAACCTCTTCAAAAAATTCAAGAAGGTTTGTCAAACATGACCTTCCAGGCACAAATCCATGTTGACTGTTCCTGATCAGACCCTGTTTATCGAGATGCCTATATATATTATCTCTATATATATTATATATGCCTATATATATTAACCTGCGGTGCAGGTTTGTAGGTTAATTTGCTTCGGTAAAAATTGTAAATTGTTCCCTGTGTGTGTGGGATAGTGCTAGTGTGGGAGTGTGGGATAGTGCTTTGAAGTGTGGGAGGAAACCGGAGCACCCAGAGAAAACCCACGCGGTCATGGGGAGAGCGTACAAACCCCGTACAGACAGCACCCGTAGTCGGGATTGAACCCGGGTCTCTGCCACTGTAAGGCAGCAACACCAGTGATGTTTCCTTGACCTTCAAACACAAAATTCTTAGTAATACGCTCTCTACAAAAATGCAAAACGCACCCATGTCAATTTTCCATATCTGCTCTTTCGAAAGGGATATTGATTTACTTTAACTGTAGCAGGCATCAGAATGTCACTGCAGTATGCCACGGTGCAAATATTTGCACGCTTAGGTATCAGGAGCTGTATCCCAGGGGGAATTTCTGAGATATGTTGCTGGACTCGGAGACTTACGTCTGTTAAAGGGCACAAGAATGACAAGGGGGATATCAGGATCCATCTTGATATCACTACCCTTTCAGGTCTGTACCAGCTGGTACGGTGGCACAGTGGTTATGTTACTGGACCAGTAGCCTAGAGGCCTGCCTTTGGGTCCGAGTTCAAATCTCACCACGGCAAATGGGTGGCACAGCGGTAGAGTTGCTGCCTTGCAGCGCCAAAGACCCGGGTTCGATCCTGACTATGGCCGCTGTTTGTACGGAGTTTTACGTTCTCTCTGTGACCGCGTGGGTTTTCTCCGGGAGCCTTGGTTTCCTCCCACACTCCAAAGATGCACAAGTTTTGTAGGTTCATTGGCTTCTGTAAATTGTCCCCAGTGTGTGGGATAGAACTGGTGTGCGGGTGATCGATGGTCGGCGCGCATTCGGTGGGCCGAAGGGCCTGTTTCCATGCTGTATCTCTAAACTAAGGAATGAGGAATTTAAATTAAGTTTGACTAATATCTAATAGTCTGAAATCCAATCTAATCAGTAAAAGAGTCATGGGGTCATTTTGCAGAGAAACAGGCCCTTCAGCCCATCTGATCCATGCTGACTATCAAGTTACCACATACATTAATCCCACTTTATTTCCTGTATCAACTTCCTTTTACCATCAGAATAAAAGAACGTTCCTTTAGAAAAGAGATGAGGAGGAATTTCTTTAGCCAGAGGGTAGCGCCCATGTCATCGGGTATTTTGTAAAGCAGGGATTGATTAGTAAGGGCCTGAAAGGTCATTGGGAGAAGGCAAGAGAATGGGGTTGGGAGGGAAAGATAGATCAGCCATGATTGAATGGCGGAGTAGACTTGATGGGCTGAATGGCCTAATTCTGCTCCTAAAACCTTATGAACGTATGAAATAAAGAAAGGCTATCTTGATTTCCGCTGTGAAATCTTGATTCTAAAGAGTATACGTCCGGACTCTCTGATGATTCATTGGAGCGCAGGAGGATGAGAGTCGATCTTATGGAGGTGTATAAAATCATGAGAGGAATAGATCGGGTAGATGCACAGAGTCTCTTGCCTGGAGTAGGAGAATCAAGGACCAGAGGACATAAGTTTAAGGTGAAGGGGAAAAGATTTAAAGGGAATCTTTTTCACACAAGGGGTGATGGGTGAATGGAACAAGGAGGTAGTTGAGGCAGGGACTATCTCAACGTTTAAGAACAGTTAGACAGGTACATGGATAGGACGGGTTTGGAGGGATATGGGCCAAACGCGGGCAGGTGTGACTAATGTAGCTGGGACATGTTGGCCGGTGTGGGCAGGTTGGGCTGAAGGGCCTGTTTCCACACTGTATCACTCTATGAGTCTAATTGAAGTCTTTCTGCATCTTGTGTCTTCCATTAGCTGAGCTCCTCTTCCTTTGTTGGGGCTGTTACCTCTGCTTTGCGGTGCGAACGGTTCCCTCCACGTACCACGAGCCACGTTTCTTGGGCCTCGCCATCCACAATGAAATCCTCATGTCTGCTGCCTTCTACAGCCTCAGGTAGGGGTCATGCCCAGACCGCGGCAACCTTCAACTTCATCCAATCCCCCTGTTCCCTTTCAAACTGGTGCCAGCTGCGACTCAGAGAATGGTACAGGGCTAACAATTGTAAAAACCTAAAGCTTAAAATTGGTAACATCTTGAAAAATCAAGACCCGGACAATGTCCACTTTAAAAGTACCCAATGACTTGGCCTCCACAGCCATCTGTGGCAAAGATCTCCACAGATTCACCACCCTCTGGCTGAAGAAATTCCTCCTCACTTCCTTTTTACTCTGATCCCCCATCTGTCTCAAGGTCCTCCTATATCCCACAGTCCATCACAAGCTCCTCACAGATCCCACTATCTGTCATTACTCCACCCTCCAAGTTATCTAATAAGATTTAAAACTAATAAGAAATGTTTTTGATTGTGCCATTTCCCTGCCTGGACTCTCTTCATTGCCTGGACTCTGTTCATTGCTCACAGATAAGGTCATGCCCCAGTAAAAATATCTCCAAATATCTTCCCCTGATTAATAACTGTCCTCCCACCTCCTCACCTTTCTAACAGCAAGCCATGTGAAGATGAGCTGCATTGTAGTCACTGTCATTGTTGACTATCTTCACTCACTCACTTCCATCTCACTTGTCACTTCCTCTGAAGACACGAGAAGCTGCAGATGCTGGAATCTGAAGCAACAAACAATCTACTGGAGAAAACCCGGCAGGTCGACCAGCGTCCGAGGAGGGAAAGGAAAGGGAAAGGTCGACGTTTCAGCGCAAACAAGCCGCATCAGAACACAGTGCTATCGACAAGTCCCGACCCTGAGATGTGCAGGAAGGAACTGCAGATGCTGGTTTACAATGAAGATAGACACAAACTGCAGGAGTAACTCAGCGGGGCAGACAGCATCTCTGGAGAGAAGGAATGGGAGACGATTCGGGTCGAGACCCATCTTCAGACTGAGAGTCGGGGAGAGGGAATCGCAAGATATGATGTCAGCCATCCCTTCCCCCCACAGATGCTGCTTGACCCACTGAGTTCGTCCAGCAGATTGTTGCTCATGTCCGCTCCACTCTCCATCTCTCAACCCTCTCTCCCCACCCCACCATACCCCCTCCTCGTATCTCTCACTAAAGATCATGTATGAGTTTTACAATCGCACTCAACCAAGCTACCTCAAATGGCAGAGAGACACAGAATGTTGGAATAACAGCGGGTCGGGCAGCAACCCTCGAGACAACGAATGGGTGACATTTTTCTTCTTCTTCTTAAGGCTTTTGGTCCTCTACGGAACACAGGCCATTGACAAATGTCCTCCACCTCACTCGGTTGTTGGCAGTTCTTTCAAGATCTCCCCAGTTGAGCCCACTCTCAGACATTTCTGTCGGGACACCTCTTCTCCAGCTCTTCCTGGGGCGTCCTCTTTTCCTTTTTCCTTGGGGGTTGCCTCTCAGGGCTTGCCGGGTGATGTTTGTGGTGACATTTTGGGTTGGAACTACTGTTCAGACCTGAAAGATCACCCGTCCTTTTTCTCCAGAGATACTGCCTGTCCCGCTGAGTTACTCCAGCGTTTTGTGTTTATCTTTGGCATAAACCAGCATCTACAGTTCCTTCCTACGCATTGGGCCAAAGGACCTGTTTCCACACTGTGTGACTGTGACTCTGTCTTCCTCCAGGTTCACCATGGCGACCACTCTTCACCCGGACTGGATGCTTCTGCTCTTCTTCATCCACACTCACCTGACTGTCACGCTGACACTGATACTGCTCCTCGTCCCGAAGGTAATTAAGGCTCCTCTTCTTTTTCTGAAAACGAAGAGATTCGGATAAACCTTTACTTCTACACATGGGTGTGATGGAGTGGAGCAGTTTGTCCACCTGCCTGTTGGCCGAACGCAGTGAAAAAGATACTCCCATAAGTGAAGATGATCCGTTTCCCTCCATCAGTTCCCACGCCCTGACAAGGAATTTTTTTTTTTTAATATTTATTTTATTAGAAGCTATTGTACAAGGAGAAAGTAATCGGCATAACAATTATACAATTTTCGTGCAGCTTTAGTTTTAACATTTATAAACTGATAAGTGAATCGAAAAAAAAGTAAAAAGGAAAGAATGAAAAGGAAGAAGAAAGATACGAAAAAGAAAGAAGAAAAAAACCCTGAACTAACAAAGAAGTGAAAAAAAAGCGTAAAACAAGGAAAATTAACCACGATTTCACCCATTGATCTGTGAATTCCAGCAAGCTGGAGCAACAAGCAAGACAGCATTCATAAGTTCATATCATAGTAGCAGAATTGGGCCATTCGGCCCATTGTGTCTACTCCACCATCAAATTATGGCTGATTTGTCTTTCCCTCACAACCCTGTTCTCCTGCCGTCCTATCACAATCCTTTACACCGCTCCCAATCAAACATTCGCCCAAGGAACCGCAGATACTGGAATCTTGACCAAAACACAAAGTGCTGGAGTATCTCAGCAGGTCGGGCACCATCTGTGGAGGGAAGTGATGATGTCGAGTTGGGAGCCTCCTTCAGAACTCTCTCTGACGGGAGTTCTGTGAGCCCCTCTCTTCAGCCTGAAGAAGGATACTGACCCAAGGTGCCATGGGATCATCCCCTCCACAAAGGACGGCGTTACATGTAATGAGCAGCCGGAGGAGGTTGTTGAGGCAGGTACAATAACAACATTTAAAAGACATTTGGCCAGGTACATGGATAGCAAAGGTTTAGAGGGATATGGACCAAGTGCAGGCAGGTGAGAATAGTGTAGGTGGGGCACCTTGGTCTGTGTGGGCAAGCTGAGACGAAGGGCCTGTTTCCATGCTGTTAACTCTATGAGCTGCTGCCCGACTCACTGAGTTCCTCTCACACTTTGTGTTTTGTTCATGTTTCCAGTAGAGTCATAGAGTCATAGTGATACAGTGTGGAAACAGGCCCTTCAGCCCAACCTGCCCACACCAACCAACATGTCCCAGCTACACTAGTCCCACCTGCCTGCGCCTGGTCCATATCCCTCCAAACCTGTCTTATTCATGTACCTGTCCAACTGTTTCTTAAATGTTGGATAGTCCCAGCCTCAACTACCTCCTCTGGCAGCTTGTTCCATACACCCACCACCCTTTGTATGAAAAAGTTATCCCTTAGATTCCTATTACATCTTTTCCCCTTCACCTTAAACCTATGTCTTCTGGTCCTCGATTCATCTACTCTGGATGCAAGAGACTCTGTGCATCTACCCGATCTATTCCTCTTATGATTTTATACACTTTTATTATAGTTTTATATATTAAAGTTTATTATACAGATAATTAACTTTATATTACTAAGTAATATAAAGTTACTTAGTAATATAAAGTTTCTCTGAGCGAATTTAATATACAAACATAAACAGTATACGATACGATCTACTCAGCAAAGGCCCTCTATGTGTGAGGGCTGTGTGAGTGGGGTTGCCAACTGTCTCACTCCCAAATAAGGGACAAAAGGTCAAAATACGGGACAAATTCCCGATGGCAATTCGTTGACCGACTCAGCCGTGGCTGGGTGAGTGATGAATTGGCCCGGGTGCTAGACTGCACACAAAGCCCAGCTGTGGGCCAGATGAAGAGTTATGGCCCCGGCACCCCATCCAACTCATGAACCGATGATCGAAGAAGGGGTGGTGGTGGTGTCAGCGGTAAGCGAAGGTCGGACAGCTGGCCGGGCTGCCGACCGACGGGGCCACGGGGGAGGCTCTGCTGCTGAGCTCCATGGGCTGCACTACATTGGGACGGGTGAGGCGGGGCCGGACACGGCGCTCCAACCGCACAGTCCCCTCGACCCGAGTAGAAGCAGTCAAATACGGGACAAGGGCGGTCCCGTACAGGACAAACCAATTTAGCCCAATATAAGGGATGTCCCGGCTAATGTTCCCAATGTTGGGCGAGTCCAGAACCAGGGGCCACAGTCTTAGAATAAAGGGGAGGCCATTTAAGACTGAGGTGAGAAAAAAACATTTCACCCAGAGAGTTGTGAATTTGTGCAATTCCCTGCCACAGAGGGGTGGAGGCCAAATCACTGGATGGATTTAAGAGAGAGCTAGATAGAGCTCTAGGGGCTAGTGGAATCAAGGGATTATGGTGGAGAAGGCAGGCACGGGTAATTGATTGTGGACGATCAGCCATGATCGCAGTGAATGGCGGTGCTGGCTCGAAGGGCCGAATGGCCTCCTCCTGCACCTATTTTCTATGTTTGTATGTTTGTATGTTTCTAATATGGGGCAGTTGGCAACCCTATGTGTGAGGGATTGTAGGTGTGTGTTGGTGTCGCTGTGAGACTGCTGCCCGGATCCATGGCGGTGAACCTCTGTCCGCAGTTCCTCCACATGGGAGCGCCGCTGCGGGAAGACCTTGTGGCTGAGGTGTATGAGGACGAGCTGGACCTGCGTTGCTCTGGTTCCTACCTCAACAGCAGCATCACGTCTGCCTGGAGCGAGCACAGCCTGGACCCAGAGGACATCAGGGTAAGCATGCGGGAAGCCGAGACACTGGATGCTTCAAGCATGTAAAGTATCTTTATAAAGTGCACATTACAATAAACTCGATTGGTCAGTCAGTTACAATTGGTTTGTCAGTTACGAAACTGACGGTCGCGTAATTTGCGTGCCAAGGACACGTAAGTGGGACAGGCCCTTTATACACAAACAGCTGGAACAACTCAGCGGGTCAGGCAGCATCTCTGGCGAGAAGGAATGGGTGACGTTTCGGGTAGGGACCCTTCTAACGTCACCCATTCCTTCTCTCCAGAGAAGCTGTCTGACCCGCTGAATTACTCCAGATTTTTGCGTCTATTTTCAGTTTAAACCAGCATCTGCCGTTCCTTCCGATACATGTGAAGTATCTAGGTTGGGTAGGCAGGGGATTTAAGCATTACCTTCGGCCCACCAAGTCCATGCTGACCATAGATCACCCATTCACACGAGTTCTATGTTATCCCACTTTCTCATCCAATTTATATGATTACAATATTATCACTCTGCAAATTGCCCTTTGTGTGTCGAGAGGCGATGAGAAAGTGGAAAAACATATATATATATATATATATATATATATATATATATATATTCACACATACACACACTTACATGCTCATAAATATATACACATGAATAGATACAAACACACGAATGAATAAACAATTTCAAAAATAATGCATCTAAGCCTATATAGTTTGGAGGTTGTAGTGTTTCATAGCCTGATGGCTATAGGGGAGAAGCTCTTCCCCAAACCTGGATGTTACAGTTTTCAGACTCCCATACTTACTTCCCGATTGCAGGGGTGAAACGAGAGCGTGGCCAGGGTGGTGTGTGTCTCTGATGATGCTGGCTGCCTTATTGAGACACATTCATACCCCTTGTGAAAGATAAATGGCAGAGAAGGATGGAGCATGCTTCTCCATACCAGGAACTTCTGGGAGAGACTAATATGGGACACAGCTTTGGTCGGCACAGTGGCGCGGCGCCAGAGACCCGGGTTCAATCCCGACTACGGGCGCTGTCTGTACGGAGTTTGTACGTTCTCCCCGTGACCTGCGTGGGTTTACTCCAACATCTTCGCTTTCCTCCCACACTCCAAAGACGTACAGGTTTGTAGGCTAATCGGCTTGGTATTATTGTAAATTGTCTCTAGTGTGTGTGGGATCGTGTTAGAGTGCTGGGATCGCTGGTCAGTGCGGACCCACAACTAAACTAAAACTAAACTAAAGATAGACACAAAAAGCTGGAGTAACTCAGCCAGACGGGCAGCATCTGCGGGGAGAAGGGAAGGGTAAGGTTTCGGGTCAGACTCAGACTAATTAAAAGCCCTGTCCCACGGTACGAGTTCATTCCAAGAACTCTCCCGAGTTTAAAAAAAAATCAAACTCGTGGTAAGCACGGAGAATGAACGTAGCGGGTAAGTCGGAGCTCAGGGACCTCTCTTAGCCGCTCGTAACGCTAACGGCAGGTACTCGGGAAGACTCGCTAACGGCAGATAAGTTCGGGAATGCTCGTGAAGATTTTTCAACATGATGAAAAATGACCACAAGAGCCCCGAGTAACGACGAGTGGCCATAACCGTAAACCTCCTAGTTCGAATCAGGGCAAACTCGGGAGAATTGGAATGAACTCGTACCGTGGGACAGGGGTTTAATACTTCCTTATCTCACCCGCAGGATGAGCTGAAGAAACTTTACGCCCAACTAGAAATCCACAAAACCAAGAAGATGACAGCCAACAACCCGCACCTTGTGAAGAAGAGGAGCTCCCGGCGAGGCCTGGGCCGCTCCATCATTAAACGCATCGCTGATATTCCCGACTCGGTGAGTAGACAGTGCAGTCGTGTGGAGAGAGGGGGGTCCGTCGGAGCCATCAGCCACGCTGCCTCCTACAAGAAAAAGTTCAACGAGCCTGCCAGCGCCAGCATGAAAGTGAAAGAAGATTCCATAAAGCACCGTGTGTTCTCCATCAGGAAGTCCCACAGCACCCACGACCACACGAGGGGCCACCGTGATGGTCACTCTGGAAGGACCGACGCTCCCAGTCGGGACTCCTCCCTGTTGGACTCCCTGATGAGGAAGAAACTGGCCAAGAAAGCCTCGCAGAGGTCGGACACAGAGTCGGTAGATGCCGCGCCGTTGGTGTGCAAGTCTGCCAGCGCCCACAATCTGACGGTGGACAAGCCCCCGGCTTCCAGTCAGCCTGGCTCCCTGCACAAATCTCACAGCGTCCTCAACTGCACCAGAGACAAGGCGCTGGTTGTCAGCAGCACGGGCGAGGAGAGCTTCGTGGAGGTGGCAGAGAAAGGCCAGAGGAAGCCGTCCATCAGCCTGCAGCTGCCCACTGTCTGCAGCCACCCGGAGGCCCCTTCCACCCCCTCCGTCTCCGAGAGACCCCCGCCAGTGGGAGAGGGGACCCCGCGGCATCTGCACCCTCCCTCCGCCGAGAGCAACCCCCACAAACACGTCTCCTGCTCGACTCTCAAGAGCGGAGGCGGCGTGGACCGCTCGCACTCGTCGAGCAAGCTGGACAACAGGAGAAAGTCCGTGGACGTGGAGAGGAAACATCACAGCTTCCGTCACTCTGGGACGAGTAGTCTCCAGGGAGGGAAGGGGAGAGACGCGGCCACAATCCACAGCGAAACCAACCTGACCACCGCTCGGCGGCCTGGGCCCAATGCATCTCCTCCAGGACTTGGCGATTCTTCTAAAACAGAAGCTTCTCCTCATCAAGAGGAGAAGACTCCCACGACTAATAAAACCGAGGCAACCAGTACTGGAAAAAAAAACGGCGGCGGCGGCAATTGAAAACAGGAGGGTGCTAGCGAGAGAGTGATAAATACATGTCACTAGATAATAAAACAATTTCGAGCAAACAGTTCGATCCGTTTGTCATTGGGGATACCATGATGTAGAATACAACATCGTTTTTTGTACATCAAGCTGTTTGGACACAGAAGTGGTCGCTCTCTCTGTACGTCTGCATGGTTGGCTCCAGATTCAACTTTCCTGCACCAGCCTCCTTCCAAAACAGAAGGGACACAAATACTCTCACCTGAAACTGCCCAAACGGATTCTCGGCCAACCTGAGTCTTTTGAAACTCATCTAGTGGCACAGGGGAAGCTGAGAGGTTAGTAGACGAGGGGGAAGTCACCCTCAAAGCAAGGTGAGAAGGTTGTGTGAAGGGTAGTCCAGAGCAGTGATGATGGACCCACCAGAGGGGAGGGTGAGTATGGAGGGGGGTTAAAAGAGGATAAGTCACAGCCCGACCGACAGTTGTATCTGAGGATGTTTCTATCAGACACATCCCCATTGGAGCAGGGACACAGGGAAAGCAAATGCGGGGAACGGTACATGTCACATCTTAAAATCATGGGTTGACAAAACACTGCCATCATTTGTCCCATGGGCACGTTTGTAATTGAAAGAGACATGGCCACGAATGTGTGGCTGAAAGACCAGAAGAAAAAGGGGAGCGAGCTGGGGGCGGTCTTGGTTTTCTATCGGTTGGGGCTAGGAGCCCAAGGGGTCATGCTTCAAGGAGCCGTCAAAACGCAAAAAAGAAGCAAACGGTTTCCTGTGCGCAGAAACAAACAATTGGCTCGGTCGCTGTGTGAATTTCTCGTTGTCACCGGGGCAGGCTCCAAGGTGCCTGAACAGAGAGAGAGAGGGAACAACAGATGGGGATATCAACAGCACCAGCGAGAAAAGATAGAGAAAGAAACATGGCGAAGAAATCTAAAGGTCGCTGATATCAGTCCATGGGAATGCAGAAAGAAGATGCTCAGAGCAAGACAGGCATCTTTACCCACTGGATCAATCGAAAAAGGGTGCTCACATTCCGGGGGGTTGCAGTGCAGGGGCTGGTGGTTACGGAGAACAGACAGGTCAAGAGATTGTCCTATTGACAAATCCAGACTCTCATTATGGTTGATCTTTTTCCACCAACGCATTGGAATCATTTTGTCCGTTGGACATGATGCTAGAGGGGGTACCTGCGTGGTGTGCGGGGTCCAGGATGCAGAAGAAGGCCCGGGTGTTCTCTGTTCTGCTGTTTGTGTAGGTTTTGTCCCTGGCTCACTTCTACAAGGCGCTTTGAACGCAAGAGTTGACGAGGAACACCCAAGTTTTGCTGCAGCAAAAATAACGCCAAAAAATAACATGCTCTTGTGCCGTCGTGCTTGGTTTTGTGACAACGTCCTCACAAAAACCGCAGCACCGAGCAAGTGCAGACCAGATGAGAACAAAGAGGGCTTAAGACCAAGAATATAAATGTCTAAAGTTACTGATATCTGTCCCTGGGATGGAGGAGGGGGGGGGATGACGATAGGAGGGATAGCAGGAAGATGATGCATCTTTACCCACCTGATCATCTGAAAGCAAGCATGAGGCATATATCTGTCCTTGGGATTCGCGAAGATGTCAAAACCAAAGATACTTCTTTAGCCATTGCTAAAGCTAATGTTGCAGATATCTTGTCTTGGGACTCAGGAGGAGATTACCATGGAGAAAGGAGGCCGTCAGTCACCAATGCTACTCTATAAAGCTGCAGTTTATCCTGTCGTGGGATTCAGGAAGTTGCTTATAAAGAAACCACGCGATTAATCAATACCCGATGGACAAGTCTCAAGCCGTTTTACGTCATGTCGTGGGATGGCAGGCGGAGATTCTGAGAGGACTAGAGGAAGAATCAGCGTCCAATCGACGGGGGGTCAAAGAGTTGAAGATATCTGTCCGTGGGTTGTGTTTCACAAGGGACAACAGAAATGTGAGGCAATGAGAGATGAGAAGAGGAAGGGCGGCGCGGGGGAGGGGGGGGGGTGGGGGGGGGGGGTGGTGTTCCTCTGTCTGGTTCTGTGTGGGTGTCCCAAGGGTCACTTGTGTGCTGCCGGCACCTCGGGGAAAGCAAGACGTGTTCGGTAAATGTGTTCGATTGCCACAACTCGAATGTGGTTTTAGCGCTGTCACTGAAATACTCAGATCAGGGCAGCTCAGCTTGGAGAAAGAAAAGAAAAAAAAAAAAAAACAAAAGGAAAAACAAAAAAAGATGAGAGGACCTAAGGGAAAAAAAATCGTTGCTCACAGCAATCAAGCAGAGTTGCGGTGATCTGTTAACCTGGGAAAATGGGGGCGGGGGGGGGGGGCGGGGGGACTTACCATCGCCATCGTATGACAAAGCTATTGCTGTGGACATCTGGTCCTTGGGATAAGGAAGAATGTCTCAGAGTCAGGAGGCCCAAATCTAGGGCCCCATATGGATAAATCCAATATGTCCAGGTCGTGTTTGCCCCTGGGGGGGTGAAGCATTTGACACCGGCGGGAAGGAAAGTTTCAAAACAGGCCACAAAGGCTCAAAGTTGCATGTGGTCTCACTTTTCCCCTCGAAGTGCCAGAGGCAGAAGAGGAGTGTGTGAGATATGTCGACGGCAACTCAAGGCGAAAAATAAAGGCGGGCGGGATACCTATTGGACGGAGAGAGCGTTGGGGCTTCATCTGACACAAGCCCATGAGTTTGATACAAGTTTGTGGAGATGCCAAAGTTAAATACTGACTGTGCAATGGTTCAGTTTTATTGAATGGAAAATTTTCCCAAGGCTTTGGGAAAATCAAATCATTAATTGCAAGTTTCAAGTGTAAATATGTAGTGTGCAACACCATAAACAGCTTCTTCCCAAAAACACGAACGTGTTATTCTTGTGGGTAATAAAATATTCATTTTTTAACTTTCCATTTCTAAGCTGAATGAAAGCAAGAGGTAATTATACGCTCTTAAATGTAATGGTCACAGAGGCTTTGAGTCATAGAGCATGGATCACCGTGTCCATGGTGATAGTATGCCAGGAACAGGAAGTATGTTGAGAATGAATCCCGTGTGAAATTACATTTCCCTGATTTAACTTACTAAAAACACAATCTCTACTTCAAACAGACAGCATATTTCCTCATTCCAAGTGTGGCTGCGCTATGCATACATTGTGATTTGGTCTTTAGACTTTAAAGATACAGCAGAGAAACATGCCCTTCGGCCCACTGAGTTCGTGCCAGCCAGTGATCCCCATACTCAAGCACTATCCTACACACTGGGGACAATTTACTACTTACGGAAGCCAATTAACCTAGAAACCTAAGGCAGACACAAAATGCTGGAGTAACTCAGGGGGCCAGGCAGCATCTCTGGAGAGAAGGAATGGGAGATGTTTCAGGTCGAGACCCTTCTTCAGATGAGTGAGTGTATGTATTTAGATTATGTGTTTAATATGCCCCTCTAAAAACAGTAAAATGTAAAGTCCTGAGCTCACAACTATCGACACACATCAGTGTTAGTGGGAAAGATATTGATCCCTATCCCAGTCGGATCGCAATTTCTAGTTTAACTGATACTGGATGTGGTACGCTGAAAAGCTCTATATGGAGCATCACTGGACAATGTTTTACATTTTTTTTAATCAAGCCAATTAACCTACAAAACCTGTACGTCTTTGGAGTGTGGGAGGAAACCGAAGATCTCGGAGAAAACCCACGCAGGTCACGGGGAGAACGTACAAACTCCATAGTCGGGATCGAACCCGGGTCTCTGGCGCTGCATTTTGCTGTAAGGCAGCAACTCTACCGCTGCGCCACCGTGACAGCCCATAGTCATCAGTGTGAAAACTGTGTGAGTGGGCAATGTGTTGGCTTCTTTCCCGAGGCAGCATGAAGTGTGGACGGGGTTGATAGAGGGGGGGGGTGGGGGGGGGGGGGGGGGGCGGGGGGGGGGGGGGGTGGTAGAGGCCAGTTTTAGTTTAGTTTAGTTTATTGTCACATGTACCGAGGTACAGTGATAAGCTTTTGTTGCTTGCTTTCCAGTCATTGGAAAGACAATACATGATTACATTCGAGCCATTTACAGTGTGTATATATAGGGGCGGTCGCAGTGGTAGAGTTGCTGCCTTACAGCGAATGCAGCGCCGGAGACCCAGGTTTCATTCCGACTACGGGTGCCATCTGTTTGAAGTTAGGGTTTTTTCCCCAAAAAACTGAGTTTGTACGTTCTCCCCGTGACCTACGTGGGTTTTCTCCGAGATCTTTGGTTTACTCCAAAGGCGTACAGGTTTGCAGGTTAATTGGCTCGGTAAATGTAAAAATTGTCCCAAGTGGGTGCAGGATAGTGTTAATGTGCGGGGATCGCTGGTCGACGCGGACCCGGTGGGCTGAAGGGCCTGTTTCCGCGCTGTATCTCTAAAGTAAACTAAGGGAACAAATGTTGTTGTTGGAGTGGAGATTTAAGAATGTGGAGCGATTGTAATATGTGACTGTAGATCTGCTTCTGTGACTAGCACGCAAATAGTCCTGGGCTGGGCGCCATCTTAGAAGCTTGTGTGATGGTTGGGCTGCATTCACAACTCTACGCAGGGTCCCTCTGGCAGATGCACCCTTGCATAGTTTGGTCGTGACTGCAGTCTCTGCTTTCTCCAAGCCTCTGTGGTTGTCTCTGTTAAAATGCATTTAACTTATGCAAACCCTTCTTGAGCTTGTCGAATCAGCATGCATCAGTCACATTCCTTTGGCAGATTTCAAACAGATGATGCAATGAATTACTTCTCACAGCCAGGACACTTTCCACTTGAGAGCCAGCACCCCCACAAATTAAAAATGTGTTCCTGCAACATTCCGGATACAAGACAAGAAAAATAAATGTTTTTTTGTTTCAAGTAAGCCTTTGAATGTAGAGTGATTTGTCCACGAACCCTGCCAGAGGTAGAACTGGTGCCAACAATCACTTGGGAGTTATCAGCAAATCTCATGAAACTAGCAAAGGGGACATGACACAGAATATAGAACAGTGCAGCACTGGAACAGATTATTTTGCCCACAATGCTATGCCAAGATGATGCCAAGCTAAATGAATCTCCTCGACCTCCCTCTATGCCCTGAATAATGAAACATAGAAAAATAGGTGCAGGCGTAGGCCATTCAGCCCTTCGAGCCAGCACTGCCATTCAATAGGATCATCTAAAATCAGTACCCCGTTCCTGCCTTTTAACCATATCCCTTGATTCCTTTAGCCCTAAGAGCCAAGTCTAACTCTCTCTTGATAATACAGAGATGCCCACCCACTGCCTTCTGTGGCAGATAATTCCACAGATTGACAACCCCCTGGGTGAAAACGATTTTCCTCGTCTCAGTCCTATATCGCCTACCCCTTATTCTTAAACTGTAACCCCTGGTTCTGGACTCTCCCAACATCGGGAACATTTATCCTGCATCTAATCTAGCCTGTTAAATCCCATATCCATGTGCCTATCCACCCAAAACATCTTAAATGCCACTATCATATCTGCCTCCACCACCTGCCAGTGTATTCGAGGCACCCTACACCTCCCTGTTTAAAAAACTGGCACCGCACATCTCCTTTCCTCTTCTCATCTTAAAGCTATGCCCTCTGGCCTTTGACATGTCAACCCGGGGTAAAAAGTTTTGTCTACGGATCAATGTCTCTGATAATTTTATCAACATCTCTCCAGTCTGCCCACAACCTCTGACACTCCGTAGAAAACACTTTCCTTGTCCAAACATCCCTTCTAACCTATACTCTGGCCCATGCAGCACTCTGCATTTTACACTTTACAACGAGATACAGCGTGGAAACAGGCCCTTTGGCCCATCAAGTCTGCACTGAGTAGCTATCACCATGTACACTAACCTACACACATGGGGAATAATTTTACAACTTACTGAAGTTAATTAGTACCTGCACTGATGTAAAGCACTTTGGTCAACGCGAGTTGTTTTTAAATGTGCGATACAAATAAATTTATTATTATTATAATTAACCTACAAACCTGCATGTCTTAGGCATGTGGGAGGAAACCGGAGCAAACCCATGTGGTCACAGGGGAACGTACAAACGGCACTCATAGTCAGGATCGAACTCGGGTCGGTATCGCTGTATGGCAGCAACTCCACCACCGTGCCACGCCAAAATCACCAACTAGGTGTCAAAATGTTTACTGTTACAAGGTGCATTTTAACTGCTCTGAGTGCAGTACAGGGTGTGGAGTGAATGGCACAGATTACCACACAATCTTGGATGCAGCAGGATGCCTGTTAAAGGTGGTTTGTTAGACAGTCCCATCTGGCAGCTGTGGCTCAGTTCATCTCACTGGGTCAGCTGCTTGTGGGTTCAAGAAAGCGTTATATTGTCATATGTCCCAAACAGAACAATGAAATTCTTACTTGCGGCTGCACAACACAATATGTAAACATAGTGCTCTGTAACAATATAATAAACAAAAAACAGTTCAGTATCTTTAGTCAGAGGATGGTGAATCTTTGGAATTCTTTGCCACAGAAGGCTGTGGAGGCTGTCAATGGATATTTTTACGGCAGAGATATATATTCTTGATTAGTACAGGTCAGTCAGAGATTATGGGGAAGAGGCAGGAGAATGGCATAGATCAGCCATGATTGAATGCCGGAGTAGACACGATGGGCCAAATGGCCTAATTCTGCTATAACTTACGAACTTATATATATTGTGATTGTTTGTGTGTGCATGTGCATGTATGTGTATACATGTGTGTGCGTATATGTGTGTGTGTTGATATATATATATGTATATAGATAGATATCTATATAGATATATATGTGTGTATATATATGTGTCTACATACACACATTTATATATACACATATATATCTATGTGTGTGTGTATATTTATAAATGTATAGACTGAACTTTATTTCCATTTGTTATATTGTTTATTGAGTACAGTACAGTAACTCGGCAGGTCAGGCAGCATCTCTGGAGACGTGGATAGGCAATGCTTCAGGTTATTCATACTGATGATCGAGTGGTTGGACTTTCAAGAATGAGGGTTGGAAGCCATAACTCAGATTGAAAATTGCATGTTTAGCAGCCAGCTGGCATGATTTATCGACCTGAGAATGCTTCGTGTTCATGATTAGTGCTGGAAAATGCAACATCTGCATATTTTAAATGAACATCCTAAATCTGGATGGAAGCCAAGTTTCATCTAAAAATATTGTGGAGAATCTGTAGGTTTCCCTACAATGGCTTTCGCATCTCACATTCTCAGAAGGACAAAGGTAACTCACTCTGCACTCCAAGGAATATCTAGAGACGTGGTGATAATGCTCTGTAAATGGCTCAATATGTTCAATCCTGGCCTTGGGCGCTGCCTGTGTGGTGTTTGCATGTTCTCTCTATGACGGCATGCCTTTATTGTCACTAGTGCGAAGTGCAAATTCACAGTGAAATTCGTTTTACTTACAAACAAACCTGTAGAGTATTGCAGTATCCAAGCACATCGCCGATTACCCGTGTACAGAAATAGTCCACTGATGCCGCACGCAAGAGGCGCCATGTTTTGGTGCCGTTTTCAAACTCCAGTCTGCGCTCTAGCTGTTATGAGCGGTGCCCGATCCAGGCGAGCCCCATGCTGTTACAGGGCCTCCAGCCATCGCCTTCCTTGGACACGTGGATCAACTTGGATGTGTAGTTTCCTCCGGGTGCTCCGGTTTCCTCCCATATCCCAAAGACGTGGTCTTACAAAAGAAGGGTCTCGTCCCGAAACATCACCCATTCCTTCGATCCAAAGATTCTGCCTGTCCTGCTGAGTTACTCCATCATTTTGTGTCTATCCAAAGGCGTTGTTTGTAGGTTTGAAGGTTAAATGGCCTGTGTAAATTGCCTCCAGTGTGCAGTGGGCAAACCAGCGTGAATGGATGATTAATGGTCAGCATGGGCTTGGTCAGTGGAAGGGTCATTAAACTCAAACAAAGTTTGAATGACACCAGCTGATGAGGTGGATATGGCCTGGAATCAACCCTTCCAGCACAGTCATTATGGGCCGAAGGGCCTGCTCCTGTGCTGTACTTTTCTTTGTTCGATAACCTCAGCCAGACAGAGAGCACATCCAGAAAACACAAAGGAGTCAAAGCTGGCCAGAGTCTCCCAGCATTACACCAGATCAGCAGAATGTTAGGAAGCTGAACATGTTGCAGTATTTACACGATTGTGCCAGTCTGCAGTGCAGGGCGGCACAGTGGCAGTGTTTCTGCCTTTCAGCGCCAGAGACCGAGGTTCCAATCCTGACTACCCTGGAGTGTGGGAGGAAACTGGTACACCCAGGGAAAATCCACGCAGTCATGGGGAGAACGGACAAACTCCGCACTGACAGCACCCCAAGTCAGGATCGAACCCGGGTCTCTGGCAACAACTCCAACTCTGCGCCACTGTGCTGCCCATAGTGTATTGTGCATTGCATCAGTTGACAGTGGGTTAACACAACAGCCAAGGCAGCCAACCCCGATCCCACCGCTCCACAACGCTAATGATACTTCAATGAAGTGCCCACTGCAGGCATATACAGACATGTGTTTTATTATTGAATGGGAACTGCAAACCCTGGACTCTGTATTAAGTGTACTACAAAACCAAGGAATGAAAAGACCAGCAGTTGTGCCCTTCATTCTGGCTTTCAGACTGGGCAACAGAGCTCATGTCACCACCTCAGTTCTCAGCCGCTGCTTGCCAACCCACTCAAACCATCAATTAGAGGGTTTTTTTATGATTTAGATTTTGGAGATTTATAAGGGATGGGGTACACGCCACCCACCCCTTACACTAATACAATTTTACCAAAGCCAATTAACCTACATACCTGTATGTCTTTGGAGTGCGGGAGGAAACCAGAGCACCCGGAGAAAACCTACGCAGGTCACAGGGAGAACATACAAACTCCATACAGACAGCACCCGTAGTCAGGATCAAAGACGGGCCTCTGGAGCTGTGAGGCAGCAACTCTAGCGCTGTGCTACCGTGCAGCCCAAGTTATTGATCTCCTCAGTTCCTCATCCAACCTACTACATACTACCAGCTCATCTCTAAGTGCTCGGCATCTGTACAGAATGCAGTGAAAACCAAACTAGATTCACTAACTTGCAAGGAGCACCACAATCTCCACAGACAGCTACTTGTAAGAACAAAGGACAAACTGCTGGTAACTCAGTTGGCCAGGCAGCAACCATTGTGGGTCGGGAACCTTCTTCTGACTTCTAATATCTTCTTGCAAACTGAAGAAAGGTCCCTACGCAAAACCTCATCTGTCTATTCCCTCCAGAGATAAAGTTTGAAGGGTCTCGATCCGAAACGTCACCCATTCCTTCTCTCCAGAGATGCTGCCTGTCCCGCTGAGTACACCAGCTTTTTGTGTCTATCATGAGTATACACATAGGCAGGTTACAATTGGTCCTTGTTGCTTGCACGTTGACTGGTTTTGAAGGGGCTGGCACTGGCCAGTTAATGCACAGAGTGAGGAGAAGGATGGCTGGCTGCTCATACACTCTATATGCCCTCGGCATTAATGAAACACAGGACTCAGTACACACACAGCGACGCACACAAACACTCTCGGTCCATCTCTGAAGGGTTCCTCACTCGTTCTACTGTACAGGTTCAGCTTTGGGAATCTCCATGTTCTCGGCTTCAAACTCTTCCAACGGCTGTAGCTTGGGTCCAGGAATCATCACGGTCTGGCGTTTAAACACAAGACAAGATTACTACTTCCTGAATTAAAATCATTATACACTTTGCAAATGTTTGAGCTTGACTTGATTGTAGTCATATATAGTATATCTGATATGTTTGGAAAGCATGTATAACAAAGCTTTTCCCTGTATCTCGGTATACGAGACAATAATAAACGTAAACCTATAATCAAGTCAAGTCACTTTTATTTCTATAGCACATTTAAAAAACGACTCTCGTTGACCAAAGTGCTTTACATTGGTGGAGGTACTAACGTTATACAACATTGGTTCATAGATTAAGTACATACATAAATACATACATATAGCCCTCCCTCAGAAGACATCAAGAAAGGCTTGAGAGTAAAGATGAGTTTTAAGTCTCGCCTTAAAGGAGTCGATGGAGGGGGCAGTTCTGATGGGAAGAGGGATGCTGTCTAGGAGCTGCAACCGCAAAGGCAACCGCGGTCGACTCTGAGCTTCTGCGGCCAATCTGAGCGACCTGGAGGTGATGTGATGGGTGAGCAGACTTTTGATGTAGGTGGGGGCAAGCCCGTTAAGGGCTTTGTAAACATAAAGAAGGATCTTGAAATTTATTCGGAACCGCACAGGGAGCCAGGGGAGAGAGGCCAGAATCGGGGTGATGTGGTCCCTTTTAAATCATTATACACAATAAATATAAATTGATCATAAAATATTTTTGGAATTAAAAGGGCCCACTGAAATGCAAGGTTTTCCTTATTTTTCCACTGTGATAAGGTCGTAAGTGATAGGAGCAGAATTAGGCCATTCGGCCCATCAAGTCTACTCTGCCGTTCAATCATGGCCGATCTATGTGTGGGAAGATGCCGGCTTTTCACAGAATATTGACACAAAATGCTGGAGTAACTCAGCGGGACAGGCAGCATCTCTGGAGTGAAAGAATGGATGACGTTTCGGATCGAGACCCTTCTTCAGACTGAAACGTCACCCATTCCTTCTTTTACACCAGCTGAGTTACACCAGCTTTTTGTGTCTACCTGCTGGCGGAACTCAGCACGTTAGGCAGCATCTGTGGAGGGAACGGGCAGGTGATGTTTCGGGAAGATGACCCTTCTTCAGTCTAGAAGTGTGAAATAGGTCGTGAACTGAAACGTCATCTGCTCCCTCCCTCCAGATGCTGCCTATATGCGGAGTCTCTCCAGCACCTTGTTTTTTGCTCAATCTACTGAGTGCACTGGTTTTTGGACTGATGGAGCAGCCTTTACCAATTTCATTTGCTACCTCCTGATGCTATTGCCAAAAATGGTTGCTTCCAATCACAGATGTTGCCATTTAGAAATTAGTGCCAATCCTTCTCGATTGCCCATTAGTACTTTGGTTTGGATGGATTAAACTTCATCACGACTGCTCAGTAACTCAATAAATAAATACGAAGCTTTCATATAAATTAATAAAGTAGTAATTCCCTCTCTACAACTAAAGAGCAATTGGAACATACATCGGAAAATAGGTTATTCACAGCTCAGTTTCCAAAATGTAGGGCATTGCTCATTTTATTAATATTTTTTTTCTGGAAGGCTGCACATGACACAGAAACACTTCATAATGTGGTCACCGATTCTTCACGGCATCAAAATCTCATTCTGTATTGTGTGGCTGGAAGACCAGGGTCACCTGGTCACAGAGTCCCATTTGCCTATGTTTAGTCTTTCCTATGGCAAAGATTTCCACAGATTCACCACCCTCTGACTATAGAAATTCCTCCTCATTTATTTTTTAGAACGGAGACAAGGAAACACTTTTTTTAGAACAGAGACGAGGAAACACTTTTTCTCACAGAGAGTTGTGTGTCAGTGGAATTCTCTGCCTCAGAGGGCGGTGGAGGCCGGTTCCCTGGATACTTTCAAAAGAGAGCTAGATAGGGCTGTTGAAGATAGCGGAGTCAGGGAATATGGGGAGAAGGCTGGAACGGGGTGCTGATTGGGGATGATCAGCCATGATACAGTGAATGGCAGTTTTGGCTCGAAAGGCCAAATGGCCTACTTCTGCACCTATTGTCATCTCCTTCCTAAAGGAACGTCCTTTAATTCCTATCCACATACCTGTCCAAATATATTTGATTTGTTGAGTAAAACACAGGGGTGGGAGATCGCAAACCATCACGTGGTCCGCCCAGTTTCGACTAATGCAATCAACTCGACGTGCACAAACGGAGGATCAAATAGAACAAGTTGTCCTACAACTTTAGGCTGTGCACACCACACGAAAGAAGAAGAAGCAAAATACAAAGTGCTGGAGTAACTTGGCGGATCAGACAGCATCAGTGTTGGGAATGAACTGGTGACGTTTCAGATCAGGAGTGTTCTATGGCACGTTGAGTTTTGCTCAAGATTCCAGCATCTGCAATTCCTTGTGTCTCTGTATTTTAAATGTTATTTGTACCGGTTTCAACTAATCTCCCCTTTGTTGCTCGATCCATATACTCACCACCCTTTGTGTGAAAAAGCTGCCTCTCAGGTTCCTATTAAATCTTTCCTCCCTCCCCAATAACCGATACGCCACTGGTTTAGATTCCCCTACCCGGAGAAAAAGACTATGTGCATTGACCCTGTCTATTCCCCTCAAGATTTTATACATCTCTATAAGATCACCCCGCACCCTCCTGCACTTCAGATATGAAGTCCTAGCCTGCCCAACCTCTCCCTATAGCTCAGGATCTCAAGTCCTGGAAACGTCCTCGTAAATCTTCTCTGCCTTCTTTCCAGCTTAATGACATCTTTCGGAGCTGGGCGACCAAAACTCAACACAATACTCCAAGTGCAGCCCACCAACGCATTGTACAAATGCAACAGCTTCAATACTCATAACTGATATACTCTAATGTACTAAAAGCTTGATTCACCCTATCTACATGCAATACCACTGTCAGGGAATCATGTACTTGTACTGCTAAGGGTGGCACTGTGGCGCAGCGGTAGAGTTGCTGCCTTACAGCACTTAGAGGGCCAGAGACCCAGGTTCAATCCCGACTTCAGGTGTTGTCTGTATGGAGTTTATACGTTTCTCCCCGTGACCACGTGGGTTTTCTCTGAGATCTTTGTTTTCCTCTAACACTCCAAAGCCGTACAGGCTTCTAAGTTAATTGGCTTGGTAATAAATGTAAATTGTCCCTAGTGTGTGTAGGATTGTGTTAACGCTAGGGGATCACTGGTTGGCGTGGACTCGGTGGGCCGAAGGGCCGGTTTTCGCGCCGCATCTCTAATCTAAACTAGTTCCCTCTAGTCAATTTTAATTCAGTCCCTTTTTAAAGCGACATTCAATTTAAATCTTTATATTACAGTGACAAAGACCACGGGATAAAGAAAACAGCATAATTAAGAACCCACAAAATTACCTTAACGATAGGATCTTTGGGTGGGGCCCAGGCAGGTACAATCTTCCCATGCATTCTCCAAAGGCCATAGACATTGACTAAGTGCCTCTCAAACACCACATACTCCAGGACATCTTTTGGTCGATCTTCATTGCCCAACATCAGCCGACCAAATCGGTCATAAATGGCTAAAGTCTGGAAGCCAGACAGTGGTTTATTGCTATTGGTACTTCATGTCGGAAATGTAGGTACAGTGACATTCATTTTTATGGCTTCTCTTTAACGTTTAATCTTCTAGTAATATCAAAGTTTGTACAATCAATGCAGGGTGAAAACAGATCGTGACAAAACAGTACCAAGTGAATAAAAATAGTATTTTTTTCCCCCCAAGTGAAACCATAAAAATACAATATATAAACTATGTAATTGCATCAAAATACGTGGTTTTAATCCTAGTGTATTGTTATAACTCATTTTCTTCTCAGGATTCACGCCACTTTCAAGCAGTTCAATAACCTTCTATCTTCAATCTGAAACATTAACTGGCACAGTGGCGCAGCGGGCAGAGCTGCTACCTCACAGCACCAGAGATCCGGGTTCGATCCTAACATTGGCTGCTGTCTACGTAAAGTTTGCTCGTTCTCTCTGTGACCGCGTGGGTTTCCTCCCACACCACAAAGATGTGCGTGCCTGTACATTAACTGGCTTCTGTAAATTGGCCCTAGTATGTGGGGAGTGGATGTGAAAGTGAGGGAAAGTAATGTTATTGTGGACGGGTATGACCAATGGTCAGTGTGGACCCGGTGGAATGAAGGCCCTGTTTCAAAGACTGCATCTCTAAACTAAACTAATTAACTCGCCACTGATGTTGCCCGATTTACAGTGCTTCCAACAATGTTTTATTTTATCAGTCACTCCCTAATGTGAGATTTATTTTTGCAAAAATATACTGTTGATGGGCAGCAACACTGCGATTGAGGTTCATTCAAAATCAGTTCGCATTTCTTTCCCTTTCACATATGAGCCAAGAATCCCCATAACCTAAAGATATATTGAAATGAATTGTAGGTCCTTTGGCTCAGTGCAGGGTAACGTTACTTGTTATGTAACAGTTGAAATAATTTGATTATCCAAAGGGGCACATTTATAGCCAGGTTAATCCAGGTTCACCCAAGCCCTGGCCCTGAAAACCTCTTGCAGCAGCCTAGCACAAACAGTGTCGGCTCAATGGAGCAGCGGCAGAGTTGCTGCCTTACAGCGCCACAGACCTGCGTTCGATCATGACAATGGGTACTGTCTGCACGGAGTTTATAAGTTCTCCCCGTGACCACACAGGATAGTGTGTAGGACAGAACTAGTGCACTCGGTGGGCCGAATGGCCTGTTTCCACGCTAACTCCCTAAAATTTACAGTGCGCAATAACTTTAGTTATTTAATTATGGGCCTTTATCAAAATTGTCAGATTGATGAAGATCTCATGAAGGACAAACCCAAACTCAAAGGACAAGTGGACAAAGTTCAATATGGTACATCTGATCTGTTAGGACAGCATAGAAAACAAAACCTTTCACTGTATCTTAGTACATGACAATAACAAACTAAACCTCGACATCACTCCCTCCGAGACGTTTCTGACTTTTGTTACTCCACTAATGGCTGTTGTGTTTTCAGTCATCAATGCCTTATATTCTGGCATTCCCTCCCTCATCCCTTCTCCTCCACCACCAAGAACCTTATACATCCTGTATTCATTTTAAACTGGATGAATGTAATGGTGATGTATAGTTGCGAGAGGAGGTGTGGTGCAGTACCTGCTGGGTGTGGAAGCGCAGCGTGACCTGACCGTAAACGTTCCCCTTGCTGACCATGTCGGGACATCGGACGTGTACAATCTTGGGCGCTTCCAGTGACTGCAGGAACTTCCAGCGGATTGTCTTATACCTGTTGCCACGCACCATATCCTGAGGGAAAGACCAGAGATACCCATTAGTCTGCCTTCGCTAAACAGGAGGGAAAATCAATGTTGTTGGTGTTTCAAGGGTGTTTAGAGATACAGCGCAGAAACAGGCCCTTCGACCCACCGCGCTGACCAGCGATCCCCACACACTTACACTATCCTACACACACACACACACACAAGGGACAATTTACAATTATACCAGGCCAATTAACTTACAAAGCTGAACATCTTTGGAATGTGGGAGAAAACTGGAGATCCCGGGGAAAACCCACACAGGTCACGAGGAGAGCGTGCAAACTCCGTAGAGGCAGCACCCATAGTCAGGATCGAACACAGGTCTCTGGCGCTGTATCGCTGCGCCACCGTGCCGCACACATTTTTATAGCACCTTCCATGGCCTCAGGACAACCCAAAGTATTTTACAGCCAATTAAGTTGTTCTGAAGTGTAGTCGTGTCAAGGGTGTTTAATTGTCATAGGTATCGACAAAAGAACAATAAAATTCTACTTGAAACAGGATTAAAGGTCTGTAAACACAACACCCACCAGTAATATAACAAAAATATTTCAATTGGTAACTGTATGAAAGAGAATTTCACTGTCTTAGCAGTTCGCACATGTGACAATAAAAGCACCATTTATCCATGCAATCACAATCGTCGCTGCTGATTGTAGGAATAGGAACCAACTTGCTGTTCCCAGAAAAAGTATGATAATTATTTGATAAAAGGGTCATTTTTAGCATTGTTGGCCAAAGTTACCGCTGACCAGGTTAATTCTTTCACGTTTCTATGAAATGGTGCCTTGGGATCTTTTCACCAGGAAGGATGAGCTTTAGTTAATTTTGCAGCCACAAGATGACACCTCTCAGCATAGCACTCCCTCAGTATTGTACTGTAGCATCAGGCGGGATTTGTGCTCCCAAGTCTCTGGTGGTTTCTTTTTATCGAAAGCTTCAGAGAAAGGAGGTGAGAGGGCTACTTAGTGAACAAAGTCAGACATGGTCCTTTAAAATACCCTCCCCCCCCCCCCCCCCAATAAACAGCAAGAAAATGCCGTGCAATCTTGTTTTCCTTTCAACTTTTGAGATAAAGACACAGAATGAGAAGCCAGACTTACCGGGTAACATCGTTCCGTTACCAATTTGTGAAGCTTTACTTTGTCAAAACTGTTATAGAGGAATTACAAATTAAAGAGTTTAGTAGGTGATGCAAATACACACATTTTCTTCAACTGCAGCACAATGCAACCACAGAATAAATGACAGAAGCTGAAAACACAGGATGTCCCCATGTAGCTGGTACAGATGGGACTTGTGGAAATGGGGCAACTTGGCTGCATGGGCAAGTCGGGCTGAAGGGCCTGTTACCACATGCCTTTAATTCCATTCCACAGTGATGCACACATTTCATTGTTACAAGATAGGGCTGGAGGATTCCCCTCAGCTCAACTGCCTTTTTATACACATTCTCACGGCCCGACAGCAGAAGCGTCCACGTCTCGGGGCTGGAAACTGGAAGTATCCCGAGCTAATTCTGCTACCACCATCATCTATTGCGACAAATGATGGCTTCCACTGATTGTCGCTGGAAGCTTGCGTCCTTTTCAGGACGGACGATGACAGCGAGGTCAACATTTGTAACATGATGGACACAAAAGAAGAAGTAGAACACATTCTCAACAGTTACACAACCCTTTATCATCGATACTTTTTTGCATATCTTTCATTCATTGTTCTTTGTCTCTCCACATCACCGTCCATATCTCTCGTTTCCCTGATCCCTGACCAGTCTGAAGAAGGGTCTCGACCCGAAACGTCGCCCATCTCCTTCGCTCCTTAGATGCTGCTGCACCCGCTGAGTTTCTCCAACTTTTTGTGTAACCCTCGATTCTCCAGCATCTGCAGTTCCTTCTTTAACAGTTACACAACAGTGTCTGTTTATTCTAACATACGTTTTCTTCCAGGGGAAAAAAATCTCCATTTCGCTTTAAAATTGTGCATCATGTTTACACATCTAGGAGGAGAGGGTACAGGGTTCTTGTTGAACACCTCACATAAGAGCAGGCCCTCACCAACGCATCACTCCCCCAGAACAGAACTAGCAATAGCACTACCAGCCGAGAGCTTAATGTCCTCTCTTTCAAGAGAGAGTTAGATTTAGCTCTTAAGGCTAAAGGGATCAAGGGATATGGGGAAAAAGGCAGGAACGGCCATGATCATATTGAACGGCTCAAAGGGCTGAATGGCCTACTCCTGCACCTATTTTCCTATGTATCTAAGTCCGGGCTCTAACATGGCACAGTCAGCTGCAGGAAAGCACAAGGTACCAGAGGTGGAGGAGCTCATCGATCTACAGTCACAGTCACTTGTGGAATCTCTTGGCCTTCTGTCGTAAGAAAATCTGAGCAGGATTTTACATTTTCGTGTGAAAAGCTCACCCAAGTGTTACTTACTTCACAAGGCACTCGTGCGCACTTATGTAAATATCCTGGGCCTTAGAGGCAAAGTTCTTTGTTGTGAATTCACCGTCGTATTCTTTCACCTTCCGCAGTCTGTGAAAAGAAGGACCATTAGTATCCATTCGTGAATAGCCTCTTGGCCAGAATTGAAGAAAACGTAAAAAATGAAAGAATATATTCCAAGACTTTCATCAGTTGCTGCTCAAATTTGCCTGATCCTACCTATTTCAGCCAGGATTTCATATATCATTAGCCCTCTGATTTGTGTATGAAACAAGGTGCAAAAGAAGGTTGTTGAAGCAGGTACAATAACAACATTTAAAATACATTTGGACATGTACATCGATAGGAAAGGTTCAGAGGGCTATGGGGCAATTGGGCCAGTTTAGATGGATATCTTGGTCAGCATGGACGAGTCTCCTAGCTCCAAGCGCTGACCTTTCATATACGGTCTGGACAATAAACATCATAAGGGTAGTTAACCATGGGCATCACACCCTTGCCTGCTTCCGCATTCACTCCATTTCCACTACAGCTGCTCCTCGATCTTCGATGGGGTTACGTTCTGATAAACCCAACGTAAACCAAAAATATCGCAAGTTGAAAACGCACTGCTATATATTGCAATCACGTGACTGGAAGTGACGCGCGGCTCGCTGCCGTTATCGAGCTTTTGCTGATCGTAAAGTCGAAATATCGCAAGTCAAAGCATCGTAAATCGGGGAGCACATGTATTTCAAGCACACAGCAATTGTCTGTTGTCACCCTTCCTAGTTTGTGGTATGTTTCGGGAAATTGGAGTTTCATCTTTCATCCAGGGGCAAGCATATCACGGACCTGACACCAGGCCACCTCAAGAAAACATCATAAATAGTCCTAATGTCTTATTAATGTTGGCAACGAGAACACAGAAAAGTACAGAAAAGGGCGCAAAGTGGTGCAGTAACTCAGCAGGTCAAACATAGCAAGTAAAGTTCAAAGTTCAAATTTATTTGTCACATGCACCATAAGGTGTAGTGAAATATAATTTAACAGACCCATCGGCCTACAATGTCTGTGCAGAATATGATACCAGGTGAGGTTATTTGCCTGTACGCGATCCATATCCCTCCACATTCAAAGACAGACACAAAATGCTATTCCTTCTCTCCAAAGATGCTGCATCCCGTCCCACTGAGTTACTCCAGCATTTTGCGTCTATCTTTGGTTTAAACAAGCATCTGCAGTTCCTTCATACACATTCCCTCCATATCCATGTGCCTATGTAAAAGCCACTAGTGTACTTGATTCCAACAAATATTTTCGTACTAATTGTGGCTTAATTAATGGGAATTTCACCTCTGAGTTGGCTGGTTGTGATTTCAACTCCATCTCCAGACTTGAACATAAAGAGTGGCGTTTCAGAGGTTTTTGCATAACCACGCGAATACAGTATGTAGGGAAAAGAGAGATATGGACCACACGCAGCAAGAGAAATCGGTTTAAACTGGCATCATGATTGGCACGGACAATGTGGCCAAATGGCCCATTCCTGTGATGTACTGTTCTATGTTCTATATAAAAGCTAAGGTGGAGCACTGATGCATTGACAAAGGAGCCACTTTTTGGTTACAATGAAAGACAGGCCTTATCGAAATGCTCAGTTAGATGGAAATGCTTCAGCGACCTAGCCAATAACTTTCACTCGTTCAAAAATTATCAATAGTCATTCCCACATTGCTATCTGTGGGAGCTTGTCATGCACAAGCCCATTGCTATATTTCCTGCTTTTCCACAACGTTTCATTTGCTGTGAAATGCTTTGCGGTGACCACAATGGTCTGAATGCTTCCTGGGTGCTGTTTACTTTGTCTGGTGAGTGGTCGATCAAGAGGATAATAGTCCCAGCGGCTGTGATAATTGAATCTACAACAACTGAGGCAGCACAGTGGTGCAGGTTGGTGCCTCAATAAGCCGGAGACTTGGGTCTGATCCTGACTACGGGTGCTGTCTGTGTGGAGTTTGTACGTTCACCCCGTGACCATGTGGGTTTTCTCCGGGTGCTCTGGTTCCCTCCCACACTCCAAATACGTCCAGGTTTGCAGGTTAATTGACTTTGATAAAATTGTAAATTGTCCCTTCTGTGTAGGATAGTGCTAGTGCACGGGGCAATCGCTGGTTGGTATGGACTAATGGCAGAAGGTTCTGTTTCTGTTCTTATCTCTAAAGTTAAAATAAAAAATGAAGCTCAGATGAAACTGACCACTTGTAATCATCTCAATGCATTTCCACATCAGCTTCATGGTCCCACTAGTGCACTCATTTTATTTGCCTTTAAGTATCCTCAGATTCAGTTTGTAAAATTAGCACAAATTAATTCTGAAACTGGGACATGTCCCTCTGGAGTGAGTTTTCCTAAACTTACTTCTGGTTAACAGTTGCATGAAGATCACTTCATCACATTCCCCCAGGCACAAGACCAATGACAAAGCAATACAGTGTAGGAAGGAACTGCAGATGATGGTTTACACCAAAGATAGACACAAAACGCTGGAGTAACTCAGTGGGTCTGGCAGTATCTCAGGTGAAAAGGAATTGCAAAGGAATGTTTTGGGACAAGACCCTTCTTCAGACTGAGGGTCTTCATTACGTGGAGTTGGTACATATGGCTAGGCTGGGAGATGGAGATATTGGAGACACAAGGAACTGCAGACGCTGGAATCAGGAGCAAAACACAAGTACGAGAGTACATCTCGTAGAGCCGCTACCTCACAGTCCTGGGTTCGATTCTGCCCTTGTGTGCTGTCTCTGTGGGGTCTGCATGCTTGTTTTTTTTGTTTTTTTCTAGTTTTAGAGACACAGCACGGAAACAGGCCCTTCAGCCCACCGTGTCCGCACCTACCAGCGATTTCTGCATATTAACACTATCCTACACACACTAGGGACAGCCTTCCACGTTGAGTTACCCAGACTGACTGAGCAGGGATAAAACTTTACAATATGTAGGACTCAAATACAAGAAAGCAGACTCTCAAACACACAGCAAGACGAACAACAAATCATTACACACATGAGAAGCGAGAAAGAGCAACTCACGCGAGCTGTGAGGCGACACTCTGCTTGGCCCGCTCCATGCGTTGCTTCAGTCCTGCCTTTGTCAGAGTAGACATGCGAGAATCGCCCTCTGGTGGAACATATGGATCAAATATCCCAGCTGCAGGGAAACAGGCAACAGCAAGGTCGGTACACAGGAGGCACAAGCATCATTTCCCCTCACCCACTAAGCCAGACAGCATCTGAGGAGGAAAAAGGACAGACGACGTTTTGGATCGAGATCTTGAAGAAAGGTACCAACCCAAAAGGTCACCCGGAGAAAGCATTTTATTGGGATGTATCACAGCATGGTTTGGGAACAGTTCCATTCAAGACCGCAAGAAATTGTAGCAAATTGTGGACACAGCCCAGGCCATCGCACAAACCTACCTCCCTTCCATGGACTCCATCTACACCTTACGCTGCCTACTCTAGGCCAGCAGCTAATCAAGGACGAGTCGCACCCTGGCCACTCCCTCTACTCCCCTCTCCCTTAGGGTAAAACATGTAAAAACGCACACCTCCAGATACATGGACAGTTTCTTCCCAGCTGTTATCAGGCAACTGAACCATCCTCACCACAACTAGAGAACTGTCCTGAACTACTATCTACCTCATTGGAGACCCTCGGACTATCTTTCATCGGACTTTACTGGTTTTATCTTGCACTAAACGTTCCCTTTATCATGCATCTGAACACTGTGAATGGCACAATTGTAATCATGCATTGTCTTTCAGCTGCCTGGTTAGCATGCAACGAAAGCTTTTCACTGTACCTCGGTACATGTGACAGTAAAATAAACGAAACTCAACTTTCTTTCCACAGATGCTGCCGTACCTATTGAGTTCTTCCAGCGCTTTATTTTTTTGCTCAGGATTTCAGCATTTGCAGTCTTTATGTCTACAATATTGTCCTGTGGCTGCAAGTTCTGTCATTTGATCAAAGATCATTGCAGCAGTCTGATCTTTACCTCAAAAATCAACGGAACATTTGCACTTTTAACAATGGCCACTAGATGGAGAAAGGGACCCCCCCCTGCAGATTTTAACTCTACACCCCCTGAGCAGGGACTATTTGCAGAACACAAAGTGCTGCAGTAACTCAGCGGGTCAGGCATATTTCTGGAGAACACAATAGGCAATGTTTTTCGGGTCGGGACCCTTTTTCAATTTGAGAAGTTAACCTAAAATGTTGTCCATTCATGTCCTCCAGAGATTTGCCTGACCCGCTGAGTTACTGCGGCACTTTGTGTTCTAAGCAAGATTACAGCATCTGTAGTTTCTTGTGTCTACATCTTACTGTGGCTCTGCTTGCTAAAAATGAGGTTTTAGATTGCCAATATTTCGCAGAATGTCCAACAATTGAACATTTATCTCCAGGATACTGCTGCCAGCAATAAAGCTGTTGAAAAAGGTGGTTAGGAGAAAGGAGGCAACTACTTGGTCATTTGATTGAATTAAAATACCTTTTTATTCCCAATTCTGTTGGGTAGAAGATATAAGTTTGAAAGCACGCATCAACAGACCCAAAAACAGAATCTTGTCTTCTGAACGGGTCCTTCCACAAGCTATTCTCCTCTATCTTATTAAGGACATCAGACTATATTCTTCACTTTGTATCTTTCCCTTCGCTCTATCTTTTGTACTTGAGTTTGGCTTTATTGGATAGCATACAAAACAAAGCTTTGCACTGTATCTTGGTACATGTGACAATAATATACCTAAACATAAACCTAGATATAGAATGGATATCGGGCAATCGTTATACACTTGTGTGGATTTTTAGTTAAATTATTTACAACTCTAGCAGACAATTTGGTTTCCTTGTAATGCCTGTGCATTGCGAGCCTGTGGTGTCAGTGGCAGATTGTCCATTACCTGTACTCGAGATGTTGATGGGCCGCTCAATGTACTGCTGCCGCATCACCAGGCCAGCAGCGCGAGCCAGCTGCTCCTGGTCCGCAGAGCTGTCCTGTTTACGTGGTGGAACATAATGCCGCTTCTTTGTTCGCACCATAATGACAGTGGGAGAGGCACACAACTTAAATGGGCTAAGAAGTGCTTCCAAACCTTGGCACACCTGTCAGGTAGACAAATTTGTTCTTTGCGTTAAAACTTAAATTAATTTACCTTGGTGGAAAACATTGGCAGTTTACAGATCGTCCCTGTCTGAGGATTGTTAAGGATTTGGACACGCTGGAGGCAGGAAACATGTTCCCGATGTTGCGGGAGCCCAGAACCAGGGGCCACGGTTTAAGAATAAGGGGCAAGCCATTTAGAACGGAGACGAGGAAACACCTTTTCTCACAGAGAGTTGTGAGTGTGTGGAATTCTCTGCCACGGTGGTGGAGGCAGGTTCTCTGGATGCTTTCAAGAGAGAGCTGGATAGGGCTCTTAAAGATAGCGGAGTCAGCAGATATGGGGAAAAGGCAGGAACGGGGTACTGATTGGGGATGATCAGCCATGATCAAATTGAAAGGTGGTGCTGGCTCGAAGGGCCGAATGGCCTACTCCTGCACCTATTGTCTACTCCTGTAAGAGGTTAGACGGTGATATCCCGCACAATGGAACAGCCCATTGCCCCCCCACCATCCTCTGCAAGAGGTTAGACTGCGAGGCCCCATGCAGGTGAGCAACCTGTCACCATTCTGTGCCGGTGGTCTATGGCCAGCTCGGGCAACTCACAACGCGGCGCTATGAATATTGCTTTCTCTACCCCTTGTTTTCCCTCTCACTCCATCCCTCCCACACCCTAGTTCTCCGACTACTTTCACTGTCCTCCACTAATTTTAGTGATTGTATGCCTCCTTGTCACCTGCCCCTCAGCTAACAATGATGATCCGTTCTACATTTCCTTGACCAGCATCCCGTTTCTGAAGAAGGGTTTCGGCCCGAAACGTCGCCTATCTCCTTCGCTCCATAGATGCTGCTGCACCCGCTGAGTTTCTCCAGCATTTTGTGTACCCCCGATTTTCCAGCATTGCAGTTCCTGCTTTATCCCCTTTGATCGGTTGTTTTCACACCTTACCCTTCCATATCTAGACTCCCTCTCCCCCTGACTCTCAGTATGAAGAAGGGTCTCGACCCCGAAACGTCGCTGAGTTACTCCAGCTTTTAGTGTCTGTCTTCCAGCACCTCAGACGTTCGGCCAGGTGAAGGACACCGGGCAACGCGGAGCCGAGGCTCCAGGGCCCTCGTCCTTTCCCAGGGTCCTCGCGGGCCCTCGCTGGCCGCCCCTCGGCCGCCCACACCCCGCTGCCGCTGCCCCCCTACCTGCCGGTTGGCGCCGATTCCGCGGCCCAGCGGCTTCTCCACCGCCGCCAGCAGCCTGCCCATGGGCGCCGCCATCTTCTCCCCGCCGCGCCGACTGACGGGAAGCTGGAGGACCAGCGGCAGCCCCCTGTCCCACTGAGTTACTCCAGCTACTTGAGTCTGTCTCAGGTTTAAACTAAAGACTTCTTCTTCTTGTAGGATTCCGGCAGTGTAGACGCTGCTAAGCGTATTACTGCCCTCCACAGGACAAAGTTTGAACTAAATTCTTAAATACAGTCCTGTAACATGCAGGAATTGGAGAACAGCCCTGGATATCAGTTGATGTTTCTCACTGGGTCCAAACAAAGATAAAACAGAAAAAGCCTCAACTCCAAGTCCTGTCAGTCTAACAAACAATACCTTTCTTTCTACCCTATACTTTTTACATTCTAGGAAAACATGCTTAACTGTCTCCTTACTCCCACATTCACACAAGCCAGAAACATGTTTCCCTACAATGCACAAACAGTAATTTAACCCACAATGTCCCAACCTCAATCTACACAGTCTAACTGAGTCCCTACGGGACAGAGATGTACAGAAACATATTTTTCTAACTTCAGCTTGTACAGAAAAGTAGTGTCTACCCCTGACTTCCTTATCCCATCCTCTCTGCCATTCTTTTGTTAAGCCCTCTTTAATTATTTCTCTCAGTTCCACTCTCCCCAATGATACATGGATATCAATTTCTCTTCTTAAACTCTCCTTTGCTATGAGGTCCACCTGCTCATTCCCCCTCACCCCAGCATGCCCGGGAACCCAGCAAAAAGTGATGGTACACGCAAACCCAATTCTAGAAAACACACTCAAGATTTCATTTAGAATGTCAGGACGAGCTTTAGATTTCCCTACTCTTAAAGTTTCAAGAGCAGCTGCAGAATCAGAACAGATAATGACTTCTCTAAAACTGGCTTACACAATCCTCCATAGAGCCCATTGAATTGCCATTAATTCAGTCGTGAGAACAGAGCTTCCATCAGAAATGCGTCGGCCAATCTTCAACCCAAGCTGCTCCACATACAGTCCAAACCCAGCTCTCCCACTAACTGGATCTTTAGATCCATCTGTAAAAACAATCAAAGTGCTCTCACTGATTGAATTAAGATATTCCACTATTCTTGGAGTCACCTCGCGCTTATCTTTTTCCTGAAGAAAAGCAAGCTCAATAAACAGTTCAGGAAGAACCCAATAGGGCACAGGTAGCCATATTGTATGCTCTATAATACCCCCTTGTTCCAAACCCAGCTTCCTAGCCCACTGATTTATAATGACAAAAAATGTGTTATATTTGTTACCATCATCAACCTCTTGCAACAAACACCTTGCTGGGAAGGTATCATTACACCCACAAAGTTTAGCCCAGTAATGTCACCCTAGCTTAATGCGCTTTAACCATAAGGGCATTTCTCCCATTTCAACAATCAGGGCAGGGACTGGGGAAGTTCTGAAGGCTCCACAGCAAAGCCTCAAAGCCTTTGCCTGCAACACATCTAAAGACTTGGGTTTAAACCAAACACTTGGCTTTAACCTAAACACTTGGGTTTAAACCGAACACTTGGGTTTAAACCAAAGAGGTTTGTAGGTTAATTGGCTTGATAAAAATGTAAAATTGTCCATGTTGGCAATATGCAGAGTACTGCCCTCAGACTACAAAATTCAGAAGATAGCATCTGCAGTTCCTTCCTACACAAGAGACTGCAGATACTGGAAGCTTCAAGTCATATAGAGAGTACCGACAATTGAACAAGGAACAGGGACTGGCGGTTCCCCTCTTCCACTATAGATGAGGCTCTCACCAGGGTCTGTTCTACACCCCGTGACTCTGCTCTCTCTCCCCATCCCCCCACGTAACAAGGGCAGAGTCCCCCTTGTCCTCACCTTCCACCCTACCAGCCATCACATACAACAAATAATCCTCCGTCATTTTCGCCACCTCCAACATGATCCCACCACTTGCCACATATTCCCATATCCTCCCCTGTCTGCTTTCCGCAAAGACCGCTCCCTCCGTAACTCCCCGGTCAATTCGTCCCTTCCCACCCAAACAACCCCCTTAAAGATAGCGGAGTAAGGGGATATGGGGAGAAGGCAGGAACAGGGTACTGATTGGGGATGACCTGCCATGATCACATTGAATGGCGGTGCTGGCTCGAAGGGCCAAATGGCCTACTCCTGCACCTATTGTCTATTGTCTGGCACCTTCCCTTGCAACCGCAGGAAATGCTACACTTGTCGCTTTACCTCCCCCCTTGACTCCATTCAAGGACCCAAGAAGTCTTTCCAGGTGCGGCAAGACTGCGCCTCCTCCAACCTCATCTATTGCATCCGCTGCTCTAGGTGTCAGCTGCTCTACATCGGTGAGACCAAGCATAGGCTTGGCGATCGCTTCACCCAACACCTCCGCTCGGTCCGCATTAACCAACCTGATCTCCCGGTGGCTCAGCACTTCAACTCCCCCTCCCATTCCGAATCCGACCTTTCTGTCCTGGGCCTCCTCCATGGCCAGAATGAGGACCACCGAAAAATTGGAGGAGCAGCTCCTCATATTTCGCTTGGGCAGTTTGCACCCCAGCGGTATGAACATTGACATTTAATTTCAGGTAGTCCTTACTTTCTCCTCCCCTTCTCTGCTCTCCCTCAGCCCACTGGCTCCTCCTCTTAACATAGAAAACATAGAAAATAGGTGCAGGAGTAGGCCATTCGGCCCTTCGAGCCTGCACCGCCATTCAATATGATCATGGCTGATCATTCAACTCAGACTTCCTTTCTTCCTCCCACTCCCCACCCTCACATCAGTCTGAAGAAGGGTTTCAACCCAAAATGTTGCCTATTCCTTCGCTCCATGGATACTGCCTCACCCGCTGAGTTTCTCCAGCATTTTTGTCTACCTTCGATTTTCCAGCATCCGCAGTTCCTTCTTAAACATGGAAATTATTAGTTTCCTTGTAGAAATTGTGGTTGAGTTGCAGCACCTTAACGGGTCTCTAAATACAATACGCATAGATGATACATAATAAACAGAATTTAAATCAATTAATAAACACTAGTGTGGAAAACCCCAAGTCCTCAGTAAAACCAAAATAGTTCATAGCTTATTTTTGGTGAGGTTAGCGTTGTGCAGTGTTCAAAAGCCTGATCTTTGTTGGGGAGAATTTTATCTGGATGCATCACAGCATGGTTTATATCTGCACACTGTGTACAGCTTGATTGTCATCATGCACAGTCTTTCCACTGACTGGATGGCATGCACCTAAAAGGATTTCACTCAGTCTGAAGAAGGGTCTCGACCCGAAACGTCACCCATTCCTTCTCTCCAGAGATGCTGCCTGTCCCACTGGGTTACTCCAGCATTTTGTGTCTACCTTAGATTTTCACTGTACCTTGGTACACATGACAATAAAATAAATGTTCACTTCCTCAACAGATGCTGCCTGACCGGCTGAGTTTCTCTAGCACTTTGTGTTTTCCTCAAGATCCCAGCATCTGCAGTTCTTTGTGTCTCTGGAGGTTTTTATGTATATTTAGGTGGGGAGAAAAAAATAGTCAGGAGAGTAGGTTTCACATGAGCAAAGGTGAGGCAGAGGGAATTCCAGTACTAAATGTCCAGGGAACCATTGTCCAGGATGGGTGCTAATTGGGTGTGTAGAGATGACCAGAATGTTTTCTGTGTCATTCCTAACTGTCGCTGTATGTCATGTAGACAAAAGTGCTGGAGAAACTCAGCGGGTGCGGCAGCATCTATGGAGCCAAGGAAATAGGTAAAGTTTCGGCCCAAAACCCTTCTTCAGACTGATGCAGGGTGGGGGGGGGGGCGGGACTGGTTATTAAAAAAAAGATCCACATCTTAAAAAAAAACGTTGACTCTCCTGAAACTTCGGGCCTCACTCACCCAGACCTGCAACGGACCCCAACTCTACTTCATCCTGCGTAAGATCCACATCTTCAAAATCCCGCTACCCCCCCACCCCCTCACCACCCCACCCTACATCAGTCTGAAGAACGGTTTTGGCCCGACACGTTGCCTTTTTCCTTCGCTCCATAGATGCTGCTGCACCCTCTGAGTTTCTCCAGCACTTTTGTCTACCTTCGATTTTCCAGCATCTGCAGTTCCTTCTTAAACACTGTATGTCATGTTGTTACTTGCGGGCGGAGCGCCAAGGCAAATTCCTTGTATGTGAATTCTTGGCCAATAAACATATTAATTAATTAATTAATTCAAAAATGGACAATCAGTTGAGTTGAGTTCACATTAGTTTATTGTCACCAAGATACTGTGAAAAGCTTTTGTTGCATGCTAACCAGACAGCGGAAAGACAATATCTGACAACAATAGAGCTATTCACAGTGTACAGATGTATGATAAGGTAATAACATTTAGTGCAAGGTAAAGCCAGCAAGGCCTGAGGGTTGGGTAAGGTTTATTGTGAAAGGTAGACAAAAATGCTGGAGAGACTCAGCAGGTGAGGCAGCATCTATGGAGCGAAGGAATAGGTGACGTTTCGGGTCTCGTAAGCTTGAAGGATACGAGACGCTGGCAGATGGTACGCCAGTGTAGATCGTGAGAAAAGCAGGGTGGTTCAAAGAGAGGAGGGAGGACAGTGCAGCCGAGACTGGGATGTTTTGGTCAATGAGAAGTGCTGGGAGGAAGGGCCAGCGTGGAGAGAAAGAGAGTCAGGGAGAACGTAGACAGAAGGTTCCTCTCACCCATGGCCTTCCCATCTTCTCAGCTTTGTGAGTTGGTTTTGTTTAGTTGGTAATAAACAACATTAACCAAAGTAAAACAGGATTGACAACACAGTGCAAAACAGAAGGTAACAAATCACATAGGGGGAGCAGTGAGAGGGGGTCGCACAGTACTCCCGCCTGAGAGATTCTTCATAAAGATGTACAAAAGGACCCCGACCCGACACGTTACCTATCCATGTTCTTGGGTGGAACGGGTGGCGCAGTGGTAGAGTTGCTGCCTTATGCCCCTGTCCCATTAAGGAAACCTGAACGGAAACCTCTGGAGACTTTGCGCCCCACCCTAGGTTTCCACGCGGTTCCCGGAGGTTTTTGTCAGTCTCCCTAATGGTCGAAAGTGGTTTCTGTTTTAAAAATCGGTAGTTTTTTTAGTCGAAGCCGGTTGCGATGCTAGTTGAAGGTGGTTGCCGGAGGAGGACAAAAACCTCCGGGAACCGCACGGAAACCTTGGGTGGGGCGCAAAGTCTCCAGAGGTTTCCGTTCAGGTTTCCTAAGTGTGACAGGGGCATAATTCCAGTGCCAGAGACCCGGCCCGATCCTGACCACGCGTGCTGTCTGCACGGAGCTTGTTCGTTCTCCCTGTGATCGCGTGGGTTCTCTCCGGGTGCTCCGGTTTCCTCCCACACCCCAAAGCTTTGGTAAAAATGGTTAAATTGTCCCTAGTATGTGTAGGATAGTGCTAGTGTACGGGGTGGTCGCTGGTCAGTGTGGACTCAATGAGCCGAAGGGCTTGTTTCCACACTGTATCTCTAAAAGGTCTTAAAAGGTCCAGCACTTTGTGCCTCGTGTCTGTGCATCTCGAGCTGGATAAATTGCAGCTCACTTGTGTCCTGTTTGGTACGTGACACCACACACACCTCATTGCTATTTTTATGACAATTTAAAGGTCTTAAATCGTAAACGTTAATGTAAATAAGAAAAATACCAGAGGCAGCGCATCACTGCCAGTGTTATGGACTTGGTAGATTCTTCACCTCAGACTGAGCTATGACAAGGCACGTTGCTTATAGTCCTGACAAATTGAGAGGGGCCTAACCCAGGGATTTATTGTCAGTGTCAGTAGGAACAGCCTGTGTGCATCACTGAAACTTTTACAAGGCAAACCCACAGATTGTGAACTGAAGGCGTTATTTCACTCCGGGCAATGAATCAGATTAAAACTGCAAAAACAAATTCCTACGTCAATTCCCAATGACAATATTTAACTGGTTATTATATGCGTAGAAGGGAAAGAGTGATTGCTGTTTACCTTACTTTTAAACTTTAGAGATACAGTGTGGCAATGGGCCCTTATCCCACCAAATCTGTGCCGCCCAGCGATCACCCGGACACTAGAGCTATCCTACACTAGGGACAATTTACAATAACTGGAAGCCAACTAACCTCCAAACCTGTACGTCTTTGGACGCTGCCAAGGAGATGGTGGAATCAGATACGTTGTTTATTTTAAGGGACATTTAGACAGGCAAATAAACAGGCAGGGAATGGAGGGTTGTAAATCATGTGCAGGCAAGGTGTGCAGTTTAAATTAGCATCATGTTCAGCGCAGGCATCTCCTGTTTCCCTTCATCTTCTTTTCATCAGTCGCCTTCATCCACCCATCCACAAATAAACACAACCTCACCAGTATCCGCCTATTACCATAGCGTAAGAAAGAACTGCAGATGCTGGATTAAATCGAAGGTAGACACAAAATGCTGGAGTAATTCAGCAGGTGAGGCAGCACCTCTGGAGAGAAGGAATGGGCAACGTTTCAGGTCATGACCCTTTCTCAATCTGAAGAAGGGTCTCGACCCGAAACTTCACCCATTCCTTCTCTCCAGAGATGCTGGCTCACCTGCTGAATTTTGTGTCCACCTATTACCAGTTCCACTGTTTGCATCCTTGTATCCCTCTTGTTATCACCTCTTCCTACTCGAAATTTCACCCATCCTTTTTCTCCAGAAATGCTGCCCATCCCGCAGAGTTTCTCCAGCACTTTTGTTTTGTAATCAGACATTTGCGGTTCCTATCTCTGTCAGATTCCACTTACAACATTTAACTGGTTATTGTATGTGTAGATGCGAAAGAGTGATTGCTGTTTACCTTTTAGACTTTAGAGATAGAGAGTGGAAAGGGCCCTTTGACCCACAGAGTCCACGCTGACCAGCGACCACCCCAAGCACTGGCCCTACCCTACACACTACTGGCAGAGGAGGTAGTTGAGGCTGGGACTATCCCAACATTTAAGAAACAGTTGGACAGATACATGGATTGAACAAGTTTGGAGGGATATGGACCAAATGCAGGCAGGTGGGACTAGTACAGCTGGGACACGTTGGCTGGTGTGGGCAAGTTGGGCTGAAGGGCCTGTTTCCGAGCTGTATCACTCTATCACTCTATAACTTAACCAACCTGATCTCCCCGTGGCTCAGCACTTCAACTCCCCCTCCCATTCTGAATCCGACCTTTCTGTCCTGGGCATCCTCCATGGCCAGAGTGAGCACCACCGGAAATTGGAGGAGCAGCACCTCATATTCCGCTTGGGTAGTCTGCACCCTAGCGGCATGAGCATTGACATCTCCAATTTCCGGTAGCCCTTGCTGTCTCCTCCCCTTGTCAGCTCTCCCTCAGCCCTCTGGCTCCTCCTCTCCTTTCTTCTTTCTTCTTCCCGCCCCCCCCCCCCCACATCAGTCTGAAGCAAGATCTTTGGTCTGAACAAGGGTTTCGGCCCGAAACGTTGCCTATTTCCTTCGCTCCATAGATGCTGCTGCACCCGCTGAGTTTCTCCAGCACTTTTGTCTACCTTCGATTTTCCAGCATCTGCAGTTCCTTCTTAAACTCTATGACACCTACATTTCTACATTCTACCAATGATTTTTGCAGTCCTCTCACTGTCTTGTACAATTTATGTATAACTTGTACTTTGTATGTTAACTCAGACTTTGTGCCTGCAATGCTGCTGCTGTAAGCAAGGTCTTCATTGTACCGTCACCTTGCCATACCTGTGTACATGACAATAAACTCGACTTAAGGGCCTGTCCCGCTTACGTGTCCTTGGCACGCAAATTACACGACCACGATGTCGCGTAATTTCGCAAACAGGTGACGGTTCGGGTCGAGATTTATACACCTATTCCTTTTCTCCAGAGATGCTGCCTGTCCCGCTGAGTTACTCCAGCTGCTTGCGTCTATCTTCGGTTTAAACTAGCATCTGCAGTTCCTTCCTGCACAATAAACTTGGCTTGGCCGGGCATGGGCTGTTCACTAGTTTACTGAGAAGTCAAAGTGTTAATAAATCTGACATTTACTGCAGTTGGAGCCGAGGTTTACAGGGGGTTGAGGCTGGGCGGTGACTCCTCCCTCGAGGCTGTTCCCACCCGCACACAGTGAGTGCAGGGTCTTGTAGCCTTGGGCTGAGAGCGAGAGAGAGAGAGAGAGAGAGAGAGAGAGAGGGGGAGAGGGCGAGAGGGAGAGGGAGAGAGAGAGAGGGATAGAGAGGGGGGGGGAGAGGGAGACACAGAGGGGGAGAGAGAGGGAGAGAGAGGGGAGAAAGGGGGAGAGAGAGGGAGAGAGGGGGGGAGAGAGAGGGAGAGAGGGAGGGAGAGAGAGGGGGAGAGAGAGGGGGAGAGAGGGAGAGGGAAGAGAGAGGGTGAGAGAGAGGGAGAGAGAGGGAGAGAGGTGAGAGGGAGGGAGAGATAGGGGGAGAGAGAGAGAGAGGGAGAGAGGACGGGGAGAGGGGGGAGAGAGAGGGGGAGAGAGAGGGAGAGGGGGAGAGAGAGGGGAGAAAGGGGGAGAGAGGGGGAGAGAGAGAGGGAGAGAGAGGGGGAGAGTGCGGCAGGCGAGAGATGGGCGAGGGAGAGGGAGGTCCAGGAACCACAGTAATGCTCTGATCTGGAGGTATTTGCACACACGTACACACACACTCTCTCACTGGTGTCAAGTGATTTAGATTCCTGGAAGCAGAGGGAGAAATTAATTGAGACACAGAATGCTGGAGTAACTCGGCGGGACAGGCAGCATCTCTGGAGAGACTTCACACTCGGGGAACTGCAGATGCTGGAATCTTGAGCAAGACACAAAGTGCTGGAGAAACTCAGCAGGCCTGGCAGCATCCGTGGAGGTGGGTGGACTGGTAACGTGTTTGGTCGGGTCTGCTCTTCAAAGTCGAGGTGAGGTGGTGAAAGAGAGGTGGGCTGGTGATCTCTGGGGGTCGTGGGGGCTGGGGGAGAGTGCGACCTGATTGGGGATGATCAGCCATGATCACATTGAATGGCGGTGCAGGCTCGAAGGGCCGAATGGCCTACTTCTGCACCTATTGTCTATTGTCTATTGTCTATTGTCTATACCTCCCCAGAGCGAGAGGCTGAGATATGAGGAGACGAGGAGTGTGATTTGGATCCAAAGAGTCCAACCACAAAGTGACCGAGCGCCAGAAGCCACCGTGAAGATCAGGCCACGGGACATTGCACTCCATCCACATAGTAACGGCAAGTTACCCCGAGCCCCGGCTCTGGGCTCAGTCTAGCACCAGGGGTAGGTGCCTGCTTCCACGGGTACGCGAGCCATGAACATCTCGGAGCAAGGACAATGGGGATCTCCACCCAATGTGTCCCGGGACACGGTCCAGATGAGCACGGCGGCTAAGGTTGCCACGTCCGTGGTCTATGGGACCATCCTTCTCTCTGGGACGGCCGCCAACCTCCTGGTCATCTGGGTCATTTGGGTTTCGAGAGGCAGGAGGTCCGCGCAGAGGAGGCTGAAGGAGCACATGGCGAGCATGGCATGCTCGGACCTCCTCATCCTCGCCGTGGGGCTGCCATGTGAGCTCTACACCGTCATCTGGAGCCCGCACCCTTGGCCGGCGGGGAACGCTGGCTGCAAAGGCTTCTACCTGCTGTGGGAGGTGTGTAGCTACGCCTCCATCTTCAACGTGTTGACCTTCAGTCTTGAACGCTACGTCGCCATCTGCCACCCGATGCGGATCAAGCTAATGGCCACATCGAGGACAAGGAAAGTCATTGGTTCAGTTTGGCTCATGGCCACCATCGCGGCGTTGCCTGTTGCTTTTGCCGTTGGTGTGGAAGATGCATGGGAGCCTTTCAGGCCCCGAGGCGAGACGCGGTCACCCCTCTACATATGTACCAACGTCTCTGGAAGAGGGGGCCTCTTCCAGCTGGTCATCTACGTCTCCTTCTCTCTCTATCTCCTGGTGCTCCTGTTGGTGGCTTTCACCTGCTGGCAGATGGTCAAAACCATCCTCGGGGACCGCCAGGTGTCCATCGCGTTCCGGAGGACCAACCCCGCGGGCAAGATCATCACAAAGTCCAAGGAGATGAGGCGGCAAAGTGTTGTGATGCTGGGTAAGTGTGGGAGAGGAATTGACGCCGCGTGTTTGAGGAATGGGAACATGAATCTTTAGAGATGCAGCGTAGATACAGGCCCTTTGGCCCACATATGGGCATGTCATGTCAAAAGTGATATCAGTAGAATTAGGCCATTCCAAAGAATTCCACAGATTCACCACCCTCTGACTAAAGAAATGTCTCCTCATCTCCTTCCTAAAAGAAAGTCCTTTAATTCTGAGGCTGTGGCCTCTAGTCCTAGACTCTCCCAGAGTCTGCGCTGACTGGCGATCACCCTGTACACTAGCACTATCCTACACACTAGGGACAATTTTTACAGAAGCCAATTAACCCAGACTCACTACCACACCACATGTGTTTTAACCTTTGCTCTCCAACTCCCTCTGTCCCTTCTCCATCCTAGCTCTCCGACTAGTTCTACGGTACTGCTTAAACGTTACTGATTATATGCCTCGTCATCACCTTCCCCTGAGTTAAAAATGAACCATTCTACATTTCCTTATCATCATCAGCTTTGATCTGTCGTTTTCACACTTTACCCCTCCAAATCAACAGACTTCCTTTCCCCCGACTCTCAGTCTGAAGAAGGGTCTCGACCTGAAAGGCCCCCCATTCCTTTTCTCCAGAGATGCTGCCTGTCCCGCTGGGTCACTCCAACAATCTGTGTCTATGTTCAGTGTAAACCAGCATCTGCAGTTCCTTCCTACAACCACCTGTACGTCTTTGGAGTGTGACTTGGATCCAAAGATGAGGAAGGACCAGCAATATCTTCCCAAGTCAGGACATTGTGCAACTTGGAGGGGAGTCTACAGGTGGTGCTGTCCCCATGCACCTTGATGCCCCTGTCTGGTGGTTAAGGCCACAGATCTGGCAGTCACACCGACAGGTCAGTCAGTGCAGTCCATTTTGTCCGAAGAAGGGTCTCGATCCGAAACGTCACCCATTCCTTCTCTCCAGAGATGCTGCCTGTCCTGCTGAGTTAATCCAGCTTTTTGTGTCTATCTTTGGTTTCAAAGGTTCAAAGGTTATTTTATTGGTCACATACACCAATTGGTGCAGTGAAATGCTTCTTGCCAATGCAGCAAATTAAAAAAAATACAGACATAACAATAATAATAGAGAGATTTTAAACATAAAAAACATCCCGCCCACAATGGTTCCCATTATGAGGGAAGGCACAGAGTCCAGTTCCCATCCCATAGATGGGAACTGGATCAGCATCTGCAGTTCCTTCCTGCACATATTGTAGCTAATACACACTGAAGCCATGGAGTCCATGGTGTTTAGTTTAGTTTAAAGATATAGCATGGAAACAGGCCCTTCAGCCCACTGAGTCAATGCCAACCATCATTCACGCTACATGTAGGTAGGAATTGCAGATGCTGGTTTACGCAGAAGATTGATAAAAAAATGCTGGAGTAACTCAGTAGGCCAGGCAGCATCTCTGGAGAGAAGGTATAGGTGATGTTTGGCATCGAGACCCTTCTTCAATCTGATGCTGCTTGACCCGTTGAGGGGGGACCTGATAGAAGTATATAAAATGATGCGAGACGTAGATAGGGTTGACAATCAGACCCTATCTCCCCAGAGTGGATATGTTAAAGATTAGAGGGCACTGCTTTTTAAAGTGAACGGGGTATCATTTAAAGGAGATGTGCAGGGCAGGTTTTTTTACACGGGGGGTGGTCGGTGTCTGGAGAGCGCTGCCAGGGATGGTGGTGGAAGCAGATACGATGGGGGCATTTAAGAGGCTTTTGGACAGGCGCACGGACTTGCAGGGAATGGATGGTTCAGTGCTGGTTTATTTGTCAATTTATTTATCTGTAACTGCATGGTGAATTATTTTTGCAGGCACCACACATGTAGGCCCCGCCATGTTGGCGCCATTATTCAATGTCCAGAGTCTGGTCGGCGTTCGATGTAATGGATGATGTGCAGGCAGAGGAAATTAGTTTAAATTAACAGTGTGTTCGGCACAGTCACTGTGGGCCGAAGGGCCTGCTCCGGTGCTGTGCGCACGTACGATTATAACATATTGTCTATCTCCACAGGGTGCATTGTTGGGACGTTGGCCATTTGTTGGTTTCCATTCCAAGCGAGGCGACTAATGACAGCTGTTCAGTCCAAAACCCAATGGACAGAACGTTACTACCGCTCCTACCTCACTCTGCAGCCTATCACCAACACCCTCTACTACATCAGCTCCGCCAGCAACCTTTTCCTTTATAACGTGACCTCCAGTCACTTCCGCAAGATGTTTCTGCAAGTACTGGGCGGCTGCTGTCGGTCCAGTTCCGTGCCATCAGAGTACGGGAGACACTCACACTCAGACCTGAAGCCAGGATCCATTTCGTTGTATGGGAAACCACTCTTCTCCAAGGTCAATGGAGAGTGAAGGCAGAGAAGCTTCACGCTGAACTGATTGGGGATGATCAGCCATGATCACATTGAATGACGGTGCTGGATCGAAGGGCCGAATGGCCTACTCCTGCACCTATTGTCTATTGTCTATTGTCTATTTCACAACTCCCCTCTTGCTCTGGTGTGAGATGAAGATGTATTTTCAATATTTAAAAATATATATTTTCTAGATATTAGGGTAGGAAACGTTTCATAGAAAGTGAACAATTAGATTAATTTTTGGCAATCGGTTTAACAAGAACAATATTGTATGTATTATAAATAGGGGTTTGGATTTAATATTGTCACGAGCACCAAGGCACAGTGAAAAGCTTTGTTTTGAATGTTATCCGATCAAATCAGGAAATATTATACATAAATACTTAATATTTTCTACATATTGGGGCGGCACGGTCGTGCAGCGGTAGAGTTAATGCCTTTACAGCGCTTACAGTGCCAGAGACACAGGTTCAATCCTGGCTACGGGTACTGTTTGTACAGTTTGTACATTCTCCCCGTGACCTGCGTGGGTTTTCATCGAGAACTTCAATTTCCTCCCACACTCCAAAGATGTACAGGTTTGTAGGTTAATTGGCTTGATATAAATGTCAAAATTGTCCCTAGTGTGTGTAGGATAGTGTGAATGTGCAGGGATCGCTGGTCAGTGCAGACTGGGTGGGCCGAAGGGCTGGTTTGCGCACTGTATCTCTGAACTAAACTAAAATTAGGATAGGAAAGGTCAAGTGGGATATGTGCCAAATGAAGGCAAATGGGACTAACAGAGATGGGGCATCTTAGTCGGCATGGGAGTAGATGGGCCGAATGTCCCGTCTCCATGCTGTTTGACTCAAATGACCATATTAAGCAGGCCAGGACAATCTAAAGGTCATATTCTGTCATTTTAAGTTACCCACATGTTAATATTCGTAAAAGACGCAAAGTGCTGGAGTAATTCAATGGGTGAGGCTGCGTCTCTGGAAAACATGGATAGATGGCGTTTCAGGTCGGGACCCTTAATACTAACACTCATCCCTTTACAACTCATCGAAAGATCTGGCTGGAATATTGCCTCACTATTGTCAAGCGTCCAACAATTATCATAGGAGTTAAAATTAAATTCTGTTTTCTTGGATGGTTAGTCATGGATAGGAACGTGGTTCCGGAGTGAAGGGTATGTTTTGAGTCTCACTTTGAACAAACATGTAACTCTGGCAGCGTATAACCCAACAGGATGAACACTGAATTCGGCAATTTAAGGGTAAATACATAACCCTCCCTCCTTCCCCCAAACAACTTCTTTCCCCCCCCCCCTTTCCATTTTCCTCTCTCCCCTCATCCCCAGTTGGACTCACATCTATTTCTCTCATTTCCCCTCCCATTTCTTCCGCTATCTTCATCATTCACGCCTCTTCAATCCTTTTCTCTCACATCATCTGTCGTTACATCTGTGGCCTTTATCCAACCATCTGCCTGTCAAACAGCCCTCTTCACCTGTGTCAGCCTATTATCTGCCAGGCATCTTCCTGCTCCTCCTCTCTTCCTGATTTCCTTCCCCCCCTTCATCCTGACCAGACACGGCACCTCCTGGTTCTCCATGTTCTCCTCAGATGCTGCATGGCCTTTGGTATGGTAGATAGAAAATAGGTGCTGGAGTAGGCCATTCGGCCCTGCGAGCCAGCACCGGCATTGATTGCGATCATAGCTGATCATCCACATCAGTACTTTGGTCTGGTATGGTACTTTACTTGTCAGGTGTACCAAGGTACGGTGGAATTCATTTTTGTATTCAGTTCAGCACAAGTATCACGATACATAAGCACTTAGATACATATTAGATAAGCATCTCAGACCTGCAAAGCTATTCCAGCACTCTGTGTTTTCACTTTGAACAAGTCCGACTATTATCAGGCAGGAGTTTAGACTGAGAGGTGGCTGGAGTATTGAGGAGGGAAATAGTGGTCAGTTCAGTGCGGGGCACACCTTACCACACCCGGGCTCTGCAGGGAAATATACAATACCCCATGGTAATGTCGCAGCGCAGTATCTTTCCATCTGGAACACAAAATACTGGGGCAACACAGCGGGTCAGGCAGCATCTCTGGAGGACACGGATAGAAGACATTTCATGTCAGGACATTTTAGTACCCTTGTCCCCCAGAGATGATGCCTGACCTGCAGAATTCCTCCAGCACTTTGTGTTCTATGCAAGATTCCAGCATCTCCAGTTCCTTGTGTCTACATTTCTTTCCTGGGGTCTGGTGAAAATGTTATTATTTAATCAATAAAACCAATTACAACGTTGTCGTCTCTCCGAGCTTGGTGTGCACACAATGGCCGGTATGTTTCTTAGATAAAAACAGTGGAAGTAGTTTTAAAGTTCTTCTCTTCGAATGAAATTCATTGGTTGTAATAAACGCTGAACATGTCGGAAACACCACAGACACGTTTTTGTTCTTTATTTCAGATTTTCATTGGTTTTATGCCTTAAGACACCCTGTTGAGAAACCTTTTCCGTCTTGTGGCTGTTGTCATCAACCTGTGTTAAGGAAAATTGAACAGGTTTTCATTCATGATCCCTGATGTCTGCTCCATTGTACATGCACCCACAGCAGTGTAGGGGTCAGCTGCTGTCAGATATCCCACACACTCGCTGTTCAGATTCAGCCCAGATCATCACACAAACAGGGGCCTCAGGTCCTGACCCGAAATGTCACCCATCCTTTTCCTCCAGAGATGCTGCCTGACCCGCTGAGTTACTCCAGCATTTTGTGTCTATCTCCCTTCCATTGACACCATCTACACTTAATGCTGCTTTGGCAAGGCTGCCAGCATAATCAAGGATCAGTCTCACCCTGGTCCCTCCCTCTTCTCCCCTCTCTCATCAGGCAAGAGGTTCAGAAGTTTGAAAACACATACCTGCAGATTTAGGAACAGTTTCTGTTATCTATTATCAGGCAACTGAATGGTCCTCTCATCAGCTAGAGTGCGGTCCTGATCTCCCGTCTACCTCAATGGAGACCTTTGAACTATCTTTAATCGGACACAGTGTTATATCTTTTCACTAAATGTTATACCCATTATCCTTTATCTGTACACTGTGGATTGCTTGATTGTAATCATGTATAGTCTTTCCTTTGACTGGATAGCACACAAACAAAAGCTTCTCCCTGTCTTCGGTACACGTGACAATAATGAACTAAACGGAACTATTCCACTGAGGGCACTGAATTGTTAGGAATACAAGTGCATTACAAGTTTGAACAACAAATGGTGTTTAGAGCTTTGGATGGTGGAGGAGAAAGGGGATAAAGAACAGGTGCTGCATTTGACTTGTCCAGCATTTCCAACCCTCTAGAGCAAAAGAACTGCTGGAGAAACTCAGCTGGTCAGGCAGCATCTGGGGAAAGAAATAGGCGGACAATGTTCCAGGTCAGCATCCCTTGCTATTTTTGTTTCAGATTCACTGACAATGCAATCTGCCTGCAAAGAGCATCTCCACAAATCCTGGGTGATATTTTATTGAGAGAATAATGCAGAGTTCAGCAGCCTAAAATCAACAGTGACTATGGCAAATATTTGCCAATAACCTCCTGTCATTCAGTTAAAAGCCATGTTAAACACAGTATGATAATTACATTGAAGATCGACACAAAATGCTGCAGTACCTCAGCGGGACAGGCGAAAAGGAATAGGTGACATTTCAGGTCAAGACCTTTCTTCCGACTGAGAGTCAGGGGAGAGGGAAACTAGAGATATGACAAGGTACAAAGAACAAATGAATGAAAGCTATGAAATGATAATGACATTGTTTGAATGTGCTCTCGTGTACTTATGGAGAATTAATTTTGTCCAATGTACTGACATACTGGAAGTCTTTACAAGACTCTTTACAAGATTGGCCATAACCCGAGCATACTCTGGCACTGATCAGGTTAAAGATCCCCATTAAGTCTTGCCGGCACCCGTCATAGTCGCAGCAGGTCGCCGAAAACTTTCAACATGTTGAAAATCCAGCGGCGACCAGAAAAAGGTACGTCTCTTAGGGCGACTACTCACGACCATACAGGTGTCATGTGTCGACATGTCGCAAGGTGACGCCTGTATGATCGTGAGTAGTCGCCCAAAGAGTCGTACCGTTTTCTGGTCGCAGCTGGATTTTCAACGTTGAAAGTTTTCGGCCACCCGCTGTGACTATGACGGGTGCCGGCAGTCGACAAGAAAGGCCCTTGAGTCTTGTCTGGGTAAAAGTGCCCTATGCTGCCCTGTCTACTTGTTAGTCTAAGGCTGCTGTAATCCCCCCCTGAACATATTTTGGGCTTTCTATTTCGGTTTTGTTATGTGGCGATCACAGCAGTGCGTGGCATTCCATATGTGGTCGAACCCACGTCTAGATAAAGGTTTAAAATAACGTGCGTGATAGGGCAGCGACACCGAATAATCACCTGTGAGCTGCTTGGCATGGTCTCTGCCGAATCCCCCGCACAGCCCAACTGCACACACTGCCAAACAGACATCAAAAATTTCTGCAAAGAAATGTCAGGAATGTCAGCCATAATTCTCTATTCCTGCCAATAACTTAGTAAATGACGTCTTTATACCACCCGTCACATTATACATCCTTCCTGCAACGGGGTGACTTGTACTGCATCGTACAATCTGGCTTGACTAAAGTTTCATACAATTCTAGAACATTGTTCCTGCTCCTATATTTTGTGCTCAGCTGACAAAGGAAAGAAATTGAAAATTGGATGCATGAGATAAGTGGCTTTACGGAAAGAAGGTGATCTGGGAGGTTCTCCAATGTCCAGCTCCACAATCGCTCGGTCCGCCTTTGCCCAGCTGCCTAACATTTCAACTCCCCTTCCCATTCCCACACTGACCTTTCTGTTCTCGGTCTCCTCCACTGCCAGAGTGAGGCCCAATGCAAATTGGAGGAACAGCACCTCATATTTCGCTTGGGCAGCTTACAACTCAGCGGTATGAACATTGATTTTTCTAATTTCAAGTCATCCTTACATTCCCTTTCTCTCTCTCCCCCCGTCCCTCCCCCACCCTAGTCGTCTTGCTCGTTTCACTGTTTGCATAACTTCATTATCACCTCTCCCACAGCCAACAATGACCGTTGTGGGCTCTAACTTTCTTGAGTCATCGAGTGCCAGCTCTGATTTGTTCTGTACCTTTGCATACCTCTAGTTTCCCGCTCCCGACTTTCAGTCTAAGGGTTTTGATAAGAAACATCACCTCTTCCTTTGCTCCTGAGTTGCTGCCTGACCTGCTGAGTTATTCCAGCATTTTCTGTCTATCTTTGGTATAAACCAGCCTTCCTTCCTGCACAAGTTGCAAAACTGTTCATCATTTAATGTGCCAATGCCCTCAAAATCTCCCCCTCTACCTTTCCCTGTTTTTTAGCTGTATTCCTTCACTGCAGGCTCTTAGAAGGCAGGCTGCCAGCTGACTCTATATTTATTTAATCCCCTCTCTCCATGTCCCCTCCCACCCAAATCATTCCCTGCAGCTTTACACTTCACTGTGCTTCTCTCCTTATTTGACATCCTTTTCTCCCCATTTCACCCCTACCCCATATCATTCACTCCTCAATCTGCCAATCGCAACCCCCTCTCATGTATCCACCTATCACTTGCCAGCCTTTTGCCTGCCGCATTTCTCTTATTCAGCTTTCTCCCCTCTACTACAATCAGTCCCAACCCGAAACATCGTTTATCCCTTCCCGCCACAGATATAAAACTCCACCGTTTTAACCACCAAACGTGGTTTTGTTTAGTTTGGAGATACAGCACGGAAACAGGTCCATCAACCCACCAAGTCCACGCTGTACCAGCGATCCCTGCACACTAGCACTATCCTACACACTCGGGAACATTTACAATTCTTACCGAAGCCAATGAACCTACAAACCTGTATGTCTTTGGTTGTCGGTCAGGGAAGTTAGTAAGATCTTTGAGACATGTCAATGTATGGAATCCTCAGGATTCCCGCACTCTCAGATTTCCGAACCTCCCTCCCTCTGGCAACTCACTCATTGCCGTGGGCGATCACAGTTTCATCACCTCTGATCACAAACAACACAATACAATAGAAGTTTATTTATCCCAGGCGGGAAATTGATCGGCCAACAGTCATAAAAAACACAAACTACATGAAACATGAAATTGAAGTGAGGAGTGGAAAGACTTGGGGGATGTGCAAAGATTGTGGAGGGGGGAGGGGGATAGGGAGGAGAATCAGTCTACCCGACGACAGAAGGGGGAGGAGTTGTACAGTTTGATAGCCACAGGGAAGAAGGATCTCTTGTGACATTCTGTGCTGCATCTTAATGGAACCAGTCTGTTGCTGAAGGTGCTCCTCAGGTTGACCAGTGTGTCATGGAGGGGGTGAACTGTATTATCCAGGAGGTTCCATCCTCCATTCTGCACCATATGCGAGGAGCCACAGGGTGGCAGTAAGTAGTTTCGATTCAGATTCAGATTCGTTTTTTGTCAGATAAAACAGAGTTCAATTAAATTCCTTGTTCAGATGAAGCTCAGAATTAAAGAGTGTACATACAGTAATGATAAATGCCCCAGTAAATACAATGGTGACAGCAAAAGAGCAGCAGGAATGAAGCAAGATTGCAATTCAATCTGTTATGCTAAAAATATTTAAAAGGACAATAATTTAATGGGTTTATAAATTCTAGGAGCAGTGTAAGACCATTCGGCCCACCAAGTCTACTCCGCCATCCAATCATGGTTAATCTATCGTTCCCTCTCAAACCCATTCTCCTGCCTCCTCCCCATAACCCCTGATCCCTGTCAATGTGGAGTTTGTTTAGTTTGGTCTAGTTTAGAGAAACAGTGTGGAAACGGCCCCTTCAGCCCAATGTGTCCGTCCACGCCGACCATCGATCACACGTACACCAGTTCTATGTTAATCTGTTTTCGCATCCTACACACTAGGGGCAATTTACAGAAGCCAATTATCCAACAAACCTGCATGTCTTTGGAATGTGGGAGGAATCCAAGAGAAAACCCACATGGTCAACGGGAAAAAAGTACAAACTCTGCGGAATGAAGATGGAAGTAAATGAGTGGAAGTTTAACTTTTCCTATTGCAAAGTAGACGTAGGAAAGCACGATGACATCACAATCAGGCAGAATGGGCATGAAACTAATACATTTATTCCAGCACAGATAAATGGAAGTAATGGGCCTCAGTAGGAAAAAGAATATGGGCACCGTATTCCGTGGATAATGTCTTAGTGAGCAAAATGATTGAAGTATGTGGAGCATTGGTGACACCATGGATAGACACAAAAAGCTGGAGTAACTCAGCGGGTCATAAGATCATAAGCGATAGGAGTAAAATTAGGCCATTCGGCCCATCAAGTCCACTCCGCCATTAAATCATGGCTGATCTATCTTTCCCTCTCAACCCCATTCTCCTGCATTCTCCCCATAACCCCCGACACCTGTAGGGTCAGGCAGCATCTTTGCAGAAATAGAAGGGTGGCACGGTGGCGCAGCGGTTGAGTTGCTGCCTTACAGCACCAGAGACCCGGGTTCGATCCTGACTACGGGTGCAGTCTGTATGGAGCAGGCGTTCTCAACCAGGGGGGAGTTCCCCCCAGGGGGGAATTTCAGGTTTTCAGGGGGGGAATTAGGACCACAGATTAGCAAACTCAAACTGTTAGAATGTTGATCTTTTTATTGCCTTTGCATATTATTTGGAATGCACTTTTTGAGGCAGACAATCTTGGAAAGGAGGGGGGGAATGACATTCTGACATATGGTGAAAGGGGTGCATGGGGCAAACAAGGTTGAGAACCACTGGTATGGAGTTTGTATGTTTTCCCCGTGACCTGCGTGGGTTTTCTCCGAGATCTTCATGTAAGTACCAGTGTGTGTAGGATAGTGTTAGTGTGCGGGGATCGCTTGTCGAATGGCCTGTTTCTGTGCTGTATCTCTAAACGAAACTAAACAAATAGGTGACATTTCGGGTGGGAACCCTTCGTCACACTGGTAGGAACAGTGAGAGAGGGTGTTGCAGCCAGTCTGAAGAAGGGTTCCAAGCAGAAACGTCACCAATTCCTTTTCTCCAAAGATGCTGCCTGACCTGCTGAGTTACTCCAGAACCAGTGTATGAATTACAAACAAGGGTGGTCAAAGGTTTGTTATAAGGAACTTTCTCACCCTGGTTATTCCCTCCATTCCCCGCTTGTGAGGGACTGAAGATACAGAAGCTTGAAAGACATAGCTTCAGACTCAGGAACAGCTTCTTCCCCTCGGTTATCTGACTTCTGAATAGTCCTCTCTTAAGTTAGGAGGTAGTCCCAATCTTCCAATCAACCTCATTGTAAATGCTGCACTTTTTCTCTTTAATGTCATGCTACAATACTGCAAAACTATCTTCTGCACTCTGGTATTTTTCTCTTTGCACTACCTGCAGCCCTCTCCAACCCCGCCTGCCCTCCCCCTCCCCTCCCTAGTCATCCTAGCAGTTCCACTGTTCCCATCCTTGTATTCCTGTCACATCGTTCCCAGCCAACAATCGGACATTTTGGACACCACCCTTCCTGAGGTCATCTGTTGCCGGCCTTATCTTGTTCTGACTTTCTCTATCTTTCAGTCTGAAGATGGGTTATGACCCGAAACATCCCCTATTCCTTTTCTATAGAGTAGCTGCCTGAACCACTGAGATCTTCCAGCATTTTGTCCATCTTTGGTATAAACCAGCATCTGCAGTTCTTTCCGAAACATTGTTGTACTTGTGTATGGCTTGATTGCCCGCATGTGTAGTATACCACCAGGGGCGCCAAACGATTGGCAGCCCCGCCAACAGTCTGTTTGTTTTTTTGACTTTTTAAAACATTTTTAGTGTGTGTTAAAGGTCTGTGTAAATGTTCTACGATTTGTTTTATGTGGGGGAGGGGGAGGGTGTTGGGGAAACTTGTTTTCTTTTTCTTACCTTGCCGGAGATGCGATTGTTTTCCGGATCGCATCTCTGGTCGCTCTGCGGCCTACCATTGATGGAGCTCGAGGCCGCCTCGGACTGATTTGAGCCCCACCACTAGGCGTGGACTTAACATCGGAGTCGATCCCTTGCCTAGGATCGCTCCAACTGCAGCCTGCGGACTTTATATCGGGAGCTCACGGTCTCGGGAGCGCGGTTCGATCGCCCTGCACGGGGGAGCTGACATTCCCCCGATGCAGAAGCTGATCACCCCGATGCAGAGGGCCCAAACGCCGCCGGCTACGGGAGTCAAGATCGTCCCGTCAACGGAAGGCTCGAGGCCCGCGACCGCGGGAGAGCAAAGAAGGGAAGAGATTTGAACTTTTCTTTTCGCCTTCCATCACAGTGAGGAATGTGGAGGAGTTACTGTGGTGGATGTTTATGTTAAAATGTATTTTGCATGTTCCATTGCTTTTTATTGTATGACTGACTTGGCAAATGAAATTCCTCATATGTTGCAAAACATACTTGGCTAATAAAGTATCATTGTGATTGTGATTACCTGATTCAGTTGGATAGCACGCAAACAAAAAGATTTGCCCTGTACCTCGGTGCACGTGACAATAATAAACCAACACCCAACCAATACTAATGTAAGGATGAGATTTATTTAATGCTCTGGTCTATCTCCCGGGACTGCAGTGCCGTTAATCGCTGGTAACTCTAGTGTTACTGTGAAGAGTTGGCAGCTCTACAAAATACAACAGAGTTATAATGTGGAGAATTGCACTGGGTATTGAGGAATGAGTGAGTGTAAAGCATTGAGCGAATGAAAGAGGATGAAGAATGAGGTGCCCAAGGAGATAAAGGAGACTAAGGAGGTACTTCATGAGCCAAGTTCCGGTGCCAACTCTGTGTAAATAATTTATCACCAGCTTTCTTTGGAATTAGAAAGAAGAACAAATGATATGGAGAATTTGCAGTCATACTATCAAACCCCAATCTAGTTGTATGAATGCCATGTGGCAGTTATATGGAGATCAAACAGTTCTATGTCCATGAGTCTGAAGGGTCCTGACCCAAAACATCACCTTTCCCGTCCTCCAGAGATGCTGCCTGATCCACTGAGTTAGTTCAGCAGTTTGTGTCCCTGAGTTTGAAGAAAGGTCCCGGCCCGAAACATTGCCTATCTATGTGCTCCAGATATGCTGCCTGTTGAGTTCCTCCAGCACTTTGTGTTCTATGCAAGATTCCAGCACCTGCATTTCCTTGTATCTCCAAAGCCGTGGATCTGAAGGCCAGGTTTGGCAGGAAAGGCTTAGGTTCATGGCCACATTAGGTCTGGGTCATATGGGGTCATAGAGTGCTACAGTGTGGAAACAGACCCCTCAGCCCAACTTGCCCACACCGGCCAACAATGTCCAAGCTATACTAGTCCCACTTGCCTGCGCTTGGTCCATATCCCCCCAAACCTGTCCTATCCATGTACTTGCCTAACCGCTTCTTAAATGTTGGGATACTCCCAGCCTCAACTACCTTCTCTGGCAGCTTGTTCCATACACCCACCTCCCTTTGTGTGAAAATGTTACCCCTCAGATTCCCCTTAAATCTTTTCCCCTTCACCTACAACGTATGTCCTCTGGTCCTCGATTCACTTACACTGGGCAAGAGACACTGTGCATCTACCCGATCTATTCCTCTCATGATTTTATACACCTCTATAAGATCACTCCTCATCCTCCTGCGCTCCAAGGATTAGAGTCCCAGCCTACTCAACCTCTCCCTATAGCTCAGACCCTATAGTCCTGGCAACATCCTCGTATATCTTCTCTGTACCCTTTCCAGCTTGACAACATCTTTCCGATGACATGGTGCCCAGGACTGAACGCAATACTCAAAATGCGAAGGTAGACAAAAGTGCTGGAGAAACTCAGCGGGTACAGCAGCACCTATGGAGCGAAGGAAATAGACAACATTTTGGGCTGAAACCTTTCTTCAGACTGACTCTAAATGCCATCTCACCAATGTCTTATACAACTGCAACATGGCCTCCCAACTTATTTACTCAAAGGTTAGGATGGAAGTATACTAGATGAACGTAAGAAATGGAGATAGGAGGGGACTCAGTGGATCCTCCTACTGTTCTGTTATTCAGTAATGTCAGAGTTCATCTACTTCCTCAAGCCCATCCCGTCACCCTATTAGCACATACTGAGATTTTGTTGATCTCAAGCAAGATGTTCAACCGGTCCTACTGTTTTCTCAAGCACTCCTGAATCAAAGAAGGGAACATTCTGCAAGGCATCCATCCCAATTTCCAACTGCTCAAACCTCCTCTGATTGGGAAAAGAGAACAGAATTCCTCAATGCTGATTGCTATCAAGATTCAATAGCTTGCCATGGTCACATGTCACAAGTTATACAGCCATAGAACCAAACAGCGTGGAAAACGTATCCATGCCAACCAATATGCCCCATCCACACTAGTCCCTTTGGCCCATCTCCCTCTGATCCTATCCATTTAACTGTGGGTTTCCCCTGGGTGCTCTTGTTTACCCCACATCCCAAAGATGGGTGGATTGGGGAGTTAATTACTCACTGGAAATTGCTCCTAGTATGCAGGTAGATTCTGGGGAGAGTTAGAGTCATAGTCAAACAAAGTGGAAACAGGGCCCTCAGCCCAACTTGCCCACGACTACCAATATGTCCCATCTACACTTATCCAGCATGCCTGCATTTGGCCTATACCCCTCTGAATCTATCCGATCCATGTACCTATCTAAATGATTCTTAAACATTGTGAAAGTACCTGACTCAACTACCTCCTCCAGCAGTTCGTTCCATACACCCACCACCCTTTGTATAAAAAAGTTACCCCTCAGGTTCTTCCCAGCCCCCTCACCTTCACCTATATCCTCTGGTTCTTGATTCCCTTACTCTGGATGAAGGACTGCATTTACCCGATCTATTCCTTTCATGATCGTATAGACTTGATGGGAATATGGGCAGAATCAAATTAGGGTAGGTAGCATTAGTCTGTAAATGGGCGCTTGGTGGTTGGCACAACCACAATGGGCCGAAGGGCCTGTTTCCACACTGTTTTGCTCTTTGGCTCCAACATCTTTTGGGTGCCCTGCCAATTATTAATTGCTTGACCAACATGGTTACAAAATAGGAATTGATTTGGAATGTGTATGCAAGCAAAAAGGACCATGCACAAGCTTACAACTGGCAACAGTGAAAGAGAGGAAATAGATATTTATGATTTTCATTTACTTTCTCTTGCAAATGCCAGCATCTACACAAGGCTGTACCTCCCCTATATTTCACTGGAATGTCAGTCTGGCTCAGAGACAAGTGTAAGAAGGAACTGCAGATGATGGTTTACACCAAATATAGACACAAAATGCTGGAGTAACTCAGCGGGACAGGCAGCATCTCTGGATAGAAGGAATGGACGACGTTTTGGGTTGAGACCTTTCTGTTTGAAGAAGGGCCTCGACCCGAAATGTCACCCATTCCTTCTATCCAGAGATGCTGCCTGTCCCGCCGAGTTACTCCAGCATTTTGTGTCCATCTTCAGTAACAAAGTGCGTTCCCATCTGAACCATGGCAAAGTGTTAGAAATACGATTTCCTGCTTTAAATTCTGACTGCTTGTCATCTCTATTTAATTCCCTTACGTTGTTATCATAATTAAATGGCATCAGGTTAAGAGCAAGTTGTCAACAATGCAGGATTATAATGGATCAAAATTTCATGTTATCTTTCGAACACAAACAACCAACCAGTTAATCTTTATCCTCAGGCTCAGTTTATCACTCAGTTACCTGAACCAAACTCAACAACAAATTTATTCGTAAAAATATATATTTACATAAACCGATTGTATCTTTGAAATTCGATAGGGTATGAAAGCAGAAGGGCAATGGTGCAGCGGTAGAGTTGCTGCATCACAGCGCCAGAGGACTGGGGTGCGATCCTGACTAGGGATGCTGCCAGTATGGAGTTTGTACGTTCTCCCTGTGACCGCATGGGTTTTATCCAACATTCCAAAGGCATACAGGTTTACAGGTTAATTGGCTTCGGTAAAAATTGTAAATTGTCCTTAGTGTGTGTAGGATAGTGCTAGTGTACGGGGGGATCACTGGTCGGTGCGGACTCGGCTGAAGCGGTTGTTTCCATGCTGTATCTCTAAAGTCTAAAGTCGGGGAGAAAAAGTGCGGCCTTTTAATGAGCTGGTGATTGCTGGCATGGCTGGATCCCCAACTGTTCTCTGTGATACTGTGATTTTGGTATCAGCAAGATCTCCAGACTAATTGCTGGCTTGTGCTGTGCTGGCCTGTGCGGTGAGATGAAGCATGCAACTCATGAACAAGGCTACCTCCGCCCACAGCATTATCTTGGCGAAGTGGTCCCAACTCCATAGGTCAATAATGACAGCTCAACCCCATACCAAATTCTAGTAAGATTCCCCCTCCACAAACTCAAGCAGCACCATGGCGCAGCAGGTAGAGCTGCTGCCTCACCAAAGACCTGGGTGCTGTCTGTGTGTGGAGTTTGCAAGTTCTCCCTGTGACCGCGTGGGTTTCCTCCGGTTGCTCCGATTTCCTCCCTCATCCCAAAGACGTATGGGTTTGCAGGTTAATTGACCCCTGTAAATTGCCCTTAGTGCATACGGAGTGGATGAGAAAGTGAGATAACATAGAACTAGTGTGAATGTGTTGGTGTGGACTTGGTGGGCTGAAGAGTCTGTTTCCATGATATATCTTTCAATCAGTCAAACTTCATCTTCAGGGATACTAACCTCCCCTCCCCTTTCCCACACTGTCATTCCCAGTCTTGCTTCATTCAGACTGGTGCCCACATGATAATCTCTTGACTTTGTATCAGACACATACAGCTCCTCCAGTCCCTGATATGCTTTAATTCCACCTCCCTCTCCTTCCTGCTTCATATTTCACTTCCCCGCTCCAGGTTTCATCTTCTACTCCTGAACATTTCTTTAGCTGCGGTGGTAGACAGAAATGATGGAGGAACTCAACGGGTGTGGCAGCGTCTATAGAGAGAAGGAACGGGTGACGTTTCGGGTCGAGACCCTTCTTCAGACTACATAGATGTTGCCTCACCCGCTGAGTTCCTCCAGCATTTTTGTCTTCCTTATATTTTTCCAGCATCTGTAGTTCTTCCTTAAACATATCCTTGGCTGCTCTCACTTTTGCTTCCCTAGAGAGTGAGAGTAATTTTCAGTCTACCATCTCTATCACACGATTACCCTGTGTAACATTTCAAGTATCGGTTGTTCTGCTATAAGGCGAACCTTACCAAATAATGAAAGGTCTGGATTGAGTGAATGTGGAGAGGACGTAGATGGGACATGTTATAACGTGTAATAACCAATCCTGTCTGCATAATGCAAATAATCTTTCCTAATTCATCAATTGTATTATATCCAATTTGTGTTTCTGTTTCAGTTTAGTTTGTACCGAAGAACAGTGAAAAGCTTTTGTTGTGTGCTGACCAGCCAGCGGAAAGATTACAATCGAGCCATTCACAATACAGATACTTAAGATACATGATGTTTTATGGGAACATGAGTTGTAGCAGAACTACCTGTATAATAAAACAGAAACCATTGGAAACGCTCAACAAGTCAACCAATTCTGTGAAAAAAAGGGTTAACCTTTTCAGGTCTAAGGACCCCTCCTGACATCTGCTGAACAGAAGATAGACACAAAATGCTGGAGTGACTCAGCGGGACAAGCAGCATCTCTGGAGAGAAGGAATGGGTGACATTTTTCCAAATTTCTGAAGAAGGGTCTCAACCCGAAACATCACCCATTCCTTCTCTCCAGAGATACTGCCTGTACCCTGAGTTACTTCAGCATTTTGTATCTATCTTCGATTTGAACCAGCATCTGCAGTTCTTTCCTACACATCTGCTAAACAGAACTCCATTAAACTCTCTGGTTCTTTGATATATTTCTGACAGCTTAAAACCGATTTTTCTCCAATGCCTTATATGGCAAAAACTTGGAAAAATGTACAATTGTCTGTGATGGATTGATAGGAATGTCTGAACTGGGAGTGAGACAGGCTTTCGGCCCCATGAGCCTGCTCCTTTCCGGCTGATTTGATCTCTGGCCTCAACACCATTTTTCTGCTTGATACCTACGATACTCAATTCCTCTACAGTAAAAAAATCCATCCGTTCTTTACACTTACATCAGTCTGTAACAGACATAAAAGGCCGGAATAACTCAGCGGGTCAGGCAGCACTTCTGGAGAAAAGGAACAGATGACTTTTCAGGTTGAGACCCTTCAATCTGACCACATTTCTTGTGGAGAACATAAAGACAGCGGGTCAGGCAGCATCTCTGGAAGTCATCGGTGCCGGCTCAGATTTGTTCTGTACCTTCTATATCTCTCATTTCCCTTTCCTCTGACTCTCGGTCTGAAGAAGGGTCTCAAACTCAAAACGTCACCTATTCCTTTTGACCCGCTGAGTTACTCTAGCCTTTTGTGTCCAGCATCTGCAGTTCCTTTCTACATTTCTGAAGAAGGGTCTTGACCTGAAATGTCACCCATTCCTTCTCTCCAGAGATGCTGCCTGTCCCGCTGAGTTGCTCCAGCATTTTGTGTCTATCTTCAGTTTTGTAATGCTTGGTTTGATATTTAATGGGTTAATTCCGAAGCTTGCACTTTATATGACTTCTCAATAGCAAGCCAGCAGTGTGGAACCCATGTAGTTACTATAGTGATTTGAAGTGCTAATAAGTTATTCTGTGGGAGGGGAGGGTTAGATGTATAATTTTAAACATCTGGTGCTTTCGTGAGAAGGTGTCTCCATGTGGGAAGCGACGTGCTGGCCTGATCTGCTCCATTTCTAATGTAGGGGTCAGAGAATCAACAAGGTCCCTCATTGAAGGTCAGGCTTATACCTGAGGGTGGCAGCTTTGATCGACAGCACTGACCTTTAGGACGTAAGATCAGTGGGGTCATTTAAAACAGACTTTCAGTGATTTCAGAGCAAGGATTAAGCCCATTTGATTTGAGGGCCTAAGTAAAAATGGGTTAATGCTGGCAATGGAGGCAAGGTTTGTACTTATTTGTGCATTACAAAACAAGACATGTGGAGAACAATTTACACACTGAAAACTGTGGACTATTCATTTACACTTTTCATGTAAATAGTTTAATTTAGTTTATTTATTGTCGCGTGTACTGAGGTGCAGTGAAAAGCTTTTTCATTGCGCGCTATCCAGTCAGCGGAAAAAGACAATACATGATTACAATCAATCCGTCCACAGTTTACAGATACGGAAAGAAATAATGTATAGTGCATGATAAAGTCCAGTAAAGTCCGACTAAAGATGGTCTGAGGGTCTCCAGTGAGGTAGATGGTAGCTCAGGACCGCTCTCTAGTTGTTACTGTTTGTGAGACACAGTTTTTTGGCGTTAAGTTCTGCTTGGTCTAAGGGTTGCTGTTGTTCTTCTGTAGAGAGGGGTGAATTAATTTTTAAAAATTAATCTTTCAGGATCTGACCTTCACTGTCAAGGCCCACATCTATTGACCCACCGTAACTGCCTTTCCAAAGCTGGTGATGATCTGCCTTATTTTGTTTATTTTTTTAGATACAGCATGGAAACAGGCTCTTCGGCCCACCGAAGCAATGCTGACCATCGAACACCCATTCACACGACTTATGTAGAACACAAAGTCAGTGGGTTAAGCAGCTCTCTGGAAGTCAATGGTGCCAGCTCTGATTTGTTCTCTACCTTTTCATATCTCTAGTTTCCATCCCCCCTGACTCTCAGTCTGAAGAAGGGTCTCGACCCGAAACGTCACCAATATCTTTTCTCCAGAGATGCTATCTGACCCATTGAGTTGCTCCAGCACTTTATTTTCTACGCAAGATTCATGCATCTGCAGTTTCTTGTGTCCACACTGGTTCTGTTATCCCATTTTCATATCCATTCTCCACACACTTGGGGCAATTTTACAGAGGCCAATAAACCTACAGACCCACACGTCTTTGTGACGTAGAAGGAAATCGGAGCACCCGGAGGAAACCCAAGTGGCCACAGGGAATACGTGCAAACTGCACACAGATAGCAACCGAGGTGAGGATCGAACCTGGGCCTCTGGCATTGTGAGGCAGCAGCTCTACCAGCTGGTCCATCTTGGCCATTGTCATTTTTTGGAAGGAGCCCCCATAGCGGTGTGGAGGGGGGGGGGGGGGGGGAGTTCCACCCAGTGATGATAAAGGAATCACAATATATATATATATATTTTTTCTTTTAATATTCACATCATCGTTCGTTGCACCAAGACATGGAGGGAAGATTGGACTGATTGGTGTTAGCTGGACAACCTCAGAAATAGCTGTTAACCCATTTTTAAGTCGAGTCAGCATTTTTTAATCTAATCCTGATTGTTTTATAAATTGTTTACTGAGGAATTCCATTCAGGGCCAACTAATCAATGATCTCATCTGACCTCTATGTCAAAATAACACAGGAGAATTCTTGTTAACTCTTTGCTGACCACGAACCTTTAACAACTTTTGGCCTACCTGGTAAACCCTACTACAGGTCCACCATGGATTTTCCAGCACCCTTGGTTCCAGAGCCTTTTCTGGATTATCTGTTTTGATGGACCAGCAGAGGGTCATAGCATTGGGTGGGGGGCAGCAATGGGAACCGATCTGCTGAACTGTGGAAAAAATATATACAAAATGCTGGGGTAACTCAGCGAGTCAGGCATCATCAATGGGGAACAAGGATTGGAGACGTACGGGTTGGGATTTTTCTTCAGATTGCTTGCAGGAGAAAGAAAGGTGGTAAAAGAAGGGGCAGGACAGAGCATAGCCAGTAATTAGCTGCCAGTTACGATAATAATAATATTATCTTATTATATTTTTGTATTAGTGTCAACTATATATTATATATATTATAACATTATCTGCCATGCTCAGTACTGTCTCTTCCATTTGCAGCTTTCATTTCCACTCCCTTGCAATCAGTCTGAAGAAGGGTTCAGATCTGAAATGTCACATATCCATGTTCTCCAGAGATGCTGCCTGAACTGCTGAGTTACTCCAGCATCCTGTGTCTTTCTTTGGTACAAACCAGCAACTTCACTTGCTTGTTATTCCATATTGCATAGGTGTGGTTAGTTGGTAGATACGGAACATTTATTAAGAGGAATCTCAAAGTATTTATGAAAAATTATTTCCTAAATCAAGAACAAAAGTCGGAGCTATGAAGGTGATCAGACACCACAGTGCTTCCAATCGTAAGCCATGGGAGTGACCCGTCACGGTGAATCCCGTGACCTAATGACCAACTTCTGGGGAGAGGAAAATGTTTGAATTCTGTGGATGTGAGGGAAGTCTGGTTGTAAAACCACTTGGCTGAGAAACAGCATGGGTGTGGAGCCAGTGTGCAGTCTTTTGTCTCGGAAGGAACTGCAGATGCTGGTTTATACCGAAGGTAGGCACAAAATGCTGGAGTAACTTGGCGGGTCAGGCAGCATCTCTGGATAAAGAAAGAGGAGCCGTTTTGGGTAGGAACCACAATGAGAGAGGGTGCTGCAGCGTTCGGTTCAGAGAGAAGAGGAGAACTTCTTCGAAGTAGTGTACTTTGAGGAGTTTTCGCAGTGGAGCAGACAAATGCAGATGCTGGTACACAAAATGCTGGGGTAACTCAGCAGGTCACGCAGCATCTCTGGTGAAAAGGAAGCGGTGACATTTCGGGTCAAAACCTTTCCTCAGATTGAAGGAACTTCTGTCTGAGGAAGGGTTCCGACCCGAAATGTTACTTATTGCATTTAGAGACATAGCCATACAGCATGAAAACCGGCCCTTCGCCGAACTTGCCCAACTTGTCCCATCTACACTTGTCCACCTGCCTGCATTTGGCCCATATCTTATATAAACGTATAAAATTATAAAAGGACTGGACAAGCTAGATGCACAAAAAATGTTCCCAATGATGGGGGAGTCCAGTACTAGGGGCCGCAGTCTAAGAATAAAGGGGAGGCCATTTAAAACTGAGATGAGAAAAAACCTTTTCACCCAGATAGTTGTGAATTTGTGGAATTCTCTGCCACAGAAGGCAGTGGAGGTCAATTCACTGGATGAATTTAAAAGAGAGTTAGATAGAGCTCTAAGGGCTAACGGAATCAAGGGATATGGGGAGAAGGCAGGCACAGGTTACTGATTGTGGATGATCAGCCATGATCACAATGAATAGTGGTGCAGTCTCGAAGGGCCAAATGGCCTCCTCCTGCACCAGTTTCTACGTTTCTATGTTTCGATATCCCTCCAAACCTGTCCTGTCCAGGTAATTGTTTCTTAAACGTTGCAATAGTCCCTGTATCAACTATCTCCTCTGGCAGCTCGTTTTCTGCAATTCTACCTGACCCGTTGAGATACTCCAGCATTTTGTGTCTACCTTCAGTACTTTGTCTTGTTGGGGGTAGCCAAGCCTGTCCTGGAAAGGTGTGAGCAGCTGATCGACAGTTCTTTCCCTGAGCTGTGTTAATTAAAACCAACGTGCGCATCCAATCTGTCAGATTATTTACGACAGTAAACAAGGTGTGGGTAACTTGGGAAATGTTTCTTGGCACAGCCCTTAAGTTGCCATGTAAATACAAGTTGGTTTGGTTTATTATTACTGTCATGTGTCCAGAGATAGAGTGAAAAATGTTCTTATTGCTTACAACCCAACGGTGTCAACAAAAAATTCTCCAATTTTAGATTAATTTTAATTAACACCCGTCACCCCACCATTCTATCTTTCCTGTGCCACCCTCCCCCACCCTAGTGCACACACATTTCTCCCCCTATCCCAACCCTCTTCTTACCCCCACACCCCTTCCCCCAACATCCTGTCCTACTTTTCACTCCTCCTTATCTTGGAACCATTGGTGTCTTTTTCATCACTAGCCTTTGCCCACCTATCTGCCTATCAAACACCCTCCCACCTCCTGTATCCACCGATCACTTGCCAGGCTCTGTTCAGACCCCACCTTTTCTCCAGGTTTCTCTCGCCTACTGCAATCAGTCTGAAGAAAGGTCCCGATCTAAAACGTTGCCTATCCATTCCATTCCTTCCATAGATGCTGCCTGACTCGCTGAGTTACTCCATCACTTTGTGTTTTACTCAAGACTCCAGGATCTGCAGTTCCTCGCGGTCTCCTTGTGAATACGTTCATTGCTACTGGTTTGGCTATTAAATACATCTGCTGTAGCTGATGGAACATTTCACCTGATTCCTCCTGACCCCACCCTACACTGACTCCTCTAATACTGAGAGATAATAGCATTTGTCCCATGCCAGTCTGAAGAAGGGTTGCAACCCGAAATGTCGCCTGTCCAAGTCCTCCAGGGAGGCTGCCTGACACACTGAGTTCCTCCAGCACTTTATGTCCTACACAACCTTTAATCGCAAGCCACTAATTGACAGGTTGTTTTATGCTGTGTATTTCAAAGCACCTATAATTCCTTCCAATAATTCCACATGCAGAGGAAACCAAAGCACGGATCAAAAATATAAGACAGTCATGAATAAATTGAAGGTTACACAAAAAGATGGAGAAACTCAGCGGGTGCAGCAGCATCTAAGGAGCGAAGGAGATAGGCGACGTTTCGGGTCGAGGCCCTTCTTCAGAACCCTCGATTCTCCAGCATCTGCAGTTTCTTTGTTAACACATGAATAAATTGAATGTTGGCTTTTATTGCAAGGGATATCAAATATAAAAATACTGGGCAGTTTGATGTGACTTGGTGTGATACTACACCTAGAAAATACTCCATACAGTTTTGGACTCCATATTTAAAGAAAAATATATTTGCATTGGAGATAATGCAACGATTTACTTGCATTGGAAGTAATGCTTCAGTGTGTTGACTCCCAGGTTGAGCAGTTCATAAGTTCTAGGAGAAGAATTAGGCCATTCGGCCCATCAAGTCTTCTCCATCATTCAATCATGGCTGATCTATCTTTCCTACTTAACCCCATTCTCCTGCCTTCTCCCCATAGCCCCCAACACCCGTACTAATCAAGAATCTATCTATCTCTGCCTTAAAAAAATCAATTGATGGCCTCCACAGCCTTCTGTGGCAGTGAATTCCACAGATTCACCACCCTCTGACTGAAGAAATTCCTCCTCATCTTCCTAAAGGAACGTCCTTTAATTCTGAGGCCATGATCTCTAGTCCTAGACTCTCCCACTAGTGGAAACATCCTCTCCACATCCAGTCTATCCAAGCCTTTCGCTATTCAGTAAGTTTCAATGAGGTCCTCCCTCATCTAAACTTTAGCGAGTACAGGCCCAGTGTCGTCAAATGAGAAATAAAGAAAGGTTAAGAGGTAATTGGATGATTCCTGCTCCTGTTGCTTTCCTGCATTTTATTAAACCCAGTAATAAATAAAGAACTGATGCTCTGTGCAGCTGCTTCTGAAATATAGAACATTTCACCAAATGTGCAATCAATGACCTTGCTTCCAACACAAGAGTAGAGGCAGGGTGCTTGCTGAAGATTGCACAATGTGCAGTCCTGATTGCAACTCCTCAGCAAATGAATTACTCCATATCTGCAAACAGCAAGATCTAGAAACCATTCAGACATGGTCTGATAAATGGCAGATAACATTCGTAGAGTCATAGAGGGTCGTACAGCACGGAAACAGGCCCTTTAGCCCAACTTTGTGCTTGTCAACCAAGATGCCCGCCCACACCAGATCCACCTGCCTGTGTTTGGCTCATATCCAACTATGATTCTTCTACTTGTCCTTTGCAATCATATACCTTCTACAAACACCTCAAAATTTCTGATTTTTTGTAATATCTGATTAGCTAATGATATCCAGAGATATGAAGCATGTTTGCCATTTTCATCTACTGCCCCAGGCTTCCCCCTCCCTTTCCTTCCCCAGACAAGGAATAGTTCCATGGGTGTGGGACTAATTCACAATTGGTTACCACTCATGGGAATGTGCGTGGAAGCTGTTCAAGAACAAATGCTGAGAAGGTCAGATATTAATGGGGAAGGTCACAACAAGTTGAGGGAAAGTGGAACTAGAATTGGTAAAATAATAAATCATTTACTGAAGCAAAAGCAAAATCTGAGAGACAAATCTAGAAATAACTCAGCCAGTTAGGTCACATTCTGTTAAGTCATGAAACCAAACCTGAAACCAAAATGTATTATTTCATTCCACAGATGCTGCCTGATCTGCCAAGTAATTCCGGCATTTTCTATTTTAACGTCAATCGGTTCCAAAAAAAGTATTTGGAAGAGACAAAATAGAACTTTTCAAGCTACTTTAAATGACACTCTATTAAAATTATTTCTGACCTAATAGAGTTTGGGCTATGGACTTGGGTTCAAAGTCCATTGCTCCGTGAAAGTGGTAAGACAAGTAGATGGAGTGGCAAAGAAGGCCTACCTTCATTTATTATCGTTCATTATTATCGTGTACCAAGATACAGTGAAAAGCTTTTGTTGTGTGCTATCCAGTCGAAGAGAAGACTGTACAGTACATGATTAGTTCAAGTTCAAGTTCGCATTTGTGGTCACATGCACCAATTGGTACAGTGAAATTTGAGTTACCATACAGCCATACAAATAAAAAGAACACAATACACAATAGAATTCAACATAAACATCCACCATAGTGGAAGCAACATTTCTCACTGTGATGGAAGGCAATAAAGTTCCGTCATCTTCCTCTTTGTGCACCCGTGGTCGGGGTCGTGAAACCCTCCGCAGTCGCTATATCCAACTATGATTCTTCTACTTGTCCTTTGCAATCATATACCTTCTACAAACACCTCAAAATTTCTGATTTTTTGTAATATCTGATTAGCTAATGATATCCAGAGATATGAAGCATGTTTGCCATTTTCATCTACTGCCCCAGGCTTCCCCCTCCCTTTCCTTCCCCAGACAAGGAATAGTTCCATGGGTGTGGGACTAATTCACAATTGGTTACCACTCATGGGAATGTGCATGGGGATGGCTCAGTGTGTCTTCAACTAAAATCCCAGATATGGGATGCAGGTGGGGTTACCATAAATATAGCACTAGGAAAGGGACAGGATAAGATGTAGGGAGGACTCAGAGGAAATAGCCAGTTTAACTCAGATGAATGATGGAATGGGAGGAATTGAACTGGAGTTAAATGGGAGGAAAACAATTGGAGGCACAAGGAATTTGATTAAAACACAAAGCACTGGAGTAACTCAGATGGTCAGACAGCATCTGTGCAGGGAAAGGATAGACAACGTTTTGGGTCGATCGCCGACAGAGATGCTGCCTGAGTTACTCTAATTATTCAAATTGAGTTTCAGAGTCCGAAGGATCATTTAATATGAGGGGGGTGGAACCTGTTCAAGAACAAATGCTGAGAAGGTCAGATATTAATGGGGAAGGTCACAACAAGTTGAGGGAAAGTGGAACTAGAATTGGTAAAATAATAAATCATTTACTGAAGCAAAAGCAAAATCTGAGAGGCAAATCTAGAAATAACTCAGCCAGTTAGGTCACATTCTGTTAAGTCATGAAACCAAACCTGAAACCAAAATGTGTTATTTCATTCCACAGATGCTGCCTGATCTGCCAAGTAATTCCGGCATTTTCTATTTTAACGTCAATCGGTTCCAAAAAAAGTATTTGGAAGAGACAAAATAGAACTTTTCAAGCTACTTTAAATGACACTCTATTAAAATTATTTCTGACCTAATAGAGTTTGGGCTATGGACTTGGGTTCAAAGTCCATTGCTCCGTGAAAGTGGTAAGACAAGTAGATGGAGTGGCAAAGAAGGCCTACCTTCATTTATTATCGTTCATTATTATCGTGTACCAAGATACAGTGAAAAGCTTTTGTTGTGTGCTATCCAGTCGAAGAGAAGACTGTACAGTACATGATTAGTTCAAGTTCAAGTTCGCATTTGTGGTCACATGCACCAATTGGTACAGTGAAATTTGAGTTACCATACAGCCATACAAATAAAAAGAACACAATACACAATAGAATTCAACATAAACATCCACCATAGTGGAAGCAACATTTCTCACTGTGATGGAAGGCAATAAAGTTCCGTCATCTTCCTCTTTGTTCACCCGTGGTCGGGGTCGTGAAACCCTCCGCAGTCGCTGCTAAGGACGGCCCGATGTACAGGCCACAGTGTACAGATAAAGGGTAAAGAGTACAGCATTTAGTGCAAGATAAAGTCCGATTAAAGAAAGTTCAAGAGATAGAATGGACAGTCAGATCCTTCTTCCCATGGTGGAAATGTCAAGATCTAGAGGGCATAGTTTTAAGATGAGAGGAGCAAAGTTTAAAGGAGATGTGCAAGGCAGGTGTTTTACACAGAGGCTGGTGGGCACTACGAATGGGCTGCCAGGGGTGGTGATGGTGGCAGATGCAACAGAGGCATTTAAATGGCTTGAGGATGGGCAGATGGATATGCAGGGATCACGTGCAGACAGAGGAAATTAGTTTAACCTGGCATCATTTTGGCACAGACATTGTGGGCTGAAGGGCCTGTTCCTGTACCGTGCTATTCTTTGTTCTATGATTAATTTATCATAATGACTGTGTTCTAATTGACTTCATGTTGTCGGCATAGATTCTGATTTATATGATGCTGTATGTGATACATAGGATTTTACAATGCAGTGTGCTATGGGACTTTGTTGGAGGAGTTAGCGGTATAGTGAACTTTCTTTCTTGAAAATTATACTCGCACTGGGAAATAAATGAGTAAACAGCACAAGGGACAGGAGACTCTTGATATTCTCTGTGGGAGTCAGGTTAATAAGAGGGAACTGGGCACAATGATTATATTTCAGCGTAAACTACCAGTTATGTTGATAGTTCCTTTTCTTCACCAGCACTGCTCAGGATAGCAGAACAGTATCAGCTTTCATGCACCCAGTGCAAGTTGTGTTGCTTCACAGTGCATTTTTAACTAGGCTTTCAACAACCCTTTTTGTTCAAGTCCTCTGTAAACCTACTTTTCAATGAGCTCAAAAGAAATAAAGCTCTCTTATTACTCTTTGCTGTTTTTAGATTGTGCATTATTGTTAATACTAAGAGCAAAGTTGGTGATACAGTTTTAGTGACAAAACTGTAAAGAAGCTGTGCAGTGTGTAGATCCCCTCTCTTGAAGGATTGTACTGATGCCGGGCAAAAAGGAAGTTAAATTGACAACAGATTTCCAAGAAATGGAAGTGTATAAAATACTGGGTACATAGCCTGAAAGTTCACACAGACCTTCCTGGTTACCGTTCACCAATGGTGCTGATGGAAAGACTCTCTATTACATCATGGGAATCAGGATTGCATCCGTGTTGCTATGGTGCAACTGTGCTACCACAAATCAGCTCAGCCATTACTCAGGAAGCACTGCTGAATTCAAGCAACTTACAGCATTTGAATGAGATAGGAAACACATCATCCCTACTGATTACGACTGAACTGCTTGACTTCTGATATTGATGCAAGATTATCATGGGAATGAAGGGTAGGTTTGGAAGGAGCAGGTTCTTCCCAGTTGTTATAGGTGACTGAACGGTCTTCTTCATCAGCTAGAGTGAGGTCCTGACCTCCCATCTACCTCATTGGAGACCACTGAACTATCTTTTATTTAACTTCAATGTTATATCTTGCACTAGATGCTGTACCCTTTGGGGTGGGAGATTGCAACCTTCACGTGGTCTGCACTGTTTCGACGAATGCAATCAACCCGGCGTGCACAATCAAATAAGATCAAATAGAACAAGTTGTCCTACAACTTTAGGCTGTGCACGCCATACGCAAGAAGAAGAAGATGCTGTATCCTTTATCCTTTTTCCGTACACGGCTGATTGTATCCGTATAAAGTATTTTCTTTGCCTGGATAGCACACAAACAATGATTAGTGTGATTATTCTTGATTAGTACGGGTGTCAGGGGTTATGGGAGAAGGCAGGAGAATGGAAAAACAGGCAAAGATGGATTAGTCATAAATGAATGGCAGAGTGGACTTGATGGGCCGAATGGCCTAATTCTGCTCCTGCAATTTATGAACTTATGAACAAAAGCTTTTCACTACGTCACGTGACAATAATAGAAAAATAAATTTAAAAAAGGGGCTGAGGTAAAAATGATAAAAAATATTATTCTTCAATAATAAAGGATAGCGCTTAAGTATTGTCAATTAATGGATGGAGGGATTGGAAATTGAAATGGAGTTCTGTATTTGTCTAACTAAAGCAGCCAGAGTAACCTCTGTACACTTATGAACTTGCTTGTGATGAGGCATTCACTGCAGTGCCTGCAGTATGTTGATGTGTGGTAGTTTCTGAACATGTAATCCAGCAGCACATGTTCCAGCTTTACCAGGGGTGCTAAATCTGAAATTAAAAGCGAGCATCATTAAAATGACCATGAAACTTCCAGATGCTCATAACTATCATTCAGGGATTCATTCATGGAATTCTCAACTCATTTATCCTTATCTCACGTTTTGTCTTTTAAACTCTGGCCCTTGGCCAACCATCTGCCTATCAACTCCCCCCCCCCTCCTGTATCCACCTGTTACCTGCTATGCTTTGTCCTGCCCACCCAAAGGGCGACCGCACCTTTGCTAGACTGTGAAACAGAATCCCTCTTCCCATCAGAACTGCCCCATTCGTCGACTCTTTTAAGTCAAGACTTAAAACTCATCTTTACTCTCAAGCCTTTCTTGACCTCCTCTGAGAGAGGGCTATATGTATGTATTTATCTATGAACCACTGTTGTATAACGTTAGTACATCCACCAATGTAAAGCACTTTGGTCAACGAGAGTTGTTTTTTAAATGTGCTGAAATAAAAGTGACTTGACGGCTCTCCTCCAGCTTACTCCCCCCCCCCCCCCCCCCCCCCCCCACTCCCAGTGTGAAGAAGTGTCCAGACCTGAAACGTTACCTATTCCTTTTCTCCAGATATGCTGTCTGACCCGCTGTTAATCCTGCTTTTTGTGTCTATATTTAATTCACTAATGTTGTTTGGTGAACAAAATTTCAGGTCTACAAAAGAAGGTTATAACCCACGCCCTCCATCTTGAGCTTAATCACATTTTTTTTCTGTGGTATGGTGGCCAGAATTGCTCACAATACCCTAATTGTGGCCTCACCAACAAATTGTACAAAGCGCCCGACTAAATCAATCAGTTAAGGGCAGGCAAGGCTGGTAACAAATGCCAGCCTGACCAGAGATGCCCATGCATTGAGAATAAATAAAATACTTTTATTTGCCTTCAGTCACCATTTTATATATTATGCTCCTGCAGTTTGGATGCCGCATTATTTATTCCACTGACCATTCATCATTTGTAAGCCTGGACATGTTCACAATTGGGTTATTTGATCACTGGAACCATTCCCATAGACTCCAATCAATATCCGCACACATGTTATTGTCGGAGTGGGAACACCAACAGTTTGCTTTATACGATCAATGACATCCCAGATTCCAATGATCACCGAGAGAATCCCAATGTCATATTCAGCGAACACACCACAGCTATGAGAACAGGGCAACAGATTCAGATGAAATGATATCTGTTTGAATGAATACAGTTCCAATACTATTTAAAGATTGCAAGGGTGACTCGTTAATCTACATACCAACCACCATCCAATCTGTTTAACCAAACCACTTTACCAGGGGACCATCCACAATGTAGTCTGACTGACCCAATGTTTCTATGGTTGTGCACGATTTATCTGCTGGATATAAGTTGCTTAGGCCTTTCAACATTTGTGGCACAGTGACATAGTAACACAGTTGGTTGAGCTGCTGCCTCACAATGCCAAGACCCAGGTTCGATCCCGACCTCGAGCAGTGTGTGTGAGGTTTGCACCCTCTCCGTGTGACCTTGGGCGTTTTCTCCGGGTGCTCTGGTTTCCTCCCACATCCCATGTGTGTTTCTTGGTAAATTAATCTCAGTAAATTGCCCCTCATGTGTAGGGAGTGGATGTGGAAAGTGCGATAACATAGAACTAGTGTGAACGGATGACTGATGGTCAGCATGGACCTAGTGGGCTGAAGGGCCTGTTTCCATGTTGTATTCTTTCAAATCAATTCAATTCAATCATATCCATGACTTTTGCCTTTCTGAAAGACGAGAAATGCAGGTCCCTCGGAACATCATGTCCAATATTCAAGTCACATGCCATACCGACTTGAACATTATTCCTTGGTTCAAAATCTTGTAACTCCACATTGAATACATGGACTGGAGAACTTTGAGAAGACTCTTCTCAAGGAGCATCTTCTCAAAGAGTAACAAGGGCCGAAGAATGATTGTTGGGTTTTCCAGCATCTCTATATACAAATAATTAATGTTCAAAATTTTATTTTCTAATGATTTTTCCTTTCTTTAAAATTGTAATTTGCTTTGTTAAAGGCAACTTTTCCAATGATATTTAATTTTGGAAGTTCCATTGCTAATCTTGTGCACTTTTCAATGGAGTTAGAAGTGACCACAGGATTTTCAACAATCATCAGGCAACTGAACCATCCTATCTCCAACTAAAGATTGATTAGTAGGACTGGATAGTAGAACAATCCCAAAGGTTTTTCACTACAATTGACATTTGGTATTCTTGGGGATGACCACTAGGTGATTTTGCTACCAATCAGACACATCTTCAGTTGTGTACCTCAGTGTCACTGGGTGTTTCGGCCTTTTATCACAAGACACCTTCAGTCGAGGCAGGCCCACCGCAGGGAGATCAGACCTGGGTGTGTGTCTTATGGTTAGCCTCTAGATGGTCACGTGGCAGCCCAGACAACATCTTTGACACATGGTCTTGACCCATCATCTACTGTACCTCATTGGAGACCCTCGAACTGTCTTTAAGCGGACATTACTGGAATTTATCTTGCACTAAATATTATTCCCTTTATCCTATACATGTATACTGTGGACGTCTAGATTGCAATCATGTGTAGGAAGGAACTGCAGAGGCTGGTTTATACTGAAAATAAACACAAAATGCTGGAGTAACTCAGCGGGATAGGCAGCATTTCTGGAGAAACGGAATGGGCGACATTTCGGGTTGAGACCCTTCTTCAGACACGTCTAGTCTTTCTGCTGATTGAATAGCATACAACAAAACTTTTCACTGTACCGCAGTACACATGACACTAGTAAACTCAACTAAGCTAAACTGGACTTTTATTTCAACCCTGCCTTTACCCTCATGGAGCTGAACAACTGTAGTACATACACCCAGAGCTATCACTCGAACTGAGCACAGGCCGGGAATCAATACCAGGATTCTTCTGGTCTGTGTGGCTCAAAATCAAACCACAACACTGACACACTGAACAACAAGGGCTGCTGAATAACTCAGCTTATTTGAGCATGCTGGAACCCTGCCTCGAAAGCTGCTGTTACACAATTCAACTCGAAATAAAACAGAAATGAAGGCTTTTATTGTCACTATGGTCTGTGGCTTAATTGTCAATGATCTAACATTTTGGACACGTTACAATCTTCCTCAAGACCAACAATCTTGCAAAAAACAGTGTTCCAACAAAAACCTTGGGAAAATATCTGAATATAAATGAAGAAAATGGAAAAAAAAACTTTCTTTGTACCCTGACCCAAATTCTCCAATGGCTTGCCTTTATTCATGAGTTCTCACATATTTAACTTGCAGTACTTCAGTCTGATATAAAGGATGTTTTTGGCTTCAGTACCATGACTGAAACATTCGGCCTTTGTGCTGAGATTCTGCACCCACATTTTCTTTTGTAACCAATTTAACATTCTTAGATTTCAGAGCAGCAGCAGAAACCCCCAATAGGTTAGAACAACACTGATCTGACAGCCAACTAAATCTATTTTAAGTGGTTTCAATTTTTCCATACCTAAGCTTCACGTTTTGGCACAATTACCTGTTCTATAATCCTTCCCACTTTGTCTTCTCCACCTGTATCAGTTTCAGTACCTTTCTTATTTATCAAAAGGACACAAAGAGCTGGAGTAACTAAGGAGGTCAGGCAACATCTCTGGAGAACATGGATGGTGAAGACCCTTCTTCTCAACCCGAAATGCCACCTCTCCGTGTTCTCCGGAGGTGCTACCTTACCTATTGAGTTACTCCAGCACCTTGTGTCCTTCGGTTGATTAACCAGCCTCTGCAGTTCTTAGTTTCTACCTTTCTTATTTATTACTTGCAACAATTTGGTGTCATGCTTGAGTTCTGCTAGCATTGAAACAAAGCTTCCCTTTGCAAACATACCGTAATATAAAAATGGAGAATCAAGGAACTGCAGAAGCTGGAATATTGAGTAGCCCCACCCACCTATTGTACGCACCATCTTGCATCTAAAACATTAATTCAGTCCTTCATTCTGCAGATACTGCCTGGGTGGGTAAGTGTTTCCAGCATTTTCTGTGCCAAGTGAATCTTGTGGAGGATCCAAGAAAAAATCCCCAGTGCAGGTTCATTGTAAACTCAGTAAAGCCCCACTCCTACCGTGGAGCATAGCTAGGACATTACCTGTAAATGTCAGAGAGTGTCATGAACTTGCTCCCATAAATGGAAACAAATGCTCACAGTTCTTGCTTTCAAAAATGATAAAAATTCCAGCCAATGTTTTTAAATCCAAAAGAAGGCATGAGCGAATTAACTAATAATTATATAGCAGACAATGATGAAGCAATGAGAGGGTAAGCACTTTCACATCAGTCATTAAACCTTTAGACTTTAGAGATGCAACATGTAAACAGGCCCTTCGGCCCACCGAGTCCATGCTGATCAGCGATCACCCTGTACACTAGCACTATCCTACACACGAGGGACAATTTACAATTTTTACTGAAGCCATTTACCTACAAACCTGTACATCTTTGAAGTGTGGGAGGAGATCGGTGCACCCAGAGACCCATGTGGTCACGGGGAGAACGTACAAACTCCGTGCAGACAGCACCCATAGTCAAGATCGAACCCGGGTATCTGCCCGCTGTACGGCAGCAACTCTACCACTGCACAACTGTGCCACCCCAAATTTGGAACAAAAATGGAACAAGAGTTTTTACCGCTGCATCTAGCAATATGTCATTTGTTAAAGAAAATAATTATAATTCACACATAGTATAAATTACTTTCTAGAATGAAAGGAGAAACTGCCACATAGATCCACATGGAAGTTTTTAAGTTGGTAGTGCTATAACTTGAAAAATTCAAAAACATTTTAAATTCTTAACTATGAAAGTTACAATGGTTAAATATCGATAAATTGGATGGTAGATTATAAGGAGTCTGCACAAATCTGTAGGAAGGAACTGCAGATGCTGGCATAAACAAAAGATAGACACAAACAGTGGGAATAACTCAGCGGGTCAGGCAGCATCTCTGGAGAAAAGGAATAGATGACGTTTCGGGTCAAGACCCTTCTTCAAACTAATCTACAAATCTAATGTAGTTGTAACAAGATAATTCAAGATCATATTTTTTTTTTAAATGCCTACAGGATTGGAATAAATTGAGATGATATTCCCTTTTTTAACACAGGGAGGAAGATAGGTCATAAGGGATAGGAGTAGATTTAGGCCATTCAGCCCATCAAGTCTACTCCACCATTTAATCATGGCTGATCTATCTCTCCCTCCAAACCCCATTCTCCTGCCTTCTTCCCATAACCTCTAACACCTGTACTAATCAAGAATCTATCTATCTCTGCCTTAAAAATATCCACTGGCTTAGCCTCCACAGGCTTATGTTGCAAAGAATTCCACAGATTCACCACACTCTGACTAAATAATTTATCCTCATCTCCCTCCTAAAAGAATGTCTTTTAATTCTGAAATTATGACCTCTAGTCCTAGACTCACCCACTAGTGGAAACATCCTCTCCACATCCACTCTATCCAGGAAGAGATGCATTCATGTTTCTGTTTAAACAAAGAGGATTGATGTTTTTTGTTATGTTGGGTTGGGAGTCTGATTGAGGGATACACTGGGAAAGCGACGTAACATATATGGTTGTTTTTAGACCAGCCAGGAGTTAATGATTATCACTACACCATAGCAACTTGCCAATCTTTTTTTAAATTCAAAATCCCTTCACTTCCAGTAAAAATATTGTAAAATATTAAATACATTTTGGCAGTCAATCTCAATCCTTTGTCAACTATTAGACATATTAAAGAGTTCTTGTATGACAAGGACATAAATCTGGCTGTCTGGAATTTACATTTTACATTTGCAGTGTCAAGGCCTTAATGATTTTAACATGTTTTCTTTTTGGTTAGCATCATACACCCACATTCTCTCTCCTGGTCACTTTCAGTACTGTACTTAATTATTTCATCAACCCATTTGCTTTGTTTAATTCAAAAACAAATGGCAATGTGCAACATATTGGGTGTATTTAAGATCATGAGAGAATTTGTTAAAGCAATCAAAAAAATAGTTCAGCATCCTAGAAATTGCAGTGCACCACAAAAGTTTCAATGTTTGATTGTTGTGCACTGTTCCAAGGTGGGAATGAATGATGTGGAGAGATTTTGGGAGTTGAATGATCAGGTAGTTCAGGAGTTTGCAGCATGAATGATTGGTATTGTTGGGAATTTAGGAGGGAGTGATCGGGAGGAGAGAGAGATGTCAGGAGGTCAGCTAATCAGAAACCTGGTTTCAATTCCAACGTCAGGTGCTATCAGCATGTTCTTCGCCCGAGTTTCATCCACAGCCCATTGGCATACTGGTAGGATAGTTGACGAGAGTAAATTAACCCTTGGTGTAGATGGTTGGCATGGACTCGGTAGGCTGAAGAGCATGTTTTCATGCTGTATCCGTAAATTAAACTGGATTCATCTTTTGCGAGATTAGTGGCAAAATAACTTACTGGGCATGTGTGAGAGAGAAACAAAAGTAGCGTTACAGTGAATTAAGAGGATGGGGAATAGAGAAACAAGGAACTGCAGATGGTGGTTTACAAAAGAAGACACAGAGTGCTAGAGTAATTCAGCAGGTCAGGCAGCAGGCTCCGTGCATTCCATTCTCCAGGCCCCCATCCTCTCATCTTTACCATGGACGTCCAGTCACTCTACACCTCCATCCCCCACCAGGACGGTCTCAAAGCCCTCCGGTTCTTCCTCGACCAGAGGAGCAACCCATACCCGTCCACTGACACCCTCCTCCGCCTAGCAGAGTTGGTCCTCACCCTCAATAACTTCTCTTTTGATTCCTCCCATTTCCTCCAAACACAAGGCGTAGCTATGGGGACACGCATGGGCCCCAGCTACGCTTGCCTCTTTGTTGGGTACGTCGAACAATCCTTGTTCTCGGCGTACCAGGGCCCCATCCCCGACCTCTACCTCCGTTACATCGACGACTGCTTTGGTGTTACCTCCTGCACCCACACACAACTGACTGACTTCATTCATTTCACCACCAACTTCCATCCGGCACTCAAATACACTTGGACCATTTCCGACACTTCCCTACCATTCCTTGACCTCACCATCTCTATTGCAGGTGATACGCTCCTGACCGACATCCACTACAAACCAACTGACTCCCACAGCTACCTGGACTACTCTTCCTCCCACCCTGCTTCCTGTAAGGACTCCATCCCCTATTCCCAATTCCTCCGTCTACGCCGCATCTGCTCCCAGGATGAGGTGTTCCACACCAGGTCATCACAAATGGCCTCATTCTTCAGAGAACGGGGATTCCCCTCCCCCACTATTGATGAGGCTCGCACCAGGGTCTCCTCCATGCCCCGCAACACTGCCCTCGCTCCCCATTCCCCCACTCGCAAACAGGGCAGAGTCCCCCTGGTCCTCACCTTTCACCCCACCAGCCGGCAAATACAACATATAGTCCTCCGCCAGTTTCGCCACCTCCAACGTGACCCCTCCACCCGCCACATCTTCCCATCTCCCCCCCTGTCTGCCTTCCGCAAAGACCGCTCCCTCCGCAACTCCCTTGTCAATTCTTCCCTCCCCTCCCACTCTACCCCTTCCCTGGGCACTTTCCCTTGCAACCGCAAGAAATGCAACACTTGTCCCTTCACCTCCCCCCTCCACTCCTTTCAGGGACCCAAGCGTTCCTTCCAGGTCCGACAGAGATTCACCTGCACCTCCTCCAACCTCATCTACTGCATCCGCTGCTCCAGATGCCAGATGATCTATATCGGTGAGACCAAGCGGAGGCTTGGCGATCGCTTCGCCGAACACCTCCGCTCGGTCCGCAATAACCAACCCGACCTCCCGGTGGCTCAGCACTTCAACTCCCCCTCCCATTCCACATCCGACCTCTCGGTCCTGGGCCTCCTCCACGGCCAGAGTGAGCAACACCGCAAGCTGGAGGAACAGCACCTCATATTCCGCTTGGGGAGTCTGCATCCTTTGGGCTTGAATATTGAATTTTCTCAATTCTGTTAACCCTTGCTGTCTCCTCCCCTTCCCACCTCTCCCTCAACCCTCGGGCCCTGGCATTCCCTCTATCTCAATCTCCCTCCCCCACCCCAGTCGCACCAGCTTCTCATTTTCACACCACAAACAGCTTACAATGGCTTGTTCCCTTTATCACCGATACTTTTTTGCATATCTTTCACTCATTGTTCCTTATCTCTCCACATCACCGTCTATATCTCTCGTTTCCCTGATCCCTGACCAGTCTGAAGAAAGGTCTCGACCCGAAACGTCGCCTATCTCCTTCGCTCCTTAGATGCTGCTGCACCCGCTGAGTTTCTCCAGCTTTTTGTGTACCCTCGATTCTCCAGCATCTGCAGTTCCTTCTTTAAAAAAAAAAAAAACCAGCATCTCAGGAGAACATGGATAGGCAATGTTTCGGGTTGGGGCGCATCTTGTGGTGTCTGACCACTTCTTCAGTCTGAAGGGTCGACCCAGTCTGGCTCGAAGTGCCGAATGGCCTACTCCTGCACCTATTGTCTATTGTCAAAGAAGGGTCCCGACCTGAAATGTCATCTATCCATGTTCTCCTGAGATGCTACCTGATCTGCTGAGTTACTCCTGCACTATGGGGGAATGGGACTAATTGGTTTGCCCTGTTGGGAACTGGTGTGCACTCAACGCGTTAATTGTACAACCCTGATTGTAATAAGTAAGTGAGTAACATGCCTGATCTTTCCTTGGTGATAGGCACACATCTAATTACATCGCAAGTCACACACTGCATATTTTGCCCACATCAACATAATGTAGTGCTCAAAGTTCACACTAAGACCATGATAGAACACTCTCGTTTGAACAACAGAAGCTTGTTTTTCTTGTTAAAGAAGGAACTGCAGATGCTGGAAAATCGATGGTGATACACTCCTGATCGACACTCCTGATCGACATCCGCTACAAACCAATTGACTCCCACAGCTACCTGGACTACTCTTCCTCCCACCCTGCGTCCTGTAAGGACTCCATCCCCTATTCCCAATTCCTCCGTCTACGCCGCATCTGCTCCCAGGATGAGGTGTTCCACACCAGGTCATCACAAATGTCCTCATTCTTCAGAGAACGGGGATTCCCCTCCCCCACTATAGATGAGGCTCGCACCAGGGTCTCCTCCATACCCTGCAACACTGCCCTCTCTCCCCATTCCCCCACTCGCAACAAGGGCAGAGTCCCCCTGGTCCTCACCTTTCACCCCACCAGCCGGCACATACAACAGATAGTCCTCCGCCAGTTTCGCCACCTCCAACGTGACCCCTCCACTCGCCACATCTTCCCATCTCCCCCCCGTCTGCCTTCCGCAAAGACCGCTGTATCCGCAACTCCCTTGTCAATTCTTCCCTTCCCTCCCGCTCCACCCCTTCCCCGGGCACTTTCCCTTGCTACCGCGAGAGATGCTACACTTGTCCCTTCACCTCCCCCATCCACTCCTTTCAGGGTCCTAAGCAGTCCTTCCAGATCCGACAGAGGTTCACCTGCACCTCCTCCAACCTCATCTACTGCATCCGCTGCTCTAGATGCCAGCTGATCTATATCGGTGAGACCAAGCGGAGACTTGGCGATCGTTTCGCCAAACACCTTCGCTCGGTCCGCAATAACCAACCCGACCTCCCGGTGGCTCAGCACTTCAACTCCCCCTCCCATTCCGTATCCGACCACTCGGTCCTGGGCCTCCTCCATGGCCAGAGTGAGCAACACCGCAAGTTGGAGGAACAGCACCTCATATTCCGCTTGGGGAGTCTGCATCCTCTGGGCTTGAACATTGAATGTTCTCAATTCTGTTAACCCTTGCTGTCTCTCCCCCTTCCCACCTCTCCCTTAGCCCTCGGGCCCTGGCATTCCCCCTCTCTCTATCTCTCCCCCACCCAAGTCAAACTAGCTTCTCATTTTCACACTACAAACAGCTTACAATGGCCTGTTTCCTTTATCATCGTTACTTTTTTTCATATCTTTCATTCATTTTTCTTTATCTCTCCACATCACCGTCTATATCTCTCGTTTCCCCAATCTCTGACCAGTCTGAATAAGGGTCTCGACCCGAAACGTCGCCTATCTCCTTCGCTCCTTAGATGCTGCTATACCCGCTGAGTTTCTCCAGCCTTTTGTGTACCCCTGTTGTTTTTCTTGCTATCTAAAGGGACACTCCACTGATATCGGGAGAGAGGAATGTTTATCTTTAGAATGGTCAGACACCTACCAAAGTCCACAGAGTGTGTTGCAGCTCTGAGGAAATGTTTTTCCAGTAATTAGCTGCTGCAACAGTGACACCAACGCTGGCACTCCATTACTGGAGGTGTTGTTATGGCAACTGCAATTTCTAGAACGCTTAACAAGTTTTTAGGAAGCTCCACATATTCTCTCATGATCTTACGTGGGCCGGGGTTCTCAGGGCAGAATTCATGGACTCCAACAAGGAGTCTACTCCCACTGAGTCTTTGGAGTCACCACATCTCACCTGGATCCCTCTGATTAACAATGCTTCAGCTCAGGTTTTCTGAGGCTGCCATCACTGAGACACGTGACACACAGTGCAAAGGCCTTCACTGTGCCCACACGCCTGGATTGCTGTCTGATGGTTATCACCTCAGTATGTATGCATCCTTGTCACAATGATGCACCTCATCTCAGATCTCTAGTTGTGAGGACCTGCCTACTGGTGAGTCCCCATACCAGATTCCCTAAGCCCAGCCTAGTAGTACATAAAAGAATAACTCCTTGCGATAGCTGTTTAGAGTTTAGAGATACAGCGTGGAAACAGGCTCTTCAGTTACCAAGTCCAGGCCGACTCTTGTTCCATGTTATCTCAAACCAGGGACGAATTACATAAGGAAATTAACCTAAAAATCTTCACATCTTTGAAAAATGTGGTGGGAAACCGGAGCAGCTGGAGAAAACCCATGCACTCACAGGGACAATGTGCAAACTCCACACAGAAAGCACCCATAGTCAGGATCAAACCTGGGTCTCTGGTGCTGTGAGGCAGCATCTCTACTGCTGCGCCACTGTGCCACCACCTGCTCCTCAAACCTATCCCTTGTAGAGCCTGTTTCTGAGGTGGTCAGGTGGAGTATTAGATGCAATGCATTTGAATCATCATTACTATTCCCCTCCTCATCCTCTTCCTCTAGTCCCGCTTCTGCTCCAAATATGGTTATTGGGAAGAGGAAACTAGAACCTTCTCTCAAAACCTTGAAAGGACCAAAGAAGGAATGTGCACTTGCATGTTCATCTAAAGCACCTTGATGGGTATAGAGCAGCACAAGTGGTAATGGGAGTGCCTAATGAAGATTAAATCGAAGAGGTAACCATAACATGTGCATAGTGGTTTTAGGGTATTGAGATCATGCTAATAGGATGGGATGTATGGAGGATGTGAATGAAGTAACAGTTGGTGTGACTTGTTGCTTATGTGTCAGTGTGTTAGCTGGTGCCTGAGTATCTGGATCAGTGTGTCTATAGAAGACAATGTAGTTTGAGAGGCCTGTAGCTCACTATAATGCATCTTACATTTACTCAAATTTTATTCCATTACCTGGGCATTCTCATTCTTGGAGGAAACAACTCTAGCCATTTCCTGCTAGGCTCTTTTAATGGTGGCCCAAGCCAATTTCTCCCCCCACCCTCTCTCCTCCCCATCTCTAGCACACAAGACCTCTCTCCTGGCATATATTACATGAATTTATGGCGGCCCAGTGGCGCAGCGGTACAGTTGCTGCTTACAGAGCCAGGGACCGGGATTCGATCCTGACCTGTCCTTACGGAGTATGCACATTTTCCCTCTGACCACGTGGGTTTTCTCCAGGTGCTCAGTTTCCCCCCACACTCCAAAGACAAACAGGTTTGTAGGCTAATTGGCTTTAGTAAATTGTCCCCAGTGTGTAGGGTAGATCTAGCGCTGACCATTGGTCGGCACGGACTCGGTGGGCTGAAGGGTCCCTTTCCACGCTGTATCTCGAATGTTTAATGTAATGTCTAGCTAGGAGTCGTTATACCTTTTCTGAACATGATGGATCTCTCTCCCTACAGCATCAATGAAAGCCATTATTGTGTGTATTCTGGCAGCTAGGGAGAGTCTGGCTTTCGTGACCATTGTGCAATAAAGTGACTATTTGAGCAGTTGGGTTTAATTGAACCTGGTCCAATCAGGAAATGCACGGAACCCATTTACACGACTCTTCCTGTTTCAGATGTCTTTTTGACTAATTTCCTGATTTTCTTTTGTAGGTGACACAATATAACACCAACTTAAAAAGAAACCATGCGTTAGTGCACAAAAATACAGCTGAAACACAAGATAGACACAAAATGCTGGAGTAACTCAGCGTGACAGGCGGCATCTCTGGAGAGAAGGAGACGTTTCTGAAGAAGGGCCTCAACCTGAAACGTCACCTATTCCGTTTTTCCAAAGATGCTGGCTGATCCACTGAGTTACTCCAGCTTTTTGTGTCTATCTTCGGTTTAACCAACATCTGCAGTTCTTTCCTACACATTTTAGCTGAAACCCTGTATCCAAACAAATATTTCAGGGTTATCAGCCCATCTACTACACTGTGGCTGGTTTAAAAAGTTAAGGAAAATTCATGACATTTTCGTCTTAAGTCAAAAGAAATCGAAATGTTACAGTTTTGGGACAGGGGTTTTGTGAACAAACACTACCAGAGAGATAAGAAAAATATGCTTGGATTTTTTATTTTTATTTTGCCTTAAAAGTGGCACTGTTTTAATGTGAAACTGTTTGGCAAACTTTTTTTTTTAATTTGCAGATGTTGGAAATTACTATAAAGAGCAATAAAATGCATATTTGTTTTGCCTTTGGCCCACTTGGCCAAATGGTGGCCACTGATATTAGGGATTGCCAACATCGTGAAGGTCAGATGTCGATGTATTTGATTGTACTACATTCCAGGACTCAGCACCGAGTCCAGGGTAGAACAGGACCTTGTTCAAGAGAGGGTCCAAATGCAGGTTATGTTTGGCCCTCAATATTATGCCAGGGAGACTGCTGAATAAACAATATCCCATTCATCTGAATGGGGCCAATGTCCCTGTGGATTAAAGTAAGTGGTAAGAATTTTTATTTATTTATTTAAACCTGTTCAATATACGACTATAAGGCATAGGAGCAGAATTAGGCCATTTGGCCCATCAAGTCTACTCCGCCTTTGATCATTCCCTATCAACCCCATTCTCTTGCCTTCTCTCTGTAACCTTTGATGCCCTTACTAACCAAGTACCTATCAATCTTTGCTTAAAAAAATTCCGAATGACTTGGCCTGCACCACTGCTTGTGGCAATGAATTCCACAAATTCAATATTCCTTGGGCTAATAAATTCCTCCTAATCTGCATTCTAAAGGTACATCCTTTTATTCTGAGACAGTGCCCTTTATTCTCTGGTCCAAGACTCTGCCACTTGTTATCTAATATTGATGTTTACTGTGCTTTTAACTGCATTTATTTGTATTAAGTTATTTGAAGACACAAAGGATTGTGGATGCTAACATTTTGCATACATAAAATACTGGAGTAACTCAACAGGTCAGATGGCATTTCATGAGGACATGGAGAGGTGATATTTTGGATCTGGACCCTTCTTCAGAAGACCCGAAACGTTGACTACCCATGTCCTCCAGAGATGCTGCCTGACCTGCTGAGCACTCCAGCACTTTGTATTTTATTATTTGAAGTTTGGTTTAGGTTTATTATTGTCATGTGTACCGAGGTACAGTGAAAGCTTTTGTTTGTGTGTTATCCAATCAAATCAGATAATACTGCAGATGAATACAATCAAGTCAAACACGAGTACAGCTGGTAGAGGGAAGAGAAAAATACCAGAGTGCAGATCCTCCGCATTGTAGAGTTTTAAAGTCATAGAGTGATACAGTGTGCAAAAAAAGGCCCGATGGCCCAACTTGCCCACACCGGCCAACAATGTCCCAGCTACACTAGTCCGAATTGCCTGCGCTTGGTCCATATCCCTCCGAACCTGCCCTATTCATGTACCTGTCTAACTGTTTCTTAAATGATGGGATAGTCTCAGCCTCAACTACCTCCTCTGGCAGCTTGTTCCATACACCCACCACCCTTTGTGTGAAAAAGCTACCCCTCGGATTCCTATTAAATCTTTTCCCCTTCACCTTGAACCTGTGTCCTCTGGTTCTCCATTCCCCTACTAGGGGCAAGCAACTCTGTGCATCTACCCGATCTATTCCTCTCATGATTTTGTACACTATGTTAGGCTAAAAAGTCAGATTTACAAGTGAAAACAAAATTTAAGGGAGTGGAGCGATTGTATCGAATTATATTAGATGCTCCTCCGGGGTCAGCACATAAAGAGGTGTCGTGTTCTAGATCCGTGATTCTTCTCTTCAAAAAGAGCGGGCACTTAGATGGTTTAAATCTAAATTAATAGTTTTTAAATATCTTTGCCTGTAGCATTTAAAATATTTTGGAAAAGACTTGTTATTGTTATTCGGAATTGGGGAAGAGAGCAGAGCCTCAGAATACATTACTTGGAGTCCGCTCCATATTTGGAGTACGTTTCAATTTGCCGGATGCTTGTCAGATACACAGTGGGACACACAGTGCTGGAGTAGCTCAGCGGGTCAGACAGCAACTCTGGAGAACATGGATAGCTGACCTTTCGGATAGGAACCCTTCTTTCCCATCCCATAGAGTGGGGTCAGGTTCTCCGAGACTGTGCATCGAGAGAAAGTAAATGTCGAGTGACTGAATCCATAGGCTGTGAGGTAAAGGATATCAGGTATTGTAGCCCAATTAAAGATTCCCAAACCACTTCAATTACGTTAACAAAGCAACAATTATTCAAACAAAGCACGGAGGTTTATATCCAGAGGAATGGAATTCAAAAACAGATAAATTATGTCAAATTCGTACAATATCTTGATTAGAACCATACACACAATGTGCTCAGTTAGTAAAAGAGATATAGAGGCAGTGATATCATGGATGACATTGGAACAGAAGAGTCTGAACAGGCTGTAGTCTTTTTCTCCAGAAAGAATGCTGAGAGTTGACATAACTTTATAAATCTGAAGAGATTTTATTGGGTATATCACCAGATGTTTCTCTTTAGAACTGGGGAGTCACTAATATGAGACAGTTGCTAATAAATATAATGAGGAACTGCTTTCGCCAAAAAGTTATTAGGATGTGGACTTGGCTCCATTTTCATGCTTTGAAAATAAATGTGATAGGTAATATTAACACGCCTTTAATGTGCTAAAAATGAATAAAGCGATTTTGTGGGAGTTTTATCAAACACTAAACATAATAAAAAAATAACAGTCAAGAGACACAAAGTAAAGGGGTTGACTTTAACATGAAATAAATACAGAGGTAGAGAGATCTATGGTGAATGGAGAATGAATATTGGAGGGGTATCATTAAATAGGGCATAACTGGAGGATTTGGGTATTTTACCAAATAGGTCAAAATTGATTTGGGCATTTTGTATGATTGGAGGAGTGTACAATGAGAGGGAAAGCAGGGAGATTGTATTAAAGATAGACACAAAATGCTGGAGTAACTCAACGGGACAGGAAGCATCTCTGGAGAGTAGGAATGGGTTGACACACAATGCTGGAGTAACTCAACGGGACAGGCAGCATCTCTGGGAAAAAGAAATGGGTGATGTTTCAGTTCGGGTCCCTTCTTCAGACCAAAACTGTGGACTATATTCCATCTGCGGTCTAACGAGTATTTCATACAGTTTTAATACAATATACTGAGCCCCAGTCTGAAGAAGGGTCTCAACCCAAAACGTCACCCATTCCTTTTCTCCAGAGATGTTGTCTGTCCCGCTGAGTTACTCCAGCATTTTGTGGTCTATCTTTGGTGTAAACAAGCAACAGCAGTTCCTTCCTACACAAAATTGTATTAAAACTATATGAAATACTCATTCGACTGCAGCTGGAATGTAGCCCACATTTTTGGTCATCTCATTACTGGAAGGTTGTGATAACATTGTGGACGTTGCAAGGAGGGCTAGAAATGTTTCCCTATGAAGAAAGAGGCTGGCTGTATTTTCTTTGGCAGAGAAGATATTGTCAAGAGATTTAATTGGGATTTAAGTATGAAATACCTGTATAGCGTGCATAGAGAGAACATAAAGATTCAGTAGTTGTGGGCATAAGTTAATGTAGTTGCTGGAAAGATTAGAGTGAAATTAAAGGGAAAAAAAATCACAGAGAGGAAGGCACAGCGGTGTAACATGGCAGCAGAGTGTTGCAGCAAGTAGAGTTGTTGCCTCACAGTGTCAGAGAGCCGGGTTCAACCCTGATCTCGGGTGTTGCCTGTGCAAAGTTTGCATGTTCTCTGTGACCACAAAGGTTTCCTATGAGTGCTCCGTTTCCTCCCACATCCCAAGGTCATGTAGGTTGTTACATCCATTGTGCACTGTAAAGGTGAGTGGTAGAATGTCAGGGCAGCTGATTAAAAAGGGACGAAGGTAGGATTAGTTTAAATGGGTAGTTGATGGTTGGCATGCACTTGGTAGCTGAAAGACCTGTTCCTCGTCTTTCCTATCGATTGTCTGACATATGTCTTTCAATGACTCTATGCTAGTGGGTTCAGAAACTCACTGCCTGGAAACCCTTAAATCACTTAAAAGATTACTTCTATGGGAATTTTATGTGCATGACCTACAAACTGGATAACACTTTCTTACTCAGCGTAGATATGGGTCAATATTCTACATAAGTGCTGTAAACTTTTATGACTGTAATACCACGGCATTTGTGTATTGCTCCAGATGCTGTTGTTGCAGAAGTTACTATGATGGGACATTTTCAATGCAGGGATAAATAACTGGTAAACTGAAATTCCAAGTTTGTGGTGATCAGGCTCAAATGTGATCTTGTGCGAACCACATGTTAGAACAAGTTAACTGGAATGCAGGACACTGGGTGCGTATATGGCTGCAGAAAATATCAGCAGTGGTTCCAGGATGGAGCTGAAAGTGTTGAAGGTAGCATCAGCGTTGAGGTTTTTTTCTAAATTAAACCACTGGATTTATATCTAAAATGTTGATACCATAGCCTGGTATATTTATAGTATCCAACACTGGTCCCATGAAGCTGGCAAAGTAGTCAACTAGAATGCAGAGCAAGAAGTAAAGAGCGTTGACATCTATATAATTAAAAGTCTCATCTTGACCGCTTCCTGTCTGCGCTGTATATTGATTTTAGAAATAACGCTACTCTATATCGCTATGATTTTTGGCCATCTTACTCACAGACCTCCTCCGCTGAGGCAGCCCCGAGGATATTTCCGATTGATGAAAATAAAAAAGTTATGAGTGTTTAAAAAATCTTGAGATCAGCTGATTGGTCCTCTCACCTGTCAATCACCACGATGAAGGTAACACCCCTTCCGGGGGAGGACAAGATTATAAAACCCTTGATGCCTGGACACGAGTCAGTCACTCTGAAAGATCGTGAAGGAGAGGCCACAACTCTGATTCAGCTGTGAGTCTACTGAACTGCGAGTCTACCCTTTATGTGCTTTATGTGATTATGTGCTTTGTGTGGTTAAGTGCTTTGTGTGGTTAAGTGCTTTATGTGGTTAACCCTTTATATGCTTGCAATAAATGATTTGTTAGCCAGCAAAGTGCTTGCAATTAATGATTTCTTAACCCTTAATGTGCTTGCAATAAATGATTTGTTAGCCAGCAGTGTGTTTGCAATGAATGATGACTTATTAACCCTTAATGTGCTTGCAATAAATGATTTGTTAGCCAGCAATGTACTTGCAATGAATGATGATTTGTTAACCCCTAATGTGCTTACAATAAATGATTTGTTAGCCAGCAATGAGCTTGCAATGAATGATGATTTGTTAACCCTTAATTTGCTTGCAAGAATTGATTTGTTAGCCCTTAATGAAATGAAATGAGTTGTTTGGCCTGCCCTGTGCTTTTGCTTTGGCTTTGCTTTGCTTGAGCTCACCTGAAATGAAAGCAAATGGATTGTATTGTTGGCTGGCCCCCGCCTGCCCTGTACTTGACTTGACTTGAAATGGATTGACTTGACATGAAACGGATTGAAATGGATTGTTGGCCCTGCACTCACTGTGCTTGACTTGACCCACAACACCCATGCTAGTGCTCCAGAACCTCCCCCCCCCACCCCCCCATTGGCCACCAATATTCGAATTGGTGGAGAAGTGGAATATTGTGTTGGAGGACCAGCCCTCCCGTGTGAACCTGGGACCCAATGGTCCCACTTAGTCTTGTAAGAATATAAAAGCATAAAGATCAAAATCAAATATATTAAAACATTATTCAGACTGCAGTTAGACTATAATCCATGGGTTTCGTTATCACGCCGGCACAGTGATGCAGTTGATGGAGCTGCTGCCTCACAGTGCCCGAGACCCGTGTTCGATCTTGATCTCAGGAGCTGTCTTTGTGGAGTTCTCCCTGTGGGTGGGTTTCCTCTGGGTGTTCTGGTTTCCTCCCACATCCCTAGGACATGCAGATTTGTAGGTTAATTGACACCTGTACATTTCTACAAGTGTTTAGGGAATAGATGAGAAAGTGGGATAACATAGAACTAGTGTAAAGAGGTGATCGATGATCATCGTGGACTCAGCAGGCAGAAGGGCCTGTTTCCATTCCGTATCTTTAAACTAAACGAAATTAAACTAAGTACATGACTGAAAGGCTATGATAACATTGTAGAGACTGGATGTCGAACTAGAATTATTTACTTATGAAGAAAGATTGGCAAGGCTAGATATATTTTCTTTGGCATGGAGGAAATTGCATGGATATTTAATTGAAGTATACAAAATAATGAAAGATATGGAAAGGAAGGACCTAATTTTCTTGAGTGAGCTTTCAACAATAATTGATATAAACTCCGTGTTTTCTTTGTGGTAAAGAAAAAACCGGTTAACATACTGAGGTAAGTTTGGAAGATAACTTTGAGGCCATTTCAGCAAGACTGATGCAAACACATAACATGTACCCCTTCGCTGCCTCACCCCCTGAGTTTCTCCATCATTTTTGTCTACCTTTGATTTTTCCAGCATCATCAGTTCTTTCTTAAACAAATACATAACATGATAGTTAGTGAGCAGTCGTGTCTCTCTCTCCCTGACAAGGAGCAGAGAGAAACACGTCTCCAAGCTGCTGCAGAAGCTGGTCTCTACTCCATGAGGGCAGTTTGATGACATCGTTGAACAACCTCTTTCTACAAGATGGCGCCTGCCTGCGGCGACTTTTGCGGAGCTGCAGAACATAAAAGGTTTACCTACAACTTCCATCAACTCACCTGGATCAGGGAAACGGCAGAAATCTGTGCCGTTTCGGACAAGCTGCTTGGGCACCTGAAGGCTCTTGCGATTTTGCGATCTTCCGCAGTTGTGGGAGCCCCGGGCTTTAAACTTTCCCACGCTGGCTGTAAAACTCCAGACCCGACGGCGGAACGCAGGTACGATCCTGGAAACTCCAGGATGACCTCCAGAGCCGACAAGCTGGATCCTCCAGGAACAACGGATCTGGAGCTGTCAACTTTGAGGGAACCCCCATTCCTTACGGAGCTGGAGCTGCCATCTGCGAAGGGATCCCCATTCCAGCGCAGGTTCGCAGAAACAGCAGGTACAGTAAACTCAGTACCTGGAAACAAGGGGGAAGCTTCCCTTGTGTCCGGATACGAAGCCAACGAGCTGGACTTCAGGTCAGACTGAAGCGCAGGGGATTCGGCCCCCTCTCCCTACTATCCTACAGGCCAATCCCTTGAAAATAAAGTGGAGGACTTGAGGGCAAGACTGCTTTATCAAAGGGAGCTGAGGGAATGCTCTGTGTTCTGTTTCACAGAGACATGGCTCATCCCCAGCTCCCCAGTCCAGCCTGAAGGGTTCACCATCCACCGTATGGACCGTACACTGGCATCTGGGAATGGGAGAGGAGGGGGCGTCTGCCTCATGGTCAACTCTGCGTGGTGCTCAGATGTGGCAGCCCTGTCCAACTCCTGCTCTCCACACCTCGAACAGCTGGCGGTGTAGTGCTGTTCCTTCTACCTCCCAAGGGAATTCACCGCCATCATCCTGAACGCGGTCTACATCCCACCCCAGGCAGACGTCCATCTGGCACTGGAGGAGCTGCACGCCATGGTCAACAAACACCAGACGTCTTACCCCGAGGCATTTACCCCCATTGCTGGGGACTTCAATAAGGCAAACCTCAAGAAATCGCTCCCAAACTTCCATCAACATCTCTCCTGCTGCCACAGAGGACCAAACACACTCGACCACTGCTACGTCACAATCAAGAATGCCCAGCGCTCTATCCCTCGCCCTCACTTCAGTAAATCCGACCATACCGCGGTGCTGCTTCCTCCTGCCTACAGGCAGCAATTAAAGAGCGCACCCCCAGAGGTGAGGTACCGGGGGAGGCAGAGGGACAACTCCAGGACTGTTTGGACTCTATAGACTGGCCAATGTTCAAGGACTCGGCTACGGACTTGAACAAATACGCCAGTCGTTACAGATTTCATAAAGAAATGTGTGGAGGATTGCATCCCTACAAAAACCTTCCGAGTGTTTCCCAGTCAGAAACCTTGGATGAACTTTGAGATCCGCACTCTTCTGAAGACCAGACATCGGACATTCATGTCTGATGATACAGTGGTCTACAAGAAGTCCAGATACGACCATGGTAAAGCCATCAAAAAGGCCAAAAGGGACTTCTGCTCCAAACTGGAGGATGAGACAGATGTTCGGCAGCTGTGGCGGGGCCTGAATGCAATCACCTCCTACAAGGCGAAATCAGGAGGCAGCTCGAATGTCGGCAAAACATCACTCCCTGACGAGCTCAATGCATTTTACACACGCTTTGATAGGAAGAACACCGATGTGCCTTCCCGAGCCCCCATTCGCTGTGATGGTATTTCAGTCTCAGCCACAGAGGCCGACGTCAGGAAATCCTTCAGAGGGGTGAACCCTCGAAAAGCGCCTGGACCTGATGGTATACCTGGCCGTGTTCTAAAAACCTGTGCGGACCTACTGGCTAGAGTTTTTACAGACATTTTCAACCTCTCACTTCTGAGGTCTGAGGTTCCCACCTGCTTTAAAAGGGCATCAATTATACCGGTGCCCAAGAAGAGCAAGGTGTCGCGCCTCAATGACTATCGACCAAAGGCACTAACGCCTGTGGTGATGAAGTGCTTTGAGAGGTTGATCATGGTGCAAATCAGCTCCTACCTCGACAAAAACCTGGACCCACTGCAGTTCGCTTACCACAACAGGTCAACGGTGGACGTGATCTCGCTGGGTCACCACTCCGCTCTGGACCACTTGGACAACGAAAACTCATATTTCAGGCTGTTATTCATTTATTACAGCTCGGCATTTAATACAATCATCCCCTTCAAGCTGGTTACCAAACTCGCAGAACTGGGTCTCTGCGCATCCCTCTGCAATTGGATCCTCGACTTCCTCATTCTCAGACCACAGTCTGTTCGTATTGGTGGAAATGCGTCAGCCTCGATAACAATCGGCACGGGAGCACCTCAAAGCTGCATGCTCAGCCCCCTGCTATACTCACTCTATACTCATGACTGCGTAGCTGGTCATAGTGCTAACTCCATCATCAAGTTCGCTGACGACACCACAGTTGTGGGACGTGTCACTGATGGGGATGAGTCAGAGTGTAGAAGAGAGATCGAGCGACTGTTCATATGGTGCCAGCACAATAACCTGGCCCTCAACACCAGCAAAACCATGGAACTGATTGTGGACTTTGGAAGGAGTAGGTTGGGGACCCACAGTCCTGTTTATATCGATGGTTGAAAGGGTCAAGAGGTTCAAATTCCTGGGCGTGCACATCTCTGAAGATCTTTCCTGGTCTGAGAACACTGATGCAATTATTAAGAAAGCACATCAGCACCTCTACTTCATGAGAGATTACAGAGAGTCAGTTTGTCAAGGAGGACACAGTAGAGAGCATGCTGACCGGTTGCATCGTGGCTTGGTTCGGCAACTTGAGCGCCCTGGATTGGAAAAGACTACAAAAAGTAGTAAACACTGTCCAGTCCATCATCGGCTCTGACCTCCCTTCCATCGAGGGGATCTATCGCAGTCGCTGCCTCAAAAAGGTTAACAGTATCATCAAGGTCCCACACCATCCTGGCCACACACTCATCTCCCTGCTACATTCAGGTAGAAGGTACAGGAGCCTGAAGAATGCAATGACCAGGTTCAGGAATAGCTACTTCCCCACAACCATCAGGCTATTAAACTTGGCTCGGACAAAACTCTGAACATTAATAGCCCATTATCTGTTATTTGCACTTCATCAGTTTTATTCATTCATGTGTGTATATATTTATATAACGGTATATGGACACACTGATCTGTTTTGTAGTTAATGCCTACTATGTTCTGTTGTGCTGAAGCAAAGCAAGAATTTCATTGTCCTATCAGGGACACATGACAATAAATTCTCTTGAATCTTGAATCTCTTATAACCAGATTTCTGTTCTTAATCAACACAGGGATGCAACCCAAGAACAGACTACGGGTCTCCAGAAAGAAAGGAATGGCTCACATCAATTGGTCGCCGTTCTCCACATAGGTTCGACATATCAGCGCATTGATCTCCTGTGCCAAATGTGAGCAAATTGTTCTCCTACAGAGAAAGAGATAAATGTGTACCAGGACTTTCTATTCCAAATGCAACAGGTTGTTTCTACCTTCTTAGAGGGGACTCAAATGGGCTGAGAGCAGTGAGCAATTACATTTAATGCAGTGTTGCATTACATATGTTATAAAAGTTTTAAGATCAAAGCAGTATTTGACTAATTACTAAATAACACTAAAGCAGAAGCTGTAAATTTCCATCTGTATGTTAACCTGAACTATAACCATTTCTTGTTAATGATCTACACGTTGACAACGTCACTAGAGTCTAAGGAGGATTAAGATTTATACAGAAAAGTCAGACCTGTAATTCAATAAGACTTAATTCACTGCAAATGTACACAGTCCAGGAATCATGTAAGGTGTCTAATGCAAGAAAACATATAATAAAAGTTGATTATGACTTATTTATGTTGTTGAAATTCAATGTAGATAGCGGAGGAAAGAATAGAGGTAGATTCTGATACATTAAATGAACAACAGTTGTTGGAATTTCTAGAGTTAATTAGTGTGGTAGCACAGATATTGACCTGATTGTTTTGTAGCCGATTGTTTCTTGCTGCTCCACATATCCAGGAACACAAGGGCTAATCGATGAACCCGAGACAAATACTTCCAAGGTACACAAAAGGCTGGAGAAACTCAGCGGGCGCAGCAGCATCTAAGGAGCTCCTTAGATGCTGCTGCACCCGCTGAGTTTCTCCAGCCTTTTGTGTACCCTCGATTCTCCAGCATCTGCAGTTCCTTCTTTTACAAATACTTCCAAGCTGTCTTTTTTACTTTTCAACACCATTCATTGTTACTTTTTATAAAAAATAAATATTTCACCTAGACATGTGAACCAAATCTAACAGGACAGGTGGAAAACATTAGCCCCATTTATAACCCAATGAAATTGCCTGTTAAAACCGGTTGAGTCAATTGCTGAGTGTAGATTGGATTTGTCCTGCTTTTTGGAAACAGAACAGACTTGTGAAATTCAAAGTATTTTAGTAACTCAGTGGGTCAGACAGCATCTCCAGATGGAATGGACAGGACAAGTTTTGGTCAGGACTGTTCTTCAGACTGGTTAATGAACATACTTAATTTGTCTGAAGAAACGTCCCAACTTGAAATATTAGCAGTCAGAAGATGGGTCCTGACCTGAAACATTGCCTGTTCATTCCCTCCAGAGATGCTGCCTGACCTGAGTTACTCCCACTGAATTACTTAAAATTCCAGCATCTGAGGTTCCTTGTGACTGCAGACCTGTGAAATGTACCACTTTAGTGGGTAAGTCCTACTGTTGTAATTATACTGGTCCTCTGCTCCAGAACTAGCTGTTCTGAAGTATAGGACTTTAATACTGTAGCTTGGATATTGTTTAGTTCCAGAGCCTTTACTGTATCCAGTGCTCACAGCCATTTCTTCAAAACACATGGAGTGAAATAGTGGCAATAGAAATGGGTTTTTTTCATGGTGGGAAACTCAGGAGGCCAAGATGGATCCAGCTCCATGGGTTTTGATGTTTTGCCCTTGATCTTAGTAATCACATGCAGGAGCATGCATGTAAGCTATTTCTACCAATGCAGCCATGGACAGGCGTATCTGCCACATGCTAAGGAGATACTGTGTTGATTTACTCGCGACTGAATCTCTATTTTAGGATTTACATTTGACTTGTTTGTGTTCAAGTGTTGCTAGATCCAGAGCCCCTCGCAGATACTTACTTACTCAGACGCAACTGTTTTGGACCCAGTTTGGTATCAATGTCTTGAAACAATGACAATTCCCTTACCACAGAAATGTATCTGACGCAGGTGAGGATGAGCAGAAAACAGACCAACATTCAGCATCTCATTAAAAAAAATCAGTCCACAATCTTCTCCTTAGCCAAACACTGCTGTGCTTTACTGAACACAATCAGTATTTAATCACTTGTGGAGTCCACCATTTGATTTCATTAAAATAAATAACATCTACTTACACATTGCCTTTGTTATTAAGATGATGCATTTTGTGATGGAGTGGCTGGAAGGGTGTGGGAGTTTGTGATGGAATGGCTGGAAGGGTGTGGGAGTGAAACAGAAAGAATTCTGCCTTTGGTTATTGTCTATGCAAGGGGCTCTCGATCTAGTAACACTTTCACACATGAGGCAAACTTGTTCTGAATCACTGGGTTCAGTCCTGTGGGAACTGTGGGAATCTTACCCACTAAATAAAATTTATCAAGCTTAAAATGTTAAATTGATCATCTTGGAGTTTTCGATGGTAGATAAAAATGCTGGAGAAACTCAGGGTGAGGCAGCATCTATGGAGCGAAGGAATAGGTGACGTTTTGGGTCGAGACCCTTCTTGGAGTTTTCAATTTGTTTGAAGGAGAGGAACTTAAGTTTTATCATCCAAGATGATTTGTTTATTTTGTTATTCATCCTATTTCATTAAGTTGTGTAGAATGCACATTGTCTGTTTGGAATTTCCCTTAAAATGTTCAAGTGTGTGGGTTATATAAAAATAATCTCTACATTACACTGAGCCGCTAACTTTGGTCTCAACCCGAAACATCACCCATTACTTCTCTCCAGAGGTGCTGTCTATCCTGCTGAGTTACTCCAGCTTTTTGTGTCTATATTTGGTTTAAACCAGCATCTGCAGTTCCTTCTTACGAAAGAATGGACAAAAGTTATGGTGCGCAGCAGGGTTGATTGCAGTAGTTTCAAATTGGTGATAACACTAACTAAATAGTGATAGCCATGGATTACTTGAACATTCAAAGAGGTCAAGAGGAGGTACAAGTGAAAATATCTGGAATTGTTGAATACAATTAGATACCCTGCAGCGTTCCAGAGTCCAAGGACTGCATTGTTTTTACACAACGGATGAAGTGCTGTTCCTTGCATTTCTGTTAATTTAGTTTGATTAACACGATTCAACTTTACCTCACTGTCACACAAACATATCTTGTCCTAAGTCTAGCTGCTATATTTAGGAGCTTGCCAGACTTGCAGTTTTTCTGTCCGATAAATACCACAGAGTGTAAAATCAGCTAAAAGATGGAGTTATTGTTAATGCCTGGGCAATCAACCTCTCTGACCCATAAATTGAACAATTTAAACGGTCATCTCATTCCTGCGCAGGTATACACAAAATGCTGGAGAAACTGAGTGGGTCACGCGGCATCTCAGGAGGACAAAATATATTGCTGAGAAATATTTCAAAGAAAAGCAGGGGAGATCTACCAATATTTATACCTCTTCCAACTTCACAAAAAATGGATTGTGTGATTGTTAGCTTGTCGTGGATGCATGCTATGATTTTACGTTTAATTGTTCTAATTGCTTTGTAACATTCAGAATCACAAAAAAAGCTTGTACTATCCAATACGTAAAACATTTGTTTACAGTTATATAGTATAAGACATATTTTGACCACACTGGGGCTTTAAAACGCCGTATTTTAGAAGTCTTGCTACTACGATTGATACAATACAGATGTGTGGGTTAGGTGGAGCATTGTGATCTAGTTTGTGCTCTATAACTGGTCACACAATCAGCACTCCAGTCTTTTAAATCTCATCAGCCATGGTAGCACAATAACCTCCAAGTCATGCCAGCATATGAGTCTGGTGTGTCCACAGTAATATTCTGCGCCCCGGACAACTGAAAACTAGTACCACAACTGCTGAATTTAAATTGAAGTAATTAAATAAATGCATTTGGAATAAAAAGATAAATTTAGGAATTTGAAACTATAACTTTTTTGACAAAATCCATTTGGTTCACTTCAGAGAATGGAATCTGTCACTTCACTCAGTTTAGCATACATGCAATTCCAGACCCACCTCTCCTTCTGAAATGAGATAGAAAGCTACTTGATTCAAAGAGGAATTGAAGATACATGATAAATGCTGAACTTGCCAGCAATTTTCACACCCTATAATAACTTTAGATGAATAATCTGGAGTCCTAAATATTAGTCAGAATTTTTTTTTTTTTAATACAGAGACAATACATCAATGTTGGAGTTTAACTAGAAACAAAGAACTGCAGGTGCCGGTTTGCCAAGGAAAGATACAAAACGCTGGAGTAACTTAGCGGGTTAGGTAGCATTCCTGGAGATCATGTTTGGGTGCTGTTTCATGGTCGAGACCCTTCTTCAGACACGAGCATTCTCCAGCATTTTGAGTCTTTCCTTGTTTAGCTAATGCCTTGATGCAGAACCCTCGAGGAAGAAAACATGGTGTACACAAACCTAAATCTATCTGCTCTCTGGTGGAGATGTTTTTTTTAAATCCCACCATATTATTTGAAGAACAGGAAGTTCTCCTGCCTTCTTGGACAAATTTATTCTGTATATTTCAATTCAATGGCACCGTGTTTTAAAAGTACGTGAAATAATAATCAAAAAGTTTGTTTTCTGAATTCTTAGTTTAGTTATGACATGGCCAAATACGGTTTGTTATTCATAAGTGGAACTAGTTCTAAATATCATTGGATAACTGCCAAAGCCTGCATTAATAAGGAAATTAAAAAACACTGGCATTTTGCAGTTGACCAATAGACACTGCTTACATGTCACATGATTGCGATGGCACAGCTGGTAGAGCTGCTGCTTCACAGTGCCAGAGACCAAGGTTTGATCCTGACCTTAGGTGCTGTCTGTGTGGAATTTGCATGTTCTCCCTGTAACCCCGCATGGGTTTCTTCTGTGTGCTTTGGTTTTCTCCCACACTCTAAAGACATGTGGTTAATGGGCCTCTAAATTGCCCCTAGTGTGTAGGGGATAGATGTGTAAGTAGGATAATATAGAACCAGTGTGAATGGTCAGAATGGACTTGGTGGGCAAAAGGACCAGTTCCCATCATGTATTTTTTAGTCAATTAATCAAAAAACTGGGTAACAGCACTAACAAGGGTTGGATGATGGCAGAGCCTCAAGGATGAACAGGTGGTATACATATACCAAAATCTATCTTTTTTTTTGTACTAACAGTATCACTACGTTTTTAAAAGCTGGGTATCTTATTCTTGCGTATGGCGTGCACAGCCTAAAACTGTAGGACAACTTGTTCTATTTGATCTTATTTAATTGTACACGCCAGGTTGATTGCATTTATTGAAACTGGGCAGACCATGTGAAGGTTGTAATCTCCCACCCAAAGCTGGGTATAAGCAGTGCAGAGCTTATGGTATTCTAATAATAAAACTGAAAAGTGAGTAAAACTGATAAGTCTTCCACTTTATAAGAAGGAGGAAACCAAAAAATGTATTTACATTTTAGAATAAAAATATTGGCAATGACTTTTATAACTGATAACTTTTCAGTAATACAGGACAAAATTGGGCAGATAACACTGAAGCCAAGAGGTCGATGATTTGGGGGTATTTGAGGCTTAAAACAGCAACAGATGTTGAGTATCCAATTTTTAAATAAATGACCAAGGTCAGCCCAGAAATCGTAGGCATGACAATTCTATACATTTCAGGACAGGTGGGCTGGCTATAAATGGCTTAAAAAACCTAGGATTACTTGCAATAGAGGCAGCTGGTGTATGATTTATGTCATGTGTAAGTAATGCCATGAGTTACACTTTTGCAGAACCCAGCTTCCCTTCTCTCCTGAAGGCCCCGACTCAGATTCTCATATTAAAGTGACGGCCAAGAAAGCAAACAAATCCCTCCACTTCCTTAGGAGACTGAGGAAATTCAGTGTGTCTCCGGATGCATTATAGAAACCATTGTGTGGTTGCATCACAGTTTGGTTTGAAAACAGATCTGACCAAGACCACAGGAAATGGCCTGGTCCTGCATCTACATCCTATGTTTCTTTGAGAGGGAAAGATTAGATCTGCCATGATTGATTGGCGGAGTAGACTCGATGGGCCAAATGACCCATTTCTGCTCCTAGAACTGTATTTCATAACTACATACTGTGTGGTGTTCCTTGCTACCTTCATTTCCTGACTCCCACAGGTGATTACTATTTGATGCAAGTAGTTTTTCTTTAACCTGGCAGGTGTCTTCATTATTCAGCCTCATCGTTTTTTAAATGAAAAAGGACGACACCCAAGGATGAATTCTCCGGCCGGCCTCACGCTGCTGACGCTGCGCATGCGCGCCCGCCGGCCGCCCGCCAACGGTCCAACGGTCCAGACTCGAGGCGCCGTCACGTGGAGGGGGCGGGTCTGCGCCGTGACGTAGGCGGTAGTCCCGCGCCCGCGCTGCGGATGCTCGTGCCCGGGAGGCACGTCCCACGCGTTCTCAGCTGCCGCGTGCACGCGCGCGCAAGGACGGCGGCGGCGGCGGGAGGAGGGGGAGGGAGGCGGGGTAGGAGGAGGAGGAGTGGTGGTGGTGGGGAGGGGGGGGAAGGAGAGGGAGGGAAGGAGGCGGCCAGTTTGTCAGCTTCATTGATGTTGCTCGGCGGGTCCGCCGCGGTTCTCGTTTATCGCCGCCTGCTCACCGCCTCCGGCTGCTGGAGAGACCTCGTCCTCGGGCCCCGAGCCAGATCCGCTACTCCCGCACACGGCAGCTGGGCCAGCGGCAAGAGGCTTCTCGGCATCAGCACAGACAAAATGCCGGCCAAGAGACCTTTCGAGCGGCTCCCCACCGACGTGAGCCCGGAGAACTACGCGCTGTGCCTGAAGCCCGACCTCGTCGACTTCACTTTCGAAGGCAAGCTGGAAGCGTCGGTGGAGGTAAGAGAAAGGCCGCTTTGTACAAGTGAGAGAGTGAGGAACACAATCTAATTTACCTTCGAGCCCATGAGGGGAGTGGTGGGGTCAGCAACTGCCTTCAAGGCCTTAAATTCACCTCAAAATCCCTGGGGCAGCCCGGTGCTGAGGGCTCGGCAGCAGCCACGGGCCTTTACCTGTAGTCGGCTAGGGAGTGGTGCTTTTAAACCTTCCACTATTCTCAGACCAACTCTCAATTATGGGGGTGGGTCGAGGAAACAATTAGTACTGGCTTGCATCCTGAATATTTACTTTTTTTCTCCTTGTGATTCCAGGGGGGGGGGTGGTTGATGGTTGAAGGAAATATAATACAATTCAAGCATGGGCTAGACCTGTACGGAATGGTGGTGCTCCCCGCCCCCTTCTCGCACTACTGCAGTTCGTTGCAATAAAAGCAAGACTGGAAAATTACAGAGTGAAGGTTGAGTAAAGTAAACGGAGAGAGAGAGAAAATACACACATCTTGCGAGGAATGTTGAATCTGTCGCTCACTATCCTCCAGTGACCGAGGCGCAGGCGCCGTGTTCACACTGTTGCCATTGACAGCAACAATCTAGAGTTTAATTTTTGTGTGTTTAAATAAAGGGCTATTTCATCGTTCGACGTGAATGTTCTTGGGTCTTAAAGACGCAAATCTCACGTATTTTATCACGCAGTGGCATTTGTGGGTTGTATATAATGTCATAAACGTTACGTTTTGAAATATTATTTGATTTTGCCTGTAAAATATCAGCTAAGGTATTTCTGTGTGCACAAAGCATTGGATGCCAGCCAATATCTGTTGTATATCTATCTATCTGGGCAACGGTTACGACTTATTGCTCTTTCATTGACGTTTACCTTAGTTTTGTTTAGGTTGTCCTTCAAATACTTTGCAAAGATATAGAACCAGTTTAACAAAAAAAAATAATCTGGATTCTGTTCTAATTGTACTAGCCAAGAGATGTGTGTATTTATAGTGCTTGGATCTTGTGGTGTTAGACGGATATTTCAGTACTGACAACATCAAACTGCTCTCAGCCCATTCATGTTGGCTGTTTCGTGGTATTTAGTTGTGAATGTAAAGTTCTTGTTACTTGACCCTTTTCTGGACTTGATTTAAGAATGGTTGTCTAAATTATTTTAGATCTTCCATGCCCCTGTTCATAATTGTAAAGAAGGTGCTGCAGCCTGTTGCTATTTGGGAGCATATTCACAAGTTTCTATTTGTCACTTGACACTTTGTTCAAAGGCACTGTGTTGGACATTTAATATTATTAATAGAGCACAAAGGTAAGTGTTGGAAATACTCACCAAGGGAGTTGTGATCCATGCAATGCTTTTTGTTCCAGTTTGATCATTTGATCCAAATGTTTGTCCACAAGTAAGCCAAGTGCATGTTTTCACCTTACTAGAGTGCATTTGGATCTGAGAATTCTAGAAGGGATTGAACTAGCCAACTGGCTGAGACAGGCAGTAAATAGATCAGGAACATTAGGTTTATTAACTTGGTGAAATACATTTTCCATTTCAAATATTGGAAATTAAATTCACAGGAAGCAGGTCAGGTGATAATTACATTTGCCATAGAAATGCTGTGCCTTTTGTTTTTCATACATGTTCAGATGTGCAAACTACATCAATGAAACCTTTGAGAAGATATAATAGTCCTGAAATTAAAATATGGAAGCCCTTGTAAGAGAGGACAAAAGACAAAATAAAAATAAAGATGGTGAAAGTACTTGGGTCATGCAGTACCTGTGGAGAGAGAAATAAAGCTCATTTTGGTTTTATGATCTATCATCAGAGCTCATGTTTGTTTTCCTTTGTGTCTTGAGCCACTTTTCTTTGGTAAGGACTCATACATGCTTGGAAGTATTACTTTGTGCACTTTCCTTTGAGGTTTTGGCAAATTGAACAAATAGTTGTATCATTCCACTTAAGAAAGAATGTGGTTGTATTTGGGTGATGGCTCTTGCAGTGAGGTTTAAGTCTCTGTCACTTTCTCAATGTCAACAGGAGCATGGTTTAAGGTCATAACTGTGATTGCTCTAACTTTAAATAACCCGCAGATGTTTTCTCTGCGGGTTAATATATGTGGGTGAAACATAGACATTTTAGGTAAGTTATCAGATTGGTACCAGTACTTTTTAAACAATATTTCCTTGAGCTGGCTTTCTTCACTAAATTCTCTTTCAGTTTGAACATGAGAATAAGCAGAGCTTTACACAAAAAACACCACGTTATATAATTTTCTGAGGAAGAAAATAGTTCTCTTGAAGGACAACTTAATTAGTCCCATAATGCTTTAATTTTTGCTGCTCTCAAGTATTTATCCAATTCACTTTTGAAAACAATGATTGACTCTTAGGCAGTGAATTCCATATCATAAGTACTAAAGGAAAATCTTCCTTCATGTCACCGCAATTCCTATTGCCATTTATTTTCAATAGGTCCTCTGCTTCCTAACCTTCTGCCAATGAAAAATGTTCATATTTATTCACGCAGTTTAGACCCTTTGTGTTTTGCATGCATCCAAATCATGCCTCAACTAAGGATAATTCCAGCTTACCTCTCTCCTATTTGTGGGATTACTGCCCTTCATCTCTGGGGTCAAGGAATATTTTCATTCAGCACAACTATGTTGTTTTGCATGTTCTCTTGACCAGAATAGGAAGTAATATTCTTGCAGTGGTTGAAATGGTGTTAGTTTTCTGCAACAACCTCGTGTTTGAATCTTTGCCTCTTTATAAATAACGACTACGATTCCATAAGTTATGTAGATTGCATTCTCAACCTGCTGTGCCTGCATGATGCATTGTTTGGTGGTATTGCACCCCGGAGAAGTGATGTTATAGAGGTATTGTGATTGTTTCCAGTACAGAACAATTCGAAATCAGACGATATAAATATAAAGTGATTGGCATTGAAGCCAGAGGGGACAAGAATCATTTTTTATTTTTGAGTTGTTTTGAGCTGGAGTATCCTATGGCTGGAAGGGTAATGGAAACAATTTCAATAGTAATTCTGATATGAAGAAACAAATGGGGAATGAGAATAATGGATAGATCTTTCAAACAGTTGACATGGCTAGAATAATACGAAAGGCCTCTGTGCTTTGATTATGAGTGGAATGAAGTGATACAAAGTTTTGCCTTTGTCACAACTAATTATTCAGAATTCAGGGGAAATGTTTTATGGTTATTAGTCGATCTATGTTAGAAAATTCAAAGGATGAAATATAAGCCAATGTGCCAGTGAGCACTAAGAAAACAGACTACTTTGCTGTTTGGGCTTTTACAATTTGGAAATAGCGAAGCAGTTTTGGATTAATTGTTGAAGCAGAGTCAGAATACATATTGCAGAAGTATAAGATATATGTGTGTAGGAAAGAATTGCAGATGCTGGTTTAAACCAAATATAGACACAAAAAGCTGGAGTAACTCAGCGGGTCAGGCAGCATCTTTGGAGAGAAGGAATGGGTGAGACCCTTCTTCAGACTGAAAGTCACGGGAAAGAAACGAGAGATATAGACGATGATGTAGAGAGATAAAGAACAATGAGTGAAAGATATGCAAAAGAGTAACGAGGATAAAGGAAACAGGCCATTGTTAGCTGTTTATTGGGTGAATACGAGAAGCTGGTGTGACTTGGGTGGGAGAAGGATGGAGAGAGAGGGAATGCCAGGGTTACTTGAAGTTAGAGAAATCAATATTCATACCACTGCATTGTAAGCTGCCCAAGTGAAATATCAGATGCTGTTCCGCCAATTTGCGTTCAGCCTCACTCTGACAATGTAGGAGGCCTAGGACAGAAAGGTCAGTGTGGGATTGGTAGGTCCAGGTGGAATGAGCGCAAGTGTTCAGTGAAACGATTGCCTAGTCTGCGTTTGGTCTTGCCGGTGTATAATAGTCCACATTTTGAACAGCGGATACAAAAGATGAGGTTGGAGGAGGTGCAAGTGAACCTCTGCCTAACCTGAAAGATCTATTGGGGTCCCTGGACAGAGTCGAGGGAGGAGGTATAGGGACAGATGTTGCATCTCCTGAGGTTGCAGGGAACCTGGGGAAGGTGTGGTTTGGGTAGGTACGATTGAGATATATTTCCTGAGTTGTCTCACTCTAACTGTCTAGGGTCAAGCACTAAGGTCATACTAGAAATATTGGAGTCACAGAAAGCCCTAGAATTGAACTGGGGGTACACAAAAAGCTGGAGAAACTCAGCGGGTGCAACAGCATCTAAGGAGCGAAGGAGATAGGCAACGTTTCGGGCCGAAACCCTTCTTCAGACCCAACCCTGTGTACCCTAGAATTGAACTGTTTGGTTGAGTTCAGAAAAGGGGGACAGAAAGATGAGTTGGGGGTCTGCTACTGCTGGCTAAAGTGGGGAAAGTTGGAATGAATACAGGAATTGAAAGAGTAAATGTTATGGTCTGGTGATAGTGGAAGAGGGAGATTGGGTCAAGCAGGGCATAGGCATGGAAAATGGAATGGTCCATGTTGTCTTCCTGAAACATTTCAAAAGCTGTAGTTCGGAAAGTAGTTATTTGACCAAAAGAAACAGAAAAAGGAAGATGGTTAGAAATGAAAATGGAACACACTGTTTATTATTCATAATTGGAAATGTTGGCTGGGGAGAGTTTATTCAGTGTAAATGGAATTTAGGGAACGGACCAGAAGACTCTGGAAAGCCCAATGGAGAGAGTGAGAAATGCACAGGAGGTTAAAGAGCAGCACATGATTGGTGAGGAATCTGTTGTAATTGTAAAAAATTATATTCCCAAAAGCAATAATGGAGTGACAATAGCCAATAAGTGCAGGAGTAGGCCATTCAGCCCTTCGAGCCAGCTCCGCCATTCAATGTGATTATGGCCGATAGTAAGAGAAAGTTTGGGAGAACAGTTGAGCAGAATGGTAATTTGGATTGTTCTTGTAGCAAGAGGACTGGAACAGTGGATCCTTTGGGAATTGCAGTCACTGCATCTTTTATTTGAAGGAAGTGAGTGGTTTTCAAAGTGAGACCAAATTCAGTTAAATTGAAGAGGAGAATCATTGGGGCCCTTTACAACCACAGTTTTCAAAATGTGGACAGCAAATTTTGGATTAGCTAAACAAAAAAATGTTTTTTTTATATTTGAAGGAATTGAGATGAAGCATAATATTTTTGGGGGCAAAAGCTTAATGTAGCCTTCTATTGAGGCAAAGGGTGGGTATAAATAAAAGCAATCAGCAGTCATTGTGATCACTGGAAATTTTACCATGTGAGCATTGTCTTTAATTCATTTATATGCAGTTTTCTAATTTGAATATTAATAACATGCTTCTTTAGGAGTAGATTTGGTTGTGTTTGGAGATATGGCAGCTCTGAATATATTTACGTAATATAATTTTTACGATTTGGTATGTCCACCAGCAACATATGCAGTATCAATGGCGCTGAGTGTGTTATCATAAAGAAACAGAAACTGCTCCATGCTGTCCTTTTTGCCCATCTACTTTGGCCTCTTGCCCATGGGCACTGTTCCATTTTTCAGATAAAGGGTGTTTCTATGTCTATCCAAATGCCTACAGAGTAATTGAATCACCTGCTCTGGTAGTACATTCTAAAACTCAGCCACACTGAGTATAAAAACAAACTACCTCTGGTCCTCTTTAAAATTCCTTGCTCTAATCTTAAACCTATGTCTTGCCATGGAGAAAAGATTTTGTCTGCTGTCTATGCCCATCTTAATCTTATGCACCTGTGAACTCTCCCCTCGGCCACCTTCCTCCTTGAAAAGCAAGCACAGTTTATCCAGCTCTCTCCATTACTAAAGCACTCCAGTTTGGTGTATGCTCTGGCGAATCTCCTCTGCCCCCTCTCCAGCTCAAACTGATCATTTATTTAGTGTGGCAACTGGAACCATGCACAGTGCACCAACTGGAACCATGCACAGTGCCCCAAGTGCGACTTAACCAAAGTATAGTAAAGTTGACTGTTTAATTATTGGGTGTCTTCATCTAAAAGATCATGACCCTTTAAGGCTGCTGATAAATGGGTAAACAGTGTAAGCTTCAATGTTTCCACATTTGACTCATAATTCTAAGATAATAATCCACTAAAGTAGTTATGTTTTATTTTGCGTAACATCTGTGCTGTAGGAAGTGATTATTTGATGTGAAATATGTAATGTTCTTTGGTTAATGATAGCCATTGAAGCAGACACCTTGATAGGAGTGGCAGGAGTTCCTGAGACATGAAAATCGTTAGACAGGGAATAGAGAAAATAATTTGGAATTCAAAGGTTTCAATTTGGAAAGAACCCTGAGAGCCTGCCAAGCAAAACAAAAATAGTTCTTTCATTATGAATTGTAGAGCAAAGTTGTCAATTTAAAAAAAAACAGCTATCATTCACGGTGAATGTTTGTTTAAATTTTTGAGATTGATGATTTTCCTCAAAAAACCATCCGCTTCAATGTTATTAATCAGTTAAAACTGCTCTTGCTTGATGGCCCTGACATGGAAACAGAACAAACCTGAGTTGACTGTCTTTTAATGTAGAAAACCATTTTTTTCTACTGAAGAAAGACTTTTGGACGTGTGTTACTTTGATATTAAGGGAAGTGTCTAAGATGAATAGGAAAGAACTGCAGATGCTGATTTAAATTGAAGATAGACATAAAATGCTGGAGTAACTCAGCAGGACAGGCAGCATCTCTGGAGAGAAGGAATATTTTGGGTTGAGACCCTTCTAAAGACTGAAGGGCCTTGACCTGAAACGTCACCCAGAGATGCTGCCTGTCCCGCTGAGTTACTCCAGCATTTTGTGTCTATCTTTGAGTGTCTAAGGTCATGGTTACAGAGACTTTAAGTGGAATAGGTGTAGAAGTAAGTGAGGGAATTATGAATTTTAGAGTGCAGAGGGAAAATGATATGATGTTTTACTGTAATTAAAGATTGAAGATGTTTCAGCTACAATTTTGGTGCATTCACCTGAAATGAAAGTCAGAACTCTATGGATGACCAAAAGGAAAAGAAGCAAATGATGATGCCAAGTTGCTAAATCAAAACCATTCTGATTACAGTAAGTTCAGATGGGATGTAAAATAGAAAGTTAGGCAAATAGAGCATATGGAATACAAGCAATGGTTGCTTAGGGGAGTGAGGAGAGAAATTGGAAATGTCTTGTCCACAATTTTCTAAACATCTAGATTCAGTAGTGGTACACGAAGTCTGCCAAGTTTGAAAATATACTCTTGTTCAAAAGTAATGCAGAGATAAATTATTACCAATAAGTTAGTTTAACTACAGTGGTGGGGAAAGTTCCGGAAACTGCAATTGTGGTAAGAATGGATGTGTGAATCGATTGGGGAAAGCTAGCATGGATTTCTTGAAGGAAAATGGAATTCTAATTAAACAGAACTTTAAATAAAGCAATGAGAAGGGCCAATGCAGTTGTTGTGGTATATATGGACACCGAGAAGATATTTGGTAAAGTGCCACATGATGAGTTTGTTGTCAACAGTAAAGCCCACAAAATAAGAGGGAGAGACAGAGTAGCATGTATGGAAAATGTGTTAAGTAACAGGTAATAGTAGGCACAAGTGAGAGTTCCTTTAGACTGGGGGGGGGGGAGGAGAGGGGATATATATTGTTGATTCCCTTTCGTTGTGGGGACGGGGAGGAATGCGGTTGTAACTCTGCTTTCGTTAATGTGTACAATCACTGAACTTGGTTATAAAGGGTATAGTTGCCACATGCAGACAATCATAATGTACTGTGAGGAGAATAGTAATAGACTAATAGTCAAATCTAAATGGACAATGTGCTGGAATTGGTGGCTTCATGCCAGATGAAACAGTGAGAAATTTTAATTGATACATTTTGAGAGGAAGAAAGGGAAGCATAAACCAGTGTACAATGCTGAAAGGGGTATGAAGGCACGAAGATCTGGTTGTAGGTGTGCATAGTGCTTTGTAGGCTGAGCAAGAGGTTGAAAAAAGCAAGTTGGGCCTTGGGTTTTATGAATAGAGGCGTCAAGCATCAGTCATGGTGAAACTTTGTTAACACTGGTTGAGCTTTGTTCAGTTCAGGACTTCAACATTTTGGAAAGATGTGAAGACTTTAGTGAGAATGCAGTAGGGTTTTACCAAAATGATTAGAGGTGAAGGACTTTTAACCATATAACCATATAACAATTACAGCACGGAAACAGGCCCTCTCGGCCCTTCCAGTCCGTGCCGACCATTTGTTTTCCCCTAGTCCCATCTACCTGCACTCATATAACCATATAACAATTACAGCACGGGAACAGACTTTTATGGATAGATGGGGAACATTTGGGGTTGTTCTCCTCGGAATAGAGAAAGTTGCAAGGAGTGTTGATAGAAGTATTTAAAATAATGAAGTGTACAGGCAGAATGGTTATAAATTGTTTACTTTGGAAATAATGTCAAAAACAAGGGATATAGACTTAAAATTGCCAAAAGAAGCAAAAATTGTCAGAGGTGAATTTGTTGTAGCAAGTGGATTGGAATGCAGTACCGCCGAGGTAATTGTGGATTTGATTGTAGTGCTTGAACAGGAGCAGGTTAAAGATCTGAAAAGAGAAATGTTCTATTTCTTGGTGAGAGTTTGGTGGAGTGAGACTAACAAGAGAGTTCTGTAGATTTGATGGGTCGTGGGCTATTTCCATGCTGTTACATTCTGTAGTCGCAAACTAGAGACGAAATGTAGCTACGGTGAAATTTCCCAGCACAGTATGATTGCAATGCATAATGGAGCCAATTTCAATTGAAAATATTTAATTACGGGTGTTTTTCATCCAAAGAAAATAGGTCTTTGGACATTGAAAACGTACTCTTCCAAGCTCATGACTCATTTGTGTTCTCTCTCAAATGTTCCCTGTATCTTTAATTGAACTGATTTATCCAGAAATTATTCAAAATTTTGAAATTTGCAGGTGAAATGAACTTGGTTCACAATGCTTATTCCTGTTTCACACTGTTTCAGTAATGATTTTTATACAAACATATATAGTGGCAACAACATGATATATATGTAAACATTGTTTTGTCACACTGGTAAACCAATATAATCTTTCATGAGTTCCCCACCCCTTGTCATTGTGTGGAGAAAACTTCATTATTCTTCTCCACGTCTCTCTCCTCCCTTGTAACTAATTTAAATTTGTTGACCTTCGTTTAATTATCTAGCACAGCATCACATGATGATGACTTTTTTTTTAAACATTGCAGGTGTGTCCGAAATTATCAATTCCTAATTGCTCTTGGGACGATGTTGATGAACTGCCATCTTGAACCACTGTTTTTTCTGTTGACAGTCCTCTGCAGTGCTATTGAGTAGGGGGCACCAATGAAGCATGATAATGTATTTCCAAGTCAAGATAGGGTGTGATTTGGAGAGGAGCCTGCAACCGGTGATATTCCCATGCACCTGCTGCCCTTGTCTGTGGTAGTGGTCATGTGTTTGGGAGGTGCTGTTTGATTAGCCTGGGTAAGTAATGACTGTGCATGTTGTAGATTATGTACAATGCAGTCATCATGTGCTGGTGATGGATGGAAATGAATGTTTAGTGAGGTTGATGAGCTGCCAGTCATGTGGTCTGCGCTATCTTGGATTGTGTCCAGTTCTTGAGTTGCACTCAGCAGGCATGAAGAATATTTCATCACATTCCACACTTGTAGGATGTCGGGAAGTGAGTCACTTGCCACAGCATATCCAGACTCTGACCTGCTCTTGAAGCCACTTTATTTAGTTAATCCATTTGGGTTTCTAGTTATTGGCGAGTCCCCAGGATGTTCTTGATGGGGGTCTTGATAATGATTACATTAAGCATTAAGCGTTTAGACATTCTTGTTGACCTTGGACACAAAGCTGTAGTAACTCAGTGGGACAAGCAGCATCTCTGGAGAGAAGGAATGGGTGATGCCCTTCTTCAGATTTCTTGTTGACCTTGTTGGACATGGTTGTTGCCTGACACTTTTGTGGCATGAATCTAACTTGTTACTTATCAGTTGATGTCTACATGTTGTTTAGCTCTTTTAACATGCAGGCATGGGCTGCTTCATTTGTTAAGGAGTTATAAATAGAATTAAACCTTGTGCAATTGTGAGCGAGCATCCCCACCGCTGACCTTGTGAGAGAAATAGAAGGTCATTGATGGGACAATAGAAAATGATTGGGCCTATAACACTGTCCTGTGGAACTGCAGCAGTGATGGGTTGCGGCAATTGACTTCCAAAACCAGACATCTTGCTTTGTGCAAGATATTTTCCACTTGATTCCCATGGGCTGCAGTTTTACCAGATCTTTTTGATGCCTACTTGGCCAAATGTTGCCTTGATGTTAATGGTAGTCACTTTTACCTTGCAGGTCAAGGCTGTGATGAGGTCCCTAATCAGGCGGTCTAGGTAATTCCTAAACTGGGCAAGCGGGGGGAGCGCTGTCTGAGTGAAATTCATACGTTGCAAAGCCAATGTGATACTGACACACCATGATGAACAGGAAGCTTGGCGCTGTAATTAAGGCGGTGAAAGCACAGTGTATGGGATGGGTCATGTGAGTCCTTAAAAAGAGAGGGAGGGGGGAGAAGGAGTGGAGACAACTTTTAAGAAGTCAGAGATAAACGGCTGTGAAGCTTGGCGGTCATTAGCATTACTGGTCGGTTATCCTTGGTTCTGAAAACTACTGCTTACGTTTTTTTTTCCAATGAGCAAATTAAATTCACCAGTCAGCACCGACTGCAACCTACGAGAACCTTTGACCTCCTGGCAACCCACTAGGACCTCCTGGCGTCCCACCTATGGCACGAGAATTCTCGTTACTCTCGATGGCGGCTTCATTCTGGTCGCCACTAATTTTTCAACATCCTGGTTCCCAGAATGCCGGAACTCCTCACGACCATGAAGGCGACTCCTGGCAACTACCCACGAACATTTGGCGACCGCATAGTCTCCTGCAGTCGCCTTAGTGGAACAGGCCCATAAGTAATCCTTGAATCCAGTGTGTGACTACTTCAATACTTTTCTATTGATTGAAAAACTGGAATGTAAATCTATCTGATCATTGGATATGGGATTACTTGGTTATTGTCCATAGCGTGCCATTGTGCTGTTCTAACTACCGTGCAGGCATGCGCATGGGGTTGTGGTATAGCTTCACTTGTCTGGCAATATCACTTTTTTGCATGTCTGCTGCCGCTGGCATCCACTTTTTCACTTCTCTGGATTAAGCTTGATTGATTGGCTTGATAATAATGGTAGAGTTGGATTATGCCCAGTTTTGAGTGTTTCGGATCTGTTCTTAATGTATAATCCCATTCGGTGTTGCACATAGCCCGATTAAGGGTGTCTTTGATGTAAAGATGGGATTGTGCCACCAGGACAGTGATGGTTAAGTCAACCAGTGCTTTCATGGCCAGAAGACTTTGCTATGGGAAAGTTGTTAATGTTGAAATTAAATACATTTATTCCTTGTGTTGATCCATGTTCTTCTGCTTGCCTGGTTTGCCAACTGTACTGCAGAGATTGAGCACTGGTGTTATCAGGCAACTCTTGGTAATAGATTTTGATAATCTTCTCCCCCACCCAACCGAACATACCCACCCAAAGGGCATTCTGTTACTTTGCAAATTCATGTTCTTTGAAGTGTGGTTCACCATGCAGGAGCTCTAGTTAAACAGTTGAGGGTCATTGATGTGCTGGTAATTAGGAGAAGGTTTTCACGTCCATGTCGTCATGATGCCACAAGATGCAGTTGTGGAGTTAATGTTGAGGACATCAAGAACTGCTCCCCCTCAACTGTAATACTACTTCTGGTGGGTCTGTCCTGCTATTATAGGACATGCCTCGAGATTGTGAAGAAAGGTTCACGGGCCTGTCCCAGTTGGGCGACTTTTTAGGCGACTGCGGGAGACTATGCAGTCACCATATGTTCGCAGGTGGTTGCCGGGGAGTCGTCTTCATGGTCGCGAGGAGTTCCCGCATTCTGGGAACTAGTCGTGGCCTCATTATGGTTGCCGTGAATTTTTCGACATGTTGAAAAATTAGCGGCGACTAGAATGAAGCTGCCATGGAGAATAGTGAGAATTCTCGTGCCGTAGGTAGGTCACCAGGAGGTCCTAATGGTCGAAGGTTCTCGTAGGTTGTAGCCAGTGCTGACTGGTGAATTTTATTGGCTCATTGGGGGAAAAAAGGCAAGCAGTAGTTTTCAGAACCAAGGATAATCAACCAGTAATGTTAAATGTCCGCCGAGCTTCACAGCCATGTATCTCTGGCTTCTTAAAAGTTGTCTCCACTCCTTCTCATTACCCCCCCCCCCCCTTTTAAAGGACTTACCGTACACTGTGCTTTAGCCATCTTAATTACAGCGCCAACCTTGGCTATCACCTTGGCTTTGCGCCGTGTGAATTTTTTTAGACAGCGCATGTCTTGTTTCCCCCCCCCTCCCAACTGCATAACGGGCTGGTGAAGGAAGCTATATGTTTGTGTGTTCCACTCTGAGAGTCACCGTTCCAGTTGCTGGTTTTTCAGGCGACTGCCAGCAACTTGAGTTGTCGGCAGTCCGTTGAAAAATCGCCTAAGTGGGACAGGCCCAAAAGACACTGCTTGTAGAGTAAGATTCCATGAGTGTGAATACTCCTCCAATTTAAACTGTCCCAAGATGTTTATGAGATGCATTTGCATCTTTAGTAAGCCTTGAGTTTGTGGGGGTCTGAACTTCATGTTGTGGTCAAAGGCAAGTTGTTTAACAATTTTTCTTATTTCGTTGAGTGTAGCAGTAGATTCCAATCAAGTGGTTAGCTGTGCATTTAGGAGAGTATTTAAGCGTCAACTACATGGAATGCACAGGCCAGATATTGTAAGGACAGCAGATTTCCATTCCTGATGGGAATTAATGATCACGTTTTTTATTGAGAATCTAGCAGTTTTTGTGGTAATCACTTCTGTGACTGATGCTTTTCCACATTCCTGAGTTTAAATTCCATGGTTGCAGAGATGGAATTTGAACTCTGATTTCCGTTAGTTCATGTTTCTGGATTACTTGTCCATGGTTTTTAAACACTGCTGCACCTCACAGTTCCATGCTTGTCCTGAATTCCAATCTGCTATGGTTGGAAGATTTAGTGTGCAACATAAAGGTGCTTGTTTCATATAATAAGCAAGAGTTGTGAAATATTTCTAACCTTTGTCAACATTCCAAAATATGATTTTTTAATTTTTTTTTTTACATTGCTTCACTATAACGTGACCTGTTGGATCTCCTTCAAACACTGATGATCCTCTAATCCTGCACATCTTTTCATTCATCATGGCTAATGTCATGGAAGTTCACTCGTTTATTGTCATTGACCTTCGACTTTTTAAAACTTTCCTGTGGAAAATTAAAATACTTAGATCTCGCAATAGTCAGGTTTTTTTCCAGGTTGTTGATTTTTAACCTCTATTTTGTCACACATTTCCTTCACACTCGGATCTTGATAAAGTGATTACTAATTTTTGACATCAAGACAGTATTCTTTTCCTTGTGCATACTGTCCATTTATGCACATCAGATTTAATTTTCTGTTTGACCAGAGTCACAGTCAATCAAATTGCACAAGATTAACCCGGCACCATGTCCACACTGACTACCAAGTACTCATTTATACCAGCCCTTCCCTGGCCCCATTTTATTCTCCTTGCATTCCGTTCAATTTTTCCTTCCCCCCCCCCCCCCCCCCAACACGTAAGATTTCATCACGCAATGCCCAAATAATCTAAAGGCCTGTACTTCAGGATTGTGAGGAAATCAGAGCAACTAAAGGAAAATCCACGTTATTAGAGAAAGCTTGCAAACTCCACACAGACGCTACTGGAATTCAGGATGGAACCTGGTTGGTGGAGTTGAAAGGGTAAAACAAATAATCCATACATTATGTCTTCATTATATCCAAGCCCTTAGTATGTTCAAATTAAATACTGCCCATCCATTCATTCCATTCATTACAGCAATATTGATCAAATCAGCTATGGTCTTATTGAGTGGCAATGCAGGCGAGTATCCATTTGGAATAAGTCTGCTCTTATTTCTTAAGACTATTTCAGAATAATGGCCTATGAAGTGCTTTGGTACCCTTAGAGGATATAAAAGGATCTTGTGTAAATCCAAATTTGTTAAACTATTCATGATTATAAAATGTTCAAAAATCTTTAAATATTGCTGTTACATTCATTTGAACGGTGCAGCAAGAAAAGCTCCCATTACATGTGCTCCCAGATTTACGATGCTTCGACTTGTGATATTTCAACTTAACGATCGGCAAACGCTCGGCAACGGCAGCGAGATGCATGTCACTTCCGGTCACGTGATCACAATGTATTAAATGCTTTTTCGACTTGCAATATTTTTGGTTTACGATGGGTTTATCGGAACGTAACCGCATCGTAGGTCGAGGAGCAGTTGTATTACTATTCCCGTAATTCTGTAATCAATTTAATTAATATAAATTTTGCAATGTTCCATTGCCCAAAACTTCAGCTGTGTAAGAAACCAGTATCTGGAACAAATTTATTAATGATTTTGTTTGTATTCAATTTGGCTATTATGATTGAATTTGTGTACTTTACAGATTTTATGCCTGCAGTGCAGATTTTCAAAGTTATATTTCAGTTTATTTATTTAATTCGTACAGTTTCAGATTACTCTGCTTAAGTTCATAAACTGTTGGAGCATAATTTTCAGCTCAGCCCATCAAGTCTACTCCGCCATTCAATCATGGATGATCTATCTTTCCTCTTGACCCCATTCTCCTGCCTTCTCTCTATAAACCCCCGAAACCTGTACTAATTGAGAATCTATCAATTTTTGCATTTAAACGTATTCATTGACTTGGCCTCTACATCCTTATGTGGCAATTAATTCCACAGTTTCACCACCGTCTGACTAAATAATTTCCTCCTCATCACCTTTTTAAAGGTGCATCCTTTTATTCTGAGTGTTTGGCCTCTAGTCCTAGACTCTCCCACCAGTGGAAACATCCTCTCCCATCCATTCTATCCGGGCCTTTCACTATTCTGTACGTTTCAATTAGTCCCAGCCCATTCTTCTATTCTAAACTACAGCGACTACAGACCCAGGATCGTCAAAAGCTCATCATATGTTAACCTCATCATGTGAAGAAGGGTCTCGACCCGAAACATTGCCTATTTCCTTCGCTCCGTAGATCCTTCCTCACCCGCTGAGTTTCTCCAGCATTTTTGTCTACCTTCGATTTTCCAGCATCTGTAGTTCCTTCTTAATCATATGTTAACCCAGTCGTTTTTGGGATCATTCTCATAAACCTCCTCTGGACCAGCCAATGCCAGCACATCCTACCTCAGATATGGGGTTCAAAACGGCTCACAATGCTCTGAATGCCATCTGACCAGTGCCTTATTAAGCCTCAGCATTACATCCCTGCTTTTATATTCTAGCCCTATCAAAATAATTACAAACATTCCATTTGTCTTCCTTACTTCGATTCAGCTTGGGAATCCTGTGCCAGAACTCTCAAGTCCCTTTGCACCTACGATTTCTGAATTCTCACACCATTTAGAAAATAGTCCATGCCTTTATTCCTTCTACCAAAATGTATGACTCCACACTTTGTGACACTGTATGCCATTTGCCACCTCTTTGCCCACTCTCTCAACATGTCCAAGTCCTTCTGCAGAGTCCCTGCTTTCTCTACAACACCTGCCCCTCTACCTATCTTCGTATCATCTGCAAACTTGGCCCCAAAGCCTTCAAATCCATCATCCAAATCATTGATATACAATGTGAAGTGTAATGGCTCCAGCACCGACCCCAATTACTAAAGGGCCTGTCCCACTTGGGCGTCATTTGCGCATCACGCAGGTGGCGCGCAAGGATTTTGAGAATCCCAAACTCCTGGGGGCGCCGCGCGCCACTGCCTATGCCGTCACGTCTCACCGTGAGCCGTGCGCGTAGTGACGCGTAAATCATGTCGCATAAATGACGCGCAAATAACGTCCAAGTGGGACAGGCCCTTAAGTCACTGGCTGCAGACCAGAAAAAGCCCCCTTTATTGCTACTCTTTGCCCTTTCTGCCATCCAGCCAACTTGCTAGTTTCTTCTCTCTGATACTATGGGCTCTCATCTTCTTCGTTCAATTTGTATGCTCTCTTAATATCAATAAGTTTTCATATTGGATGTAATTTCACACTTGGCATGCTGTTTAATTGGACTGTAAGTTATATGCCCAGTTTTGAGTGTTTTGAGGTTCTGATCTTGTGCTCGGGTCAATGGTCAACAGTAACAAAAAAAACATAATTGCTCTATTGGGAGCTCAACAGTATATTTTGGTTGCCTTTTTATTTGCAAACTTCTAGCACAGTATACTGAAATGATCTGGAAATATTTCTGGGTGTTGTGGTGAAATACTTCATTACAGTTTGTTTATAATTCGGAGCTTTCTGTCTATCGTTATTTGAAAAATGGCCACTTTAGCTATCCCACGAGCTATGTCTAAAAATCATATTGCACTTAGTGGTTAATGTTTTACAAAGGAAATTCCTGAGGATAGGTCACCCCAGGTAAGACATGGATTCTGTTTCTACAATCGTGTAAGTGGAATTTGTCCATCAGTTGAAAAATATACGTATCTCTCTAAATACACATCTTACAGTATTGTAATAAATGGCAGTAAGAGTCTGCTTAAAGAACAATTACTAAAAGGAGTATGTGCAGGAAGGAACTGCAGATGCTGGTTTAAACTGAAGATAGGCACAAAAAGCTGGAGCAACTCGGTGGACAGGCAGCATTTCTGGGGGTAAGAAATGGGTGATGTTTCGGGTCGGGACCCTTCTTCAGACTGGAGCAGTCTGAAGATGGGTCTCGATGCAAAATGTCAGCCATTCCTTCTCTCCAGAAATGCTACCTGTCTACTGAGTTGCTCCAGCTTTTTGTGCCTATCTTCAATTACTTAAAGGAGGCAGAGAAAACACTAGTTCTGCCAGTTGTAGGAACATATGTATGTATGTATGTACATAGGATGCCTGAATTTAATCATGCTATGGGAGCTCATTTGTATATAGTGTCATGCATTTGTAGCCTGGGATAGCCTGTTATTGTATTTTCGTGGTTATTCACAAATATGTGGTAAACTATGGCATTTAATTTTTTTTGTTCTGGAATTAAATTTGCAGAAAGATTAATCATATAAAGACCATTGTAATTAAAATCATTCAAATTAACTTTTAATATTGGCGACATCCCAAGAAATGGATAAATAATGTTCCATACAGTTTACCTAATTTTGTAGACACACAAGTACCCCTTAAAGTGGCATTCCTCAATAAATACAGGCATATGAGCATATTGTTGTTAAGTAGATATTAGAGATACTTCAAAGATACTTCTTGATGTTTAGGTCAATTTCAGCACCTGGAATTTGGAGCAATCAATAGCTAATTTAATCCAGCATTGTTTTGACTTTATGGATATATTGTTTCCCTTCCAAATCATAGATGTATTTTTTGTTTACTCGGTTACAATGATTATGTTAGAAATGCCAATCTGATCCATCACCTAGCAATTTTCACTGCAACCATAGGCGGTGTACCACATGTTCCTACCTCCCGCACCAGCATCCCAGGATCCAAACAGCTCTTCCAGGTGAGGCAGACATTCACAGGCCTGTCCTCCAGTATTATCTATTACATTTGACGCTGCTCTACGTAAGCTAGACCAAACATGACTGTTTGCAAAACATCTGGTCTTTGTTCACAATGGGCATCTTGAGATTCTAGTTGCAAGGCATTTTAATTCCCCTTCATATTTTTACACTAATCTCTTTCCATGGAAGCCTTCACTGCCACAGGGAGGTTAAACGTTAACTGAATGCACAACATTGTGCTTACAACCCAATGATATGGACTTTGAATTTTCCAATTTCAGATATACCACGCCCAATGTTTCTTGTCCACGTAGATTTGTTCTTCCATTTGTTCGCCTGCAACATTCCTCTTTCTTCTCTTCCTCCATCCATACCTTAACCTAAGTTGTTACGAGCCCCACATTGTTCCATCTGGCCATTATATAACCATATAACAATTACAGCACGGAAACAGGCCCTCTCGGCCCTTCCAGTCCGTGCTGACCATTTGTTTTCCCCTAGTCCCATCTACCTGCACTCAGACCATACCCCTTCATTCCCTTCCCGTCCATATACCTATCCACTTTACTTTTAAATGTTAAAATCGATCCTGCCTCCACCACTTCTGCTGGAAGCTCATTCCACACAGCCACCACCCTCTGAGTAAACAAGTTCCCCCTCACGTTACCCCTAAACTTCCGTCCCTTAATTCGCATGTCATGCCCTCTTGTTTGAATCTTCCCTACCCTTAATGGGAAAAGCTTATCCACGTCAACTCTGTCTATCCCTTTCATCATTTTAAAGACCTAATTTTAAAGACTGTTGCATTCAATTCCGTCATCCAGATCATGTTAGAAATCCAGTTGCATTTCCTCTCCATTGGCACATCTTTCCTATCCCCTCCCCACCATCATTCCTCCCTTATGTGATTCTTTTATCTCATGCCAGCCCCTGTCTCTACCTTCCTTAACTCCCCTCACCCCAAACGTGGCTCCATATGTCTATCTTCCACCTCGCCTAATTTCACCTTTAACCTATCAGCCCCTTTTTCACCCTGCCCTCTCACCTCTTTACACTGGCAATCTTCTCCCTACACCAGCCTGAAAAATTGGTCATCCCTTTGCGTCTCCGGGTGGTGGTTGACCCACTGGTGCCTCCCGCAGTTTGATTTTGCTCCAGATTCCAACATCTGCAATCTCTTGTCTCCAGTTTGATTTGTTGAGTAACACTGGCACCGTTGTGCTTTCTTTCTCAGCAGTGGCATTGTGTGTTAACCTCCATGACTAGTTATTGTATGTGCAGTATGTAGCAGGCCCATGTTTATAGTCAGCCTGGCTATAGATCATTGGAATTTTCACTTGTTGCTTGTTGGAATACAGTAATCAATGTAACAATGTATGTGTACAAGTTGTCAGAGTAAATGAGTGATGAATGACAGACTATGGAGAGAAAGACAAGTAGTTTTTGACGAAGCAGAAAATCAATAATATTTTGCAACATATAATCTCCAATTCATTTTGTTGTCCTTCCTCTGTTTCAAATGATTTCTGATTCATTTGGTTAGGGTTTTGTTTCCAATTTTCAATTTATAATGTATTACACTTGAGATTCCTTTTCCGGTATCGCTCATTTCAGGCTTGTAGTTTGTCTTTATTCTACGCGAAATGTTCAGCAATTCAATGTAATTTCCCCCAAAATTTGATTGTGTTTTGCTTTAATTTTTGATCAATATCAAATTATAGAAATGAAGGAATAGTGCATCAGGAATGTTGGTTAAACTGTTCACATATTAAAGTAAAGACTGGTGTCAATCAGTATGTAAAGAAATTCAGGTTGAAAATGTGGAGAAACATTCCCCAAACAGTGGAAGGTTAAAGCTACGAGAATGGTCATGGATCATTGACTAGATGCAAGAAGTATTTTTTTACTAATAGTGGAGAATGTTGGGTGTCAGTAAATTATTTTGTTAATAAGATAGTAAAACATCCCAAGTATTGCTAAAGCGATTATCAAGCAAAATTGAACATTAAGCGGCTTGTATGCAAACAGCTTATAGGGACAACAGTTATATTACTAAATTAGTAATCCACCGACCTATGTTAAAGATATGACCGGTGGAAAATTTGGAGAAAATGAAAAGGTTATCTTCCGTACAAAAAGAGTTTTTTTTAAATGGTGAGAGATTGAACAGTGTTGAAGTATAGCAGGACTTGAAAAGTATTCAAACAAATCATTGGAGGTTAACGTGAAGGAACGGCAGGCAGTACGAAACATTAACAATATGTGAGCCTTTATTGTAAAATGATTTGACAGCAATATACAAGACTGGTGACACCTGGAATATTGTAAACGTCTTGTTTCTCTATTTAATAAAGTAAACACAGCAACGGTTCTCTAGATTATTTCCTTTAGTGGGGTGGGTTTTATTGTTGTTGGGCAATTTAATGGGCCTATATTGTCCTCAAATTGTTAAAGACATGCCAGTGATATCTGGTGAAAGGTATACTTAACTTTATTCAAACTCTTAATTGCAAAAATAATTATATATTGCACAATCAAGGCACAAGATGATCAGTCTCAGTCAGACTGTGGCTTCTCTTTGTTCTGTGTGCCAGATTCAAAATTACTCTTTGTACATGTTGGCTCCAGAGTCTCGCTGTGATTCCAGGTTCTCATGCTGTTCCTGTGTTCAGTCAGGAGTTAAATCCTCCGCCTCCTGTTCCTTCAGTTCTTCTCTAATAAGATGGTACTATATCAATCGTCCAGGTCTGACCCACTTTAACCAACTTTATCCCATTACAGCTGAACTATTGGTTGACAAAACATCAACTTCAATTGTATTGCTTAGTTATTAGCAGTGAGCCAATCAGTTACAGATGAATGTGTGTTCAAACAAGGATCTTGTTCTCTGTGTGGGTCTCATGTTATCTTGTATCACCATATTAAGCTCTCTCCCGATCACTGGCACCTTAAATGTTTTGGAGATAAATAAGAATGAATGAATTTTATTGGCCAAGTGTGTTCACATACAACAATTTGCCTTGGTGTCTCAGAATAGACCTGTTGTTTCTTAACAGAACGGAAGCAAGCTGGTTACTTCCCAATTTATTTGACCTCTGAGAGCTTGTGTCCTCGCGAAGTGAGTAACTTCCTAATTTATGACTGCGGCTTGGGGATGCTAAGATAATGTTACATTGGGATGTTGTTGTTTATCTTTTGCTAGTCTAATTCCAGCCTGTGGTTATACTTGATTCAGACTCCAAGTTACAACTAATCCTAGTAACTTCCCAAAACCCAGTGCTTCCACACCTCAAATTGTTTTTCCTGAAATAGAATTCCAAATCATCTGGAATTTGATGGTATTTCCCGGCCCAGGAAGCCTGCCCCAGCTGTGCATGTGTGACTGCCGCCCCAACTGCACACGCGCGGATATCGGGCCCACTGCACATGCACGGGGAGTCGGCGTCCCTACCGTGTCACCAGCGCCATTTTCAGTTGTAACGCGGCTGACGGGCTTCCCCCAACTGCACAGGCGCGGATGGTCGTAAATATACAGGTACATACTTTTTTTTCTGCAAATGATCCCGCGGGCGTGATTGGAACCTTGGCAGTCTCCACAAGTGTGTGCAGTGGGTCCGGATTCCGTGAGTGCACAGTTGGGGCGGCAGTCGCATATGCGCAGTTGGGGCAGGCTTACTAGGCCAGGAAATTTCCCGAAATTATTTCATTTCCCTAAAATTACCTGGAGACAACCAGAATTTCCCGAATTTCAGATAATTTCCTTGCCTAAATCACTGCCAAAACCATTCTTGACTCAAAATCCAGTAAATCCAAGAGATCCACTCCGTCTAGTGTCATTTGCTGCCAGCATCATCAAGGACCGACACCATCCTGGCCACAGACTCATCTGTCCGCTGCCATCAGGTAGAAGGTACAGGAGCCTGAAATATGCAACATCCAGGCTCAGGAACAGCTTATTCCCCACAGCCATCAGACTATTAAACACAACTTCAAACAAACTCTGAACTATAATTTCATTGTCCTATCTGGGACACATAACAATAAACTCTCTTGAATCTTGAATCTTCTATCTACTTATACTTCACATTTTCACAGACCTTCAATCACCCATGTGTGAGGTCACCTCCAGATGTTGCTTAAAACTGAATAAAGTGTCCAAGAGACTGCAGATGCTATAATCTGGAGCAAAGAATGGAGAACTGCTGGAGGAACTCAGTGGGTCAGGCGGCAGATCTGTGGAGGGAAATGGGAGGGAATTTCTCCTCTACTGATGCTGCCTGACTCGCTGAGATCCTTCAGTAGCTTTTTGTTTTGGTCTACATTGCTTTAACCCTTTTACCACTACTTACGCCACCTCTATGCAAATTCAGGAACATAATCTCATTAAAACATTCATAATTCTTATGGGGGTTTAACAGCGTATCACAAGAATTATATTTCTCCTGGTATTTAAGAGGGAACTGCAGATGCTGGAAAATCGAAGGTAGACAAGTGCTGGAGTAACTCAGCAGGTGCGGCAGCATCTATGGAGCGAAGGAAATAGGCAACGTTTCGGGCCAAAACCCTTCTTCAGACTGATGTAGGGTTGGGGGCGGGGAGAAGAAAGGAGAAAGTAAGAGGAGCCCGAGGGCTGAGGGAGAGCTGGGAAGGGGACAAGTGTTGCATCTCTTGCGGTTGCAAGGGAAAGTGCCCGGGGAGGGGGTGGTGCGGGAGGCAAGGGAAGAATTGACCAGGGACCCAGGGAGGGGGTAGTGCGGGAGGGAAGGGAAGAATTGACCATGGGCACTTTCCCTTGCAACCGCAAGAGATGCTACACTTGTCGCTTTACCTTCAAAGACCCAAGCAGTCGTTCCAGGTGCGACAGAGGTTCACCTGCATCTCCTCTAACCTCATCTATTGCATCCGCTGCTCTAGTTGTCAGCTGATCTACATCGGTGAGACCAAGCGTAGGCTTGGCGATCGTTTCGCCGAACACCTCCGCAAGGTCCGCATTAACCAAACGGATCTCCCGGTGGCTCAGCACTTCAACTCCCCCTCCCATTCCGAATCTGACCTTTCTGTCCTGGGCCTCCTCCATGGCCAGAGTGAGCACCACCGTAAATTGGAGGAACAGCACCTCATAGTTCCGCTTGGGCAGTTTGCACCCTAGCGGCATAAACATTGATTTCTCCAATTTCCGGTAGCCATTCCTTCCCTTTTCAGCTCTCCCTCAGCCCTCTGGCTCCTCCTCTTCCTTTCACCTTTCTTTCCCCCCCTCCCCCCCCCCCCCCCACCCTACATCAGTCTGAAGAAGGGTTTTGGTCCGAAACATTGCCTATTTCCTTCGCTCCATAGATGCTGCTACACCTGCTGAGTTTCTTCAGCACTTTTGTCTACCTTATATTTCTCCTGGCTTTGGGTGAGTACAAGTAGAGTTTACAGCCCTACCCTAAGGAATGGCCCTTTGGGCTGATATTAATGAGGAAAATAGGAAGCTATTTGAATAAATAATTAGTGTGTAAATTTAAAATTATGTTGATTTTTTTTCTTCTGCAGAATTGCAGAATGTCTTTCTAGACAGAGTGGGAGATCAATTAGGAAATTGATTACATTGTACAGGGATGGGAAAGAGAATTAAGTCCACATTTCTTTGAAATCCAGCCCAGGACTGGCTTTCTCATTTGACTGTAACATTTTTGAATTTGACATGCATTTTGGAATAAACTAAGTGTCACTGCACTTTGCAAGTTAAATTCTCCTTGGTATTGATCGGTGACAATTTAGAATTAAACGTTTAGTAGATTGATGGGCATTAATTGCATGACATTGGTTATAGAACATCTGAAGCATAGACTACTGATTAAATATTGAGAAATCTATATTCCTACAACTGGGCTGTAAGCATTTAGCCTCACTCTGACAGTGGAGGAGACCGAGGACAGAAAGGTCTGTGTCGGAATGGGGAGGAGAATTAAAGTGTCCAGCAACCGGGAGATCAGGTTGTTTCACACTAGCTGAGCAAAGGTGATCCACGAAACGATCGCCCAGTCTGCATTTGGTCTCGCCGATGTGTAAGAGTCTTGAACACCGGATACAGTAGAGGAGGTGCAAGTGAACATCTGCCTAACCTGTCGGGGTCCCTGGACAGAGTCGAGGGAGGAGGTATAATGGCAGGTGTTGCATGTTCTGCGGTTGCAAGGGAAGGTACCTGGGGAGGCGTGGTTTGGGTGGGAAGGGATGAGTTAACCAGGGAGTTGCAGAGGGAACTGTCTCTGCGGAAGAAGGAAAGCGGTGGAGATGGGAAAATGTGGCTAGTGGTGGGATCCTGTTGGAGGTGGCAGAAATTTCGGAGGATTATGTGACGGCTGATGGGGTGGAAGGTAAGGACTAGGGGGACTCTGTCTTTGTTCCGACTAGGGCGAGGGGGGCAAGGGCGGAGCTGCGTGGTGCCAAGGAGACACGAGTGAGGGCCTCATCTATGATGTGAGAGGGGAACCCCGTTCCCTGAAGAATGAGGGCATCTCGGATGTACTAATATGGAACGCCTCATCTTGGGCACACATGCGGCGTAGACGGAGGAATTGGGAGTAAGGGATAGAGTCTTTGCAGGAAGCAGGGTGGGAAGATTATCTTCCATTTATTATCACTGTGACTTAATCAATATGAAATCAGACTATGTAGACACCCTTTGAATAATGATTGAATCATTTTAAATCATTAACTGTCACAGAAAAGTGTGTGGATACATTTTTGAAGTAATTTCCCTTGTCAAATATCTAAAACTATAATTAAAATATTGTAATATAGCGGGTTGACTAACTAGTCTAAATTGTATAAGATGATAATCGGTTTATATGAGGGATAGTGAACTTGAAAGTGAATAAATAGATCATGTCCTAAAACCTCACTCTGTTAATGCAAACACTTAATCTGAATGCCGAGTTTAACATGATATGAAATATCTTTCCTCAGTGGATTTTATAGCAGATGGATTATTCTAGTCAAACTCAGTTTTTGGTAGCAGCTGATGAGGAGGATACTAAACTGTCTTGTGATCAGTGTCCTTGATGTGTGAATCTAATGTTAAAAAAAAAATGATAATGCCAATATTGCAGATCTTTTGAGAAATCTCCAAATGATAACAAGGACATTGTGTCCTAATATATAAATGCAGCATTTTGCAGGGAAGGCTATTTATTCTATGTTAAGTTGTGAATAGATGTTGCCCTTCAGTTTTAAGAAGATACATATAGTATCTTTCTTCCCCAAAGAATAAAAAATGTTGAGGAATATGTGCAACTCCTGCTGGATTATTTTGGTTAAATCGTTTGTTTTCAAACAATTTCCTGACAAAATGTAAGAGTTGATAGAATACTACTAAACAACCACTAGCTGTCACCAGTTGTATACCTCTGAAAACCAATCATTTCTAGAGGGAAAAAAACAGTGCTTAAAAAATAGTTTTAGACGTGTGTTGGTCCACATTTCATAGTCCTACTGTGTGAGAAATCTGTTCTGTAAAATGATATGCTACATATATGTGGGACAGAGTAGAAGACGTGGCCTCATTCCCATATTACCAAGTTTAAAAAAAAACAATGAAAAATGTATTATTTGACTGGGCATGGACATTGCTGGCATCTATTGGCCATCCAGCTGCCAATGTGAAGGAAGTTAAGAACTGACCATGTTGCGGGGTATAGTATCACGAGGGCAGAGCTGCTACAGATGCAGATTGTATCCCCCTGTAGGACATTAGCGAACCAGAGAGGTTTTTTTTTTTTTTTTTCAAAATCCTAGCGGATTTACAAAATTCCTACTATTGCTGAGGACTTTTTAAAAGTCTTCTCCCCCCCCCCGCCCCCCCAATAAAGAAATATTGCTGGAGTAACTGAAGCAGCAACTCTGGAGAGCATGGATAGGTTACGTTTTGGGTCTGGACCATTTTTTAAACTGACAGTGGGGGTGGGAAGAAAGGAGGGTACGGATAAAACCTGGTGAGTATTAGATGGATACATGCGAGGGGGTTGATAGGCAGATGGTTGGACAAAGGCCAGAGATGAAAATTTGAAGTGTGAGACAAAACGATTGAATAGTGGTGAAGCTAGAGGAAGGGAATGTGGGTGGGGGAAGACGAAGGAGTGAAATAAGTGTGTGCAGTAAGCTACCCAACCTGAATATGAGCTACTGTTTGTAATTAGGCAGGGAAAGGCAATCAAGAAATATTCATGTTAATCCTCCTGCATCCACATCATTGACTACAGCTCGGCATTCAACACTATCATTCCCTCAAAACTCGTCCCCATGCTCCTTGATCTTGGACTGGAGATCTCCATCTGCGGCTGGATATTCGACTTCCTGACGGGCAGGCCCCAGGTGGTGAGAGTCGGCCGCCACACCTTTTCCTCATTGATCCACAACACAGGCGCACCACAGGGCTGTGTGCTCAGTCCTCTTCTGTACTCCCTGTACGCACACGACTGTACTGCTAAGCACAGCTCGAACATTATCCTAAGGTTTGCTGACGACACGACCATCCAGGGCCTCATCACAGACAACAATGAGACGGCCTATAGAGAGGAGGTAAAGGAACTAAACAGCTGGTGCCAGTAAAATAACCTCTCAATGTCAGCAAAACTAAAGAGATGATCGTGGACTACAAGATACAGCAGGGGAGTGGACACCTCCCCATCCACATCAGTGATGTTGATGTTGAAAGGATCAGCAGCTTCAAGTTCCTCGGTGTGCACATCACTGAAGACCTCTCTTGGACACAGCACACGGACACAATAACAAAGAAAGCCCACCAGCGGCTCTTTTTCCTGAGAAGACTGAGGAAGTTTGGCATGAACGCCAGCTTCCTCAATAACTTCTACAGATGCACCATCGAGAGTCTGCTGACAGGCTGCATCACAGTCTGGTACAGGAACTGTTCTGCCCACATCAGCAAATCACTACAGAGAGTGGTGAAGGCGGCACAGCACATCACTGGCAGCTGTCTTCCAGCCATTCAGGACATTTTCCACCGGCGGTGCCTGCGGAAGGTACACAGCATCATCAAGGACCACAGCCACCCAGCACGCAGACTGTTCTCCTTGTTACCGTCAGGCAGACGATACAGGAGCATGGCTGCATGTATCACCAGATTTAAGAACAGTTTTTACCATCAGGCTTCTGAACTCATAGACATCATATATGATTATTTTATTTATTATTGTCTTTTACCTACCAATGTCACTTTTATCTTATCTTATTTTATCTTATTTTATCCTTGTAGTATTATTGCTGCAGTGACCTGTTGTCTTGTCAAACACATTTCATTGTACTGTTGACCCTGTGTTAAATCTACATATGACAAATAAAACTGAACTGAACACTAGGAAGTCGTTGAATTTGTAGATGTATGTCATTTCCTGTTAATGTAAATATATCTGCAGCAGCAATGAACATTGGCAATTTTCTCGGAATTTAGTGCATGATAACTATGAACATTCAGGGCATGAAACTATAGCTTGAGTGTTTTTTCAGGAATTGTGTATATAAGGAATAAGAGGGCTAAACATGTACATGTTCATTTCCCTCAGTTTTTATCCTTTCTTTGTGACTCATATTCACCCTGTCCTGTTCTTGAAGTTGCATTTGATCAGTCGAGTTACATTTCTAATCCAGCACGGGATGATGAGCCATTTTTCTTAAAACTAGCAAGAAACCAATTTCCTGTTTCTGTTGACCTCTAATCAAACATATTCCATGGCCAGTACCCACAAATTTGCCAGCTTCTGAATTGGAGTATGAGTTGACATTGAATTTTGTTTCCTCACAGTATGGAGGATGGACAACTTTCTATTTATTTTTAACCATTAGCTTTCCAAAGCCAACCAAACATGCAGGTTTTAGATAGACATTTTCTCCCATTGTGAAACTTAGACTCAGGATAATCCTTTTAAAGGAAATAATTTTCTGGATATGAGCTTTTTAATCATGTCTCACATTTATCATCCAACTCTATCCCCCATCCCCCCCCCCCCCCAACTCTACCCCCCCTCCCCCCCCTCCCCCCCCCCCCCCCCAACTCTACCCCCCTCTCTCCCCCTCCGCTCTCTCTCCCTCTCCCCCCCTCCACCTCTCCACCCCCTCTCCCTCTGTCTCTTGCCCTGTCTCTGCCCCTTTCTCTCTGTCTCTCCCCATTCTTGCTATGCCCTCACCCTCTACCCACCCCCATCCCTCTCCAGACGCGCCTGCGAGTTGGGGGCTATGCGTCAGTGGATAGGGTGGTTATGGGGTAAAAGGAGCAAATTAATAATATTAATATAATATCAAGGGGGGTAGTTAGCATATGTGCAGGGGGTAGTTAGTGCGTGTGACGCCGCATGCCGTCCTCCCAGCCCCGCCCCCCCGCAACCGCACGTTGGGGGAACAGACCCAATGGGTCTGCACTTGGTCTAGTATATACTTTTATAACTATGTGTATGTGTGTATGTGTGTGTGTCATTTTCCCTTTGAAACGTATCTCCTTGAAAACCAGACATAAAAACGTGGAGATTTTTACATATTTCGGTAGGGATTAAACTTATGATTTCCCCAGATTTGGAATAAAATTGTTCATAAAACTCACTTAAAAAAAAAAATCACCGCCTGCCAGTTGCTGATGTCACAATGCCCACCAATCGAGGCCCACCTGCCTCCTGGTCCCGCCCTCCCACTGCCTCCTGCTGTGGATTAATGCAGCTGTTGTGAACGCGCATGCGTAGTTTTCCACGAGGTACGTTACTCCTTGGATCGCTCCGTCCCTCGCTCGGGCCCCCGCGACCTGCCGCCCCGCTGCACTCCTCTCTTCCCCCCCCTCCTCTCTTCCCCCCCCTCCTCTCTTCCCCCCCCCTCCTCTCTTCCCCCCCCCTCCTCTCTTCCCCCCCCTCCTCTCTTCCCCCCCCTCCTCTCTTCCCCCCCCCCCCTTCCGCCTCTCTTCCCCCCCCCCCTCCTCTCTTCCCCCCCCTCCTCTCTTCCCCCCCCTCCTCTCTTCCCCCCCCTCCTCTCTTCCCCCCCTCCTCTCTTCCCCCCCTCCTCTCTTCCCCCCCCTCCTCTCTTTCCCCCCCTCCTCTCTTCCCCCCCCCTCCTCTCTTCCCCCCCCCCTCCTCTCTTCCCCCCCCTCCTCTCTTCCCCCCCTCCTCTCTTCCCCCCCCCTCCTCTCTTCCCCCCCTCCTCTCTTTCCCCCCCCCTCCTCTCTTCCCCCCCCCTCCTCTCTCCCCCCCTCGCCCGTCTCCCCCCCCCCCTCGCCCGTCTCCCCCCCTCGCCCGTCTCCCCCCCCTCGCCCGTCTCCCCCCCCTCGCCCGTCTCCCCCCCTCGCCCGTCTCCCCCCCCCTCGCCCGTCTCCCCCCCTCGCCCGTCTCCCCCCCTCGCCCGTCTCCCCCCCTCGCCCGTCTCCCCCCCTCGCCCGTCTCCCCCCCCTCGCCCGTCTCCCCCCCTCGCCCGTCTCCCCCCCTCGCCCGTCTCCCCCCCTCGCCCGTCTCCCCCCCTCGCCCGTCTCCCCCCCTCGCCCGTCTCCCCCCCTCGCCCGTCTCCCCCCCTCGCCCGTCTCCCCCCCTCGCCCGTCTCCCCCCCTCGCCCGTCTCCCCCCCTCGCCCGTCTCCCCCCCTCGCCCGTCTCCCCCCCTCGCCCGTCTCCCCCCCTCGCCCGTCTCCCCCCCTCGCCCGTCTCCCCCCCTCGCCCGTCTCCCCCTCGCCCGTCTCCCCCCCCCTCGCCCGTCTCCCCCCCTCGCCCGTCTCCCCCCCCTCGCCCGTCTCCCCCCCTCGCCCGTCTCCCCCCCCCCTCGCCCGTCTCCCCCCCTCGCCCGTCGCCCCCCCCTCGCCCGTCGCCCCCCCCCGGTCTCTTTCTCCCAACCCACCCCCCCCCCCCCCGGTCTCTCTCTCCCCCACCCCCACCCCCTCTCCTGTAGACTTTCAAGCTGCTGAAATATATTCACTATTACCAGTCTTTGAATCTTTCTTGAATCCTTTTCATCTTAAAACATGCTTCCTATAACTAGATTACCAGAACTGTGCACAATACTCCATATATAATTTTGCCAACGTCTTGTACAGCTATGACACAAAGTCCCAACTTTTGTACTCTGTGTATGCTTGATGAAGGCAAGAGTGCCAAATGCCGCCTTCAACACTCTGTTTGCTTATGTCGCCACTTTCAGGAAACTATGTGCCTGTGTCTCTCAGTCCCCCCTGACCTACAACACTCTCCAAGGCCTTGCCATTTACTGTATAAATCCTGCCCCTGGTTTAACTGCCATAATACAACACTTCACACTTATCATAGAATTCAATCTGTCATTCCTTAGCCCACTTTCCAAGTTGATCCAATCTTGTATAATCATTGGCTGGTCAACCACCAATTGTGGTGTCATCTGCATACCTATTAACCATGCCAACTGTCCGAATTGCTAACATAGATGACTAGTAGGGGACCCAACACTGATCTCTGCACACCCCTGTGCACAGACCTCTAACCGCCTTCTACCATCCTTTGACTCATTCTGCACTCAAAGCTATCCCAATGAGGTCGTGCTTCTCCTAATTTTAGTCGATCCTTTCTCTCAGAATCCCCTCGGGTAACTTTCCCACTTTCAACGTTTGACTCTACCTTGCAATTCCCTGGCTTGCCCTTGCAGCCTTTTATTAATAAAAGCACAAGTTTAGCTACCCTCAAGTCATCTTGAACCTCAGACATGGTTGAAAAAATTTCTTAAAAATAACTTGCCAATAAGTAACTTTCAGGTTTACTAGTTGGTTTCAACTTAATGTCCTACTTTGGCAGTTTGGTTTGAGTGAAGGCAGAGATGAAAAGCGTGCAAGCACAGCTTCCTGGCAATGGAGTAAAAAAAAAGTTGTGCCAGGTTTGCTATGCAACATTAATCCAAAAAAAGCCAAATCACTTCTTAACCATTGTATGTGTGGTAGGAAATTGTCTTCCTGGCTATTGTAATTGCTCAAGGTTTCTCAGAGATAAATTTGAATGTGATATCAACTTGAAACACATTACCACTTCTGGGAAATATTTTTATCGTTTACAGAACTCTCCTAGTTGGCACATTTCAGCTGTATAAAAATGCAGAATTCTTGCTGTTATCAGTATTGAATTTTATTATGATGGGCAAGAAAATCTATGCATCAGATTTGATGGGTAATTGTGAAAGCAAACCCCATTCTGATGAAGTTTCATTGATCTGAGATGTTAACATTCTCTTCACTGATGCTGCTTTGACTTTTTCAACTTTTTTATTTTGGATATGCAGCATCTGTAGTGTTTTCCTTTTGGAAGCAGGAATAATGTTGTTTTAGAAGCATCTTCACCAATGCACACTTGCGCATGTAGACCATACAACCTTGCACCGGTGCTGTCTGACCCAGCGAGTTCCTCGCAGACAGATACAAAATGCTGGAGTAACTCAGCAGGGACAGGCAGCATCACTGGAGAGAAGGAATGGGTGAAGTTTCGGGTCGAGACCCTTCTTCAGACTGAGTCAGGGGAGAGGGAGACAGTGATATGAAAGGGTTTGGTGTGCAAAAGAGATCAAAGGGGGTAAATGTTAAGGAAAATTTAGAATAGATCATTGTTAGCTAGGCCAAGATGACAACAAGGCACACAAAGTAAAATTTAATCAGGAGGGCAGTCAAACCAGACGGAGAACTAGGATGGGGGAGGGATGCAGAGGGGGAAAACAAGGATGATTTGAAATTAGAGAAGTCAATATTCATATGCGATATTCAGTGCAGAAGTCAATATTCAGATTGCAATATGCGAGGGATTAATCAAAGACAGTCACTGTGGCTTCGTTAGGGGGCAGATCCAGTCTGCCCAATTTGATTGTTTCTCCTTTGAAAAGTTTAAACATAGAAACATAGAAATTAGGTGCAGGAGTAGGCCATTCGGCCCTTCGAGCCTGCACCGCCATTCAATATGATCATGGCTGATCATCCAACTCAGTATCCCGTGCCTGCCTTCTCTCCATACCCCCTGATCCACAGCCACAAGAGCCACATCTAACTCCCTCTTAAATATAGCCAATGAACTGGCTTCAACTACTCTCTGTGGCAGAGAGTTCCAGAGACTCACCACTCTCTGTGTGAAAGAAGTCTTTCTCATCTCGGTCTTAAAGGATTTCCCCCTTATCCTTAAGCTGTGACCCCTTGTCCTGGACTTCCCCAACATCGGGAACAATCTTCCTGCATTAGCCTGTCCAACCCCTTAAGAATTTTGTAAGTTTCTATAAGATCCCCTATCAATCTCCTAAATTCTAGAGAGTATAAACCAAGTCTATCCAGTCTTTCTTCATAAGACAGTCCTGACATCCCAGGAATCAGTCTGGTGAACCTTCTCTGCACTCCCTCTATGGCAATAATGTCCTTCCTCAGATTTGGAGACCAAAACTGTACGCAATACTCCAGGTGTGGTCTCACCAAGACCCTGTACAACTGAAGTAGAACCTCCCTGCTCCTATACTCAAATCCTTTTGCTATGAAAGCTAACATACCATTCGCTTTTTTCACTGCCTGCTGCACCTGCATGCCTACTTTCAATGACTGGTGTACCATGACACCCAGGTCTCGCTGCATCTCCCCTTTTCCTAATCGGCCACCATTTAGATAATAGTCTGCTTTCCTGTTTTTTTCCACCAAGGTGGATAACCTCACATTTATCCACATTATACTGCATCTGCCAAACATTTGCCCACTCACCCAGCCTATCCAAGTCACCTTGCAGTCTCCTAGCATCCTCCTCACAGCTAACACTGCCCCCCAGCTTCGTGTCATCCGCAAACTTGGAGATATTGCCTTCAATTCCCTCATCCAGATCATTAATATATATTGTAAATAGCTGGGCCTTGCGGTACCCCGCTAGTCACTGCCTGCCATTGTGAAAAGGACCCGTTTACTCCTTCTCTTTGCTTCCTGTTTGCCAGCCAGTTCTCTATCCACATCAATACTGAACCCCTAATGCTGTATGCTTTAAGTTTGTATACTAATCTCTTATGTGGGACCTTGTTGAAAGCCTTCTGGAAGTCCAGATATACCACATCCACTGGTTCTCCCTTATCCATGCTACTAGTTACATTCTCGAAAAATTCCACAAGATTCGTCAGACATGATTTATCTTTCGTAAATCCATGCTGACTTTGTCCAATGATTTCACCACTTTCCAAATGTGCTGCTATCCCATCTTTAATAACTGACTCTAGCAGTTTCCCCACCACCGATGTTAGACTAACTGGTCTGTAATTCCCCGTTTTCTCTCTCCCTCCCTTCTTAAAAATTGTGGTTACATTTGCTACCCGCCAATCCTCAGGAACTACTCCAGAATCTAAAGAGTTTTGAAAGATTATCACTGATGCATCCACTATTTCCTGAGCTACATCCTTAAGTTTAGTGTGTATTGATAGGGCCAGTGTGGTTAAACAGTTTAAAAGGAGTTCATTAATGTATTTGATAAGGTTGCACTTGGGAAACCAGTTCACCCATTCCTTCTCTCCAGAGATGCTGCATGTCCTGCTGAGTTACTCCAGCATTTTATGTATACCTTCGATCCAGAGCAAGTTGGCAGATTGTAATTGGCTGAGGAAGCGGAGAGTGTGGGTGGCAGTTGTATTTATGATTGGGAAGAATGTGACCCCTGGTGTTCTATGGGGCTCATTGGTGGGACCCTTTTTAGTGTGGGTATTGATAATAGCGAGGAAAGCAATCTGAACTTTAGGAAGATGCAAGTAGGTAGAGCAACAGCAGGTGGAATTCAATTCTGATGAGTGTGAAGTGAAGCATATTGGGAAGATGACTGTATAATACTGTGACTCCATTGGCATGTTGGAGGAAACCGGAGCAAACACGTGCAGGTCATGGGGAGAACGTACAAACTCCGTATAGATAGCATCCGTAACAGATCGAACCCGGATCTCGGGCGTTGTAAGGTAGCAACTGCACTGATGTGCCGCCCCTGGTTGTTTCGCGTCTCTTTATATCGCAGCCACAAATGGAAGCCGATTAAATGGGTAAACGTCCAGAGTAAATATTGTGGAAAAGCGAAGATGTACACAAACTGCTGAAGTAACTCAGCGGGAAAGGCAGCATCTCTGGAGAGAAAAAATGTGTGACGTTTCGGGTCGAGACCTTCTTCCGACTTGTGGGAAAGTGTACAGACTTGCACGCGAGTTAGGAATAAGTGAGATAAAAATAACTGGTCAGGATCACATCTCCATTTATGCTATGATATAATGACTTCATATAATGCTCCAGTTTCCAGGAACTTATCTGGAGCACTAATCGAGGTGTTACTGTGTTTGCATTACATCGACCCAATATTATAACATGATTTAGATTGGGAACCGGAGAACCACTTATGTTACTTTGGAAATTGACAAGCAGAAACGTACTGTATTGCATTTCAACAGTATAGGAAAAGGAGATGTATGTTGCAATCAGACACCATTGTTTCTAAAGAATGCTGCAGCTACACTATGGGTGGCCACCTAAATGAACAAACAATCGCTTCTATTGATACTTGTGCAATGGAACTCTGTTAAACAATGTAACACACAACCTTTAGCATTTTTTGCTAGTAGTAACAACTGCTATTGAAAATACATTTATTTTGGAAATTCTGCAGGATAAATAACTTTGTTATTGCAAGTCGAAACACTTTAGCCCCAAATCCCCTTTCACCTCCATTGACACCATTCTCTCTATAATGCGATTTTGTATAACGCTTTCTTAGGGACTCTACTATCGTGCTTTAGCAAAACTACCCGTATCTCCACATGTTTGCTTCTTATTTCCGCCCTGCTTTCACATTCACATAGACCTTATCTTCCCATTCTTTATTAGTGTAAGTAGCAGAATCAGAATGGAGTTAAACGGGAACATTGAGTAAATGGTGAGATGGGTTTGGTGCAGCCGCTTTGAGAACCAGCTTAGACTGCCGAATGACATCCACATCATTTAAAAAATATATTGTTTCTCGTGCTCTAAAATGAATTGTGTGTTGTCAATAAATGTTGGTGAATACTGTATTGATAAATATAAGACATTTTGCATGGTTTCTGAGCTTCTGTAAATTGGTTCTCAGACATTCGCTTGGTTCTGAGATCAGCTCTACTCACTCAGGTAGATTACCATTTACACTGGCGCAGGGTCAATTATTTTTGGATTACCTCCAGTGTTGTTATGGTACCGTATGCAGATTTTGTTAAGTTACTGACAGATGATGAAAAATTGGGCAGTACCTTTGCAATAAATTTGTTTGCAGACCTTTACCAGACGTCTTTGGATAAAATGTGAAATGGACTGAGCGAATCTAAATCCTAAGTAATATTGCCAAACATTAATTCTTGTTTCCAGTTTAAAAAAAATTAAACATACTGCTCTCTTTCTATTCTAGTACTGCTTTATGCTGCATTGACAGTTCTCTGGCAACTTGCCTAAGTGGCTGTTTTTCACTTGTCAAGATTTGAGTGTTGGTAGGCTACTCGGCAATAACAAGGATTTGCATTTAAATACAGTGCCCTCCATAATGTTTGGGACAAAGACCCATCATTTATTTATTTGCCTCTGTAGTCCACAACTTGAGATTTGTAATAGAAATAATCACATCGTTAAAGTGCACATTGTCATATTTTAATAAAGGCCATTTTTATACATTTTGGTTTCACCATGCAGAAATTAGAGCAGTGTTTATACATAGTCGTCCCTCCATCCCCCCCCCCCCCCCCCCCCCCCCCCCCCCCCCCCCCCCCCCCGTCATTTCAGGGCACCATAATGTTTGGGACACTGCAATGTCATGTAAATGAAAGTAGTCATGTTTAGTATTTTGTTGCATCTCCTTTGCATGCAATGACTGCATGAAGTCTGCGACTCATGGACATCACCCGTTGCTGGGTGTCTTCTCCGGTGATGCTCTGCCAGGGCGGTATTGCAGCCATCTTTAGCTTATGCGTGTTTTGGGGGCTAATCCACTTCAGTTTTCTCTTCGGCATATAAAAGGCATGCTCAATTGGGGTCAGATTGAGTGATTAACTTGGCCACTTAATAATTGACCATTTCTTTAGCTTTGGAAAAACTCCTTTGTTGCTTTAGCAGTATGTTTGGAATCATTGTCTTGCTGTAGAATGAACCGCCGGCAAATGAGTTTTGAGGCATTTGTTTGAACATGAGCAGATTGGATGTGTCTATACACTTCAGAATTCAATATGCTACTACCATCAGCAGTTGTATCATCAATGAAGATAAGTGAGTCAGTACCTTCAGCAGCCATACATGCCCAGGCCATAACACCCCCACCATCGTGTTTCACGGATGAGGTGGTATGCTTTGGATCATGGGCAGTTCCTTCTCTCCTCCATACGTTGCTCTTGCCATTACTCTGATATGTTAATCTTCATCTCATCTGTCCACAAGACCTGTTTCCAGAACTGTGGTTGCTCTTTTAAGTACTTCTTGGCAAACTGTAACCCGGCCATCCTATTTTAGATGCTAACCAGTGGTTTGCATCTTGCAATGTAGCCTCTATTTCTGTTCATGAAGTCTTCTGCGAACAGTGGTCATTGACAAATCCACATCAGACTTCTGAAGAGTGTTTCTGATCTGTCGGACAGATGTTTGAGGTTTATTCTTTATTGTAGAGGGAGTTCTTCTGTCATCAACTGTGGAGGCTTTCCTTGGCCTGCCAGTCCCTTTGCGATTAGTAAGCTCACCGGTGCTCTGTTTCTTCTTAATTATGTTCTTGATTTTGGTAAGCCTATGGTTTGGCTGATGTCTCATCAGCCTTATTCTTGTTTCTCAGTTTTATTCTTGCTTCTCAGTCTCATAATTACTTATTTGACTTTCATTGGCCCAACTTTGGTCCTCATGTTGATAAACAGCAATAAAAGTTTCCTAAGGTGATGGAAAGATTGGAGGAAAGACTAGGTGCTGAGAGCTCTCTTATACCTGCATTAAGGAGGCCGAGCAACTGAGCAATTACAAACACTTGCGAAGCCATATGTCCCAAACATTATGGTGCCCTGAAATGGGGGGGACTATGTATAAACACGGCTGTCATTTCTACATGGTGAAACCAAACTGTATAAAATGGCCTTTAATAAAATCTTACAATGTGCACTTTAACCACATGTGAATTGTTTAATTACAAATCTCAACTTATGGAGTACAGAGGCAAATAAATAAATTATGGGTCTTTGTCCCAAACATTGTGGAGGGCACTGCACATATAAAATGAGAAAAAGCATTCCAAAGTGGTTCCTAGTAGTCCAAGCACAAAGGGAGAAAGCTGAAATGAAGGAATGAGTTCAAGAGATTATCCTCAGTATGCCATCTGCCTGAGGAAAAGGTAAAGGGCTCAAATGTGACACAAAGTTGGTTATCGGGGGTCTGTGATCCCTGCCCCCCCCCCCACAATATGCTTGAGACATGAACATGGGTCAACATCTGTGCCCTCACCCCACTGTTGAGGCCTTAATTACGCTCATTTGGATTGGATAGACTGGCCACTTTTTTTCCGGTGCCTGACATCATCAGACTGTTCCAAATATTTGAAGCTACGGTACAGCATATCACCGGGTGAATGGAAAAGTAATTCACAAACTGTCTTGTTTGAGAGGGAACTGCAGATGCTGGAAAATTGAAGGTAGACAAAAATGCTGGAGAAACTCAGCGGGTGAGGCAGCATCTATAAAGCGAAGGAAATAGGCAGCGTTTTGGGTCGAGACCCTTCTTCAGACTGATTTGAGGGTGGGGCGGGAAGAAGGAAGGAAGAGGTGGAGACATTGGGCTGAGGGACAGCTGGGAGGGGGAGGAGAAAGCCGGGACTACCTGAAATGAGAGAAGTCATTCATACTGCTGGGGTGTAAACTGCCCAAGTGAAATATGAGGTGCTGCTCCTCCAATTTATGGTGGGCCTCACTCTGGCCATGGAGGAGGCCCAGGACAGAAAGATCGGATTCGGAATGGTAGGGGAAGTTGAAGTGCTGAGCCACCGGGAGATCAGGTTGGTTATTGCGAACCGAGCGGAGGTGTTGGGCGAAGCGGTCGCCAAGCCTACGCTTGGTCTCGCCGATATAGAGCAGCTGGCACCTAAAGTAGCGGATGCAATAGATGAGGTTGGAGGAGGTACAGGTGAACCTCTGCCGCACCTGGAAAGACTGCTTGGATCCTTGAATGGAGTCAAGGGGGGAGGTCAAGCGACAAGTGAAGCATTTCCTGGGGTTGCAAGGGAAAGTGCCAGGAGAGGGGGTGATTTGGGTGGGGACGAATTGACCAGGGAGTTACGGAGGGAGCGGTTGCTGCAGAAAGCAGACGGGGAGGAGATGGGAAGATATGGCCAGTGGTAGTATTCCGTTGGAGGTGGTGAAAATGTCGGAGGTTTATTTGTTGTATGTGACGACTGGTAGGGTGGAAGGTGAGGACAAGTGGGGCTCTGCCCTTGTTACGAGTAGGGGCATGGGGAGTGAGAGCAGAGTTACAGGGTATAGAAGAGACACTGGTGAGAGCCTCATCTATAGTAGAAGAGGGGAACCCCTGTTCCCTGAAGAATGAGGACATCTCCGATGCCCTGGTGTGGAACACCTCCTGAGTGCAGATCCGGCATAGACGGAGGAATTGGGAGTGGGGGATGGAGTCCTTACAGGAAGCAGGGTGGGAAGAAGTGTAGTCCAGATAGCCATGGGAGTCGGTGGGTTAATAGTAGATGTTGGTCAGTAGTCTATCCCCTGCGATGGAGATAGTGAGGTCCAGATAGGGTAGGGAAATGTTGGAAATGGCCCAGTTGTATTTGAGTGCCAGATGGAGGTTAGTGGTGAAATGGATGAAGTCAGTGACTTGTGTATGGGTGCAGGAGGTAGCACCAATGCAGTCATTGATGTAGCGGAGGTAGAGTTTGGGGATACTGTCACAAACTGTCTTTATCTTTTTCTAAAGTGTCACATTTTCCTGCCCAACCCCTCAAACATATGGAAATCTCAGGTCCATGGCAACTTAAAAAGACAGGAATGTTTAAAATGACACAAGGAACTGAATTAATCTGCTGGGAATGCATAGTAATCCAATATAAATAGCAAAAGGAATGCACCTCCTGCTATGTTAATATATCTGCCTGTGAGCAACTTTGCCCCAAATGTAGCAGAATCTGTGGATCCTATATCAGCTTCTTCAGCCACCTTAGCACCCACAGAACTGAAGTGTAAGTGGGTCATCCATGATGTTAAGGATAACATCTACAGATGCACTGTGAAAAGTATCCTATCAGGATGCATCACAGCTTGGTTTGGCAACAACTTGCTCAAGACCACAAACAATTGTGGTGTGTTGTGACTGTAGTCCAGTCCATTACACAAATCAGTCTTCCCACTCTACCTCCCCGCCACTTCATCCACACTGCAGTCTGAAGAAGGGTCCTGACCCAAAACGTCACCTATTCATGGTGATCATGTGGATAAATATGAGGTTATCCACTTTGGTGGCAAGAACAAGAAGACAGATTATTATCTGAACGGTGTCATATTAGGAAAAGGGGAGGTGCAACAAGTCCTGGGTATCCTTGTACATCAGTCACTGAAAGTAAGCATGCAGGTACAGCAGACAGTAAAGAAAGCAAATGGCATGTTGGCCTTCATAGCGAGAACATTTGAGCATGGAGGTCCTACTGCGGTTGTGCAGGGCTCTGGTGAGATTGCACCTGAAATATTGTGTGCAGTTTTGGTCTCCTAATTTGAGTAAGGACATTCTTGCTATTGAAGAGGTTCATCAGGTTAATTCCCGGGATGGCAGGACGATATGATGAAAGAATGGATCGACTGGGCATGTATTCACTGGACTTTAGAAGGATGACAGGGGATCTTATAGAAACATACAAAATTCTTAAGTGATTGGACAGACTAGATGCAAGAAAAATGTTCCGGATGTTGTGGAGTCCAGAACCAGGGGGTCACAGTTTAAGAATAAGGGGTCAGCCATTTAGGACTGAGATGAGGAAAAACTTTTACACGCAGAGAGTTGTGCATCTGGAATTCTTTGGCACAGAAGGCAGTGGAGGCCAATTCATTGGATGTTTTCAAGAGACAGTTAGAAATAGCTCTTGGGGCGATCAGAATCAAGGGATATGGGGAAAAAGCAGGAACGGGCTACTGATTTTAGATGATTAGCCATTGAATGGCGGTGCTGGCTCGAAGGGCCGAATGGCCTACTCCTGCATCTACGTTCTATGTTTCTATGTTCTTCTGGGATGCTGATGACTTGCTGAGATACTCTATCATTCTCTCTTTCCATGGTAAACCAGCATCTGCAGTTCCTTGTTTCGACATCTACTCTTCACACTGCCTCAGGAAAACTTCCAATGTAAGCAAAGATTATTTATACTCTGGTCATTCCCTCTTCTCCCCTCTCCAGTTGGGCAGCTTGAAAGCATGTACCACTGATTTCAGGGACAGATTCTTCCCATTATTATCAGATTACTGAATGGTTCTCTCATAAGCTGAGGGTGTAACATTGATCTCCCAATCTACCTTATTGTGGCCCTTGCACACTCTCTGTAGCTGTAATGCTACAAAGCTATGACACTATATTCTGCACTATTTTTGTCTTTGTACAACTTGTTGTACTTGTATATAGCTTGACTGTACTCGTGTATTGTATAATTTGACTGGATAGCATGGAAACAGCAGACTTGAACAGCTTCATCCCCTGTTACCAGAGTACCCACACTAGTCCGATATTCCAGCCTATCCTATTGCGGACATTGGACTTATTATCTGGAATTGCATTGCTGTAAACTACACATTCCTGTATTTTTTTTCTTTGAACTACCTGTTATACTTGTGTTTGGCTTCTCCTTGGCACACGTGACAATAATAAATCAATATCAATTAGGTTTTTCACTATCTCTATACACATGACAACAATAAACCAATACAAATAGCTATGTTCTGTTGTGTGGAAACCTGCAGCGTGTAATGGCTGGTTATGATATCTTTGTTTCTTGAATAAAAGTGCTTGCTTCTGTTGTAGTAGTAGTAGTAGTAGTAGTAGTAGTAGTAGTAGTAGTAGTAGTAGTAGTAGTAGTAGTAGTAGTAGTAGTAGTAGTAGTAGTAGTAGTAGTAGTAGTAGTAGTAGTAGTAGTAGTAGTAGTAGTAGTAGTAGTAGTAGTCTAGTATAGTAGTAGAGTGTAGTAGTAGTAGTAGTAGTAGTAGTAGTAGTAGTAGTCTAAATGGATTGCTATTAGATAGATCCACTATAACTCATTTGGGTAAACTGCTTTCGTCAGTGATTCCATAACCCATTGTTGCTGCATCTTGGCATTGTTAACTGGTACTAACCTTTGATCATTTAAAAATGGTTTGGCATTAAATTTGGATGTGATTTGTAGTTAGAATATTGGTGGCTGCATTATTGGCACAAGTAATATTGGAAAGCGTAAAGTCTCTATCGTGTCTTTGATACAAACTTTGTTTCAATTTTCTACCAATCCATAGTGTATGCAATTGAATCCAAAATTCCACTCAACATTTCTTCTGCAGATATTCCAGTATAAATGAAATGTCAATTTTAGGCTCCAGAGTTATTTTCCTGGTATTCTGTTTTATCTCAAAGTGATGGGGCTGTCCCACTGTACGAGCTAATTCAAAAGCTCTCCCGAGTTTAAAAAAAAATCTAACTCGTGGTAAGCTCGTAGAATGTACGTTGTGGGTACGTCGGAGCTTGGGACGTCTCTTAGCAAGCTCGTAACGCTAACAGCAAGTACTCGGTGGGGGGGGGGGGGGGGGGGGAAGCGGTAAGCTTGTGAAGACTTGTGAAGATTTTTCTTCCAGCAACATGTTGAAAAATGTCCACGAGAGCCCCGAGTACCTAAGAGTGGCCATTACCGTAATTCTCCGAGTTCGAATCAGGGGAAACTCGGGAGAACTCTTGAATTAGCTCGTACAATGGGACAGCCCCATAAGAAATACTTCATTCTTCCATCAAACCAGTGAAGCTTACTGCATTGCTTTATCAATTGCCATTGCTGTGGACAGATGTTGTGTACGATATTGGCCTCTACTGTATTGAAACTTTATTTGACTTATCAGCAAATATTTTTGGCAAAAATAAGAACCACCTAGTCTTTGTCTTCAGCTAACGTATGAATTTGCAGCAAAATGTTATGTGACATGCTGAGGCTTGTTCTTTGACAGCATTGCGTTACTATGCAAGATGCTTATCATTGAATTAATATTTCACCAGCACGTGATTGTATATATTCATGTCAAAATATTTAAAGGATAAGGTGATATGTTGAATTAATGAAGCTCCAGTAACTACCAAGCCAGCATCTTCCATAGATCCAAATTGCTTGCATCGACAAAACAATTTAAATACTTAATGAGCATTCAGTGATGCTGGGGAGGAGCAGCTGGAAGTGATGCAAAAATGCAGTCAACAGCTTTGAAACTATTCTTCAATTTAGTTGGGTTTACTCCTATAGAATGGCATACTGTGGAAATTAGTCTAACGTGGAATCTAGAGTAATATAACCTGAAATTGTAAGAGTTTAAAAAATGCTCCATCATTAAATGAATAATAAGATTATTCTCCCTTGCACGCACCCAGCTGCTCCAGTCCCTGGAGTGTACCTGGCCCACATTCCCAGTCTTCAGCTTAGGCTGCTCATCAACCCAAGATCCTATAAACCTACACTATCCACAGCTATCGGCTTCAGCTGCCCATTACTCGCGTAGCTGATGTGTGCTGTCAACATTCCTGAACCCTGGTTCCAGTTGCTCACCAGCCATGTTCCTTGCTTCAATGACCATGGCCTTGCCCATGTTCACCAACCACATTCTGACCACTGGCTATTTCTGTGCACGTGCCCTTCTTCACTGGCAACATTCCTGAGCTCCAGGACCCCATGGTGTGTCTGCCTATATTTGTTGCCCACAATCTTGACTTGAAACCCAGGTCTTGCTTTCACCCGCCCACATTTATTCCCCACTTTCCCATTAATGCTCCTGCAAAAACTCAATGTTCTCGCCTCATTTCTGTTAATACCGCACCACTGTTTTGAATCGCTGCTCTAAACAATGCAAATTATTTTCTGAGCCAGTCTTGCTTAGCTTCCTTGCATAGGTTTTATGAGCTTCCCTTTTGCAAGCTTTGACGGAAAGTACACTTTGTCTGTCATCAGTTGTTCTTGTGTTGAAAAAGAGCTAATTAGCAGCTGCCCTCTTATTGTCATAGACCGAATCGAGTATTTACAATATGATGCGATGGAGCTTTATTTATCCCAGAAGGCAAATTGAGCTGCCAACAGTCATAACTCACAAGATACATGAAAATGAAATTAAAGTGGTGTGGAAAGTTAAGAATAGGGGATGTGCAAGAGTCAGTCTACTCCACGACAGAACGGGGAGGAGTTGTACAGTTTGATAGCCACAGGGAAGAAGGATCTCCTGTGGCGTTATGTGTTGCATCTTGGTGGAACCAGTCTGTTGCTGAAGGTGCTCCTCAGGTTGACCAATGTGTCATGGAGGGGGTGAGCTGTATTGTCCAAGATGCTCTGCAGTTTGAGGAGCATCCTCCCCATCTAGGATTTAGGTGAGTAGAAGTTAAATCTACCACAACAGGCCAATGCCATCGGAACCTCGATGCTAAGTTGCCTTTTTTTTAAACCTAAAATAAATCACCACTGGATGCTGTGCTGTGATCATCAAATGGCAGATAGAAGAATATTACAACTTGTGTCATATGCACTGAAGGATTATAGCATCACTTGGCAGGTAGCAGTGTACTACAAAGTTTTCTTTAAACTGGTGTTTAGCAGGTAATTCACTTAATGGTTCAGTGAGTCACAAATGTATTTGACCTTCATTTTCAGGAGAAAAAAAATTGTCTTGCTTTGCAAAGTTGTAATTCTCCAAAAGAACATAGGCTGTGAGCCTCAGGCGATCTTGGTTTCTCTATGAACATTTTGTTCTGCACTTGTATTTAAATGTCCATAGAATGCACAGGGGGTCTGTTATTATTGACAAAAGTATTTGTGTGTATTTTCTTATCACCATGCATTTGCATTAATTTGGCTGCAAGTATTTTGCATACATTTGTGTATTAGGCTGATGGAAAGTTTAGTTGTGCCAGTGTATTCGTTTTTGAAGAGGACATAGATTTTCAGAGTACACTATCCCTATATGCAAGATCCTTACAAGTATTGAGATGGTATTGAACCGATTCAAATAATTGTGATGATTATATCTCGGGTCATGGTCATGATCTTATTGTGGTTTAAAGTCCAGAAGAGTTTCCATAATCGTGCATTAGACCATTCCATGGTTGAACACAGATGACTGAACATTTTGGGTTGCTCAGCAGATTTGCATCCAGAAAAGCTGATCAGGGAGGTCTTCATTAGGAATATGTGGTTTGAATATTTTCAGAAGATGTAGCTTAGTTGCAGTAATCGCAACAAAGTTAGTATTGTAGGTAATGGCAGCATTAACTCTGTAGGCATAAATCTAACATGAGCCCAAACTCAAACATTTGTGATTATAACCAGCAGCATTTCCACATTTGAAGAAAAGGCTACAACCTCCTGCAGTTACAAATTAGTCTTGAGGTGGGAACATTAATTTGATTCCCAACTCTTAACCCAAAATTCTTCCAGCCTACATTTCATCTATCATGAGTGTGATACATTTTAGTCAATGACACAGTATGCATGTGTCTGAAGTTTCTCAAATATGCTGCCTATTGTTCAAGTTGAAGCACCAGTTAAAACTTCATTTTGTTGCTGGTTTGGCAGTGGTTTAAGGTGCATTTTGAAGTAACTGCCAATGTGACTGAGTATTTGCAAGATTCAGTGTATCTGGAGATTGGCAGGCTTGGATATTGATTGGCCAGGTGGTTTAGAAAATTGCTAGCTGCATTACTCTTTAGACCATTCATTGCATAGATTTCCTCTATATTAAATTACATTTCAAAAATCCAACTAAACTAAAACATTATTAATTTAAAGGGATTTTTGGAATTTCTGGAAACCTGACAAATTTTCAATTGATTAGTTCTGGAAGCATATTTCATATAGAGAACAAGAACCCCTGTATTTATCCCTGAGTTGGAGTGAGTATTATGTCAATGCTAAAGACATCCCATTGGCTTCTTCCAGAATTGCCTGGATGCAATCCTATACCTTCAGATACGGGTGTCAGAGGTTATGGGGAGAAGGTAGGAGAATAGGGTTAGGAGGGGGAGATAGATCAGCCATGATTGAATGGCGAAGTAGATTTGATGGGTTGAACGGTCTAATTCTACTCCTATCACATGATCTTATGATCTTCAGAAGCTTGTTCAGACTGAACCCATGTACATAGATCTAATGTCTTATCCTGAATTGCGCTTCAGATGACACAAACTATAATTGTATTTGCTATTATGGAACAATACAGCACAGGAAGGGTCTCGACTCGAAACGTCACCCATTCCTTCTCTCCATAGATGCTGCCTGTCCCGCTGAGTTACTCTAGCATTTTGTGTCTACACAAGAATATGCTCTTTTGGCCCACCATGTCAGTGTCGACCATGGTTCTAATCAAAACGAATTCCATCTATCTACACATGGTCCATATCCCTTTATCCACTGCCTGTTCACATGGCTGTGCAACTGTCTCTTAAGCACTGCTATTGCACCTGGTTCAACAACTTTCCATGGTAGTACATTCCAGACACCCGGTTAATATATTTTAAAAAGTTCACAAATTTTCTTTAAACGTTACCATTCTTACTTTAAACTCATATCCCTTAGTATTTGACCATTCAATCCTGGGGGATAAAGACTGATTACCCTATCTATCCATGTCTCCCATAATTCATAGATTTACGTGCTGGCTATTATCCTATTGGTTACAGACCCCAGTAAGAAAAAGACCCCATCTCCACTACTATCTGCCTTCTATGACCAAGCCAATTTTTGGATCCACTTTACTAACTAGTCATGAATCCTATGTGACTTAATCTTGTGGTTCAGCCTACCGGGGAGGACCTTGTTAAATGGGGATTCCATCCTGACTCCATCGAACTGTCTTTAACCCACCACCCTCTATCCAACAATCATCTACTGACCCTTGCCTCCCTCCCTTTCATACTGGGTGTCTTCCCTTTCCACGTTTCATAGAAATGTAGAAAATAGGTGCAGGGGGAGGCGATTTGGCACTTCGAGTCCGCACCGCCATGGCTGATCATCCACAATCAGTAACCCGTACCTGCCTTCTCCCATATTCCTTAATTCCGCTAGCCCCTAGAGCTCTATCTAACTATTTTAAATTCATCCAGTGAATTGGCCTCTACTGCCTTCTGTGGCAGAATAATTTCATTGTCCTATCTGGAACATATGATAATAAAACACTTTTGACTTGACTCTCTTGAATTCCATAAATTCACAACTCTGGGTGAAAACGTTTTTTCTCATCTCAGTTTTAAATGGCCTCCCCTTTATTCTTAGACTGGTTCTGGACTCCCCCAACATTTGGAACATTTTTCCTGCATCTAGCTTGTCCAGTCCTTTTTATAAATCTATACGTTTCTATTAGATGCCCTCCCATCCTTCTAAATTCCAGTGAATACATGCCCAGTCTTTCAGATCTTTCCTCATATGACAGTCCCGCCATAATGACATTAACCTCGTGAACCTATGCTGCACTGCCTCAATAGCAAGGATGTCCTTCCTCAAATTAGGAGATCAAAACTGCACACAATACTCCAGACGTGGTCTCACCAGAGACCTGTACAACTGCAGAAGGACCTCTTTACTCCTATACTCAAATCCTCTCGTTATGAAGGCCAACACTGCTGTTCCTGCAGGTTTACTTTTATTTTTACAAAGCCATGGTGAGTATTGTTAATAAGTTTATGCCTATCCAAATTTAGTCCCTATGAATCTTCAATATTTTTCCTACCACTGATGTATGTCTCACTGGTATATTTTTCTGGTTCTTTTAACAAAGGAACAACATTAACTGTTCTCCAGACACAAAAAGCTGGAATAACTTAGCGGGTCAGGCAAGATCTCTGGAGAAAATGGTGAAGTTTCTGGTCGAGACCCTTCAGATTGAGAGTTGGAAGAGGGAACTGAGAGAGATGAAAAGGTACATAGAACAAATTAATGAAAGACGTGCATTGGCAGATCAAAGCCAGGAATGATGATCAAGGAAAGATGAAGCCCACAATGGTCCATTGTTGGCTGTGGGGAAGGTGATAAGTAATATAAACAGTGAAACTCAGCAGGAAGACAGTGAAACTAGTAAAACAACTAGGGCGGGGAGGGACTGAAAGAGAGAGGATACAAGGGTTAATTGAAGTTGGAGAAATAAATATTCATACAGTTTTCCAGCATTCATACAGTTTTCCAGCACCTTGCCAATGATTAAAGAAGTTTCAAGATCTGTAGAGGCACCAGCAATCTTCCCTCGGTATCCTGGAATAGATGCCATTGGACTCTGGGACTTATCCACCTTCGTATTTTATCAAGACACCCACACCATTACCTTGTTTACCTTGTTTATATTGACTTGACTACGAATATCAACATGCCCATCTCTAATCTAGCTACATCTTTCTCTTTCCATAACGTATCATGCTGCAGTTAATGTATCAAATTTCTTTCTCTAAAAATACCTTTCCAAGCCTTGGTCTTTGATAAATGTGACCATTCTAATATTGCTGCTTGCACCCTTAGCATATTATAATTTGCTACCTTTTTTATCTATCCATAATTGCCCTTGATATTGCTGCAAGTGGAATGTAAATTAAAGTTGAATAATATGTGGGGGTGGAGTCTGGAATCATTTATGCCAGACCAGTTATGAAAGGTGAATGTTGGTCCTAAAACTCATCAGTATTCCTGACAAACTTTCATCAGTCCAGTCCTCTTAGGCTGTGGGCCGAGGAGCTTTTCCGTTCAGGTTCGTGACCCAACTCGTGGAACTACCTGAATTTTTAACATATTGTGTAAAGACATTATATAAATCATACCTGAAACAGTGAACTGACCAAAACCTGCACATTTTTAAGAAATATGAGAAAAACCCCAAATTATCTGAGTAACAATTGCCAAATCAATGCATGTTTGACATTGGTCAATTTGCCTCCAACCTCAATCCCGCGCTTTGTTTTATGGCCGCTAGGCAGCGAGGACCCTGGGATCATGGCTGCCTCCTAATTACATCAAAACAATAGCAAGATTTCCAAGGAATAAAGGTAATGCTCACCTTGCTGATCATTTTGTTTTTCAGTTGATTTATCTTTATAAAGTTATGATGTGAACTGTTAAATTAAAAATGATGAATAACAAATGTAGAGCAAGGGTTAGGATTCGGGTCAGTCAGTCTGTCAGTCTTTAGGTCGGACTTGATGGATGCTGTGGAGCATCTGTCAGACCGCCGGTGGGTGGTGAGAGTTGGGCCGGGCCCCCTGTGGGTGGTGAGAGCGGTCGGTCAGGCCAGGCCTCCGGTGGGTGCTGAGACTGGTCGGTCGGGCTGTTGGTAATCCAGTGTTGCAGCAAGCGTGCGGGCGGTCTGACAGAGACGGTGCTATGGTGGTGCTGAAGGCGGCCCGGGTGGCGTGCAGGGCAGTGCTGCTCCCCACCACCATCAACACCAGAAGGGCGTGCTGACCGAGGTGGACGCGCTGCGGGGCCACACGTACGGAGCCCGCAGCCGGTCCCAAAGCGGCTCCAGCTCCAGCCGTGGGCAGCTCTGGAAGGGGGGTGAGTTAGGGTTACGCGTTTTCCTGTCAGTGGAAGATGTCTTAGCCTTCCCCTAGCCTGGCACTGCCCCAATCCCACTATGCCGTGACTGCCACTCTGCACACTGGCAGTCAGTGAAGTTCAGTACAGGGGGAACACAGAGGAACTGATATATGGTTTAAAGAGACTGCAACACGGAAATAGGCTCCCCATGGTGTAATATGGGCATTGGACACTAGATGGCGCTTACTTTTCCGATCTCATTTTCTAATTAGTTTAATTAATTAATATGCAACTTTTGGCACTGACGAGTTATGACTTCCTTCTCAATTATATTTTATCTAAATCAGTGCAAAATTTCATATAGTTCCGAGACATGGTCACAAAAGTTGATTTCTAGACACATTTTTGATGCTCGGCCCACTGCCTATCTGTGACTAGTAGTCATGTAATCCTTATGCTGCTGTGTTGATTCACCTGCAGTTTGCACCATGCTACGTCCCACCACTCTTCCATATCAGCTCCTTTCACACCTGCATAAGTACATTGATATCAGTCCTCTTTATAAAATTATCAATGAATCGTCCCTCCTTACTGCTCAAACTAATCCCAAGTGAATGGTCAATCCCACTTCAGTTCCATGTTATACATTGGGTACAAGAACCTATGGCTGATTCATTTTAAAGTTGCATCTTTCTGCAAATATCAAAACTCAGCTATTTGGCTCCTCAGCTCCCTCGGTTTATTTACCCATTATGTGAAATTCCTACACCAAAACTATTGCATATCTTTTGCAAGTCACATGAAATAAAATCCAGGAAATGAAATTTAGGTGACTTGCAGGAACAGAAATTCTCTTGTCATGTATTTACAACTGAACCAGTACCACTAAAATTATAATTATCTGAAATGTTACCAATGTAGTCGATATAGACTCTGTATTCAATTTCTGAGTTATGGTGATGGGAGCTGAAATAAATATTCTACTTTTAAACTGGCAAGCTGCCTTTTTTACATCCTGATGAAATTCAAATAATGCTGATAAAAATCCTGTATAATCTAATTAGGAAAGTTTTCCCACCCTCTCGGTACTAGTGTTGTCATCTCATCCATTCTTGCCCTTTCTTGAGCTGAGGTGATGAACAATTAGTGTCATGTCTGAACCAGAGTTAAATTGGATATTGTGCCTTGTTCTTGCATTGCTATATTTCCGATTCAACCCAGCTCCACTGTAATGTGATCATCATCCACACTTTGGCTTAGCCACCATCATCGTACTGAGATAATAGAATATAGAAGCGCGGCACAGGAACAGGTCTGTTGGCACACAATGTCTTGGCAGAACACGGGCCAAATCAAACCAATCCCTTCTGCCTGCGTGTGATCCATATCTCTCCATTTCCTGTGTATTCATGTGCCCATCTAAAAGTCTCCTGAAAGCCATTATCATATGGTCTTCCACCATGGCCTCTAACAATGTGTTCCAGGCACCTACAGCTCCTGTTTATTTATTTATTTTTTAATTGCCTCGCATATCATCTTTAAAATGTTCCTTTCTTGCCTTAAAGCTATGCCCTCGTGTATTTAACATTTCTACTTGGTGGGGGGGGGGGGGGGGGAGATTTTGTCTACATTGTCTATGACTCTCATAGTTTTATAAACTTCTGTCAGGTCTCCCCCTCAGGCTCCGACCCACCAGAGGAAAAAATGCAAGTTTGCCCAATGTCTTCGTATAAATAATATCCTCTAAGCCAGACAGCATCCTCGTAGACCTCTTCTGCACCCGCTCTGTCCAACACATCCCTCCAGTAATGTGGCGACTGGAATGGGATGCAATACCCCAAATGCAATATAACCAAAGCAACTGTAGCATTACTTCCTGACTCTCATACTCAATCTAGAAGCTAATGAAGACAACCACACCATATACCTTTGATCTACTTGTGTTGCTTGTTTAAGGGACCCCAAGATCTCTCTCTACATTTAGGATGGAGCCTTTAAGAATCTTGCCATTAACTGTATACTTTCCATTTGCATTTGATCTCTCAAAGTGGAACAACTCACACTTGCCCCGAATAAACTCTATCTGCCATTTCTCCACATATATCTGTAACTGATCTATATCCTGCAGTATCCTTTGACAGCTTTCACAATCTCCAATGTCATCCGACTGATTGCTGACTTGCTGTTCTGGCTCCCACCCCTCTTCCCGCGAGCGATGGAGGCTCGATCCTCCGTGTACCTTTGTGTACAAACTGAGGGACATAAATAAGGTGAATGGTCATACTCTTTTCCCCCTGCCCCCAGGATAGAGTCTAAAATTAGAGAGCAAAGATTTAAAGTGAGAGGGAAATCATTTCAAGGAGACCTTTCCCACACAGTGTAGTGAGTAGATAGAACGAGCTTCCAGAGGAAGGGGTCGAAAGGGGTACAATTAGAATCTTTAAAATATATTTAGGCTGTTACATGGAAAGGAAAGGTTTGGAAGGATATGGACTAATGGTGTAGGAAGGAACTGCAGATGCTGGTTTACACCAAAGATAAATGTAAAATGCTGGAGTAACTCAGCGGCTCAGGCAACATCTCTGGAGAAAAGGAATAGGTATCGTCACCTATTCCTTCTCTCCAGAGTTGCTGCCTGTCTCACTTGAGTTACTCCAGCAGTTTGTGTCCACCTTCGATTTAGACCAGCATCTGCAGTTCTTTCCTACACATCTGTGCAGTTTAACTCTAACTTCACGTTTTACTCCCCTTTCTGACTTCTGCTTTGTCCTTTGAAATTGACAAAGCTTTTCTCCCAGCATAGTGACTACTAGCTTTGATTTTCCCCAATATGGATTTAGTTTAGTTTTAGTTTTTAGAGATACTGCGTTGAAACTGGTTCTTTGGCCCACCGAGTCTGCACCGACCAGCATCCCCGCAAACTAACATTATCCGACGACACACTCAGGATAATTTACACTTATACCAAACCAATGAAACCTGTACGTCTTTGGTATGTGTGAGGAAACCCAAGATCTTGGAGAAAACCCACGCAGTCACTGGGAGTACAAACTCCATACCGACGGACAGTACTCATAGTCGGGATCGAACCTGTGTCTCGAGCGCTGCAAGGCAGCAACTCTACCGCTGTGCCACCGTACCGCCCTAATACTTCCCTATTGCTGCAGCCAGCAATATTCTCTGGAACCCCTTCTCACACGATTGCCTGGTCTAATGTTTCCTTTAAATTTGTATTGTTGGATATTTTCTGCTTCCCCATCCTCCCCAAGACCATGTCATCTACATATTGCAGCAATACTGCAATCACTTCCTAATGTCATAAACATCTCGGGCATCTGTCTCAAAACATTTGTCAATTTGCATTCTTTTCCCCCAGTTGTGAAATAACCAGTTAATCTTTGTATAGGTGCAGCCTGATAAAGTTCTTGTATATTTGGCCTTCATTTGACTTTTGATGTTTTTTATATACTTCTCATAGTAAGCATGAAAGAGTCACTTTATTAGAAAAGTTGTTCCATTACCTTCACATACCTGCCAACCATTCCGATTTGGGCGGAATTCTTCCGATTTTTCCATCCCAATTCCGAATTCCGATTTTTTTCCTCAATATTCCGAAAAAAATTGGAATTCGGAATTGGGATGGAAGCGTGCATGCGACCCATGGCGGCGGCGGCGAGACAGCGAGAGAGCACACCGCGCCTGCGCCGCTTATGGGGGCACGCACGGGTGTACATCAGCACGCAGCCGCATGACCCCGCCCCGCCACGGGTTCGGCGTCACTTGCCCCCCCCCCGCACTGACGTCACTTTCCCGCCCTCACTGACGTCACGCACCCCGCCCTCACTGACGTCACGCACCCCGCCCTCACTGACGTCACGTACCCCGCCCCTTACTGACGTCACGTGCCCCGCCCCTTACTGACGTCACGTGCCCCGCCCTCACTGACGTCAGACTAATAGGATTCCGATTTTTCATTCTCACAAGTTGGCAGGTATGCCTTCACAGAGTATTGCGTGACTTGTATTAATGATTGCATCATTTTTTGGATCTTGTGTATGTCATTATCATGTTGGATTTCTTTTTGGATGGATTGGCTCGTCTTAATGAATTAGGGATGCACTGATGTATGGCTTTGGGTCTGCAGTGAATTGCATGGGATGCGCATATAGTTTCAAATTATTAAAACACACCAGCATCCAGCACATGTTTATGAATCAAAATTCTAATTAAGGAATGCAAATGCATTTGTGCGAAAGGTTGATGGCAGGTGGGAGAACAAGAGAGAAGCAAAAAACAGCTAAATGGATGGATTTTTTTCAAGCTGAACACTTTCCATTATTTATACAAAAAAATTGAAATGTATAAACAAATGAATTGTGATTAATAGTGCACATTAATATTGCCTCTCCTTGTTTGCAATCTTGCCCACGTATATACTGCGACTTCCCTTCTGTGTTATCTCTGGATTACTAATGTCTCCTGCCCTCTTCAGTTGAGGGGTCAATGCAGCGTGGCATTGGATAGACTTTTATATCAATGCCTATGATGCCAAACTTGTATTTTTTATGTATTCAATTTTCACTACTCTGTCTCGTAGCTAGTTTTAATCTAAACTTGTCATTTTAATCCTTATGTTGACTGATCAGTGCATAACCTGTTTGATGCAGAGTGGGTTTCTAAGTCCATGCAGGATTTATCATTGTCTGCCTATTTTCATCTTGTTTGGTCTCTGCTCTGACTTTGCAGTATCAGCCTTCAAGGTTTCATCTGTATTGTCTTTGCTCCTAATTCTTTTCATGTTACAAAAATAAGCTCCTGATCACTTAGAATTGATACTGGCATCTTATCCGGATGAGCTTATACCCTACACTCCATGATCAAGCTTCAGGGAACCTGTCCATACACCAAAATTAATGTAAAAGTCTTCACCTTGATGCTTGCGTTCAGAGCAAAATTTGCTGGATTTTCGCAAATCACTCTGCTTAATTTTTCTTTGTTTCTTCTCACCATCCTCCACTTTTACTATTGCCCCTCGTCCCCCCCTCCCCCCATCAACCCCTTGCACATTTCTCTTCTGCAGAGCAGTTATGGATATTTTACTTTGTTGCAAGTTCATGCAGTTGTAAATTATTTAAACTAGATTATGGAACTATTTTCACTATTTCACGCTAAAGAGATACTTTATGAATTTAAGCAAACCATTAACACTATTAAGGTGGTCAAAATATTTAAAATCTATTTGTGAAACTGATTCTTCACGAATAAAGAAGTCATTTTCAGTAAAATACTGAAGATATAAAAATTGACTGTTACAGAAGATCAAATGCTTATGTGACAATTTGTAATAAATTGTATTAGTCAAAGTTACTCTCGAGAGTTGTTCTTAATGCTTGGTTTATTTTAAAATCTGAAATATAACGCATCTAAGGGCCTGCTCCTGATTGGATAGAAATATAAATATTTTAACAAATACAAAACTATTGGGGCTGATAAGAAAGGCTGAAGATATATATTGGACCCTTTTGCTGCTAATATTCTAACAATACATTCCATAAACTGCCTTCATACTTGCATGAGGATATTTTAATTGCCCCACAAAAAAATTCTAGTATCAAATCTTTCACATGGGAGAATGATGCAGAGCAGATATCTGCATTTAGGTACTTAGAGTCATTTGTCCGGGGTTGTTCTTATGTACCTTTTCACCGGAAGTAGTGGGGGGGGGGGGGGGGGTGGGTAGAGGATCTGGTTGCCTCCCTGCATTTTCTGTTACTATTGTTAAATGGAAGGTAATATAACCACTCTTGTAAAATGGATGATGAGATTAAAAGAACCATGAAGATTAAAATAATTAAATGAGAGTGATGATCATGTGTACATTTCAAAATGTTTTATGGCATTTCTCTCAGGTTTACTGATGTTTTATATGTGTGTGTATATATTTACAGGTAAGACAGGCGACCAATCAGATTGTCATGAACTGTGCTGATATAGACATCATTACAGCATCATATGTTCCAGAAGGTGGTCAAGGTAAGATTGCAGTTTAATTTTGTTCATTGCACCACTTGAATTTATATGGAATATTGCTGCTAAACACTGATATTAATCTATGCATTTTAAATATAGATGGTAGCCTCCTTTTTTTTTAAGCTGAAGAAACGTTGCTATTTAGGATCAGTGCCCCGTTCCTGCCTCCTCCCCATATCCCCTGACTCTGCTATTTTTAAGAGCCCTATCTAGCTCTCTCTTGAAAGCATCCAGAGAACCTGCCTCCACCGCCCTCTGAGGCAGAGAATTTCCACAGACTCACCACTCTCTGTGAGAAAAAGTGTTTCCTCATAACTACATCAGGAGTACATTATATAAAACAGTTTTTACTGGTTTATAACATAAATTCTGTCTCCATCCACAATGAATGAATCTCTGGGAGCTGATTATTGAATTTCCCACTGGCTGTATCCAACCCTTTCTGAAAAAAAAGTGCATTCCTCCTGTCAATCACTCTCAAAGACTCTTCAAGTCTAGAATTCGTATGGCTCCTGAAGTGAATAATTAACTGTTTAAATCAAAGAATTCCACTTCTGCAACATCTGTTTTCATCCCTGCTGAAATCATTGTGTCGGTTTTACAAACTGCACACAGGGATTGTTTAGGAGGCTTCCTGATCCACATTAGCATTGGCTTCTTGTCCATTAATACTTGACATACTCAGGTTTATGTGTAAATCCTTCCATAGCTGTATATGACCCATTTTCTGTAAAACTTACCATCCACGAGACTGAAGTCTTCCAACTCTGGCCTCTTGTTCATCTACCATTCCCTTTGACGTACTGTTAGTGGCTATGCTCTCAGCCCAGCCTTGGGCAGTGATGTTTCCGTCGACAAATTGAAGGATTAAACATAAAAAAAGAATATTAAACCTTTGGGACCAGACAGACAATTTACATTGCTAATTTAATTTCTGGTTTCGTGCATTTGCACTTTTCTAAAAGCAACACTATGATAGTACGATTTGAATTTAATTTTTCGATGAGAAAAAATATTTTGTAAACGTTTTAAAATGCGTGCATCAAATACATTTGTGCTTCTATTTTAGTAACCTTCATCACATTTGTAGATATGATAGGGAGTAGCAGGAATATATGAACAGACTAAAAAGATAAAGTTAATTCGAGTTTGATAAAACGTCTGGAAAAGAAGGTCAAATCTGACACACACAGAAATGTTGGGAATAATTTTACATGGATTAAGAAAGTGGAAAAAAATAGTGGTTATAGTTTAAGTTGCAATAGTGTTCTGTTTTCATTGGTTAACCTGTACATTTGTATCTGACAGGCACTCCAGATTTTTGCAGTTCAGGCTATTAGTAACTTTTCATTTATAGAATAGGAGTCAGAATGAAATCCAGGGTGTGGTCTTAGTTCAGTCACTAAGAGTGCCATTCGAGTTAACCCTGGTGTCCCTAGGTTCAGTCGGGGAAGTTGAAAGGTTCTGCTTCATTTTCTTCAGCAAAATGTGTGTGTGTGTGTGTGTGTGTGTGTGTGTGGTTATTTTGATGAGAGCAAGTAGTTTGTTGTGTAGCAATGATCCTCACACTTAAATAGCTTGAGAGTGTTCCTTGTTAGACTGCTCCATGAATGGTAATAACTAATTGAAGTATAATGTTCCTGAACTATGTTGATAAGCCATGTCATAATCGAAAAATAATTGACTATGGTCAATCTGATTGTGCCTGCCCTTGAGCCTTTCGATAGTGCATTTGTTTTGTAATTAAGATCTATGATATGGAGGCAAATTTAGGGAAAACAAAGCATTTGGTGTTTTTATCCTGTTGCCTGTAAAACTGCCCTAGACGATATTTACACAAACAGATCTAGCAGCACCACTCCGGGGAGCTCGGATGTGGGCATCAGCAATGGTAGAGTTGCATATTTCACAATCTGTAACTTCTGTTATCTGTAATCGCCAAACATATCTTTCTATCACTTTACCATGTAATCATTCCAGGACATCAGCACTAGTTCAATGATTGCAAGAGGGCATGGGAAGAGCATCATCAGACTAAAAGTGATATTACAACCAGGAAATGCTGCCACACAGGATTACATGTGTGCTGAACAGGCAAAGTAGTACGTTGTAGAAAGCACCAAGCACAATAATGTATCCGATCAAAGAGCTGCAATCCTGCTACATTTAATTATGAACAATTAAATTAGTTAACCGGAGGAAGAGGCTCCAAGACTAAAATTTAGCCCACAGGTTAAAATTCTAAATTGGGGAAAGGCCAACTTTGGTATTAGACAGGAACTTGTTAAAGTTGATTGGAGTAGGTTTGCAGGCAAAGGAACATCCGGAAAGTGGGTTGTTTTTAAAAGTGTGATGGCAAAAGTTCAGGATATGCAGGTTCCTGTTAGAGTGAAAGATAAGGCAGGTGGAAGGAAGGAAGCTTGGATGATGAGAAATTGAGGCTCTGGACGGGAAATGTATGAGGCATGGGCAACTGGGATCAAATGTATCCCTGGTGGAGTTTTGGGAACTGAAGTACATATTTAAGAAGGAGGTAAGAAGGGCAAAAAGGGGTCAGGATATAGCTCTGGCAGAAAATATTAAGGAACATCTGGAGATTTTATGTACATTAGGGGAAAGAGGGTAAAGAGAGAGTGAATAGGGCCCCTAGCAGTCATCCATGTATGTGGAAGGCGGCCTGAGTCCTATGTATCTTTACCATGGCGAAAGACATGAGGACCGGAGATCTTGGATAGAAAATGGAGATTTCTGAGGACAGTCCATATTATGGTCACAGTGGTGATGGATGTCCCAAGGCGTATGAAGATAGATAAATCTTCCGGGCCTGATCAGATATATCTGAGGCCACTGTGGAAAGCAAGAGAAGAAATTGCGGGCGCCCTGACTGAGATATACAAATCATCAATCAGTCTGAAAAAAGGTCCCAACCCGAAATGTCACCTATCCATGTGCTCCAGAGATGCTGCCTGACTGGCTCCAGCACATTGTGTCTTTAGCTGTCTGCTTCTGTGATTGCAACAACACATCAGATAGGCAAGGGAGTTTGACAGAATAATCTTCATTTGCCCACAACAATATTTGAAGCTAAACGTTTGCTGTCCCATCCAGCCGCTATTTTGTTTTGTTTCTGTACGGTTGCAATGTGTATAATCTCATAGTTGCGTGAATTAAAGTTACAGCATATACTGATCCCTCAAGCAAGATGGACAAGTTCATTAGCACATTGGAATGTCACCACTTGCCCCACTAATTATTCCACTGACTTGGAAAGATATCAAGACTCCTTTTCTTTTGCAGGGTCTAAATGCTAACATTCTTTTGTTGCATGAGAGGGTTTACAGTAAGGACTGTAGCTGTTCAAATTGATACAATAATATTTAGAGATGGGCAGTAAATACTGGGGATGCCACCAATGTCCATTTTCCCAAGAACTTTAAAACCATGCTACAAAGGACACCAAAGAAATGTTTGTAGCTTATACTATATGTTTTGCTATTATTTTGCTATTATTGTGTATTGCAGCTGAACATGAATAAAAATGTTTTATATCTATTTCATTTTAGAGATAAATGCAACAGGGTTCAATTATCAGAATGAAGATGAGAAGGTGACGCTTTCATTTCCTAGCGCGCTACAGAAAGGTAATTCTAGATCATGGAAAGTAAAAGGATATTCTCATATTTTGTTCCAGCTCATTGCTATTGTTTAGCTTTTAAGACCTTTCAAGTTTCAATTTTACACTTGCATCTCTGCCAGTTTATGTTTAGTGACAGAAACACTGACTTGCCAATGTTTGTCGTGTGGCTGTAGCATATTTCCCAAATGTATATAATCAGCCCATGATTCCCATGTATAGATCTATAAAACTTAAATAGACAATAGGTGCAGGAGTAGGCCATTTGGCCCTTCGAGCCAGCACTACCATTCAATGTGATCATGGCTGATCCCAAATCAGTACCCCGTTCCTGCCTTCTCCCCATATCCCCTGACTCTGCTACTTTTAAGAGCCCTATCTAGCTCTCTTGAAAGCATCCAGAGAACCTGCCTCCACCGCCCTCGGAGGCAGAGAATTTCCACGGACTCACCACTCTCTGTGAGAAAAAGTGTTTCCTCGTCTCCGTTCTAAATGGCTTACTCCTTATTCTTAAACTGTGGTCCCTGGTTCTGGACTCTCCCAACATCCGGAACATGTTTCATGCCTCTAGCGTGTCCAAACCATTAACAATCTTATATGTTACAATGAGATTCCTTCTCATCCTTCCAAACTCCGGAGTGTACAAGCCCAGCTGCTCCATTCTCTCAGCATATGACAGTCCCGCCATCCCAGGAATTAACCGTGTAAACCTCCCGTGCTGCACTCCCTCAATAGCCAGAATGTCCTTCCTCAAATTAGGGGATGAAAACTGCACACAATGCTCAGGTGTGGTCTCATTAGGGCTCTGTACAACTGCAGAAGGGCCTCTTTGCTCCTATATTCAATTCCTCTTGTTATAAAGGCCAACATGCCATTTGCTTTCTTCACTGCCTCTTGTACCTGCATGCTTACTTTCGTAGACTGATGTACAAGGACCCCCAGATCCCGTTGTACTTCCCCTTTTCCCAACTTGACGCCATTTGGATAGTAGCCTGGGTGATGCATCAAGAAGGGAGATAGTGAAGATGGTTGTGGGATTGGAAAGGACAGCCGTCCAAAGGCCCAATAAAGGCAGGAATAGTTTCTTTGAGGAGATTTGAAAAAGGTCTTGACCCGAAACGTCACCCACTCCTTCTCTCCAGAGATGCTGCCTGTTCCGCTGAGTTACTCCAGAATTTTGTGTCTACAATCGTTTCTTTGACATGCCCTTCATGAGAGTAATGAGAGAACCTGAGCTTTCCAGCCATAACAAAGTGTGTAAATTGTTTTTGAATTCAGTTGTTTTTTAAGTAAGCCTTGTTACTTGGGAGAATGAATCGTACAATGTGATTTGATCTCTCAGGCAGTGAAAAGAGTCCAACTGAGATTAAAGTAAATTTACAAGATCTTGCTCATTTCATAACCATATGCCAGGGTGAGATAGGCACTGTGGCAGGTGTAATTAAAGCAAAAATAATGCCTACTCCATAAAGCTAAAAGACTGCCTTTGAAGAAGATAGTTTGTTAAAAAGGATACAATTGTAATATGAAAATCCTTAATGCTGGATTTATGTTGCAAATGTACAGCTGGTCAGTGCTTGAGGGGCTGCTAGTTGTGTCCATTATTACTTGGAAATCAGTGATAAGAAGAAAATTCAATTGTTGCTTATAAGAACATTAGAAATAACAGGAATAGGATATTCAGTGTCTTATTCCATTCAGTAAGATCATGGCTGATCTTTCACATCAGAACAACTCTCTTCTATTTGTGCCACATCCCCTCACTCCGTCTACACACTGTATTTATTGACCTTCATCTATAATTTGCTCTGCAGCTGAGCTTCTAAAGCTCTTGAGTAATGAATTCCAATGATTCACTATACTCATTGTGAAAATATTTCCTGTCTCAATATTGAATGTCCAGCACCTTTTGTAATACCTCCTGCCCAGCATATAGAGTACTTGCATTGATGTCACCCTTATCTGAAATAGCTTAAGACTATCACCTTCTAGATTTATATAATTTAAGTGTTTCTTGTGTTTTGGAAAACCGTTTGTGCTGGAATCTTGTCAGATACTTCTGAAAGATAAGTGTGCATGGTTGGATAGTAATGGCCAAGAAGGGACATGCTAAATGAGAACGGAAAGCATCCTGATGAAAGAATAGGAAGTTATATTGATTAACAATTTAATGGAATACTACTGTCCTCTGAATATGTATGTCAAGACAATAAATTATTAATTAGAGATTGCTTAGTACACTGTATTAATAATCAGTACTTTGCTCCTGCTTTAAATTTGGCTCCTATCAATAATATGGTGTGAACGTGCCTTCCTTTTGACTGGCGTTGGGTTGTCATTTTCCGCATGGTAATTGTAGATTCACAAGTCTCCAGATTTGTAGCGGAAGAAGCCTGCAAGGGAAATACTCGTGTGGAAGATGAGTGTAATTTCACAACTGTCATTTATAATTACAAAAATAATAACCAATAAAATGTTTACTACCCAAGCACTTCCAGAAATGTTCCCTGGGTGTAATAAACGTAGACAGTTATGGATTTATCCTACAACTGTGACAATCTTCTTGGTCCTCCACTTTCATGGTATGAAGTGTGTTCCTGTTTATATGGTATTAATCGTAAGATTACATTTTACTAGGTAATGGCACTTTGAAGATTGATTTTGTTGGAGAACTCAACGATAAAATGAAGGGATTTTACAGAAGCAAATATACAACATCATCAGGAGAAACCCACTTTGCTGCTGTTTCTCAATTTGAGGTTAGTTAACATAATTGTAATTTATTTTCAATAATTGTTGCCTTTCTGATCATTATTGTTTCACAATCCAGGAACAAGCTTGAAAATGATGAATTGTTTAATTTTTAGTGTGAAGGAAATGCTCAAATTGTCTACATTTTGTCACATGCTTGAAATTGCTAACCATATTAAATGTTTCTTTTGGTTAGATGTTCATCAATGTCTAGACTTTATGCAATCTTTAACTATTTGGACAGGTTTCTTTAAATTTTATTTTAAAAATATATATTTCTTAGTAAGGCAATATGTTTTCCTTTTACTGATCAATGTAATTGCATCACAGTATAAAAATCAAGAAATTATTAATAATGGAGGACTTGTGACATCTAAATGCAGACTGCATAGCGATAATGTAGAAGTGACTTTCAATAAGATGAGCCCAGGGTCAGATGCAGGAAAGGTTGAGGGCGATGCAAGTCAAATAGGGAAAAATAGGTGGGCGTTATGGACAGAATGGTTGAGTTAGGCTGAAGGGCCAGGTTCCATGCTCTGATTCTATGATGTGAAACCAAAGCATGGCAGGCAAATGAGTATTTGAACCAGGGGAAGTCTTTAAACTGGAGAGGGTTTAGTATCGTCTCGATATATTTCCATGAGGGAAACATATAGGTAAATTAGAAATGGGGGTCCATGGATAACCATTAGAGAGTAGAGTAAAAAAAGAATGTGACAATTGTCAGGTTGTTTACACAAGTGCAAACCAGATTGATTACAGAAAGATCAGAGAGGAAGTGAAAAAGGAGGTAACAGAACATGTGAAAAGACGTACAATGCCCCCCCATAATATTTGGGACAAAGACCCATCATTTATTTATTTGCCAAGTACTCCACAATTTGAGATTTGTAATAGAAAAAATCACATGTGGTTAAAGTGCAATAAAAGTTTCCAAAGGTGATGGAAAGACTGGAGGAAAGACGAGGCGCTGAGAACTCTCTTATACCTGCATTAAGTAGGCAATGAAACACCTGAGCAATTACACACACCTGTGAAGCCATGTGTCCCAAACATTATGGTGCCCTGAAATGGGGGGACTATGTATAAACACAGCTGTAATTTCTACATGGTGTACCAAAATGTATAAAAATGGCCTTTAATAAAATCTGACAATGTGCACTTTAACCACATGTGATTTTTTTGAATCTAATTCAAATCTCAAATTGTGGAGTACAGAGGCAAATAAATAAATGATGGGTCTTTGTCCCAAACATTGTGGAGGGCAGTGTAGCATGAAAAATCCCTGAAATATTACGTAAACAGGGCAAGAGTTTAGATAAATGGAACAATCAAAAACCAAAAAGAAAAAAATACTCATGGAAGTCTAATGTGTAGTTCAATAGTCAAGGAAATAAAGGTTGGCTGCTACTAAATTGGAAAAAGGTAAATGTTGTATCTTCAATCAAAAAGGTTGTAAGGGTTTCCTTGTATGTCCCTCTATTACATCTTTTTGTAACCTACTCAGTTCTGTTAATGACTGGCTAATCTTTTGATAGAGGGACATAGAAGGAAACTGTTCCCATTTGGGGGGGGGGGGGGGGGGGGAGTCAAGACTTGGGGTATAAAGGTGATTGGGAAAAATAACTAAAAAATGGCATGAAAAAAACAAAATTATCAAAGCAAATGGTTAGGGTCCGGAATGCAAAGGACAGTGCTGAAGGCACATTCAACTGTCGTGTTCAATTGGGAGATGAATAAATAACTGGAAAATGGTTGTATTAGCGGCAGGTTGTTCTGTTTTTGTTTTGCGGAGGCGACATAGGTGATTAATAAGTGTAGGGCAATAGATGTTGTCAACATGGATTTCACCAATGCATTTGATAAAGTTCCCCATGGTAGGGTGATCCAGAAGAATCAGGTGCACAAGATTAACAGTGCCTTGATCGTATGGATTCATCTGGTTTATTGATAGATATGGTGAAATGGCAAAGTTCAGGAAGGTCTGTGACCGGTGGAGTTTCGCAGGGTCCTGGCTGGGTTCTCTATTGTTTGCGATACATATAAATGACTTGGACTCAAGCATAGACAGTTTGGTTAGTAAGTTTGCAAATGACACCAAGATTGCTGTGGATGTGGAAGAAGGCTGTTGCATTATGCAGCAGGTTATAGATCAGCTACAGAAATGGAGAGAGAAACGGCAGACAGCGTTTAATCTGTGTTTACACATTGCATAAAATAATGTGATGTTTTGAATTTAGCTTTCTTTCTCTCTAACTTCATTCTCACTTTACCCTTTTGTTTTCTTACTACTGGTCTTTTTTCTTAACCCTCCTTTTATTTTTCTTTCTAGCCAACAGATGCAAGGAGAGCATTTCCATGTTGGGATGAACCTTCCATTAAAGCAACATTTGACATCACACTCATTGTTCCAAAGGACAAAATTGCCTTATCAAACATGGTAAGTACTACTAGTAGAAACAAAGAACTGCAGGTGCTGGTATATACTAAAGATGGACTCGAAGTGCTAGAGTAACTCAGCGGGTCAGGCAGCATTTCTGTCGAAAAATGACAGGTTTATTGTCACGGGTCCTGATCCGAAATATCACCTATCCTTTTCCTCCAGAGATGAGGTCTGCCTGCTGTGTTACTCCAGCACCTTGTGTCTATCAGTGGTAAATACTACTGTTTGCTTCATGCATGTCTATCTCTTGAGCCAAGTGACGAGTAGTTGAAGAAAAAAGGACCAACTGGTTTTAATTAATAAATCTAGAAATAGAAATAAAATATTGAAATCAATTGGATTATAAGAAATGGGGCACAGTGACGCAGTGGTAAAGTTGCTGCCTTGTAGCACCGGAGATCCAGGTTCAATCCTGACTATGGGTGCTATCTGTATGGAGTTTGTACGTTCTCTCTCTGGCTGCATGGGTTTTCTCCGGGTGCTCTGGTTTCCTCCCACACTCCAAAGACGTACAGGTTTGTTGGTTAATTAGCTTTTGTAAATTGTCCCCTGTGTGTAGGATAGTGCTAGTGTATGGGGTGATCACTGGTCGGTGTGGGCTCGGTGGTCCAAGGGGCCTATGTCCACGCTGTATATTAAGTCTAAAACAAAAGTGTAAATGGCAGAAGGAGCCAGTCCGTTGGCACCTCGGGCCGGCTCCACATTCAGTAAGATTGTGGCTGGTCCAGTTTTGGGCTCAATCTACTCTCTTGTCCTCACCAGACCTCTTCATTCTTGTAGTTCAAATATGTTCGATGACTTTCTCTCCGAGGTAAAGTATTCCACTTGCGGCTCATTGAAGGATAAATATTCTCCTCATATTTATCTTAAATGGGCAACCTCTTATTCTGAAATTGGCCCCATAGTTCCAGATACCCCAATAAAAGGAAAACGTTTTTCGGCATCCTATCAGTCTCTTTTTAGATTTCAATAAGATCACTCATTTTCTAAACCCCAATGAGTATAGATCCTACCTGCTCACCCTCTCCATATATCAATCACTTCTTCCTAATAAACAAACTTACATTAAAATGCAAGATAAATTCCATATCGCATCTTCAGGTTTAGTCAAATTACAAACATCTCAAGCAAAATTGCCTCTATGGATGACTTGCTGTAATCCCTCATCTTGCTTAAATATTTTCCTTGTTGATTTAAAATATAAGTGGCAGCAGCAAGATTTATATTTCCTTCTACTGTCAAATGTGGATATTCTTGTCAATGGCAGCAATTGAGGGGGGGGGGGTTGGAAAAGGGTTTTGAAGCAGTCATCATTTTGGTTGCTATTTTATACATAATGTTATGCCAGAAATGCCTTTTGATTGCAGACAATTATTAATTTTGTCTTGCAAAATGTGTTTTACAAACTGGCTTTGTTGTTCAAAGTACGGGAAAGCTGTTTGTCTTGAGGTTCTTTCATCAATTTGGTGGCGAGCTGATGGTTATATTAGAAAGGGGATAAAGGTTCAGTTCTTAGTTTTCATTGTAGTTTGATGTGTTTACTGCTGGTCAGCAGGAGAGGTCAATTGGGGATTATGTTAACCGTTCTTAAGTAGAGTTTATTGTCATGCACAAGTATGATGAGGTGCAGTACAATGAAAATCATGCGTGCAGCAGCATCACAGGCTCGGACATTGCACAAAAACATAAATTATACATAAATTACACATTCTACAAGTCAAGGAGAAAAAGTCTGTGCCAAAAACAAGTCTGTTGTTGGATGTTAGCAAATAGGGAATCGTTAGATCGTTTTGGCATTCAACAAAAATGCATTACTTCCCACATATGTTTTGTACATGGGTAGGTTTTGAACATATGATTATATATGAGTATATATGGAAAAAAATGTGGGGACCCTGGCTGAGATATGTGGTGCATTGTCAGCCATGGGTGATGTCCCAGAAGACTTGGAGGGCGGCTAATGTTGTACCTTTATTTAAGGGCTGCAAAGAAAAACGTGGGAGCTATAGAACAGTAAGCCTGACATCTGTGGTAGGTAAGTTACTGAGAGATTCTGAGGGATAAGATATACATGCATTTGTAAAAACAGGTTGATTAGGGCTGGTCAGAGTGGTTTTGTGCATGGGAGGTTGTATCTCAGAAAATGAATTTGTGTTTTTGAAGAAGTATTCAAGACTCGGGTGTTAGAGGTTATGGGGAGAAGGCAGGAGAATGGGGTTAAGAGGTAGAGACAGATCAGCCATGATTGAATGGCAGAGTGGACTTGATGGGCCAAATGGCCTAATTCTACTCCTCTCACTTACGACCTTATGAAGAAGATTAATGAGGGTGGAGCAGTAGACATCGTCTATTTAGGGCTTCCGCAAGGCCTTTCATTAAGTATTGCATGATAAGTGATTCAAAGATCGCCTGAATTGCAGGGAGTGCTGGGTATTTAGATACGGAATTGACTATGTTATGATGCAGGGGGTGATGGTGGGTGTAGTTTTTCTGACTGCAGGCCTGTGACTACTGATGTGCCTTGGGCCCAATGTTATTATCTATATCAACAACGTAGATGTGAATATACAATGTTTGTAAGTTTGCAGATGACACTAAAATAGGTAGTACTGTAAACAGTGAAGAAGATTATCCAGCATTACAACGGGATCTTGATCATTTGAGCAAGTGGGCTGAGGAATGGCAAATAGAGTTTAATTCCGATAAGTGTGAGGTGTTGCATTTTGCAGGTGTTGTGAGGTGTAACCGAAGTAGGACTTCCACACTGAATGGTAAAGTCCTGGTGGGTGTTGTAGAGTATGGGGACCTAGAACAAGTATGTATTTCCTTGAAAGTGGCATCACAGAAAACAGAATGGTGAAAAAGTATTTTGACATTCTGGTCTTCCAAGTATTGCATGTAGAAGTTGGGGCATTTATGTTGCAGTTGTATAAGACATTGGTGATGCGGTGCTTGGAAGATTCAGTTTTGGTCACCCATCTATAGGAAAGATGCCATTAAACTGGAAGGAGTGCAGAAAAGATTTACAAGGATGTTGCCAAGATTCAAGGGACCAAGCTACATGGAGAAGTTGGATAGCCTAGGACTTTATTCCCTGCAGCGTAAAATTACAGGAGCTTAGAGTGAATGCAGTCTTTTTCCCAAAAGGAGGGGAATCAAGAACTAGTTGGCATAAGTTTAAGGTGAGAACCTGAGGGGCAAGTGTTTCACACGGAGTACTGGGAAAATGGAATGAGCTACCAGAAGGGGGGGGTTACACAAAAAGCTGGAGAAACTCAGCGGGTGCAGCAGCATCTAGGGAGTGAAGGAGATAGGCGACGTTTCGGGCCGAGACCCTTCTTCAGACAGGTCAGGGATCAGGGAAACGAGAGATATAGACGGTGATGTGGAGAGATAAAGAACAATGAATGAAAGATATGCAAAAAAGTATCGATGATAAAGGGAACACGCTAAAGGTAAGCTGTTTGTGGTGCGAAAATGAGAAGCTAGTGCGACTAGGGTGGGGGAGGGAGATAGAGATAGAGGGAATGCCAGGACCCGAGGGCTGAGGGAGAAGTGGGAAGGGGAGGAGACAGCAAGGGTTAACAGAATTGAGAAAATTCAATGTTCAAGCCCAAAGGATGCAGACTCCCCAAGCGGAATATGAGGTGCTGTTCCTCCAACTTGCGGTGTTGCTCACTCTGGCCGTGGAGGAGGCCCAGGACCGAGAGGTCGGATACGGAATGGGAGAGGGAGTTGAAGTGCTGAGCCACCGGGAGGTCGGGTTGGTTTTTGCGGACCGAGCGGAGGTGTTCGGCGAAACGATCGCCAAGCCTCCGCTTCGTCTCACCGATATAGATCATCTGGCATCTGGAGCAGCGGATGCAGTAGATGAGGTTGGAGGAGATGCAGGTGAACCTCTGTCGGACCTGGAAGGACTGCTTGGGGTGGAAGGGGGAGGTGAAGGGACAAGTGTTGCATTTCTTGCGGTTGCAAGGGAAAGTGAAGAAGAACTGTTTGAGGCAGGTATAATAACATTTAAAAAACATTTGTACAGGTTTGGAAGGATATGGATCAAACATGGGCATAAGTGACTGGTGTAGATGGCCATCTTGGTGGGCATAGTGGAGTTTAGCAGAAGGCCTATTTCTGTGCTGTATGTTCCTGTGTCTCAGAATATTTTATGTATTCAATGCCTGAGAGGTTAAGTCTATGATTTGCTCCAGTCAAATAGCTTGTGCAACTTAAAATATACCTAAGTGGCCAAATTATCTACTTGGTAACATTTCAACTCTTCAAAATAATCTGAGATCTTCAGAAAAGGATTTTCATGCTAGAAAGCTTAATATCAGTTGCACTATTCCTTGTCTAGAATTGGCAATCTTGGATATCTTTCCTTTTTCGGTTAATAATCACTCTTGCAAATTTAAGTTGTATTTCTGAAATATGAGCCTCTCGCCTCCCAGTGCAGTTCACTTTTCTTCATCATTCTCAGTACCTAATGCGTTGCTAAATACTTGCAAAGGATGGAATTCCTTGTGAACTTGGACGGAATGGTCAATGAAAAGGGTTATGTAGAAAAGTTGAAAATGTTATGCTAAGTTAAGAATGTTACTTTTGTGAAAACAGTCTGGATGATAGAATTTGCATTCTGAATTGGATCTTTGCCTCTACCATTATGTTATTGACTGTTGATGGTTAACCCAAAAAGTGCATACCTATCAGCAAGTAGATTTAGATTTATTATTATCATATGTACCGAGGGACAATGAAACGTTTTGTTTTGCATGATTCCAGTCAAATCAGTTAATACTATACATAAATACAATCAAGCCAAACTCAAAAACAATGAAGGTAGCAAAGGGAAAGTTACAGAATTCAGAATGTAGTTTACAGAACAACTAAAAATGATGCTAGATTTACAGGTAAAAAGAGATCTAACAGTAGGGCACTTTTTAATAAATCCTCCAATGGGACTGGCATGGAAAGAATCTCCACACTGTCGCAAACACCACAAAAATATTACTTTACCTGGTAGACATTATTAACCCTAGCTTCAATCAAAACTAGAACTGCAAAATCATCAAAGAAATTCTGCAATTTTCCCATTAAGTCTGTTACTGCAGTGATACTGTGCAAATATTTGTTATAAATCAAGAATATGTTTCTGTCCGTAACCAAGACACTCGTGTTAGCCTGAAAAGCATGCTCATTGCATCATAACTGCATCAATATCAGTGTTCTTTAGACACCATGCAGTAGAGGAGAATGTTAAAACTCCGTCATTAATGTCAAAGATCAGGATTGACCCCAGGTGCCTGATGCTTGTAGATTGTTTATCTCATTAGCAGCGTGAGATGAACAACCTTCATTTGTAGCAATGAAGCTTGCAGGATAGGAATCCTGTTCTATCCTGCCACAATACTAAGAATACCATCATCCCCAGGATACATATTTCAATGGCGCAATGGTGTCTTTGTCCTATCATGATGTAGGTGTTGGAGCTTTGGTTGCATATCTAAACTAACGTCCGTCATGTCCAATATTCACTCCAAATCCATGGATTTCTGATGTAAGCAAGGTGGCTAACACTGATCAAAGCGTGATTGAAGGAAATGCAATTCTAAAGTTTGTACCATGTCAACTATGCCAGAATGTATTCATGTGAAATGTAAGTAATTTAAATGCTGATGCTATATTTAAATATTCCCAATTTAGTTTCTAGTGGGATATGCTGAGTGAAAGGTTTATATTTTTCAACCACTACCAGGGATTTTGCAAATTTAATTTAAACATTATCAGTGACTTGGTAAAGAATTATTTTTCACAATGCTCTTGAATTTTGAACACTTCCAGGTGGAGCGTTTTGTGTCTCCATTCTGCATCTTGTAACTTTATTTTAACCTTCACTGTTACAGAATGTGACTGAACGTAACCCGTATCCTGACGATGATGACCTACTGGAAGTCAAGTTTGCCAAATCCCCCATAATGTCCACATATTTAGTGGCATTTGTGGTTGGTGAATACGATTTTGTGGAAGCCAAGTCATCAGATGGTATTCTCGTTCGTGTCTACACACCCATTGGAAAAGCGGAACAAGGAAAATTTGCGCTTGAGGTTGTTTTTGATTTTGTATACTCCTGTATGTCAGTCCTTAAATGGGGAGGCAGGAGCAATTGTCATTTCTTGAATTCAAGTTGTCATAAATACACCCCAGTTCCCTACCTGACCCTGGTGTCAGTTGCTTTTTACTTGGTAGTTAGTTTGGAAGTGCCAGTGTTGGAGTTGGGAAAAGACAAAATAATAGTAAAATGGAAGAATGGCAAGAGATTGCTAATAACCTGTAATTGCATTTTAAAATATTTTTTTAAAGGAAATGCAATAGCACTTGAAATTCAACAGGATATTCTGAAATTAATGTGTAAGGTGAACTCTCTTCACTATCTTGGCCCTCACTTTGGTGTCTCCACTAAACCTATCTGAATGTGCATATATGCACCAGCATCAAGCAAGATCCTGATTAGACAAGTTTGCTGTAGTCCCCGCTTGTACTCACTGTTCAACCTTTCAAAAACGTGTTTGTTATGTGGATTCAATATTGAAGGATGGCTTTCTGGTCTTCATGTGTTAATATTCTAACAAATAGTGAGCCGTTTAGGAAGAAAAGGAAGGGAATAGTGTGACAGAATCAAGTGGGGGAAAAGAGATTGAATATCAGATTATTATCCAAATAACACAGGTTATAACACTTGCTTAACATATTGCTGTATTTGTAACCGTACTCTTTTTCTCCATATTAGCAGTGACATTATTCATCCTCCTGTAATTGCTGATTCAAAGGAGCTAGGTTTCCAGGTAAAAGATAAAGGCTGTGTGAGGAAAAACTATATCTAGAGTTCTACTCAAAATAACCTTATGACTTAGATCGTGGGATATATTCAACCGTCACATTAGGTTTAAATGTAGTTTTATTTTTGTAATAACTTTATAAATATGGACATGAAGGCATTATTTCCCTGCAGACTCATCAGGAAGAAGGAACATCACTGGTCACGTATAAATTATTGTATTTCTTTCAAAGGAGGATAGCTTCCCTCTTTGTAGGTTGAGTTCAATGCATTCCCAATTTTTATTTTATATTTTATTTTTTGCTGTGAAGCCTTAGAGTTATGGCCTTGCTTTCTCTTTGTGGAAATAAACTAGCCGATATTCTAGTTATTCCTCTTCATGTGCAATGGTGATAAAAGTTTTGATTTTTTTCTCTCCTGCTAGGTTGCTGCCAAGACACTACCTTTTTATGGAGAATACTTCAATGTTCCGTATCCTCTACCAAAAATCGATTTAATAGCCATTGCAGACTTTGCAGCAGGTTGGTATCTTGAATTATTTGTATACATCAGTTGCTGCAATCTGGATCAATATTTTGAAGAAGTGTTTGTAATGTTACTAGACTTATAATACCACATTTTTATACCAAGCGGATAGGCACCTCATCATTTTAATTGTATAACTGCCGTGATTTTTAACCGCAAAGTTCCAATAATCCAATATATTTTTAAAATGTTGCTTATTTTCATAATCCAAATGCTATCTTGACAATTTCCTCTGCTTGTTATCCTATTTCCCTCCCTCAGCATCACTCAGCTTGGTAACTTTCAACTATGCTAGTGCTACTGTTGGTTACTGATAATTGACCTATGATTTACATGAATAAGACATATTTGGAGAGATATGGGCCAAATGCAGGCAAATGGGACTAGTGCAGAAGGGACATGTTGGTCGGTGTGGGCAACATGTACAACATTGTGACTATGACGCTATGATTGTCCAAACCATAAGTTGACAATTTTTAATTTGTAATATCTGTCTGCTCCCTCCCTGAATCAATGCACACAAATTTGTAAAAGTGAAAATATTGTGTCCTCATCACTCCCTTTTTGATAGCTTGTTTAGTTTGGGAGGTCCATTTGCACTCAGTCTGATGCCATAAATCTCATGTCAGTTTACAAAAAACGGAAGTTGGGTAGGACTTTAGAAACAACTTTAAAATTCAGTAAGACTATAAGTGATCTACCTGATGCTTGAACCTTCACATGTATAAATATACTAAAAATTATCGTGTGAATATTTTTTTCACAGGTGCCATGGAAAATTGGGGTCTTGTAACGTACAGGTATTTAGGTTTATTTACTTTTATGTAATGCCATTAGTTTCCTTGAAGTGATATTTTCTATATCTATGATTTGCAGCTTGCTTCAAAGCAAGATGGTTATAACTGTCCTTAAAGTTAAGCCTGGAAAAATCTAGATGAGGGAGAGCTTTCTTCAGATGAGAAAGAAAGCCTGATTCTAATTGACTTGCACCAAAGCCGTTATCTTGAGAAAGGAAAGTTCTTGGGATCTGGTGGGATGATTAATCCAAACTGTGGCTGAGATCTAGATTAAGGTCCAGAGAAAGAGACAGCAGGTAGCTGCTGAGCCCAATGTACTGTCACACCATTTCAACTTGACTAACTTCAATAGTTACTCAGTTAACCTTTTAACCTCTTCCAGATCAATAAAACAAAAGTTACCATTATCAGGTCAGACAGCATCTCCCTCGAAAGAAGTCATGTTGACATTTTAGATCGATGTTTCATTAAAATAAATAATATTGGTCAACGTGAAAATTGGTTCTGGTCAAATGATGGAAATTATTGTGGATAACTTTTATCCTTTTATCCGTTTTCCTTTTATTTCAGGGTTTTGATTTGTTCATTTATGGAATGTGAGCATTGCTGGCCATGCCAGCATTTATTTACCATCAGTAATTGTCTCTGAGAAGATGGTGAGCCACATTATTGAACCTCTGCATTCTTGCATGTTGAAGGTGCTCTTGCAAAGCTCCTGTTTAGATTTTTCAGGATGTTATATAATTTCAAACGGAGGTTGAAGGTGCTGCTTCTCGAAGTCAAGATAGTGTGAGTTTGAAGGTGATGGCATGGATGTCCTTGTTACTCTAGGCTGTAGAGACCCAAGTTTAGGAAATTCCATCCAAGCTTTCCTTGTGGGTGTTACAGCAAGGGTGTTGTCAGATTCATAGCCCTTGCTTTGGGGATTAATTTATCTTTTGGAATGAATCATATTTACTCAAAGCTAGCTTTTGTGATGGCTGCCTATTGAGAGGATAAATAAATTAGTACTGGATATTTTTAGTTGAAGATGGTCGCCGGCAATTTATCTGCTTCTTGCAGATAAATGCTAGATCTGGCATTGTTAAGAATGTAATAGCTTCCTTGAAGCAGCCTCCTCTCGTTGGCTGCTTATTCATAAGCAGCTGTGAATTCTTAGCAGTGTGATGGCTGCAGAACTTTGATCTGATCTGTTGGTTTTAAGATTACTTAGCACTGTCTTTTGCAAGTTAGTTTCATCGTTTAGCATTTAGTTCAGTGTTTGTAGCCACATGTGGGTAGATTGCACATTGTCAGATTTTATTAAAGGGTATTTTAATACATTTTGGTTTCACCATGTAGAAATTACAGCTGTGTTTATACATAGTCCTCCCCATTTCAGGGCACCATAATGTTTGGGACACATGGCTTCACAGGTGTTTGTAATTGTTCAGGATTGTTAATTGCCTCCTTAATGCAGATTTAAGAGAGTTCTCAGCACCTAGTCTTTCCTCTGGTCTTTCCATCACATTTGGACAATTTTTATTGCTGTTTATCAACATGACCAAAGTCATTCCAATGATAGTCAAAGAAGCCATTATGAGACTGAGAAACACGAATAAAACTGTTAGAAACAGCAGCCAAACCTTAGGCTTACCAAAATCAACTGTTTGGAACATCATTAAGAAGAAAGAAAGCACCGGTGAGCTTACTAATCGCAAAGGGGTTAGCAGGCCAAGGAAGACCTCCACAGCTGATGACAGAAGAATTCTCTCTATAATAAAGGAAAATCCCCAAACACCTGTCCGACAGATCAGAAACATTCTTCAGGAGTCGTGTGTGGATTTGTCAATGACCACTGTCTGCAGAAGACTTCATGAACAGAAATACAGAGGCTATACTGCAAGATGCAAACCACTGGTTAGCCGCAAAAATAGGATGCCCGGGTTACAGTTTGCCAAGAAGTACTTTAAAGAGCAACCACAATTCTGGAAAAAGGTCTTGTGGACAGATGAGATGAAGATTAACTTATATCAGAGTGATGGCAAGAGCAAAGTATGGAGAGGAGAAGGAACTGCCCAAGATCCAAAGCATACCACCTTATCTGTGGGGGTGTTATGGCCCGGGCAGGTATGACTGCTGAAGGTACTGGCTCACTTATCTTCATTGATGATACAACTGCTGATGGTAGTAGCATAATGAATTCTGAAGTGTATAGACACATCGTATCTGCTCAAGTTCAAACAAATGCCTCAAAACTCAAAACCTGCAGTTCATTCTACAGCAAGACAATGATCCCAACCATACTGCTAAAGCAACAAAGGAGTTTATCAAAGCTGAAAAAATGGTCACTTCTTGAGTGGCCAAGTCAATCACCCGATCTGAACCCAATAGAGCATGCCTTTTATATGCTGAAGAGAAAACTGAAGTGGACTAGCCCTCAAAACAAGCATAAGCTAAAGATTGCTGCAAAACAGGCCTGGCAGAGCATCATCAGAGAAGACACCCAGCAACTGGTGATGTCCATGATTTGCAGACTTCAAGCAGTCATTGCATGCAAAGGATATGCAACAAAATATTAAACATGATTACTTTCATTTACATGTCATTGCTGTGTCCCAAACATTATGGTGCCCTGAAATGGGGGGGCTATGTATAAACACAGCTGTAATCTCTGCATGGTAAAAACAAAATGTATAGAAACATAGAAATTAGGTGCAGGAGTAGGCCATTCAGCCCTTCGAGCCTGCACCGCCATTCAATATGATCATGGCTGATCATCCAACTCAGTATCCCGTACCTGCCTTCTCTCCATACCCTCTGATCCCCTTAGCCACAAGGGCCACATCCAACTCACTCTTAAATATAGCCAATGAACTGGCCTCAACTACCCTCTGTGGCAGAGAGTTCCAGAGACTCACCACTCTCTGTGTGAAAAAAGTCTTTCTCATCTCGGTCTTAAAGGATTTCCCCCTTATCCTTAAGCTGTGACCCCTTGTCCTGGACTTCCCCAACATCGGGAACAATCTTCCTGCATCTAGCCTGTCCAACCCCTTAAGAATTTTGTAAGTTTCTATAAGATCCCCTCTCAATCTCCTAAATTCCAGAGAGTATAAACCGAGTCTATCCAGTCTTTCTTCATAAGACAGTCCTGACATCCCAGGAATCAGTCTGGTATAAAAGTGACCTTCATTAAAATCTGACAATGTGCACTTTAACCACATGTGCGTTTTTCTATTACAAATCTCAAATTTTGACTTCTCTAATTTCAAGTAACCCTTGTTTCCCCTCCCCATCCCTTCCCCCATCCTAGTTCTCTGTCTGGTTTCACTGCCCTCCTGATTAAATATTACTTTGTTTACCTTGTTGGCAGCTCCCCCTAGCTAACAATGATCTATTCTACAGTTTCCATGCTGTATGACTCTATGACTATGATGTGTAGGAAGGAACTGCAGGACTTTCCACCCCATCAGCCAATCGCGTACAACACCTAATACTCAAATTTCCGCTACCACCAACGAGATCCCACCACTGGCCACATTTTCCCATCTCTACCCCTTTCCGCCTTCCACAGAGACCGTTCCCTCCGCAACTCCCTGCTTAACTCATCCCTTCCCACCCAAACCACCCCCTACCCAGGTACCTTCCCCTGCACCCGCAGAAGATGCAACACCAGTCTGCTTTTCCTCCTCCCTCGGCTCTGTCCAGGGATGCCGACAGTCCTTTCAGGTTAGGCAGTGGTTCACTTGCACCACCTCCAACCTCATCCACTGTATCCATTGTTCAAGATGTGGACTCTTATACATCGGCGAAACCAAATGCAGAGAAGCGATCGTTTCGCGGAAAACCTTCAGCCCGCGTGAACCAACCTGATCTCCTGGTTGCTGGACACTAATTCTTCTTCCTATTCCTACACAGACCTTTCTGTCCTCTGTCTCCTCCATTGTCAGAGTGAGGCTAAACGCAAATTGGAGGAATAGCATCTTGTATTTGCTTGGGCAGCTTACAGCCCAGTGGTATGAATATTGATTTCTTGCACTTTAGGTAGCCCTGGCATTCCATCTCTCTCTCCCTCCCTCTCTCTCTTTTTCGAATTAAGTTCGAAAAAAATAATTTTTTCGAACTTAATTTTATGATCTGAAATATTCTGCTCTGTTAACTATCCTATTTCTAATTGGAAAAGAATCTGGCGCTATTTATTTCATAAGCCCTTATTATTTTTAGAATTAATCGTCTTATCTCGCTTGCTTACCAGTAAGCAATCATTCACCTGCAATCATTCACCTGATGCAACACCATTTCCCTTTTGCAAAAAAAAAAGACTTTCACTCTTACTAGCATGGGTTCTGCTAACTGGAAATGGCCCATCAAAAAGACCTTCATGTCATGCTGCAGAGAAAAATTACCATACCCCTTTCCTATCTTTTGATCAATGCATTGGAAGAGATTGGCCTTTATTGTAAGGGGGTTGCAGTTTAGGAGTGGAGAGGGAAAATTGTGCAGAGGGTTGGTGTTTGTTTTGATCCCGTTTTGCGTGCAGGGCACTAAAGATTCACTTGGATCATTCCTCAAATTAGGTTTATCTATTAAACAGCTAAAAATAATTTGACCTCATTGGGGTTGAAGCAAATTGTGCATGATTGTATTGAAAGATGTAAAATCCTGAGCTGGCATGACAGTGTAGATTCCGCGATGATTCAACTCGCGGGAGAGCTGCGATCAAAGGGACATAGTTATACGATAATTTAAAATGGATGCATCAGAATATTTCTTATAGATGGTGAATCTCTGGAATTCTCCACTGTGCAAGATTGTGGAATCTAGGTCATTGGAAGTATTTAAAAAGGATGGAGATACCTTTTTGAAAGATTGGTGAATAGAGGATGACTGGGAACTGGTACAGAAGAGGAGTTGAGACTTTGGATAGATCACTACAATTATTGAGTGGCAGGGCGAGGATCAGGTGAACTACCACTGCTACTAATTTATTGTTTAGTTCTCCTTGGTTTCCTTATTTTTAAATGTGTTACTTTTGCCATTCTCAGTTGAATTTCATTTTGATTTGACCACTTCATGTTGGACGATATTTACTTTAACATGTATTATTCATCTTTTTTCTTGTTTTCCTCTCCCACCCCCAACTCACTCACTGAAGAAAACGCCAAACTATCCTGATTGCCTTTCTATAAATACTCTCCTTGATGTTTGATAATGCAGTGAAGAAAATAAGATTTTGCTTCTGCCACCCGTTTGCTTGATATGCGGGTGCACAACTGCACCATGGTGTGAATCTATTTGTGTTAGAATTATCACATTTATTTTAGCAAGTCTGAATTTGAGAATTAACTTTGTCTTTGTAAGGAAGAGATGGCCATTCAAGTAGGGCACCTGTTAACTAGCTTCCAATATATATCAGAGGCATTTTTGGAAAATGTGAAAGAGAATTTGAAGTTGCAAGAAATTATTTTGCTGTTCTGCAACTGACCAGGAAGGACAGGATGAATTCTGGTGTTGACCAATTTTCTTTAGCAAGCTATTCTGCCGTACTTTGACAAAAAGAAGCAGCTGACAGAAAGGAGTTTTCTTCTAAATGAGGAAATTGTGTTTTTCTTTCAGCTCTCTGTGATGGAATTTCTTACTTCTCTGGGTTAAGTATTTTCAAATTGTACTCGGAGAAGGACTTATTTTGTTCACCATTGTGTAGCGCATATCTCAAATGCCCTAAAACAAACAACAATTAAATTTTGACAAAATTGTCAGTTGCTTCCTTTTGTCAAAGTAGGGCAGTATTGGTGGATTAGGTTTCAACTTTTTTTTTAGATTAATATATCATCTGTACCTTGAATGGCAAGCAAGTAGTTATCAGTTTCAAAGACAGTGACACCTGGTGAGAGATAGTGACACCTGGTGAGAGATGTACTTTTATTAAAGCTAAGACTTTAATAGTGCTAGGGCATGCTAGTGTTAAATTCTTTTATTTTTTTTTTTAAAGTTAAATTTTTATTAGAGGCATGTACTTATAGTCCAAACCACTACAAACTTTGTTAAACAGTTACATATTAAATATCCAGGGTTCCAGGGACCCCGCTACCAACGTAGCTGGGGTCTTCATTTATCGGTTACATATTATCATTGACTCTAGTTATTATTTTTTTTTAAAAGATAGAAAAAATAAAGAGAGAAAAAAAAGAAAATTAGAGAGATGGAATAAACTATCCATAATACAACTTAGGAGATAGGTCCGTAGGTCAGAGAACATAATTATTCATCTGGTCCTGGGTTCAAGCTTCAGTCAGGCTTCCGTGCCGGCCCATTCTACCCCTTCAGATAATCTATGAAAGGAGACCATATTCTAGTAAATAATTCTGGTTTGTCAATTAAGACAAATCTTTTTTTTTCCAGATTTAAGGTCTCCGACATTTCCACAATCTGCTATTGTTCAATTCTGATGTGAATCTTGACCAGCCGTGTCATACCAATAACTGACCATGAACCCATCCGTCTAGTGGGGAGCAGCAGACAGCTTTCGTGAATTTTAATCCCATTTTCAAAGCTGGATGTAGCATTTGTACTTGGGCTCTAATTGAGTTTATTGATCACAAAGCTGGAATTGGATCTATTCATCAGTAATTGAACTAATTGCCTTTATTGCTCTAACTTGGATCTGCATAATATTCGTTATAGATAAGGTTAAATTGGTGGGATATGATCTCTGTGTAACTTAAAAATGTTCAGTGCAAATGTATATTATGGTGTTCACTATTCATCAAATCTCTCTGCAGCGAAGACAGCATCAATTAGAAAATTGCTCCAGGGACAATTAATGGCCATGATCCTAAAATGTGGTATTTGATCAATTTTGGGGTTAGAATGAGGTTACTATATTGGGTTCAGTATAACCAAGAGCTAAGAGTCCAAAGAGTGCTGTGCCAAGAGTCTCTCGTCTCAATTAGCCCTGCCCAACTAATTTTCCTGGTCCATGTATTTGAATAAGATCATACCTTTTTGACGTTCCCATTATTTCTTCCCAATACCGTGTTGTTATGTGATCCATATCCACAAGAAAATACTCCTAACTGCCCTCTGAATTAATCCAGCAAACCTTTGACACAATTAATGATCGGCGTTAAATATTAGCCTACTCTTTAAACCTCAAATCCCACAAACAAATGAGTAAAAATAATATATACCTTTTGAGATGCAATCCTTATTTACTGAAATGTATCACTTACTGTTCTTTTCTCCAGAGAAACGGCCCTCTTGATTGATCCAAAAAATTCCTGCTCATCATCAAAACAGTGGGTTGCTTTGGTAGTCGGCCATGAGCTTGCTCATCAGTGGTTTGGAAACCTCGTCACTATGGTAATATTCTAATCTTTGGAAAATAAAGAGAGTGCATTTGTGAAAACTCAGCTTGTTCTGCTTTAAACAAGAGACCTGTCTCCAGGCAAAGGCTTGCTTGCTTCTCAGGATTTCCGTGCACCAGTGATTCATTGTATTTTAAATCAAAGTCATTCAAATTTGAAATGTAATGGAAGTTGGAGAAGGTGGGTTAAATAAGGCACTGCAATTTTCAATAGATTTGATGCTTGATTCTAATGATGTGTCTTAACTTGTATTCAGCACCATTTGAATTGTATCTGACAAAGAAAATTTCTTTCTTTTGCTATGTTTATGAAAAATGTAACTTTATTTCCTACTGGAACAGCCTAATTGAAACCATTTACTCCACCCAGACAAGGAAGAGAGTAGGTCAGCTGTTGTCCCTCCTAATTTTCTTGAGGTATAACATATTATATATATTGTAATTTAGAACATTTTCTCAGGATATATATTGCAATTTGTAGCTGCATCAAAGTTCCTGGGTGTAACTATTTCCCAAGCTGCTATGGTAATGTCAGCCAGGATCTTGCAAGAGAAGCTGTGTTTTGATGTCTTGGTTTGCTGAAATTCTAGATCTATTCTTCAATATGGAATACATCCATAATGTATGTGACGGTGAGCTGAATCCAATGAGAGAACTCTTGTGCTTGCACCCACACCTGCATGCTCTCTACATGTGAAGCAGTGTCTTATCTGCTGACCCATGGAACAACATTTCTGCCGATATGTGTGTGAACACCACTGATAGAGTTGCTGGCTGCATGTGTTATGGTTGAGTTAGTTGCCCTGTCAGAGTAAAATAAAAACTGTAAATGTGAAAATACTCAGCAGGTCAGGTCATTTCTGTGTGAAGATAAACAAAGTTAATGTTTCAGGTTGAAGGCACTGTCAATTTTCATTACCTTGTCAGAGCACAATTTTTGCTAGGTCTAGCAAAGGTTATTTGGTTAAGTTACTGCCGAGTCAGCAGTCTTCAGATTTTTGTGCAGTTTATATAGTGGTGTCATTTTATTTTCTAAATACGGGTATGGATGTTTTCAGCAGTCTATTGAACTCTCCTTTGAAAGAAATCATGCCGGCATGTTTACTGTAGCTAAGTACTCTACTGACACTAGCCATCTTGAATGCACTTCATAGCCAAGTTGCTAGTGGTCAACCTGAAAATACCATTGCTGCCCTAGTGTTGGTCCCCTCTGAAAATGTGTAGAAGAGCAAACACGAGTGCTTGATGTATGTGTAAAATTAGGAAAGATTATTACCTAATTAAATGGATTTGATAACATCCTGATTGGTGTTAATGAAACTGATCATTGATTTGCATCCTTTCCAAAGTAGCATTTACTTCGAAACTGAAACTATTAATGCTGTTTTAAATCAAGTCCGTATGTATTCCATTGTAGAAGGACTTTTTAACTCTGGTCACAGTGCCCACACCACATACTTGTGGCTTGGATTTCAGCTTCATTAAAATTTCAATCCAAAACACAGCTTCTCCTTATTTGTATATTTATTTCAAAGTTCACACATGTATGCTGGAGACACAAGAGACTGCAGATGCTAGAATCTGGAACAAGAAAATCAAATTGCTGGAGGAGCTCAGCAGTTCAAGCATGTAGAGGGCGAAAAGAGATGAGAGGCAGGGGCAGGCAGGTGATGAGTGGAACCAGGGGAAGGAGAGGTAATGGACAAGGAGCAGGAGGGGTGGAGTCAACAAAATGCTGGGTGATAGACGGAGAATGAAGGAAGTCAAAAAAAGAGGCAGGCGGGATGAGAAAACGGAGGTTGGAAGGTGAGAAGTAGAAATAAGCAGCTGTAGGTGTAGATCTGTTAAGTAACCGTTTGGGGGAAATGAAAGAATTGCCAGAAGGGGGTGTGTGTGTGTGTGGGGGATGAGCAGATGGAACTGAATGGGGGAGGGGGAAACGGAGGAAGAGAGTGTGTGTGACATGATACAACTTGGTTTTGTCACTTCAGCCAGCGAATCATCCTCCCTGAGTGCATAGTTAAGCGCGGTACAAATTTGTTAGTTTCAGTGAGATCTTCTGTACTCTGAAAAATAGTCCCAGACAATTTCACCTCTCCACATGTAACATCCCCACCAGGCAAGAAGCATTCTGATGAACTCTTGCCTTCATTGCACATATCTCTATTTGGGTAAGGAGACCAAAATTGTGTGCAATGATCTTGGGTCTGGAGCCAAATTGCCCCATTTAGTTGTAGTAAGATAAGACATCTTTGCTTCTCTTCTATTCCTTCGATTAGACATATCCACATTACAAAATAGGAGGTCCTATGGGTCTTAAGGTAAATTCAAATGGATCAATCACAAGGCCTGATCATGTTAATCCTCCTACATTGTGGGAAGCTAGGAAATAAATTACAGGGGTCTGGCAGAAATATTTGCATCATCTTTAGTATATGTGAGCAACCAAAAGACCAGATGGTGGCTGATGTGGTGCCTTTATTTAAGATGGGATGCAAGCTCACATCAGGGAATTCCAGCTAAGTTGGGAGATCACTGGAGGGGATTCTGAGAGACCGAAACTACCTGCATTTGGAAAAGCAAGGATTGATTAGGGATATTCAGCATTATTACCTATACGAGGTAGTTTTACCGGGCAATATTAGTTGGTATTTTGACAGGTCCAAAAACACGCAGTTTCCGGCGGGCAATATTACTTGGTATTTTTCTTCTTCCGGGTTTCGCCATTGACTTTACGTTGAAAAACTGTGGTCAATACAAAGATGAAATATTACATCCGGCGTACATCCGGGACACGAACCCGGCCAAAGTTCACCGCGAAGAATCAGCTCACGGCATCTAAACAAACATGGCAGCCTCCAGCAGTGCGAGATTCGCGTCTCTTGACGACGACGGAATTATTTTAATTTACGTGCGGATAGGTAATAATTATAATATTGACTGGCTTCTTTCGGGAGACACCAGGAATATTGCCCGCACTGAAATCATATTGCCCTCGTCTTCGACTCGGGCAATATGATTTCAGTTTGGGCAATATTCCTGGTGTCTCCCTCAAGGCCAGTCAATATTATATTATTATTCTGATATTCTGATTAGGGATATTCATGCATTGAAAATTATCTAAAATTTTAGTATTTTGAAGAGAATTGACAAATGTAGGCAATAGACTTGGCTACATAGGCTCTGGCAAGGTCTTATATGGTAGGATAACCTGTAAATTAGATCACATGGAATCATGGAGAGTTGGCCACTAATAGGCAGACGGGTGTGTAAGATAGAACTGCAGATGCTTGTTCAAATCGAAGGTAGACTCAAAATGCTGGAGTAACTCAGTGGGTGAGGCAGCATCTCTGGAGAGAAGGAATGGGTGACGTTTCTGACCGAGGCCCTTCTTCAGTCTGAAGAAGGGTCTCGACCCGAAACGTCACCCAATTGCCTAACAGGACTGTACTCCCCTGTTTTCTGTGAATGCTGATTTGCTAAATATGTTTGAGGTAGCTACATTTCTGTGTACAAAGGGTATGAAACAATATGTGGAGGAAGCTGAAATATAGTATTGATATAGAGGTTCAGTTGGTATTATTGATTGGTGTGGAGCAAGTTTGTGTTTTTGGCAAGTTTTTTGAACTTTCCATGAAGACAGATTAAAAGTATATTATTCAGGCTTATATTTTAAGAATAAGGGGCAGCATTCATAGAATCAGAATAAGAAGATGAGGAATTTCTTCACTGAGGGCTGAGAATCTTTGGAATTCTCAACTCACAGTGAGCTGTGGTATTAGTGACCATAATAATTTGTTCGAACTTTGCATTCTTTCCTAGGGTTCCCTTTTACGAAAAGTATTAATTTACCTTTTGGTGGTCAGAACAAGATCTAAAATGGGCTGTTCCCTCATCAATTCCTCAACAGACTGGCCTAGAAATTCATTTTGTACATGTTCCAGAAATTATTTCGTAATACAATTTGGTTTGTTCAATCTGCATGCAAATTAAAGTTCCCCGCGATTTACTGTATTATCTGTGTTGCACGTGCATTTAATTCACAAGTGTATATGAAACCCTTCATCACAACTACTATTTGGAGATCTATGAACAACTCTCGTTAATGCTTTCTGCCCCTGCTACTCTATAACTACATCAAAAGTGATTCTAATTCTGAAGAAGAACCTCCTAAGCCAAGGTCCTTTCTGTCCCTTCGTAGCAGCATTCTCCACATCTTTTTACCTTTAACCTACATCATCATCATCATCGTTGAAAACATTAGCAACACAGTGGTGCTGGTGTCCACCGGGAACGGTGATGGACGCACCACACATCTCTGTCCTCCAGTTCCTGCGCTGGAAGTAGAGGATTTTGGTGTATGTGCTTTATCGTAATTCATTACAATGCTATGTACGACATTGATCGCAACTTCTACTGAAGTATGGATGGCCGTTAGCTCGCTAGAAGCTCATCCGCCCTTTGACAGGTCTTGTTTTGGTCCTGCTGGGGGTCCACAGCCCCCTCCTCACCAGGCAAACCAGGTGGGGGAGACAGTTTAGTCGCCGACTATCCCACCATGGAGCAGGTAGCACGGAATTTCATGGTACCCGTGGGGGAGGGGGGGGGATTTCCCCTCACCCGACTTGACCTGCCTAAACATCAAATACCCTAGGATATTTAGTTCACAAGTTTGATCACCATGCAAACATGTTTCTATAATAACAGCAATTAAATTAGATCAATTTGCTATTATTTGTACCTTTAATTCACACTTTGCAGATTTATTTGAAGATAAATTTGACCTCTCAGTTTTTCCAAACTCCAATCTAATTTGCAGGTTATATGTAATATTTCAACATTATGGAGGAAAGTACAAAATATAGCTTTAAAAAAAATGCTGCCGTTATCCCCCACTTTATATTCTGCTTCAAGTGAAAACTTCATTTGAATCTTTTTTGAAAGCTGTAAAGTTACCCTTATCTCGTTTTTAGCTGGCTGGCAGGACAGGTTTTTCTACAATGCTATGTTGTCTATCCATATTTTTAAGGCTGTTGATAGCGAGACTTTTACTTGCAAAGAGCAGGTTTCATTTCCTCTCTGTTTTAGTCCCCAAGTACCTATGGAGCATTGAGCAGGTGATTGCCATAATGGCCCGTGTCTCCATTTGTGTCTGATGGCTATCCTGCCTATTTTTGTGGGTTTTGTCCCATTATTGAAGATATGAATTTGTACTGAGCCATTAAATTAAAACAGCAGCTGGAATCTTGATATTTCCCTGCAATAATGTAATTGTAATAAATTCAGCAGATGGAGAATCAGGTACAGATGTACTCGCTTTTGAAATAGTATGTCATCTGTTTTCCCTTGGTTAATAATAGGATGTACATTTCAAATGATATCTGACCAAATAAAAATAATCATGTACTCTATTTTTAGATCGGGCAGAATATTGTCTGAAGAGTTTTTGAAAGCTTCTTCTGGGAGTTAGTGAAAGTGCAAGATTGGATAATTCTGCTTGGTGTCAGAAAGCAAAAATTGATGATCTTTCAGAGAATGCAAAGAGGCATATGGTGTAGCTGGTGTGGTCAGGAGGGAGTTTAGCCTTGCTGGGCAGCAGGGGAGTGAGTTGGTTAAGTTAGAGATATGGTATATGGTTTAGTAGGGCGGGCAAGGCAAGTGCCTTCAGAATCGAGAAATGGGAGGCGTGACAGTCAAGAAGGGCAGTGGCTGAGATACAGGGAGAGAGGCAACATCATTTGCTGAAAGTTAAGAGGGAAATAAGAGAAATAAAAATAATTGGCTTCAGAGCAGTGCCCGAATGGATAGGTTTAGGTTTATTATTGTCATGTGTATCGAGGGTCAGTGAGAAACTTTGATATGCATGCTATCCAATCAAATCAGATAATACTATACACAAATACAATAGAGCCAAACTTGAGTACAATAGGTAGAACAAAAAGAGTTTACAAGTGCCAAATGTAATTCTCAGCATTGTATAGTTCCAGAGACAAAGTCCAATGTCCATAATGAGGCAGTGGTGAATCGGACAGTATCCTAGCTTGGCCCTGGTGGGTGAGTTGCTGCAGTGCAGTAGGAGTAGAGGGAAGATAATCTCAAAAAAAAGATCCTTTGGTGATTATCCAAAGGAAATTCACCAGGCTAATTCCTGGGATGAGAGGGTAGTACAGCAAAGAAAGAACAAATAGTTCAAGTCTATATTCCTTGGAGCTTTGAAGAATGAGGGTGACCTTAATCAAATATATAAGCTGAACAGTACTGAATAGAGTAGGTGTTGGGATGTTTTCACCAGTAGGATAGTCTGGAATGTAGAATCTAACCATGGCAAAGGCCTGTCATTTAAAACTGAGATGCGTAGCAATTTCTTCGTCTAGAGAGTGGTGAATCTCTGGAATTCCTTGCCCTGGTGGAAGCTGCTGTTCAATAGAAGTATTTAGCGTGGATGTGGATTAACATTTGATCGATCAAGGAACAGAGGGAAATGGAGAAGTCGCACAGTAGTTGAGACCTACTTAGATAAGCCATGATCATATTAAATGGTGGAGCAGGCTTGATGGCCTACTACCTCCTGGTGTACTTGTGTTATCCATTTTTTCATTTAATACATGTCTGATTCTTCTTGTCAACTGTGATGCTAGTCGCTGTATTTTCTTGCTTTAAATCCTATTGTCTGGTCTGAATTCCAGCGATAAGTTGCACGCTGCATGATATAACTGATTTTATAAATTCCAGCTGCTTTTGTTTCTGTCTGAGACTTTAAGCTGCTGAACAGAAGCATTTTTTTGGTTTGGTTTACACTTTAAAAACTACATAATTTATGCAGTGCTATTATCTGTAGCCACTCTGATAGTGTTAGAATGCTTGGCTGTGTGCATCTGCAGTAAAAATGTGAGTGATGACTTGGAAAAACAATTTAGGCCAAGTAGAAACTAAACTTGGCTGGCAGTGCAGATTTGTCTGCCTCTCAATGGCTGTTGTTGATAGACTTCTCTTTGTGAGACTAAGCTTTCAGAATTATTTTCATGTCCTTTTCTTTTTGTTCACTTATGGACTTTTTTTGGCTGCTTTTTTCCTTCTTGTGCCCTTGTACATTACCATTAAATCCCCAAATTAAATCCCAAAAGTCGGGATATAATTTTTCAATAATTTGTGTGTCACTGAGATACAAAGTTTCAATATTTTCCTCATATTCTCCTCGCCCTCCTGCTTCACCACCAAAAACGAATATTTCACTTTTATGTGATTTATACTTAATGCAGAATTTGCAATTGGATTTGATCTCCCCACTCGATGCTTAATAGTTGACTTGTTTATTGATGTGGAATATCATAAAATTGCCTAGCCATTAATGGAAGCAGAATAACTCTCGGGTTATTGTGTAGTTTTCAGTAAGGCAAGCTGAAACAAAAAAACAAAATCTGAAATGCATTATATTTTCACTTTTCCCAGTTCTGAATGAAGAGCCTTTGACCTGAAAGTTTTTTTTCCCACAGATGCTGTTAAACCATCAAATTTTTTCAGCTTTTTTGCTTTCAAACAAAAATGGGTTATTTGGAGTATTGTGTTCAGTTTTTGTCATCCTGCTATATGAAGCATTTCACTAAGTTGGAAAGAGTGCTGGGAAGACTTATGAGGATGTTGCCAAGACTTGAGGGCCTGAGCTTTTGAGAGGTTAGGCAGGCTAGGACTTTATTTATTGGAGCAAGGGAGGCTGAGGGATCTGATAGAGGTGTCTTTTACCCAGAGTAGGGGAACCAGAGGACAAAGGTTTCAGATAAGAATGGAAAGATTTAATAAGAATCTGAGAGACAGTGTTTTCCACAAAGAGGGAGTGGTGGGTACATGGAAAAAGTTTCCAGATGAGTAAGTGAAGCAGGTACTGTAACAACTTTGTAAAACATTTGGATAGGTACATGGATAGGAAAGGTTTAGAGGGATATGGGCCAAACACGGGAAGGTGGGACTAGTGTAGATGGGGCATCTTGGTTGGCATGGTGTAGTTGGGCCAACACCCTGTTTCTCTACTCTATGACACTAAATTGTGGATGGGTTTCTCGATTTTACATTTTCCTTTTGTAAGACTGAGATTTCCACTTGAATTTTTTTTTTTATTCTGGTGTCATTTATTTTACTGGCATATTTGATAGCCTGATGGCTGATCAAATGACAGTTATATACTTTCATCTATCATATAACTATAGTCAAAGAGGGAAGAAAAAGTTTTATTTTTGAGATTTTTACAGTTTGCCAAAAAATCAGTTGTCTTTATTAGATGTGATAGAAGGCATTGAGGGCAATAGCAAATATAAATATTCTGTGTATGTCTTCATATTGTAAGGTGCATACAGATGCTCCTTTTTTGGTTTGCACTTATATGCATTGGCCATTACAAGGAACAACTGAGATCCTTTAAATCTTGATGAGTACTGCTTGTTTTCAAGGCTTTGTTCCTCACTGCAGGGTGGTGCAGTGAAGCAAGTTTGGTGCAGTGCATTTCTCTCAAACCTGCTGCAGCTCACTTTCCAAATTCATTTATCAGTTCCAGAAATTGGATTCAAGTTGTTGTCGAGTCCTTTTTAATCTTATTTCATCTAATTTCTTAATGTTTGTAGAGTCAAGATGTTAAGAGTTGCCAGGTTGCACCATGTATAGATCAACAATTAGATTTGTCAATGTTGACAGATTGACTGAAATCCAGATAGGATTATTTTTGGATCACTTAATTATGGATGGGGAGCATTGCTTTTGTCGATCTCTTAATCCTTTGAGAACTGACTTGGAAAGATGCTATAAACCCATCCGGTCTGATGTATTCAAGAGAGTTAGATATAGCTCTTAAGGCGAACGGATTCAAGGGAACTGGGAAGAAAGCAGGAACAGGGTACTGATTTTGGATGATCAGCCAATGGCTTGCAGGGTCGAATAGCCTACTCCTGTACCAATTTTCTATGTTTCTATGAAATACAGTTACCCCCGTTAGTCTAATTCCTTCTTTATCCTCTTCCCCTGAAGCCCCTCAGTTTATTTTCTCGCACATAGCCGCTGACTTTCCCCTCTTCATTCCTGTATTAGGGCACATTTACCATATCCATTTAATCTATCAGGATGTCTTTGGTATGTGGGATAAAACCAGGAAATGAATGGAATCATGGGGGTGAAAATGCAACTCCTGAGGTCAGAATCAAACGCTACGTTGCTCCAGGGATCTGCAACAATAGAAACTGCTGCAATGCTATGCTGCCTCAGCTAAATGGGGATTTCTTGATCCAAGAAATGTCATGTATTGGTGCCTCGCTTCTGTTAGTAGATGTGGAAGGAAAGAAGGAAATATATTGAAGAATTATCATAGAACGATCACATTTTTGCAGAATTGGAGATGGATGAGGAGAACTTTAGTGAAATATTCTTTCTAGCTTTAGAACTAAAAGACACCCTGGACATGTGTTAAGGCAGAAAGTATCAGAAGGAAATTTGTCCAGCTCTCAGTATCTTGAAGCCCATCAAACATTGAAGTTAAGATAAACTTGCATTTCTGTCAATAGTTCAGAGGGATGCAAAAGGCAGTCATTTTGGCTAATTTTATTTTAAGGTGAACAAAAATAAGTGGCCTTGCATGTTGTCAGAGGTGAGGAAGCCATTTTAGAATGTATGCAGTTCTGGAAAGGGTCACGGTGAAATAAACAACAAATATTTGGAGTGGGTAGATGGAAAATTGGAAGAGTTTTGTGGCCATAATATTATATTTGGAAAGGTAACTTAAAATCTGTGCTGTATTTTAAATATAAGCAAGTGTATTCCAAGTGCAATATCTGTGACTGCAGCAGTGGTGGACAAATTTATGGTTGGATTATTTAGAGTACATCAGCAATTGGGAAATAATGATCACAACATTGTGTTCAAAACAAGAATATGCAAAGGCAATGATGAATCAATGAGTATTGGCCTTTACCATTCTAGGCATTGTGTGATTGGGATGAAAGGGAACATGGCCTTAATTAATTTTGCAGAGAAGCTAAACAGCAGGTTCCCGGAACAGCATTGGAAAATCCACAAATGCATTGCTTATGGTCTAAAATGAATATGCATATCAAGACCAGTAAATATATTGGTTTAGCAGATTTGTTCTGAGTACACAAGGCAACCACCACTGTTGGTCTGAAATACTCATCCATAGATTATAGCCAGCACAGCCAGCAAGATGCATGCTATTTTATGGGCTGTGAATTTCCCAGCAGGGGAGAACAGCATGCAGGCTTAGATAGTTGCTGGCAGCTTTGTTTTCCATGTTTTAAGAGCATGGAAAGTTTTCAGTAATTTTAAAATACTTTCTGCAAGAGTCCAAGCCTTGTTTTAATAAAAATATGACTTGGGCACAAACTCAAATTTGATCAAAACAAACCCTGCAAAAGTCATGTCTTGGATGCAAAATTGGAAGCGTTTTGTGGCCATATTTTCTTTGGAAAGGTTACTTAAAATTTGAGCTGTATTTTAAATGTAAGCAAGTGTATTCAAATACCATATCTGTGATTGCAGGAGTGGTGGACACATCTGTGGTTGAATGAAGGCTTTGCTTCGTGGATTGAGTATCTGTGTGTTGATCACTGCTTCCCAGAATATGATATCTGGACCCAGTTTGTATCGGTTGACTACACACGAGCACTAGAACTTGATGCCCTTGACAGCAGCCATCCAATTGAGGTATGCCTGTTTCTCCTCCTTTCAAGTTCTCTGGAGATACCAGTAATTGTCTGTTGCTGTAATCCACACCAAGCCATGTGCAAATGTTTTGCAACATGGGCATAAAGTTTTTCAAATGAACAATATTTGTTCAGATTCGTTTTCCATGCTTTGTATCATTTAACTTTGTCCCGTGGAATCAATGTGCTTGCATTAATATTTTTAAATGACGTTCTACCTGGGCGGCACAGCGATAGCGCTGCTGCCTCACAGCGTTAGAGAGCCCAGGTTCAATCCTGATTGTGGATGCTGTCTGTGTGGAGTTTGCATGTTCTCCCTGTGACGACATGGGTTTCCTCTAGCTGCTCAGATTTCTTGGTACATAGAAACATAGAAAATAGGTGCAGGAGTAGGCTATTTGGCCCTTTGAGCTTGCACCACCATTCAATAGGATCATGGCTGATCATCCAACTCAGTATCCTGTACCGGCCTTCTCCCCATACCCCCTGATCCCTTTAGCCACAAGGGCCACATCTAACTCCCTCTTAAATATAGCCGATGAACTGGCCTCAACTAGCTTCTGTGGCAGAGAATTCTACAGATTCATCACTCTGTGTGAAAAATGTTTTTCTCATCTCGATCCTAAAAGACTTCCCCCCCCCCCCCCCCCCCCCCCCTTATCCTTAAACTGTGACCCCTTCCCCAACATCGGGAACAATCTTCCTGCATCTAGCCTGTCCAACCCCTTAAGAATTTTGTAAGTTTCTATAAGATCCCCCCTCAATCTTCTAAATTCTAGCAAGTACAAGCCAAGTCTATCCAGTCTTTCTTCATATGAAAGTCCTGCCATCCCAGGAATCAGTCTGGTGAACCTCTGTACTCCCTCTATGGCAAGAATGTCTTTCCTCAGATTAGGAGACCAAAACTGTACGCAATACTCCAGGTGTGGTCTCACCAAGACCCTGTACAACTGCAGGAGAACCTCCCTGCTCTTATACTCAAATCCTTTTGCTATGAATGCTAACATATCATTTGCTTTCTTCACTGCCTGCTGCACCTGCATGCCTACTTTCAATGACTGGTGTACCATGACACCCAAGTCTCGTTGCATCTCCCCTTTTCCTAATCGGCCACCATTCAGATAATAGTTTACTTTCCTGTTTTTTCCACCAAAGTGGATAATCTCACATTTATCCACATTATACTGCATCTGCCATGTATTTGCCCACTCACCCAGCCTATCCAAGTCACATTGCAGCCTCCTAGCATCCTCCTCACAGCTAACACTACCCCCCCAGCTTTGTGTCAAACTTGGAGATGTTGCATTCAATTCCCTCATCCAGATCATTAATATATATTGTAAATAGCTGGGGTCCCAGCACATTGTAAAGAGGTATGGGTTAGTAGATTAATCAGCCTCTGTTAAATTTTCATCTTATATGCAGGATATGATTGGGAAAGTGGGATGATGTAGAACTAGTGTGAATATGAGATTGATGGTTAATGTGGGCTTGGTGGGCCAAAGGGCCTGTTTCATGTTATATCTCAAATCTAAACTAAACTTTATTTTTAAGCTAATTATCCCTGTAATTTGTTTCCTCTTTTGTTCAATTCAGTGGGCATCAACAGCCCTTGCAGTCCATAACTGGTTGTTCTGTTGACCAAGGTAATGAAGACAATCTGGTCCACTTGCAAAATTATTCATATTGGGATTGTACCGGAAATTAGGATCTTCCAGTCAGCATTGTTGTACTTTCCAGTAAAAGTCCCTAAATAGCAATTGGATATAAGAATCCTGATTAAATTCCTGGCCCAGGGATACAGCGTAATGTTTTGATGTCCCAGAAAGATATACAGCAGATTTAGTGGGTTTATCCTACTAATTAGTTATTTTATTCAGCTATTCTTCAGGCCAAAACTCTCAAAATGGTGCAAGCCACCGTCTTTCAACTGTTTTGGAAGCAGTCGGACAGTGCATTCTGCTGTGTAACATTCGTGTAATTAATTAAATTAAGATATGGAGCTTGTGATGGGGAATTTAATTTGGAAAATGTTTTTTCAGACATTATTACATTTTTCTCATCAATTATTTCCTCTGCCAAATTGGTGCCCTTGCGGAAATATTAATTAGCTATCTCACAGCCTGGAAAGTAGGATGCTAAAGACAAAAAGCAGCCAATTAATAATAGGTTTAACTATTCTGACAACACACATCTGAGTTTTTTGAAGTCTATGATCACTAATTGAGTCAGTGCTGCATTGGAGGTACTATTAAGCTTTGCCTGTTAAATCATCTCTGTGGGTGGGGTTAAATGTATCAGCATATGGGAGATTAAATAGTGACATTATTGTTGCTCAGTGGAACTAAAATAATTTGCTCAGTCACCCCCATTTCTATGATATTGCTTAAACTGAATGGAAAGCTTTTAAGAATGTTTTTTCTTTGCACACAAGCTGCTCTATCATGATTCTGTTAATGCCCCTCAAGCAAGTCATGGTACTGGACTGAACCATTAACTAAATAGAGTATCTTTGCTGTTCAAACTAAACGTTGGGCTTGTTTTATGCAGGGATACATTGCACAGACAAAAGAAAACACAATAAAACACCAGCTACCTTGGTCTACTTGCTGTCAATTTTTTTTTTATTCTGAATTCCAAAGATGCCCTGTAACAACATTGAGTTCATGCAGCAATATCACAAGAGGAAGCACATAAATAATATATAAAAAGTAAATGGAGCCACAAGAATTTAGAATGAAAACATAAACTTGGAATGTGGGGTTTATACTCTTCCTGAATGCTTTGCTTCATTTCCCTTCTATCCATTAATCCTTTAACGTGAGATAAAACACTCGGATCTCTGGCAGATTTTTTTTAATGGAAATAAATCCCTGGTTCGTCATTATAATGAAGAATATAAATGTTTCAGCACAATAGAGAGATGTAAGCATATGTAGGGGAGATGCACTACTGTTCAGGGAGCATGTCACAGCAGCATCTGGAGGACATAGATTTATATTGTGTGGAAACAGGCCTTTCGGCCAACTTGCCCTTGCCGATCAACATACCCCATCTACACCAGTCCTATCTGCCTACGTTGGCCCATATCTCTCTAAGCCTATTCTATCCATGCCTGAATGCTTCTTGTGCATTGCGATCGTACCTGCCTCAACTACCTCCTCCGGCAGCTCGTTCGATAAACCCACCATGCTTTGTGTAAAAAAAAAAGTTATCCATCAGGTTCCAATTAAATCTTTCCCTCCTCACCTTGGTAAAGGCGGCACATTGCCATGCTTGCCTTCATCGCATCTAAATATAAAAGTAGGATGATACAAAGTTAGTGGTTTTGCAGATCGTGAAGAAGGTTGTGAACGATTGCAGCAGGATCTGGATCGATTGGCCAGGTGGGCAGAGGAATGGTTGATGGAATTTAATACAGTGAAGTGTGAGGTGTTGCATTTTGGGACGTCGAACAAGGGCAGGACCTACACAGTAAATGGTAGGCCTCTGGGTCATGTTGTAGAGCAGAGGGATTTGGTTCCTTGTAGGTCGAGTCACAGGTGGATAAGGTTTTCAAAAAGGCTTTTGACACTGGCCTTCATCAGTCAGAGTATTGAGTATAGAAGTTGGGAGGTCATGTTGCAGTTGTATAAGACGTTGGTGAGACCGCATTTTGGAATATTTTGTTCAGTTCTGGGCACCATATTATAGGAAAGATATTGTCAAGCTTGAAAGGGTTCAGAAAAGATTTATGAGGATGTTGCCAGGACTAGAGGGTGTGTGCTATAGAGAGAGGTTAAGTAGGATGGGTCTCCATTCCATGAAACGTAGGAGGATGAGGGGAGATTTTGTAGAGGTGTACAAAATCATGAGAGGAATAGATCGGGTAGATGGACAGAGTCTTTTACCCAGAGTAGGGAAATCGAGGACCAGGGGACTTAGGTTCAAGGTGAAAAGGGAAAAGATTCCGAGGGAATCCAAGGGGTAACTTTTTCACACTGAGGGTGGTGGGTGTATGGAACAAGCTGCCAGAGGAGATAGTTGAGGCTGGGACTAATCCCATTGTTTAAGAAACAGTTGGACAGGTACATGGACCAAGCGCAGGCAGGTGGGACTAGTGTAGCAGGGAAATTGTTGGCGAGTTGGGCCGAATGGCCTGTTTCCACACTGTATCACTCTATGACGCTAGAAAGTCTTGTGGCTCTATAAAACTTTGGTTAAGCTGCATTTGGAGTGTTGGGTAGTTGTGGTCTCTGTATTTCAGGACGGAAATGGAAACTTTGGAGAGAGTGCAGAAGCGGTTTATTAGGATGTGACCTCGAATGTCTTGAGGTCCTGCAAGGCAATATATAAATTCAAACTGCTTAAGACTTAGAATTGGAGTGTAAACCTGACATGCCCAATTTTTAAAATTGCATACCACTTAGTTGGTATTCATATTTTCATATCTAGAATGAATTTACTTCTATTATTGGCGATATTCTTCCTTTTTACCAACGTTAAGAGATGTATTTATTTTAAAGGTCGCAGTAGGGCATCCGGCAGAAGTGGATGAAATATTTGATGCAATTTCTTATAGCAAAGGAGCATCAGTAATTCGAATGCTGCACAATTACATTGGTGATGTGGTAAGATTCTTTAAGCATAACTTAGTGATAAGTGTTACAGTGATTTGTGATTCCATGTTTAAACAGAATGTGAATGTACACAATTGAGCTTCGCACGAGTTCAAAAATGTAGCTTGTTTTGATGTTTGTTTGTAAGCTGGCAATTAGATATTAATATTGCAGCAAGGATAACGGTATTTAAGTAATCAATATATAAAGTAGCCTGGCCTGGGAGTGAGGTGTGTTTGCATTTGTCGCAGCTATTTGTATATCTCTCTACCTCCCCACTATACTTTTAAATGTTGGCTATGTCTGAATGAGCAGCGTTCGTGCCTGAGTTGGCTCATTGTGGCCTCACATCCAGTTCCAGAGACTATACAAACCCAGGTTAATACCCTACTGTGTTACCAATGGTCAGTTGCAGGGTCTGAAGGGGCCATCCTTTGAACATAGGTAGACAAAAGTGCTGGAGAAACTCAGCGGGTGCAGCAGCATCTATGGAGTGAAGGAAATAGGCTTTGTTTCGGGCCGAAACCCTTCTTCAGACTGGTGGAGGGGGGCGGGGAGAAGAAAGGAAAAAGGAGGAGGAGGAGCCCAAGGGCTCAGGGAGTGCTAGGAAGGGGCGATGCCTACTTTGAACATAGCATGTCTGCCCCAGTCAGTAAACACTCTGCTATGAGTGAATAAAAGGAAGATATTTTTCCTATCATCTTGTGCAGTACCTAAAATGGATGAGCTGGTCCTTATCTCACTGTTATTATTGTTGGCAGCTTGCTGCATGCAAACTGACTGCAAACATATTTCCCCAAATCACAGCAATGACAAGGCTTTACAAGTGACTCGTTTGCCATAAAGTGTTGCGGAGCATTCTACCGTCTTGAAAGATGCCAAATAAATATGTTGTTTTCTTTTTCATTCTTACGACATAAAAGGTCAAATGAAAGAGTGCAAATACAGAAAATTCTGGAACTACATGTGTGGGACAATCTCTCACTGTAGAGTGGAAAAACGCAACTTAATCTATGGGGTGTAAGTGGTTCACCAGGACTGCATTCTGATGAAGGGCTTATCCCTGCAGTATTAACCTTGTCTTTTTTCTTTCCATTTAATCCTATTGTTTATTTCCAGTGTTTTGTGTGTATATTTCTTTGTCATAATTTGATTGTAGGTGTAAATTTATTACACCTGTAAGAACCGAGATTCCAGCTATTCAGCTGCTCCACAAGTTTTAATCGGAATCTAATGAAGTGCCCTTTTTTTGAGGGGGAGTGTGAGGGGGGGGACAGGGAAGATGTGAACAATGGATACCAGGAGGTGATCGCAGGCTAAGTGCTTGGATATTATGAAAGAAATACAGTTTAGTTTGTTTGGTACCGAGGTTATAGTGAAAAACTTTTGTTGCAATACAAAATTGTTGCAATACAAAAGTTTACAGTACATTTGAAGCCTTATTAAAACGCGAAGATTGAAATCTCTCCTCTAATACAAACAACCACTGTGACTGCTTTTCTGCATTCTTAAGTCACATTTTACAAGGCGACATTAATGCCATCAGTTATTTCATGATCATACTCAAACTGCAGCATTATTAATAGAAGTGGAATTACAAAAGAATTAAAAATATTTAATTATATTAATGAAACAATTAAATTTCACCATATTGGGTCAGTATTGAAATGTCTTGTATTGTTATCGGTTTTAAAACTTTAATGTTTTATAGGGTTTGTAGGAGAAAGAATCAACAACTCAAAACACGGTTCTATTACGGTAGCTTTTGCATGCATTGCTAGACTGGTGCCGTGCTTTTATGTAAACCATGGCTGCAGGCTCCAAGCCGTGTTCATTCACAAACCCCCTTTGTCCACTACCTTAAGTTATGCAGCATCTTGCGACTGGTTCTAGAGTTGGGACAAGGAAGCAGGAGGGGTGCAGAAGGGAGTAGAATGAATTTGTAATAATTATATGCATTTCTGCAGAGTACATAAGAAAAATATGTTTCCGGATCATTAATCTTGATGTCAGTGTTCTTTAGATCTGGCAAGGTTACAGAAACTATTTTGCAGTCTATTGCAATGCAAAATTGTATGAAAGAAAAAGCACAGATCATCCCCTTGACCTTATCACATGTTTACATAGTCCAGGCATGTGGGCATCAAGATATATGATGAGATACTTGAACCTGAAAGTTTCATAATAAGATCTTCATGTCCTACTTCACGTAGGTGGGCCCAGTTGCATCAGGCCTTGTGCAGGAGTTCATAACAACTCTGAGTATATCTGCAAGTCATGGCAGAGGGCTGAGGAAAAAAATAAACCCTTCAAGGTCAAGTTACAATTCTTTCCATTTTCCTTGGCTGTTGTTTTTGCAGAATTTTAAACAAGAAAACATTTTGAACCATACAGTGCTCCCCATAATGTTTGGGACAAAGACCCATCATTTATTTATACGCCTCTTGTACGCCACAATTTCAGATTTGTAATAGAAAAAAATCATATGTGGTTAAAGTGCACATTGTCAGATTTTAATAAAAGCCATTTTTATAAATTTTGGTTTCACCATGTAGAAATTATAGCAGTGTTTATAAATAGTCCCCTAGTCCCGTTCCCCCCCCCCCCCGTCCCCCCATTTCAGGGCACCATAATGTTTGGGACACAGCAATGTCATGTAAATGAAAGTAGTTATGTTTAGTATTTTGTTGCATATACTTTGCATACAATGACTGGCTGAAGTCTGCAATTCATGGACATCACCAGTAGTTGCAGCCATCTTTAGCTTATGCTTGTTTTGGGGGCTAGTCCCCTTCATTTTTTTCCTTCAGTATATAAAAGGCATGCTCAATGGGTTTCAGATTGGGTGATTGACTTGGCCACTCAAGAATTGACCATTTTTGAGCTTTGAAAAACTCCTTTGTTGCTTTAGCAGTATGTTTCGGATCATTGTCTTGCTGTAGAATGAATCGCCGGCTAATGAGTTTTGAGGCATTTGTTGAACTTGAGCAGATAGGATGTGTCTATACACTTCAGAATTCATTATGCTGCTATCATCAGCAGTTGTATCAATAAAGATAAGTGAGCCAGTACCTTCAGCAGCAATACATGCCCAGGCCATAACACCACCACCACCGTGTTTCACAGATGAGGTGGTATGCTTTGGATCTTGGGCAATTCCTTCTCTACGCCATACTTTACTCTTGCCTTCACTATGATATAAGTTAATCTTTGTCTCATCTGTCCGCAAGACCTTTTTCCAGAACTGTGGTTGTTTTTTTAAGTACTTCTTGGCAAACTGTAACCCAGCCATCCTATTTTTACGGCTAACCAGTCAGTGGTTTGCATCTTGCAGTGTAGCCTCTGTATTTCTGTTCATAAAGCTTCTGTGGACAGTGGTCATTGACAAATCCACACCTGACTCCTAAAGAGTGTTTCTGATCTGTCGGACAGGTGTTTAGGCGTTTTTCTTTATTATAGAGAGGATTCTTCTGTCATCAGCTGTAACGGTCTTCCTTGGCCTGCTAGTCCCTTTGCGATTAGTATGCTTACCAAACAGTTGATTTTGGTAAGCCTAAGGTTTGGCTGATGTCTTTAACAGTTTTATTCTTGTTTCTCATTCTCATAATGGCTTCTTTGACTTTCATTGGCATACCTTTGGTCCTCATGTCGAGAAGCAGCAATAAAAGTTTCCAAAGGTGATGGAAAGTCTGGAGGAAAGACTAGGTGCTGTGAGCTCTCTTATAACTGCACGAAGGAGGTAATTAAACACACCTGAGCAATTACAAACACCTGTGAAGCTATGTGTCCCAAACATGGTGCTCTAAAATGGGGGGACTAGGTATAAACACCTGTATTTATATGGTGAAACCAAAATGTATAAAAATGGCCTTTATTAAAATCTGATAATGTGCACTTTAACCACGTTATTTTTTTCTATTACAAATCTCAAATTGAGGAGTACAGACGCAAATAAATAAATGATGGGTCTTTGTCCCAAACGTTATGGAGGGCACTGTGACATTTAAGAACTTTCACAATTAAATATTATTATTTTTTAGTTTAAAAAATATATAATATTGCCATAAAAGTGGCACGCTTTAAAATTAAGATAACAGGCTGCGTTAAAACACATTGGATTTTATCTTGCCTCGTTTTTTTTTCTTCATTAGCCTAGAAATAAGTTCCTGAGAGATAAAAATGCAAATGTTTGACATAATTACATAATAGTTCTCCATCACCTATTTTGGAATGGAAGAAATAATCCATTTAGAATTAAATGGGTTACAACTCCTTTTAAAATTGCTGAGAATTGTTGCAAATGTTTAACATGTTTGTACAATAAAATTGCAAACAATATTTTCAGGCTAATCAAAGCACAGTAGTCGGTAGCTATGGTCATTGATGGTGGGTGCAGAAGCATTTGTTTCAGCATCAAACCTTGTGAATGATCAGACTGTTTTTGACATTTGGTGGGATAGGAGGGCTGGGTTTCCACCACATCCCTTCAGAAATCAGGAAGGATGAGATGGGCAAGGAACCATGTCATGCAAATTCCATGAAAAAAAAAAAGATATATCTAATAGTTCTGATAGATGTATGACTGACTAGACTTCCTTTTCTCTTCCATCATCAAAACAAAAAATCCTCAAATTTTAAACTATTTAGCCAATAACTAAGTTCTTCCGAGTAGATTTTTAGTTATTTTGGTACAATGCTGTTGATTTAGCCCCAGACCATACGAACAGTTATTGATAGGTTCCAGTGAGAATCGGGTATATTCCAAGTTTGATTAGTAAGAATATGTTGACACAAAAATAATGAAATAGTTCATGGAAGAGGCAAGCAAGACTGCAGTTTGCTCTTGATTTATAATTTGTTTGTGTGTTAGAATAAATTGATTTTAAAAGGATCATGTCATGATTTATTATTTTATTCCATTTTTGGGTTAGGATGCTATCTTGTGTTTATTGCCTTTATTGAGTAGCTAATTGTATTAAAAAAAATATGCCTCTTTACAGGATTTCAGAAAAGGAATGCACGTATACTTGACGACATTTCAAAATAGAAATGCAGCAACAGGTAAGGAGTATTCAACGTAACACTCATTAACATTGTCCCACTAAGCCAGGAGAACGTGATCACTGCACAGGAATGCTGCATTTCCCAGCATTGATTATTTAGCTCGATACATAGTGCCAATTTGGAAAATAAATTGTTTAGAAACAAAAGTTATATTCCATTGTTGAGTAAACTAATTTCATTTTGCCCATTGTTTAAAATGAGAGAGGGCAGAGAATGGTGCTTTAGTACAGCCTTGATATTATTGAATTGTAGAGCAGGCTTGGATCCAAATGGCCTACACCTAGTTGTGTTATTTTGGAGTATTGTTTAGTTTTAGTTACCCTGCTATAGGATGGTGAATATGTGGAATTCATTGGCACATATAGCTGTGGAAGCCGTCAGTCGATATTTTTAAGGAGGAAATTGACACATTTTGATTGGTGATGGTGTCAGGGGGTTACGGGGCAAAGGCAAGCGAATGGGGTTGAGAGGGAAAGACAGATCAGCCAAGATTGAATGATGGAGTAGACTTGATGGGCAGAATGACCTTATTCTGTTCTTAGAACTTATGAATCTGAAAATAGTGCAGAGAAGATTTAAGAGGATGTTGCCATGATTTGAGGGCTCGAGCTACAGGGAGAGATTGGGCAAGTTAGGACTTTTTATTTCTTGGAGTGCAGGATGCTAAGGGGCTAATCATGGAGGTGTATAAAATCATGGAATTGAAAGGGTGAATGCACAGTATTTTACTTAGAGCAGGGGAATGAAGAACCAGAGGACATAGATTTAGGGGAAAGATTTAATAGGAACCTGGGCAACTTTTTTTGAATGTGGTGAATATCTGAAAAGCTGCCAGTGGAGGTATATAAGATAGTTGGGTAAAAGGGCTGGTTTCCATGCTGTATGACCCTGTGACTCAGAAGTTTTCTTTTTATTTGCCATTTGCGTATTAAAATGGGCAATTCATCTTTTCATTCTTCATTGGTCTATTGGGCTGAATTTTATATTTCTGTTAGCATCTAGAATTTAGGTGTGGATTTGAATTTTTGAAAGGGGCACATGGGCGGCACTTTATGAATTTTATTTTTTCATTTTTTACAGAAGATCTTTGGAGCTCTTTAGAACAAGCCAGTGGAAAGCCTATTAATGCTATAATGAGCTCATGGACAAAACAGATGGGGTTTCCTCTCATTTATGTTGAAGAAAAGCAGGTGAGTTACTTAATCACATTGTATTTATATATACACCTTATTGAGAGTAGGAATGGGTTATGGAATTATAGAAACTTGGACGAAGGTAAACTTGTATGACAGTGGTGGTTGAGGTCCTGCGATCTGAACATTGGGAGCTTGGTAGAAAATTAAAACGCAGGACCTCAAGGTTGTAATCTCTCAATTAGTGCTGTTGATAAGGACTAAAGGAATAAATGTCAGATTATTGCATGGTTTGAAGTGGTGCAGGAGGGAGGGATATACATTTCTGATTTACTGGGACCATTTTTGGAGGGGGAAGAGAAAGGATGCAAAGTACAGGAATTATTTAGTCAGGCGGCATCTCTGGAGAGCATGGATAGGCGATGTTTCAGGTTGGGACCCTTTGCATCCATTTTTGTTGTCCAACATGTGCAGTACCTTGCTTTGCCATTTCTGGGAAGGTGACGTCTGGACAAGTTGGGTCCAACGTCATGGTCGGGATGCAGTTTCTGGAGCTGCTAAGTCTAAAGAAATTTAACAGGATATTGGAACACAATAGGATGTGAGGATGTGTATAGAAGACTAAGCCTCCAAGCTTGTGGGAGGAATGCAAGGCTGATTTGCTTCCATTTTAACGCAAATACTCTAAGGAAAGTTTGTAACTGGGTCTGGTGATTGACATGGGCATATGATATAGTTGCTAAGATGGAGACTTGGTAGCTAGATAGGCAGAGAGTGAGCATTCCAGGGAATAGTATATTCGTGGGGGTTGTAAAAGATGGTGACATTAGAGTTAATCACAATACATTTTGGCCGTAAACAAGGACGATATTCTAGAAGGCTCTTCAAATGAATCTGCTATGGGTGGACATTAGCTACAAAAAGGGGAAGTCACTTTATCAAGAGACATGCACTACATGCCTCCGGGCTGTCATTTAGGACCTTGCCCTCCTAGCTCGGCTCCGCAAATAGATTATCTCCTTGTCCCTAAGAGCACCCATTCTTTCCTTGGCTCCCATTTCACTTCTATTATGGAACATCTTGGGTATTTCTGAATCTTGTCCAGACTATTTCACGGCCTTCTTAGCCCTCCTCAATTATTCTTAAATTCTCTCTTGCATCCTCCGTATTTTTCTAGACACATGATTCCAATCGACCATACCTGTCATAGTCTTCCTGTTTTTCTTGATCAAACCTTCGATATCCTTTGGAAAGAACAAGGAGATCTGCTCAAGGGGTCAGCAGTGTCGGCGGAAGGAAATGGGCAGTCAGCGTTTCTGGCTGACCCTTCATCTCATCTCTTTCCGTGGATTTAATAATTTCAAATGCTGTTCCATGCTCTACGCTCATCTCACCCACTGATGAAGCTCCTTGCATTAAAGTAAATGCAGTTGAGCATGTTTTAGACTTTATATAGACTTTAGAGATGCAGCACAGAAACAGGCCCGTCGGCCCACTGAGTCCGTGCCGACCAGCGATCGCCCGTACACTAGTACTGCTCTGCACACGAGAAGCCAATTAACCTACAACGCTGCACATCTTGAGTGTGGGATTGGGTACAGTGATAACATAAAATAAACGTAATATCTTTTTCAGGAAGGAGATGACCGAATATTGAAGATTTCCCAGAAAAAATTCTGTGCCAGTGGATCATATGGTGGTAAGAGCACATGCAACTTTATTGTCATTTACTCTTAAACATTGAATAACCTCTTTACTCTTTCAGAATTGGACAGTCCCTTTTCATAAAACATTAAAACGATCTCATAACATATTTTCTATGTATATCACAATGCAGGTGCTGTGATTCTCAAATGATTGCAATTATAACATTCTTGTTTAATTGCTAAAAATCTCAATTTGCTTGAGTGCACATCATTTTGCGCCAAACTAATATATTAGGACTCGGGGATATACATATAGTTGAATTTCGCCTTGGCAACAAAACTTCACAACGTGGAACAAGAGGTGTTGGATATAGTTTCAATTTTCTTCCACTGCGTCCAAACTAAAATCCATAATTTATCCTTACTCATTGGCAGAATTTGGAAGTTGCTAGTTAAACTGAGAACTGCACATAGAACAGTACAGCACTGGAACAGGCCCTTCGGCCCACAATGTCAGTGCCAAGCATGATGCCAAGACCAACTTCTATCAGCCTGTCCATTATACATATCCATGTCCTTACCCAAATGACTGTTAAATGCCACTGTTGTATCTGCCACAACTACCACCCCCAGCAGCACATTCCAGGCACTCAACACCCTCTTTGTAAAGGAAAAACTTGGCCTGCACATCTCCTTTAAGCTTTGCCCCTCTCACTTTAAAACTGCCCTCTAGCACTTGATATTTCCATCCTGGGATAAAAATTCTATCTAATCTACCTGCAGCAAATGCCCCCTAATCCAGGCAGCATTCTGATAAATCTCCTCTGCACCCTTTCCTAAGCCTCCACATCCTTATTGTAACTGCCCACAACATTCCAAAGGTAGACACAAAATGCTGGAGTAACTCAGCATCTCCGGAGAGAAGGAATGGGTGACGTTTTGGGTCAAGACCCTTCTTCAGACATTCCAAATGCAGCCGAATAAAGGTTCTGTAAAGCTGTGTCATGACTTCCTGACTCCTGTACTAAATGCCCCGTCAATGAAGGCAGGCATACAATATACCACTCTTATTGCTCTAGCTACTTGTGTTGCCATCTTTAGGGAGTCGCGGTACTAATACCATTAATTGTACATGTTCGACATCCTCAAGTGCAACACCTCACACTTCTTCAGATTAAACTCCATCTGCCATTTCTTCAACCATTTCTGTACCTGATCTATCTCCAGCTGTATTGATTGATAGCCTTCCTCATAATCCACAACCCCAGCAATCTTGGTGTCTACTGCTAACTTACTAATCAACCCGTCTACATTTACGGAAAAGTAATTTATGTAAAAAACCCAAATTTGCCTGATGTTTTTTTTTCGTTGAAATGTTAGTGCCTTTCTACTTGTTCCCAGCTGAAAGCTTAGCTTCACAACCTACATTTGTGTGTTTGCATCATACATAATCTGATATCCTTATGATGTTCGAATGGGGTTCCTTGTTATTGATAATGTGCTAGTACAGCCTAGATTGTACACTGATTTTTTTGTTCATTTTGCAACAATATCAGAGACAAAAGTAAAAGGGATTTTCAATTAGTGTTATCCAGGCTATTTTCCCTTAAATTTATTATATTCAACCAAACATGCGAGTGCAGTATTCTTGGACTAATGCTTTTTAAGAGGGAAATGCCATTACCTCCAAATTAAAATTAGAGTTTTGGAATGAGGATCGAACCCCTGCTACCCTTGCCATGGGAGGCCAACCTTCAGTCTAGATAAATGTTCCTATAAGAAAATGCAGTTCTTCTGGGGAGAAGGTGGTACTGCTAAGAATTGACATATTTGGAATGTGGATATAAATTAGAGGTACATTTTACATCAAATGATGCTGACCAAACCATATGCTTTACTATTTCAATTGCCAGCAGTTATAGGGGCCAGATTTCTACGCGAGTCATAGTTGCACTCCTGAAAGGGAAAAGATAGGGCAGGTAAACCATAGAAGGCTATGGATGGAATAAGAATAACCTCCAGCACTAAGAAACAGTGGGAAATTGTATAGTAATTCCAAATATTATCAATATCCTGCAGCCTAATAGGAAAGTGCATGTGCAAAGACAGAACTTGGTGAGGCTGAATGGATAACTGGCTGGCATTTGTACTCTCGGCTCAGTCATGTAAAGTGGCTGCTTGCATGAGATGGTTGGCTTTTATGCTCTTGGAATTGTATCTCAGGATCTGCTGAAGAGGAAAGAAAATGAAATGAGGGTAGCGAAGAAAGTACCTGATGAATTGGATTTGTTGTGTTTCAGTTTTCCCTTCAGAAACTTGAGTTAAGAAGTGTCCAAAGTATGTGCTTGCAACTTGTTCGCTTACTCATTTGACTTTTATAAATTTGTGTTCAGTATTTCCAAACTTGAATCACATTTTCACTCTTAATTTACCATTCTGTGTTCTGTAAATTAGCAGTATATCGCAAATGCTCTCAATCAGGATAATAATTTACAAATTAATCTGAGACACTCTCTCATTTTCTTTCATCTCTCTTGCCAAGATCTTCCATACTCTTAGTTTGCTGTTTGCCCAAATCCTAACTAAATTTGGTGGTTCACTCATGAAATTGAATGACAATCTGCAATCGATCAAGCTAAGTTGCCTAATGGAGCGTTCTAACCAACAGTCTTTTAACAAGTTACCCACATTTTGACATAAGTTGCATTTTGCAGTTTAGATTAACAACTTGAATTAGTTTTGCATTTGATGACATTTGTCTCCATGGAAGTTAATGGCAACCTCATTTATCAGAATTGTTTGGTCTGTAGCAATTTGGGCTTTGTTCCAGATACTTCCTCCTTCCCAACATTTGAAAAGTGCAGAAGTCAAGGCTTTAACTTTTCCAAACTATAATGAACAGATTGATTTGGGTCCGATTCAGATTATTATCTACAACCAAGCAACATGATCAACATTTCAAGTTGGTCTGAAAATCCTTTTGCATTTCATTCGTAAAGGGGATAGTAGAGGCAGATTCAAGTACAATGTTTAGAAGGAATTTGGAAAAGTGTTTAGATGGAAAAGGAGAATACAAGCCTAATGATGTGAAATGGGGTTAGTGTAGATGACATTGTGGTCAGCATGGCCAAGGAGGAACAAGAGGGCATGATTTTGTGCTGTATGCATCTTGGATGATTGGACTGGAGCTTCAGGTACACTTGACCTGTGGCCAGGTGCCAGCTGTGACAAATCAGATGAGCATTTCTGACTCTTCAATAAGTGAAAAGGGACTTTGGGGTAATGAGGTCCAAGGATATTACCCGGAAATAGGATTTGGGAACCTATTTGTTAATTAGTGAAAGGCTCGGATGGAGTTGATGTTGAGAGGATGTTTCCACTAGTGGGAGAGTCTAGGACTAAAGGTCATAGCCTCAGAATAAAAATACGTTCTTTTAAGAAGGAGATGAGGAAAAAAATATTTAGGCAGAGGGTAGTGAATCTGGATTTCAATGCCACAAATGGCTGTGGAGGCCAAGTCTGTGGATATTTTTTAAGGCAGAGATAGTTAGATTCTTGATTAGTACAGGTGTCAGAGGTTATGGGGAGAAGGCAGGAGAATGGGGTTAGGATGGAGTGATAGATCAGCCATGATTGGATAGCGGAGTAGACTTGATGGGCCAAATGGCCTAATTCTACTATTCCTTATGACCATATGACCTTAATTGTGGCAGAGCAGCTGTAAATAGGTGTCTTGCTTCAGGAAATAACATGAAGTAGAGAGGTGGCCATGCGAGGGCATACAACCTCAACGATCCAGTGGGCAATTCCAGTGAAACCAGTTGAGCCTGGTTTAAAAAGTGGGAACTCTTGATGGAGCAAGTTGCTTCAACCAAAGAAACAAATGCAATTAATCTGAAACCAGGTACATGCATGCGGTAGGAAGGGACATTGTGTTTTTGAGGTGAGGTAGAGTGGAAGAAAGTTCCTTTGATATCCAGCCCAGGCATGATTTATTTCTGTGCTGTAATAATAAAGTTTGTAATTTTGTCTACGCTGTATGTGGAGACTATTTGCATACCTGGTGTATGCAAGCAAACATTTCCACCATGCCTTGTCACATGCAACAATAAAGTATTCAGTTTCATAATATCCTGTTAGGTAGTTTTTTTTTTTAGCCTCTTTTTATTTCCAGTTTGATATGTAGGCCCATGCTTTTGAGAGTGAAAATTGAATGCCAGACTTGTCTTCGTAACCATTGCTCTGGACTGAGCAAGTAGTAAATGACTTCTGCCTTTGTCGTGTCAGTCAGTTTACTTGGGTTTGATATAGGGTCTGCCTATAGCTAGTCAGCAGTCAAATTTTCCTTTTTCCGCTTTTCTCTTTCCCCAGATATAGGAGCATTGTTTTTTATAAAACTGTTGCCATGTTGGGAAGCTACATGTTCCTGACTCTGAAAGATTCCATATCCTTAACTCAGATGGATCAGTAGATTTGGACGAAGCGACATTTGGTACTGAGTGCATCTCAATGTGATATCAGTACCTAACCACTGAACCACACAGATTGGGGATTTTAAAAAAGCTGGCTTAGATGTAGTACAACATTCTAAGTTGTTTCACACAAACATAACCTGATAATAACCAAATCAAAGAAGGAAGCATTAGAAAATGTGATCAAAGGTTTGAACAAAATGAGATCGGATTTTGAGGAGTTATCAGAGGATGTGGATCCAAGAGGTCAGAATGAGGGAGGCGTAACGTAGGTCAGGGGTTGTAGGTCAGGGGTGCTTTACCATTTTTGGACAAATTGCATTTTTGTTCTCACTAATTTGGATGGCAGATAATGAACACCATTTGTTTGAGGTGCCAGGTGACAGTCGTCGCCAGTGGATTTCATCTTCAAAGGGATGCTATTGGTTACGTTTTTCTTGTTTTTAAGTTGCTGAGATTTTTAGAATGCAAGCATTTCACCAAATTTCACCTGTGTGGGTGAGTTCTTTTTGACTGCTAGCTGATCTGACTACAACAATAATGTGCAAAGCATTTTTTGAACCATTGACATTTTTTCTTAACCGATTTTCATTTCTGCCAAACACTATGTGACTGTCTTTAGGACATAATTGGATGGATAGAGGCATACAGCATGGAAACAGCCCCTTGGCTCAACTCATCCATATTGACTAAGATGCCCCCATTCAAGCTTGTCCCAATTGACCATGCTTGGCCCATATCCCTTCCTATCCACGTACTGTCCAAATGTCTTTAAAATATTGTTATTAAACCTGCCTCAACTATTTCACTTGGTAGCTGCTTCCACCCTCTGAGTCAAACAATTTGTCCCTTCGGTTCCGACTAAAGTATTCTCCACTCAACTTAAACCTGCCCCCTCTTGTACCTGATTTTTTGATTCTGGAAAAAAAAAGACTCTAAGCATTTACCCAATCTATTCCCTTCATGATTTTATACACCTATAAAACTATATACACCTGAGACAGCAGTAATTGTACTACCTGCGCCATTGTGGCATCTCAGCTTAAATGTCTGACTTGTAGGTGTGTTCCTTAAATAATGACTGGATAACAATTAAATATTAAAGTTATTGTCTTTAACGTTGTTCAGAAAACACTTTGCACTCTTTAGTATCATTACTATACTTACAATAAACCATAACCAAAAGAAACTCCATTCCAAATTCATAAAGTGGGCTTTGCATAACCCACGAAATAGCCATTATCTCCCTCTTTAATTTGGAGTTTGAGCTGTAATTGCTTTGCAGAAAGAGGTAACATTTTGTTCTCGGGGACTTTTAATTATACAAATTTATTGACGTGACTCTTTAACACAAGATCCAATTCAAAAGCATCAAATTAATATTTTGTTAATATGGGAGAACTGTTGCCATTAAATTTTGTCTGGTAGGAAGTATTTTAAATAGAAGGCAAAACTGAAATGGCTTCCATTTGATAATAAATGGTTTAGATGCTTGATCTGTCTTTTTGAAAAACTTTAATGGATCTATAGGACATGTTATCATTCAGTCGTTTCTCGGATCTGACTGCATGAGGCATGGAAGCCAGTGAGATTAGCTCTCAATATCTCTTTATTCTATTTTTGTTTACCAAAAAATATTTTTTTATTTCTCACTTTCTTTCCTGGCCCTGATTCTTTGAGAACAGTGCTCCAGTCAGTGTTGCCTCTTCCAAATGATAATTCTTGGTGTGTGTCTCCAGCCAAATCTCTTCCAATCAGCAGACCAGATAAGCTGCCCAGTAGATACGTGGCTTCCATTAGATAGTGCTGAGGAGCAGTAAAGATCTGGGTTTTTTTCCCCCAACCATTTAGTTGCGACTTGAGACCAAATTGTAGTACATTTACCAGGCATTTAAGAGTCTCATCAGTTGTTAGATTTGCTGTTTGAAAGCTTTGTTTCATTTACTTGATATATTCTGCTCCCATTGAGGATATTTCTGCTCTTTGAGGGAAATTGGATTCAATCTTCTCGGGGCTCTGCTACGTAAATCCATTCATGTATAAGTACACCTCTCCTGTGTTTCCCAGGTAGTGACTGTCCTCACTGGATGGTCCCTATTAGTATCTGCACCAGTGAAGATGTAAGCTGTGATAATGTGAAGGTGTTACTGGACCAGCCAGAGATGACTATCACTGTGAAGAATGTGAAACCGCATCAATGGATAAAGGTAGGTCACCAGAGAGCTCCAGAAGTAGTTTAGGGTACGTATTCTTTTGTATCTTTCAGTTAAAATGGACTTTTTCTCTGTCTACTTCAGGTTTTTACAAGAGGGTGGGCGGCAGGCAACCTGGGTCCTCTGGGTCTGCCAACATTGCTTTTTTAAAAAATTCTTTATGCATACAAGTGAAATCTTTGCCTCCTTTTTTTTGTGCCTGACATCCTCTCTAGCGTCTCAACCGAAGACATTTTTCACAAGATTAGGAATTCTCTGTTTGAGGATTCTATTTAAAGGTATAGATTCTGTGGGACATTGCATTTGAGTCTCGGTGCAGAGTCTCATCGAATTTGCCCTGCAAAAAAATCAAGACTATCCCTTTGATCTTATCTTTAATGTTTGCAAGACGTTCTGGCACAAGGAAGTTATTGCATTTCACCAAGCATTGGTTTCAGAAAGCTTTGGCAGAACAAAAATCCTGTTCCATTTTTACCCAAGAAGGGGCGAGGGAAAATTATGTAATTTTGTTCAGAGTAACATGGCTGAGCAAAATAAATGTCCAAGTTATAGCAACTGGGGCTTGAATTCTGTCTACTTAAGATGGATCTTGATCTTTGCTTTAAAAAAATATATAATAATCCTGATAGAGATCACAATATATTATTAAAGTATTTCCAAAAGGTGGACAAAATAATTGAATAAATATATTTTAAATGTGTAATTGAAAACTTGAACAAAAATAATAGGATATGATATAAATGGAGAGCAGGCCAGTCACTATCTGGGGAGTGGGGATGGGGGAAGAACATTTTGGTGCACACTTTCCTTTACACACTTAGTTTTTAACTCTTCCATTCTGCTTATGCTGTCCCATTGTCAATGTCTTGTTCTATGAATTGAAACTTTTGGAAGGAGCCATGACGTAAAGGTATAGGGATTTTACTAAACTTGCATTATCATACTTTAAGATGATAAAGTGCAAACTTGGAATCCCATTCGAATGAGACCTGACAGGTTTTGACTTTCCTTTCACCAAACACACACATTCCTCATGCAGCAGCTATGCAAATTGATTCCTCTAAGGCAGCTCAACTTAATCGGTAGAATTATAAAGTAAGGAAACATAATTTTTATTCATATCAAACTTTTGAATTGTAATTGTCCTGATTAAAGTAAATAATCTGCCACCATTTGTAAACCTCTTTGTATTTACCCATTGTTCTGCTTTTGTTTATTTACCTGCATTTTTCTCTCTGGCTATTCTGCCTGGACATTCCTTCTCCATAGTTTTGACGTATTCTTGTATATTTCTCATTTTATTTAAATAATGCTGTATGTATGCATCTATATGATACTTGTCACTGTTTCTTTCACCTCTCTGATTTTGCTTTTTCTTTCACTCTTTTCTTTTTCTCTGCCTCATTCTTTAACTTTTTTAATCTTTGCAATATATCTGTGCCACATCTGCTAATTTGTCCTTCAAAAAGTGAGAACATAGACAATGTACTCTCATCAAACCTCATCAATTGGCTATGCGACTGTTGGTAAATGGAATTATTTTTCTTATGAACTCTGTGCAGTTTATAATCTCAAAGTCTGTTCATTATATGTCTGTTGGTGTAATTTATTTCACACTTATTTGATACCAATTGTAACCTAGTTCCCTTGGATGAAATTTGGTGAAATGTTCAATAGATTTGCCAGTGCTCACATTTAGGGAGGTATGCGGTCATGGTGTTAGTTGGTCTGATGTTTTTGGTTATTTTAGTATAAGTTTTGGCTTTTCTATATGTTCATTTTATTCATGCGATCATTAAATACTTGGCTGTTGGTTTTATCCTCTTTATGGGATGTGGATTGTTGGCAAACCCAGCATTTACAGCCCATTCAAATTGTAGTTTGGTAAAGTACAATCATCACTCTTTAAATACTTCACATGGTAGCTCAACATTTAAGTTTTATTGTGTTATATAACTGTCTTGAAACACCATCCAAATGTAACCCTGGTTGTGGTGACAAGGTTTAAAACCTGCTGACAGGACAACATCGCTTTCTCGTGCATTTGGCATGATTCGAACCAAAACCAGAGAGTGGGGAGCAATTGATTCCATTGATAATTCTGACTTTATCTGACCATGTATACATTTTACTGATGCTTCTACCCAAGCAGTGCACATTTTGGAACACACAAATGCTGCCTATTCAGAGAAGTTTGGTGCTCGGTTTCAGTTAGCCAATTTGCCGCCTGGTCTACTACTTTCAGTCATGTTGCTTTTATATTTGAAGGAGGGAGTAAAAATGTTGGGAAGTAGAGCAGCCTATGTTCTGACTCTGTTACCCTTCCTAGAGGTAGCTCACCTTCCAGTAGTGAATATAAATAAAAAAAGCAATGACTAGCTTTTTATTTATTTTCACAGCTGCAACTTGTCACGTTCACAGATATGTTCATCCCCTGCTTTTACTCAGAAATAATGCTCATCTGTGTATGGATCAGACGCCTGCCCAATCTGTAAGCGAAAATGATCAAGATACTTAGACAAACCTGACTCCAAACCCAGTCAAATGCTAGTCATCCCCAGCAGATTACTGCTCCAATCTCTCCAGCCCTCAAATGGAAAATTGTGTTTTTTTTAATTGCATTGTTTAGTTTCCAAAATACCTGCTAGATTTGTCTAGGTTTACAGATGGATCCGACTAATTTGTGAACAGGTCGCTGATTTAGCTAAATGTAAATAATCCGTTAAACCTGATAGTTTATGTTATTCCTGTAAATAAATTGGGAGGATGATGGAAGCAGATGTTCTCATGTTGCTATACTCATGTTGGATTTGACTTTACGATTCAAAAGGGCCTGTCCCACGCACGCAATTTTTTCGGTGACTGCCGGCACCCGTCATAGTCGCAACAGGTGGCCGAAAATTTTCAACATGTTGAAAATCCAGCGGCGACCAGAAAAAGGTACGACTCTTTGGTCGACTACTCACGACCATACAGGCAACACGCCCAAAGTGTCGTACCTTTTTATGGTCGCCGCTGAATTTTCAACATGTTGAAAATTTTCAGCCACCTGCTGCGATTATGACGGGTGCCAGCAGTCACCGAAAAAATTGCGTAAGTGGGACCGGCCCTTTACTGTGTGCAGAGTAGGAATATTATTGTAATGAGCCTATCAATTTGTTCTGTTGAAATGCAATTTGTTGCAGGCTAATATTTATTTGCGGCAGAATTTATAATTCCCCATTCTCACCAAGTAAAGTTAGGCAGCTGTGTGTAGTAAGAATTGCAAACAAAGAAAGTTATTTTCTTCTTTTTCTCCTGAATTTCTTTTTGAAAGGTGGGTGGAATGGCCTTAGGGCAGTCATGGTCAAATTACACCAAGAATGCTGGTTTTCAGGCTCCAGTTTTTAACATCGATGCTCTTGAGTCCATCACTGGACAATGCGTGATAATGATTTAGTGCGGGTTGTCAACTAATCTTCCTGGGGAATGCCTCGGTTGCACTCATCAATTCTTTCATTAGTGTTGCTGGGAATAAGATCCAGCAGAACCACTCCTTTCCTGACGCATTTCTAAATTTGGAAGTAAACTGTCAAACGCAACGGGTGGTGACTATTACATGGCACCAGAGTTTCATGGCAATTCTAAATGCAGTGTCGAAGAGTTGAATGGGTTCAAGCACAAAAATGAACAGGACCAGGCCTTCAATAGAGACATCATTTCCCATTCTCATTCTCACCCAAGTAAAGTGAGGCAGCTGTGTGTAATTAGAATTGCTAACAAAGTAAGTTATTTTCTCCTTTTCCTCATGGATGACTTTCTGAAAACTAGGCTGAATGGCCTTTGGGTGGCTGTGTTAATATTACAGCATGAATGCTATTGATTAGACTCCTGCTTTGAAGCTTTTAACATCAAAATGGGCATTCAAGCCTGCCCCACCATTGAATGATCATGGCTGATCTATGCTGGCCTCAACTCTTGCCTGTCATTTCTTAAACCCCTCTATCGATCTATAAATATTCATCCACAAATATTTCTAATGATCCAGGGGCCAACACCCAATAGGGATGAACATTTTAGAGATTCACCACCCTCTGAGAAAATATTTCAAATTATTTCCATTTTTAATGGTTGGGTCCTTATATTTTAGTTATGTCCCGGGTTTGACACGCTCCCACTGACAAACAAGAATCTGCTGAAAGAAAATCTCAGTGTTTTATGTGTTTACTACAGTGAGTGGGTGCTGAGGTAAACCTTCCTAAAATAAAAACTGAAAAATACTAGAACTACACTGTTACATAACATTCATGAAGAGGGAGAAAAATGGCAAAAAAAATCAGCATTTCTGACCTGAATATTTCTACCATTTTCTGCTTTTACCTCAGATTTCCAGGATTTTAAGTAATTTCCCGGAAACCTCATCTATTGCTCCAGTTAGACGCAAAATGCTGGAGTAACTCAGCGGGTCAGGCAGCATCTCTGGAGAGAAGGAATGGGTGACCTTTCAGGTCGAGGCCCTTCCTCCAGTTTACTTGTTTCATAGAATAATTGAGAATTAATGTTTGGATTAATTAAATTACACTCAGAAAGGACTCTGTACAATGTGAATCATTCTTCTTGTGGTTTTATTTTTAATCTTCAGTTGAACCCTGGAACAGTGGGCTTTTGTCGAATTCAGTATGATCCAACAATGCTCGAACGTTTGTTATCCAGCGTCCAGACCCTTGTACTTCCTCCTGTTGACCGACTGGGGCTTCAGAATGACTTGTTTTCACTGGTAAGGCGGAGAGATTTGACAGATAAATAAATTACTCCTGTTTTCAAAACTTGTATTTGTGCTCTAAAAGTACAGAAAGCTTCTGAAGTATTGTATGTCAGACAATTGATAATCAACACAATTCTTGCAGAAGTCCAAATGTAATTCATTTGAAATTAGTTATTTTGTGGCCAAAATCCAGTTTACTTCCAAATTCATTGTACATTAAAATTGGTGAAAATCACTCTGACTCGCACTATTCAACACTTGGAAATCATAGATGGGATTGAATCTGAGGTTCGGGTGATGTAGTATGAGCAAGGCTAAAGTGCGTGTTAATTCTAAATGAGATTTAGGTCCCCTTGAAATAAATCAACATTAATTTATGAACCTTCATATTTTAAATTTAGTTTATTGTCACATGTTCCGAGGTACAATGAAAAGCTTGTATGTGCTAACTAATGAGCGGAAAGATTACAACCAACCCACCACAGTGTACAGATTCATGATAAAGGGAATAAAGTGAATAACGTTTAGTGCAAGATAGAATCCAGTAAAGTCCAATCAAAGCTAGTCCAAGGATTTACAATAAGGTAAATAGTAGCTCAGGACTGCTCTCTCGTTGTGAACCTGCACTGTTTTCTGAGTTGTTGTCTAGCTACTGGCAACAGGTTTTTTTTGGGTGGGGGAGGAGGGCTGGATTGATGTCTCCATATCATATTTGAATGTTAATGTTTAAAGTTCAAGGTAAGTAAATTTGAGAGTTCTAAGATTTTCACATTTCCATAATCCACAAATGTAACAACTAAGTGAGAGGTTCAAATAAGGAGTTATTAATAATCCCATTCATCACATTTTTGTACTTCAAAATGCTTCATTGATCAAAATTCTTGGCTTTCAATATATCTAACACGTTGTGCTTGCATAAGAAGTAATGCTTCTCAAGATTCTATATTCATGAATGAATCATTTGTATGCTATTGTTGACATAGTCAGAACATCTCGGTTCAGTGTTATCAAACAAAAAGTTGACACCATGTTATAGAAGAATTAATATTAGAACAAATCATCAAAGATGGGGTGATACTAGAGCTAAAAGAGTAAAGAAGTGGAGAGGCAAAGGAATTTTGAGTGGGAATGTAGCGCTTTAGGTTGTCGGCATGGCTGTTCATAACAAAGCAATTATATTTGTGGTACTCTGAGCAATTTTTAAGGAGGCATATACCCCAGATATAACTCCAGATACATGTGTGTTTGTGTGTATACCTTTTACAGTGAAGGAATGAATCTCTTATTGACCCATGGAAGATTTAATTTCAGGATATATCTTTATATATAAATCCTTCACTGTACAAGTTTTTGTTATTAGTGTACGCTTGGTACAGTGAAGGTTGTTTTTCAAGGGTCAGCCCTTTAATACTCCTTTGATATTTGCGTAATCCAATCTGATAAGACTGCATTTATTTAATGATATTCTTGTTCATTCAGTTATAGCCCAGGAGATTATTGACAAATACTGCTTTAACCATCACCATTGGAGATCTTCGGAATCGATTTCTGCCTTCTACCAAAATTAATGTGCATGTTGTTTCTTGGCAGTGTCTTCTGAAAATGTGGCTTCCATTTATATTTTGCTACTCATTTTCACATCTGTTTTCAGATGACTCTTCCGCTTCTAATTGATCGGATTTTACTGGCTTTACCTTGCACTAAACGTTATTCCCTTATCATGTGTCCGTACACTATGAATGGCTCGATTAAATCATGTCTTGTATTTCTGCTGACTGGTTAACACGTGACAAAAGCTTGTTACTGCACCTCGGTACACGTGACAATAAACTAAACCAAAATCTGATCTGTATTGTTAAACTTCCTGAATGACATCTAGTCGTGAATACGGTGCTGATCCATACACTTAAACAGAAAAAAAGGAAGGAATTACTATCACAAATTCCAAAGTAGACAAAAATGCTGGAGAAACTCAGCGGGTGAGGCAGCATCTGTGGAGCGGAGGAATAGGCGACGTTTCGGGTCGAAACCCTTCTTCAGACTGATGTCTGGGGTGGGTGGTGGGAAAAAGAAAGGAAGAGGCGGAGACAGTAGGCTTGTGGGAGAGCTGGGAAGGGGAGGGGAAGGAGGGAGTAAGCAAGGACTACCTTTAATTGGAGAAGTCAATGTTCATACCTCTGGGATGTAAACTACCCTAGCAAAATATGAGGTGCTGTTCCTTCAATTTGTGCTGGGCCTCACTCTGGCAATATATAATCCTCCAACATTTTCGCCACCTCCAATGGGATCCCACCACTGGCCACATATTCCCATCTCCTCCCGTTTCTGCTTTCCGCAGAGATTGTTCCCTCCGTAACTCCCTGGTCAATTCGTCTCTTCCCACCCAAACCACCCCCTCCCCTGGTACCTTCCCTTGCAACTGCAGGAAATGCTACACTTGTCACTTTACCTCCCCCCTCGTCTCCATCCAAGGACCAAGCAGTCTTTCCTGGCGAGGCAGAGGTTCACCTGCACCACCTCCAACCTCATCTACTGCATCCGCTGTTCCAGGTGTGAACTGCTCTACATCGGTGCGACCAAGCGCAGGCTTGGCAATCGCTTCACCTAACACCTCCGCTCAGTTTGTAATAAGCAACCTGATCTCCTGGTGGCTCAGCACCAACACCCCCTTCCATTCCGAATCTGACCTTTCTTTCCTGGGCCTCCTCCATGGCCAGAGTGAGGACCAACACAAATTGGAAGAACAGCACCTCATATTTTGCTTGTGCAGTATACACCCCAGCGGTATGAACATTGTGTTCTCTAATTTCAGGTAGCGCTTGTTTTCTCCCTCCTTTCCCTCCCCTTCACAGCTCTCCCACACGCCTACTGTGTCCGCCTCTTCTTATATTCCCCCCCCCTCCCCCCCCCCCCCCCCCCCCCCCCCGGACATCCGTCTGAAGAAGGGTCTCAACCCGAAACATCGCCTATTCCTTCGCTCCATAGATGCTGCCTCACCCGCTGAGTTTCTCCAGCATTTTGGTCCACCTTTGGTTTTTCCAGATTCTGAAGTTCTTTCTTAAACATCACAAATTCCATGTTCCTGTATTGCCAATCGTAGCTTCTTGTTCGAATGTTATCACAGTCTGAAGTAGATTGTAATCATAGTATCCCAAATCTTTGAATGTTCTCTCCCATCACAATGAGCGCGTATATTAATTTTCATAACTTTTCCCACCATCTCACATGAGCTACTGGAATTCTCAATAAAAGTTGCTGTTTCCTGTCCCATCCCACCCCATCCATGCAACCCGACATTGCCTCTGGTTTTCATATTGCCTCAAATGTAATATCATTCTTAAGATTGAATCCAGTCAGTGTTCCTGTGTCCATTCTCTGAATTTTTAAGCTATCACTGACTTTCCCTGCATTATTCCTGGTCTTCGGTGTATCGTCCACCCCTCATTTCAAACCTTTGCTGTGCATTAGATTTTCTTCCATCCTCTTTATCCTTGTAAACTCTGCATTCTTGAATTTACTTCTCCAATCCCTTTGACCTCATTTTTGAGTGATATTCAGTGTAGATATTCTACACTGGTTACATCTTCTATCCTCAAACCAAGTAATTTACCTATAGATCCATGCCATCCTACCTTTTATGTTATGCTTCAATAATTTATCCACCTTGTGATAAGAATTAAACTCTGTATACTTTGCGCCCTCATAAAAAATAAAATTAAAAAAAGATTGATTTCAGTCGATTGAATATTTCTGCTTTTGAATCAATAAAGCACTTTGAGCAATTTAATGTATGGAGTAGCAGTTGTCATATTTCACTCTGCTTCATTTTACATCCACTTCCATTTATGAGAGATGTCATCAATCACACGACTTCCCCGGCAGTGCTTTGATTTTAGTCCGCCTTTTGAGCCAGTCTAGTGTAAAATGCCTTGCTCGGCTGTGCACTCCCTCTCAGACTTGACTGCATATACTACAGTTTTTAAACTATGCTTGCTTCCTGGCCAAGAACAATTAGAAAACTTTCTTTAATCTAAACACAGATCCTTCAGTGTAATTAATCCTAAAACGATTCTAAACAATTGTGCTGTTTGACTTTGAAGTGCTGTCCAATTTGAAGTGGAGAGACATCATGCTATTCACTTCAGCATTACAGAATCTCATGATAACATCACATGCAAAAATGCTTTAACTGCTGGCAAGCATACTATGATGCTTGCTGGATGACTGGGAGCTCAAACAAGTAGCAATTCTTCCTGCTGGCTTGTCTTCAACTGACTGTAGGAAGTTTAATGCGAGTAGTGCTGTAATTCTGCTGCATACATTTTCCCCCTCAGAACCATGTTGACTTTGTCCATCAGACTTTGGACTGTCTTTGCATCCAGAAGTGATGCTGAGAAAAGGGAGAACCAAAGACATAGAGCAGCACAGCACAGGAACGGGCCTTCCAGCCACAGTCTGTGCCAACCACTATGTTGGTTTAAACCACACATCTGCCTACATGTGATCCAAATCCCTCCAGCTTTTTCCTGTTCACATCTGTCCAAATGCCTCTAAAATGCTGCTGGCGTATATGCTTCCACCACTTTCCTTGACTGTGTGTTCCAGGCACCAACTCTCTCTCTCTGTTTAAAAAAATAATAATAATCTTGTAAATCTCCTTCAAACCTTCCCCCTCTCACACACAAACTACGCCCTCTAGTATTTGATATTTCCACTTTGCGGGGAAAAAGATTGACTGTCCATTTGTTCTATATAATTTTATGTATTTCTGTCAGGTTGTCCCTCAGCCTACGTCACTCCAACGGAAAGAAACGGGTTTGTCCAACCTCTTCTTGTAGCTAATACTCTCTGACCCAGACAATAAGCTGGTAAACTTTCTCTGCACTCTCTCCAGAGCCTCCATGTTCTTCCTGTAATAGGGCAACACACAGTAATCCAAATGTACCCCAACCATATCTTTAGAAGTTACAACATAATTTCCTGACTCGTACACCAAATGCCCTGACCGATGTAGGCAAGCATGCCATACATCATCTTTACCGCTCTATCTACTTGTGATGCCTTGATGCATTAATGGTAAAGATAATGCATGTTTAAGGAAATATGCGGTACTGTGTGGTGGTCTTGATGCAAATGTATTGGGAGTCTTATTAATCCAGCCTTGTAGATGGTGGTAAAGCTTTTCGGATATGGAAAATTAGTCATCTGGCACAAAATATCCAGCCTCTTACATCTTCCAGCCAAAGTATTTATGTGGTTGGTCCATTTAAGTTTCTGGTAATGCGGGTTCCTGTTACTAGTATTTCAAACGTTTCTCTGCGTGCCAGGAGGCATCTCTGGAAAAACATGGATAGTGATGTTTTGGGTTGGGGCCTTTCTTCAGACTAAATGTTGGGGGCGGGTGGGTGGGGAGGTCATCCACAATCAGTAAACCATGCCTGCAGTCTCCCCATATCCCTTGATTCCGCTAGCCCCTATAGCTCTATCTAACTCTTTTAAATTCATCCAGTGAATTGACCTCCACTGCCTTCTGTGGCAGATAATTCCACAGATTCACAACTCTCTGGGTGAAAAAGTTTTTTCTCCACTCAGATTTAAATGGCCTCCCCTTTATTCTTAGACTGTGGATCCTGGTTCTGGACTCCCCCATCATTGGGAACATTGAAGGATAGATACAGACACACTGACCATCGATCTCCTGTTAAAACTAGTTCTTTGGTACTCCACATTCACATCCACCTCTTACACGTTGTAATTTACAGAGGCCAATTGATCCACAAACCACAGCACCCATAGGAGGGAACATGCAAACTCCTCACAGATGGCACCCGAGTCAGAGTTCTGTCGTGGCTCCAAAGTTCATGTTCTTTGGTTGACATTTGCGAGGTAGTTGTGAGCACAGAAGGAATGAAGGAGTAGGTCTTTATGTTCAGGCAGGTAGTGACCATTGAAGGAAATGCAGATTTTGCTGTGTTAGCATCCAGAATTTCTTGTTTGCTGGAAAACAGTTCTGGAAAACAGTTAATTATCTCTGAATTGATTCCAAGCCTCCTCAGTGTTTGCTGGCAAAGCATTTTCTGATTACCCAGTTGGGCTGTGTATTGAACAAATTTACCTAGCATATTTGACATTTAGAGAAGTGAAGAATAATGCCAAAGCTTTTTTTTTTAAACGACTGCTGAGTGCATTGATTGGGTCTTTACCAACTGATGCAGGCCCCACTATCAATTTATCAGAATGCATTTGATGCTTTCCCATCTTAAGCAACTGTTTTGTATAGGAGGTGCTGTAGAACCACATGTTGAGTTGATAAAAAGCTTAAACCTTCATAAACAAAATCAATTTGATCATATTTATTTTAATTATTTTTTTTTTAATGATAACAGATGGAGACTACGACCCATTGGGCCATATTGGCCCTCTGCAAGAACAATCTGTCCGATCCATTCTCCAGTTCTTTCTCTATTGCAATTTTTTTCTAAATGGCCTGAAATTGGTGTTGTTGACTTTTAGACAATAGGTGCAGGAGTAGGCCATTTTGACCCATGATATAAGCAACTGAACTTTATTTTGTAGATATTGCTGCTAAGTTTAATAGGATCATTTACTTGGCACTTTGACACGTGGGATCAACTGTTCATTGATACTTTAGAGATACAGCGTGGAAACGGGGCCTTTGGCTCACCGAGTCCGCGCCGCCCAACAATTACCCTGGGATTACGATTGCTAACATAATCCTACTCATTAGGGACAGTTTACAATTTACAGAAGCCAATCAATTTACACACCTGTATGTCTTTGGGGCGGGGGGGAAACAGGAAAACCCGGAGAAAACCCACACATTCACAGGGAGAATGTACAAACTCCATACAGACAGCACCCGTAGTCAGTATCAAACCTGAGTCTCTGGTGTTGTAAGGCAGCAACTCTACTGCTGCGCCATCGTGCCGCCCTTAGTGACTAAAGGCACTGCAAATGCAGGAATCTTGAGTAAAACACAAAGTGCTGACCTGCTGAATTACTCCAGCAGTAGAAACAAGGAACCTGGTTAATAAACAAGAGGACACAAAGTGCTCAGCAGGTCAGTCAACATCTCTGGAGAACAAGTATAGGTGACGTTTCAGGTTGGGTTGGGTATCGGAAGAAGAATCTCAACCAAAAAGGTCACCTATCCGTGTTCGCCAGAAAGGGTGCCTGACCTACTCCAGCACTTTGTGTCCTTTTGAATTACTCCAGCAATTAGTTTTGTTCACTAATTAAATTGCTTTTTGATTAACTGAGTGGTTTTTCTATTGTTGTGAAAGTGTTTTGCATTTAGCCACAATAAGAAAACCTGATTTTTGATTGATGAGTTTGACCTTCATGGTAATGTTGCAGTAGCAATTCTACTCGGTATCAGAGGAACCACTTTTTGAAGCAATGTAATTAGTTGTAATTCCCTGTACGGTGATGACACCAAGGTATTTGAATGACTGTAAACCTGTGTGGGCTGCCTATTTATTTGTTCAATTCTGAGATGTGGGGATTGCTCAAGGACACAATTTATTGTCCATCTCTATTCCTGAATTAAAATAACTAAGGATTAACCGGTTGGCCTTATGGTGAAATATTTGCATGATTGTGTAAGTATGGCAGATTTCCTTTCCTGAAGGAAATTAGAAGGTGGATGTGTTTTTGCAAAAACCTGGTAGTTTCATGATACTACATAATGGCAGAATTATGTAGTACTTGAATTTAAATTCCCAAGTTGCTATGATGCAGTTGAGATGTGTGTCAGAAGGGCAGTTGTATAGATGTCTGACTTTTATATTGATGTTGTCTTCCTGTGTGTTTTCCAGGCTCGAGCCGGCATTGTCAGCACAGTGGAAGCTTTGAAAGTCATGGAGGCTTTTGTGAATGAGCCAAATTACACGGTATGGAGCGATATAAGCACCAATCTGGGAACACTTTCTACGTTATTATCCCATACAGACTTTCTTGAAGAAATACAAGAATTTATTGTTGACTTGTTCTCGCACATTGGGTTGAAGCTTGGCTGGGATCCGAAGCATGGTGAGGGTATGTTAATATTTTAAGAGTCACATCTACCTAAAGTAACTATCTTTCTCCTTGATGGTTTGTCCGTTCTAATTGCATCGAAATTACAAAGAATATGGAACATGTCTTCAGATCAGTTTACAACCTTGAGTCGGTTTCAACTATCGGGTCAGAGTTGAGTTGGATGACCTCGTATAGAATGCCATACTTGTTCAGGCTCAAGGACAAAGGGAGGGAAAAGTCGTCATTGATTTTCTTACTGCCTGTTATGTTGGAACTGTGAGTAAATATTCTAAATGCACAATCCTTTCATTTCTATCAGGAAGATAGAAATATTACTGTGCAATTATTCAACACATTATATAGGGCACCAATATTTTTGGAGTGTAAGTGAGTCTACAAGTCAAAGACTGTTGCTGCACTTGGAAAAGGTTAAGATCATAGCCTTTGAATGTTTTAGCTGCTGATGGCAGAGTGTTTGATTAAAGGGTGGATGAATAAACAGAGAACTGTGGAGAGGAATATGCAGAGAAGGTTGTTCTTGTCACAAACCAAGTGCCTCATATGTTCATCTGCTCCCATCGTTGAGACTTTATCACATAGTCTCTCACTTGCAAATTACTTGTAGAAAGATATGAAGTCCTTGAAGGTAATCAAAATATCCAGTCTATCCACTGAGATATGCCTATCACGCCGATAAGATGAAGGATGCTGCACAACTTCTGTGTAATTAAAGAGCATTTGAAGATAAAAAGCCATGTGGCTTGATGATTGCGGTGGGTGTGAGAAACTGGAAAATTATCCATTTAGATAAAATATCAGAATATTTCTGGCTAGGATGATTGTTATACATCACTGAGCTCTGTATCCATGTGATGTTAGCTTGTGATTTTATGTTTTGAGGGTATTTAGTATTATGATAGGAACATATACTGGCCATCTTCATCCTTTCAATCAAAAATGTCCTTTTCTTTCATTTCTAAAAATATCCGTTCCCTTGTTATGAATTGCCTAAGGGAAGTCATTATTTGACTCTGCATATATTGGGCCAGCACCAGACATGGACTAGCTGATTGAGCATCAGTAATTAAAGAGTAGGTTAATGAGTTGTTAACGACTGGTACAGACAAGACCACAATAACACTGTAATAGATGTGTTAACTGCATACCTTGCATCCATTTACTCAAACCAAACACCAATTCTAAGGAACATAACACGAAAGTGACATATTTAGACTTCCATTCCAAATAAAATAGAGGTTGTAGGTTAAAATGTTCCAAATCCTTAAATTTGGATGGTGAATCTGTGACTTCATTTTCCACAGGAGGCCATGTCACAGGAAGGGATTACCTGGATTTGTAAATAATGACACTAGTTTATTGTTGTCATGTGCACTGAGAAACAATGGTATACTTTGAGTGCTACCCAGGTAGAATATTCATACATGTGTATTCAAACCATGCGGAATATAGCACGGAAATGGGGCCTTTGGCCCGAGTTGTCCATGCTAAACAAGATGCCCTACCTAAGCTGTACCTGCATTTGGCCCATATCCCTCTAAACCATTTCTATCATGTACCTCACAAACACCCTATAGTTGTTATAAACCCTGCCTCAATTGCCATCTCTGTCACCCTGTTCCATTACCCACCACCCTCTGATTGATAAAGTTGTCCCCTCTCACCTTAAATCCATGTTCTCTAGTTTTGATTCTTCTATCCTGGGCAAAGGACTCTGCATTCACCTTATCAATTCCCCTCGTGATTTTATACACCTCTATAAGATCACCCCTTAGCCTCAAGTGTTCTAAGAAATAGTCTTAGATTGCCTAGTCTCTCCAAATACCTCAGGTCCTCGAGTGCTGGTAATATCCTTGTAAATCTTCTCTGCTGTCTTATCAGCTTAGACATCCTTCCTATAGCAAGGATGTTTTGACAATCAGACCATGCTGAATGCAGTGTCGTCAAACCATGCAGAGTAGTGTTAACTTAGACAAGTAATTTTACAATTCCATGACTAATTTGCTTAATTTCCACATTTAACATGAAAAACAGTGTGTGACCAAAGCATTGCAATTTTCTGGAAAATGTCTCTAGCAGTAAATTGCTAAATCTATTATAAACATCCAATCATATATCCCTGGTTTAAAATGAGCTGTGTCAAAATATTGATTTTTGATTCCAAGAAGCCCTTGTGTTGAGCATGAAGGGCATCTTCTGGAGTTTTCCTCAAACTTTTCATAAAGGACAAGTTACAAATTGCATTCCTGGAACTGTCTAGGGTTAATAAATCTGAATAAACATTTGTAGTTGTGATTAAATTTGTCTTTCAATTCGGAACAGGTACATTTTTATAAAATGAATCGGTCTTCTGGCTCAAACTGAGTGACTCCGCCAAAAATACCTGACTGTTCATAATGCAGAATTTCAAGCCAAAAGGACTTTTGGGTGGTAAAGCTGCTGTCTCAGCGCCAGAGACCTGGATTTGATCTTGACCACGGGTGCTGTTTGTGTGGAGTTTGCACGTTCTCCCTGTGACTGTGTTTTCCTCCCACATCTCAAAGATATGAGAGTTTGTAGGTTAATTGGCCTTTGTAAATTTCCTCTATTGTGTAGGGAGTGGATGGAAAAAGTGGGATAACATAGAACTAGGAGCAGGTGATCAATGATCAGCGTGGTCTAGATGGGCCTAAGGCCTGTTTCTAGCCTGGACCAGCTTGAATTCAGATTACACCTTGCCATGTAGTGAATTTGAATTTGATCAGCTCAGTAATTGGAGGGCAAATAACACGGAAACCTTATTGGGTGTATTTAAGGGAGCAGTGTCATGTCCGCAAATGTCGACAATATGGGACAGTAATCCCACACTGTGCCGTTGATTCAATGTCTCCCATCAACTGGATATGACTGGAAAATGCTGCTTTGCCAGATTGCAGGCACCTGAAGAGTAAATCTGAAGACTTGATCCTCTCCTGCACGAGTGCCTGCACTTTTGGTGTAATTTGCTCAGTAATGCAATTGAATTGAAACTAACCCTAACCCTAATTGAAACTAATGTTGAGTCTGACTTTTGTTGACTGTGTGCCAGGTCACCTAGACGCACTCCTGAGAGGTTTGGTCCTGGGGATGTTGGGCAAAGCTGGACACCAGCCCACGATAGAGGAAGCACGGCGCAGGTTTAAGGATCACGTTGAAGGAAGGCTGGTCTTATCTGCTGATCTGCGAAGCCCTGTAAGTTGAATGAAGAGTTGCTTTTATGTAGCTTTGTCAGCGGGAAGTGTATGATGACAAAGGGTCAGTTTGACAAAGTGCTCTTTCTGATAACTGTTTCTTAAATTGTTTTGTGTAAAGAATTTTTTTTTAATTAGAAATGTCCTGTCTCTACATGTGGTATATGTTGCGATTTATTTAAGAAAGAAGGTGTGAAAAAGGCACGTATAACATCTCGGCTCTTGATGGACAAGTCACACAGCACTTATCTTGTCTGATATGTTTGCAGTAGAAGAGTAAAATCAAGATTTAATCATAAGATAATGAAGAAGCCTCCTGTTAAATTAGATTATGGCTTGGCTGAAACTGTACTGATGCGTAAAGACAATAACTCTCAATGTACTGGTTTAGTAATGGTTGTCCTACAGAAGTGCAGATTAGGCAGTGAATTAGTTGTCTTGCATTCCAACATCCTGAGAACACATCCCACAACCTCATTATGAATTTTCTTCAATAAACCTGGCTGTCAAGCTGCTTATTGCTGTTGGTGCCCTCGCAGATCATGGGACTCTCACTTTGGAAAAATCAGTAACCATAAACTTGATTGACATAGACACAGCATATAGACATGAATGTACACACAAGACCATCGGTCATCTGTCGATCACGGTGACGGATGTGCAAAATTCCTTTCCTAGGAATGTAGCAAAATATGTGGGAATGTTCTTGTTGATTGCTATCTTCCAGGTGGAACTATGACTCCATGTAATTCAATCCTGAATGGTATCGCTGTGCACAGCAGTGGTTAGAAATAATTTTGTTTGAGTAGGATTCTTCTCTGCTTTGTGGTTGTCTGCTCACATACAGTCGCTCATTTGTGAAAAATTCAACTGTGTGAGGTGGTGTACAGTCAGTGGGCTATTGGATTAATGATTCAGTTATTTTGTGCAGCAGCTATGATACAGATTTCATGATAATATCTGAAAGTCATTTAAAACATTGTGGGCTGAAGGTTGCTGAGCTGTTCGATGTTGTGTGTCACAAATTAGTCAAGGTGAGGTACAAGAAGATTAACTGACGTTGATCCCTCATTGCATGTGGCAAATCTCATTCTAGAGGAGAGGTTGAAGTTGTTAGAGCCTTTTCCTATGGTGGAAATGGTGTACACTGGAAGGCATAGCTATAAGCGGAGGGAGAGGGGGGAAGTTTAATGGAGATGTACAAGGCAGTGGTGGGGTGGTGGAGTGCATTGCCAGGGGTGGTGGTGGAGGCAGATACGATGGTGGTGTTTAAGAAGCTTTTAGATAGGCATGTGCTAGTGCAGGGATATGGATCATGTACAGGCAGAGAGACCAGTTTAACATGGCGTCATGTTCAGCACAAACATTGTGGGCTGAAGGAACCCGTTCCTGTTCCTTACTTTTCTTCATTGTAGGCCGGTTTATAGAAAGTGTACTTGTAAAACAGTGACAAACATTTCCCAATGCATGTTAACCTTTCAGAAAATTAGAAGAGGAATCAAACCGCTGCCAACCTGGGGAAACACTTAGCCTGCATCTGACCTCGGCTGGTTTAAATTATTTCCCCACAAGGAATGTCTGAGAAGTACTTTAAAAGGCATCGGCAAGGTCACTGTCTAACCATTAATCCATGCTCCAGATGCAGAATCATCCTTGTACAAATCCAGCAAACAGCATTTTCTTAATGTACATTTATATTCTGTTGACTGCATGAGTGAAGGTTACAGCAAATCTATAACCCATCAGTATGTTGTTGGAGAATTCCTCCCAGCATATTATCATTATGCCCACAGAATGCTGTCAAACGTCAGTTGGTGCTCTGGATAGTATAATGCACATATGGAACTTTATAATAGGTTTCATGCCAAACTGCCGACTTGACTAGCGGCGATTCAGTTGTCCTTCTTATCTCTTGGTCAACAGTTATAAACTATGATAGCACAGTTGTTTAATGAATTGGTGCAGAGGCCTCCACATTGCACAATATATGTGACTTGGATGGTGATGACGATTGAAATGACCCCAGGGTCATTATGGGGTTTCCTCCTATGGAAGAAATAGGGGCCACCAGTTTAAAAATAATAGATTGCCTACCTAGTAGACGTTTTTCTTACCTTACCCTTCCATATCTCTGGTTTCCCTCTCCTCTGACTCTGAAGAAGGGTCTTGACTCGAAACGTCACCCATTCTTTCTATCCAGCGAAGCTATCTGTCCTGAGTTACTCCAGCATTCTGTGTCCATCTTAGACTTTAGAGATACAGTGTAGAAACAGGCCCTTTGCCCACCGAATCCCCACTGACCAGTGATCGACCCGTACACTAACACTATCCTACACACCAAGGATAATGTTTACCATAGCCAATTAACCTACAAACCTGTAACTCATTGGAGTGTGGGAGGAAACCGGAGCACCCGGAGAAAGCCCACACGTTCACAGGAAGAACGCACAAACTCCATCGAATCTCGGTCTATGGCACGAAAAGGCAGCAGCTCTATTGCTGCGCCACCTAGCCGCCCCTAATACTGATGAAGCATTTATTTTTCCTATGAGACTTTGGAATCTTTGAATATTTTTTGGCAGAGAGACCTTGATAAGAAGCCAGGTGAATGGTACTGTGGCTAGACAGGAATAATCTGATCTGCCATCATTTTATTAAATGATAATGCAAGCTTTAAGAGTCCAGAACCTACATTAACTTGTAGGTTTGTAAATTTAATTTAGATTTATTTTTAAGTGCGGAAATAAAACGTAGATGTACAAGTGCAGGAAAGAAAATAATTATTCACTTCAAATATTGTCACAAAATACAATTTAAAAGTTGTTATCTGACTGAAGTTATGCATTCAAAATTACTTTGATTTTCGACAGTAGGAACTAAATAGCAGTGAGGAGCTTGAAATTGACATTTAGGATGATTACAAAATGGTTTAATGTACGTGTTGGAATGTGTACAGGAGGAGGCTGACTCGTCATATTTAGTGGTGAATTAATCAGAATAGTGGCCAACTCTGCCCACGAGGAATTAAAACTCTCAATAAATATTCATACTCGCAGTGCAACGTCCCATCAATTTTCCCAATTGACAGTAAAGCTGTACAGAGCAATGCGATTGCCAAATAGAAATCTACAAAGGTTTCTAATCTGTTCAAATATTTTCAACCAAAATTCTATGCAATTCACAACAACTTAAAGAAGTCCGGTCAATAATTTGGTTTAAAGTGAAGGCAAAATACTCAGCAAGTCAGGCAGCATGCGTGGAGGGAGTAGTATTTAGATTATTAGAATGGGTTGACTGGGCTTGTATTCACTGGAATTTAGAATGATGAGGGGGATCTAATAGAAACATAGAATTCTTAAGGGATTGGACAAGCTAGATGCAGGTAAAATGTTCCTGATGTTCGAGGACGCCAGAACCAGGGGGTCACAGTTTAAGAATATGGGGTAAGCCATTTAGGACTGAGATGAGGAAAAACATTTTCACCCAGAGAGTTGTGAATCTGAGGAATTCTCTGCCACACAAGGCAGTGGAGGCCAATTCACTGGATGTTTTCAAGGGAAAGTTAGATATAGCTCTTGGGCCAACGGAATCCAGGGATATGGGGAAATAGCAGGAATGGGGTAATGATTTTGAATGATCAGCCATGATCCTATTGAATGACGGTGCTGGCTCGAAGGGCCGAATAGCCTACTCCTGCACCTATTTTCTATGTTTATCAGGTCGGTGATATTTGAACAGAAGTGGGGAAATGTTATGTTTTCGGGTGCAGAAAAAGAGAGAGGAAAATATATAGGAATATTAGTCCAAAAATAGGAAAGATGAAATATAAGGATTATATTGTAGGTTAAGAAATTTCATTTAGATTCATCATACAGTGTGGAAACAGGCCCTTCGGCCCAACCTGCCCACATGTTCCAGCTACACTAGTCCCACCTGCTAGCATTTGGCCCATTTTTCTCCAAACCCGTGCTCTTTCTGTGCCTGTCTAACTGCTTCTTAAATGTTGCAATAGTCCCTGCCTCAACTACATGCTCTGGCAGCTTGCTCCATACATCCACCACCCTTTGTTAGGAAAAAGTTACCCATCCGATGCCTCTTTCTTGGGAAGTGAGCGACATGGGCCGAGTCATCCTTCATGGCCCGTCTGTAATGAGACGCCAGTGGTGATCGAGAACCGCTGATATCCGTCTCGTGAAGTTGCTCCCATGCCGTTTTTGGGATTAAGTGTTTACGGATTTGTACCAGGCGTGAATGAAGGAATGCTAAAATATTTTCAATGTTTTCAAAATATTTTCAAGTAAGCCTGTCTTGCAATTCTCTGGTAGTCTGCGAATGGTGTTCCCTGCGAACCTGCAAACTGGGTAGTTAACCTGTGGAACTCATTGCCATAGAGGGCTGTGGAGGCCAAGTTGGTGGATATTTTTAAGGCAGAGATAGACAAATTCTTGATTAGAACGGGTGTCGAGGGTTATGGGGAGATGGCAGGAAAATGGGATTAGGAGGCAGAGATCAGCCAAGATAGAATGGCGGAGTAGATTCATTCGATGGGCTGAATGGCCTAATTCTACTCCTATAACTTGCGAACTTGTTAATCTACAAATTAATCAGAAGCAGAGAAATTATGAATTCTGGGGAAATGAAATGCTAACGTGGGGTTGTTGAACTTGTCACCTCTGGAAGGCAGTTTTGTGTTTAGTTGAAAGATGAGTCTCTGCTAATCAAACATATATTCAGTTTTGTTGGAACAATTGAAGATCCAGTCATCATAGTGGGATTGAGATAGAAAATTAATACAGGAAACCGGATGCTTGGGGTCATGCTGGTGAACTGAAGCCATTAAGCCGATCTTTATTTGCTTTCCCTAGTGTCGTGGCTGAGCAGTGAAGTGGAAGAAGCTCGAGGACCATATAACCATATAACATTGCCTCTCTGTCCAGAAGATGAGCTTCGCGCACGTGTCTGGGAAGGGGGATGTTTGTTCATTCTGAAATGCATTTGAAAATGTGAATGTGTAATCTATGGAAATAATTTGAGCCATAATCACAAACAAAATCTTTGGGAACTGTTAAAAATTAAAAAAGCACTTGCACTGTGTTCTGTGACTAAGCTTTCAGTGTCTGGAATGTATAGAACTGTCTGAATTGTAACAATTGTGTTTGTGGAAGCCTCGCTCTTCCGGGATATGACCTCATGGTTGATAATCCAAGTTCCACTTGAAATGCAATTACTGCTGTGATATTGTTTTCCCTCCCCCACCAAGCTGTAGACTGCGATCTGTAAAATAAATGTTCTAACTCTATTCCTTACAATTGGAAATAACATATTTTGTATCATCTCCTCAGGTATATTTAACCGTTCTGAAACATGGAGATGCAACAACACTAGAAACAATGTTGAAGGTATGTTTTGTCTTTCTTTTCCCTTCACACCAATCTTCTGTTTAGCAGGTTGCCTTTCCTACAATTAAACCAGGCATTAGCAAAGATTGGTTGTATTTGTACTTTTTCCTTAAACCCTATAAATGGGGTGCGTTGTGTGTTGTATTAATTGATCTCCTGGGAGTCATAAAGCCTGTTGACCCTGAAGGAAGTTGATTGCGAATGCAATGCTTGCATTTACTTCAAAATGTGTAAAATACAAAAAACAGGAATGTAATGAAGGCTTGAGAAGGCACTGGTCAGACCGCATTTTGAGTATTGTGAGCAGTTTAGGGCCCCATATCTGAGGAAGAATGTGCTGACGTTGGAGAGAATTATCCCAGGAATGATTGGGTTAACAGATGACGAGTGTTTGAAGGCACTGGGCCGCTACTCGCTGGAGTTTAGAAGGATGAGGGGGAACCTCATTGAAATTTACCAAATAGTGAAAGGCCTGGTAAAGTAAATGTGGAGAGGATGTTTCCACTAGTTGAAGGGTCTAGGCCAGAGGACACAGCCTCAGAATAAAAGGGCGTACCTTTAAAAAGGAGATGAGGAATTTCTTTAGTCGGGGGGGTGGTGAATCTGTGGAATTCATTGCCACAGACAGCTGTGGAGGCCAAGTCATTGGGTATTTTTAATGCAGAGATTGACAGATTCTTGATTAGTAAAGGTTATGGGAGGGTTTAGAAGGAAAGATAGATCAGCCATGAGTGAATGGCGGAGTAGACTTGGTGGGCTAAGTGGCCTAATTCTGCTCCTTGAATTTATGAACTTAAGTATAAACCAGGGGCTTGTGTCATCACTGTGATTGCCACGAAAAGGTGGCCAATGAGTTATGATAGGATTGTGATTGACTTCTTTGCTCCTTGCAGTTTTAGCTGCCTGAACCTCCTACTCTGGGGCTAAATAAGTACCTGAGCATGACTTGGGATTTTGGGTACTACAAGGCAGGACCTGTGAAGTAGTTTGTATTTTCAAAAATAATTCCAAAGGCAACCTTTTGATAAATTCAGTTTTCAAAATATTTTTAGTTAAGAGAAACATTTAACTATTAGAGTGATCCCATTAACAAAGCAATGAAAGGAAGTGTACAAGAACATGTAGATGATGGAAAAGTGAAATAAAAAACAGAAAAGGCTGAATATACTCAGCAGGCTGCGCCACATCTGTGGCAAAAGAAACAGTTAATATTTTGGGTCTTTCATTTGAACTGGTAAAGTAAGTTACAAGATACAAGGAAAATGGGAGAAGGAGAGAACAAAAAGGATAGACACACAATGCTGGAGTAACTTAGCGAGACAGGCAGCATTTCTGGATAGAGGTTATGGGTGACATGCTGCCTGTCCCGCTGAGATACTCCAGCATCTTGTGACTACCTTTGGTGTAAACCAGCATCTGCAGTTCCTTCCCAAACGGAAAGTCAAGGAAATGGAAGGCAGGAGAGATAAAACAATGATGTGGGGGGCTGTTAATGGAATAAGAAGTGCCAAGGGGGGTTGAGACATGGTGACAATAGGAAAGCAACATCATCCTCTGAAACTGTTGACTTGTGCTGAATCCGAAGCTGTAAAGTGCCTCGTTGAAAGCTGGTGTTGTTTTTCAAGGTGGTGGCAGAGGCTGAGGACAGAGGTTAAATAAAGAGGAGGAGGAAAAATTTAAAGTGACAGGCAACGATAAGCTTGGCAGACTGAACAGTGTTCTGCAAAGCGGTCTCCCAATCTGCATTTAGTCTCCCCCTTCACTGGAGACCACCGTGAGCGGCAGATATGGTAATGATGCTTTCACTTGAAATACTTGGGTTCAGAATATAGATTTTTTTTTCCCTTTCATTTTATCCCAATTATTTTTGTCCAGTATTTGCAGAATCACTGATTATTTTCTCACATGGTTGAGACTGACTAACATCCTAGTGGAGAGACTGAATCTCGCACATTCCAGCGCTTGTGTACCACATACAGTGCATTCAGAAAGTATTCAGATCCATTCACTTTCTCCACATTTTTTTATGTTACAGCCTTATTTTAAAATGGATCAAATTCTTTTTTTTAAATCATTAATCTACACACAATACCCCAGAATGAAAAAGCGAAAAAAAGTGTTTAGAAATTTTTGCAAAGTAAATAAAAAGAAATAACAGAAATATCACATTTACATAAGTATTCACACCCTTTGCTATGACACTCAAAAACATGAAGGAATTGTCCGTAGACCTCCGAGACAGGATTGTGTAGAGACACAGATCTGGGGACGGGTATAAAACCATTTCTGCAGCATTGCTGGTCCCGAAGAGCACAGTGGCCTCCATCATTCTTAAATGGGAGAACTTTGGAACCACCAGGACTCTTCATAGAGCTGGCTGCCCGGCCAAACTGAGCAATCGGGGGGAGAAGGGCCTTAGTCAGGGAGGTGACCAAGAACCCCACGGTCACTCTGACAGAGCTCCAGAGTTCCTCTGTGGAGATGGGTGAACCTTCCAGAAGGACAACTATCTGCAGCACTCCGCCAATCAGGCCTTTATGGTAGAGTGGCTAGACGGAAGCCACTCCTCAGTAAAAGGCACATGACAGCCCGCTTGGTGGCAGCATCATGCTGTGGGGATGTTTTTCAGCAGCAGGAACTGGGAGACTAGTCAGGATCGAGGGAAAGATGAACGGAGCAAAGTACAGAGAAATTCTTGATGAAAACCTGCTCCAGAGTGTGCTGGACCTCAGACTAGGGCAGAGGTTCACCTTCCAACAGGGCAATGACCCTAAGCACACAGCCAAGACAACGCCGGAGTGGCTTTGTGACAACTCTGTGAATGTCCTTGAGTGGCCCGGCCAGAGCCTGTACTTGAACCCGATCGAACATCTCTGGAGGGACCTGAAAATAGCTGTGCATCAACGCTCCCCATCCAACCTGACAGAGCTTGAGAGGATCTGCAGAGAAGAATGGGAGAAATTACCCAAATACAGATGTGCCAAGCTTGTAGCATCATACCCAAGAAGACTTGAGGCTTTAATCACTGCCAAAGTTGCCTCAACAAAGTACTGAGTAAAGGGTCTGAATGCTTATGTAAATGTGATATTTCAGTTATTTATTTTTAATAACTTTGCAAAATTTTCTAAACACCTGTTTTCATTTTTTTATTATGGGGTATTGTGTGTAGATTGATGATTACAAAAAAAAGAATTTAATGCATTTAAGAATAAGGCTGTAATGAAACAAAATGAGGAAAAAGTGAAGGGGTCTGAATATTTTCTGAATGCACTGTACACATCGTGTGGTTAGGGTAACACAGGCGGTCAGGCAGCATCTCTGGAGAACTTGGATAAGTGAAGTTCCAGATCTGAAGAAGGGTCCCGACCCAGAACGTCACCTATCCCAAGTTCTACAGAGATGCTGCCTGACTCGCTGTTACTCCGGCACTTTGTGTCCTTTTTGTAAACCAGCATCTGCAGTTCCTCCTTTCTACAAGAGTCAAGAGTGTTTAATTGTCATATGTAGCGACAATGGAACGAGGAAATGATTACATGCAGCAGCAGAGCAAGCCTATAAATGCAGTACATATGGATTTTTTAAAAAAGTTTAATTAATTTAATAACTATAATACAAGTGAAAAAGAAGTTCCATTGTTACAAAACTTTATAATCTGTTTAACGTGCAAATGCTAAGATATTGTCATTGTTGTTTCTACTGCTGCTGATTACTGCCATTTCATATAATAAAAATCATATTTTCAAAGATGTTTCCTTCAATGTGGTTTGGGGCCACAATATCTTCCCCAAAATGGGAAAGCGCATTGTCGAAATTATTGATTCTTAGTATCCTAGAAAACTTCAATCTGGAACATGTTTAAAATTCATTCTTGACTGCAGGACATGGGTGCAAATTGGTAAAATAGTAAAAAGCAGGAAAAATATCAGGGGGCAATTTCTCTGCTGTTTATTGTTACTAGATGCTATGTTTTATAGGGTGGATCTTATTCCCTAGAAGGCAAACGTCTCCATTTATCAATAAATCTTAAATATTTTTTCAGAAATATCTGTTAAATCCTATTTAATGTTTCCATGTGTACTCCTGATGACCTGGGCTGACAGTGCCATCTTGAGGAATTGGTTGTCACTGCGCATTGCCTGTTTAACAGGACAAATTATTTAAAATTCGCCAAAAACATGCAGTGTGTCATTTGGGATGTTGTAAGAAAAATCAGTTAAATATTTTGAGGAATAATCCATTTTGTGAATGAAAAAATGCACAGTATTACGTGGTCGGTGTTGCGTTATGGCCTGAATGTTTTACAGATTTTGAGAGTGACACAAATATGTAACATGTCGAAAATGTTCAGCAGGTTAAGCAGCATCTCTAAAGAATCAATCAGTTGTGCTATTAACTAACAAACTAGAAGTGCTGCCGCTAAGATTCTGCATGGGTTGTGAAGAGATTCCTTTGTACTTTGTAGAATTGCCGATTCCACCAAAATAAACATGGGGGCAAAGATGAGAGCAAACTGCTTTTTTAAATTAAAAGCATAAACAGGATATTCTATGCACAGTTTTTCCTGATTTATCTTTCATAAACTGATTAATTAAATTGCACATCTAAGATCACCAGAAAGGGAGAGATGTGGAGATTTTCAAGCACATTGGGTCACTAGATCGTGACGTTGGCAAAAACAAAATTCATAACAGCATTCAAAAGGACAAAGGGAGGGAAAGACAAGGATTGAGACTGAGGATATACCTTGAAGAGCTAACATAGGTGCAATCTAGCTCTTGGCCATCCCTTGTGTTGGAATGTAAACGGTGCACACCTGGGGTCTTGGTTCAAATGACAGCCAGTTCCTCTTGGCTGCGTGAGAATCAATCGGGTTCATCCTTATAATAAACGAAAAGATGTACAAATGTTGGAAAGATGAGATGAGATTGGAAAATGTTGGAGAAGAAAAGTGTATGTAGATGACAAATGTGAGTGCCGGTGGCGCAGCAGTAGAATTGCTGCATTACAGAGCCAGAATCCCAGCTTTGATCCTGACTACAGCGTATATTTGTACATTCTCCCTATGAAAAGTGAAAGGCTTGGATAGAATGGATGTGGGGAGACTGTTTCCACTAGAGGGAGGGTCTAGGACCAGAGGTCATAGCGTCAGAATTAAAGGACATTCTTTTCGGAAGGAGATGAGGAGGAATGTCTTTAGTCAGAGAGGGTGGTGAATCTGTGGAATTCTTTGCCACAGAAGGCTGTAGAGGCCAAGTCAGTGGATATTTGTAAGACAGAGATAGATAGAATCTTGATTAGTACAGGTGTCAGAGGTTATGGGGAGAAGGCCGGAGAATGGGGTTAGGAGGGAGGGATAGATCAGCCATAATTTGATGGCCGAATGGCCTAATTCTACTCCTATTCCTTATGAGTTTTCTCCAGATGTTCCGCTTTCTTCTCACATTCCAAAGACGTACAGGTTTGTAGATTAATTGACTTTGGTAAAAATTGTAAATTGTCGCTAGCGTGCAGTGTGATCGCTGGTCGGCACGGACTTGGTGGGCCGAAGGGCCTGTTTCCGCCGTATCTCTAAAGTCTAAAGAGTGCCCTTGGTTGGTTGTAAGAGGCTGCTGGGATGCAGGCATGGGGAATTGATACCAGTGCGGGAAATGGAGAACCAGAAGCGGTGGAAGTTGGTTATAAATTGTCATTAGGGAGGGCGTAGGGAACCTGATTCTCAGCTTGATGATAAAATTGTCTTTTTAACGTGTCCTTTTCCTGAAGTTTGGATACAGATCATGTATATAATTCACAATTGTGTCTTACACCTACACTGATCAAAGACAATTACATTTTGCAGCTCCATAACCAAACAGATCTACAGGAAGAGAAAGTTCGAATTGAGAGGCTGCTGGGCGCCATCTTAAACCCGGACCTCATTCAGAAAGTTTTGACCTTTGCTATGTCGGTATGTTATTTCTTGCTATCAGATGATTGGTTGTGGAACCTTAATTCCATTTCACTGACCTTGTGCATTAACTTCCAAGTAGTTGGAACAAGGCGAAGGTAACAGGCAGGGTTTGGACTTTACAAAGATAATGTTTTGAGAGTATTCTCAAGCCTTCATTTTATAACTCTTGGCAACTTCCACTTTCCCTCCCAACTGAAAGTAGCACCACCCTCACAATTAGTGCTTCCTTCCTTGTGTTGTGAAGCCATCATGGCTTGTAAATAGCATTCATGCTATCATTTTAAGAGTAATAAAGTCAAATCCATGATGTATATTTTTGCATTTCAAGAATGTTTAATGTTATTTCCTCAGAAATGAAACATTCTTTTCCGAGTGTATGATACATTTGCCGCTCATGTTTTCTCAAGGATGGTTTTTACTTTCTCAGTCTAGCTCTGCAGAAGCACCGCCATCACACAGGGAATATCCCTCCTTGAACCTGTGATTCTGACACTGATGCAACGTGAAAAGGATTGACCCAGCCAAAATATATTAGTGGACCATCTTTAATTTCTGCCTCTCCTCTTCTCCCATTTTTCGTTCGTGGATCTCAAAGCTTTTATACAGGTTCTCACTGTATGAAGACACTTCTCCAGCCTCTACTTGTAGTTTCAGCAGACCCTACTGAGCAAGTTCCTAAAGAATAGGTCCAAGACATAATAGTCAAGGAGAGTCTAGCCCTACCCTTGGGGTCTCTTTCTGTGAAGAAAGCTTCCACAACCAGGGTGGCTGTAGGATATATATTTGAGTAGATTCATAGTACATCTTACTAACTACTATTATAAATAAAAGTGTAAAAATAATTAATCCTCTGGTAGCCTTTCCTCCTCCTCCCCACCCCATCTCTCCAGGTGTTGCGTAATATTTTTTCGGAAAATGGAGATCTAATGGTGCCAAACTAAATAATGACGTATTCTTTCCTCATCCAGTCCTAGTTACTCCAGTCATAGAGAAATGCCTCACTGATTTGTGTCGCTGGTGTTAACTATTGAAGTTCATAAGCTGGTGCCTTTTCCAAATTCTTCATGGATAATATAAAGTTATGTGGTTGATGTAGCTGTTGTGTTGCCTCTGAATTTTAAATATGGATTTCGACATCCTTGTTTCCATGCAGAAATATTTCATTGAATGTTCATATAATTGAACTCCCTGTTATGGCTGCCCCAGTCATCGGTACCTGTGTTGGATTTCTCCCAAGAGCACACTCCACGTAGCAGTGCCAGATGAAATGTTTTAAAAGTTACCATTGTTGAGCTCATCTTCCCAGGCCCTTCACAAACATGAGTTTGATTTGGAACTCTTGAGTTGAGGGCGTTCAAGAGTAGAAAGCATCCCAAATCCACCACTGAGTCCCACTGAACTCATCAGACCCACGTCTCCCCCCCACCCCCACCCCCCCCCCACCCCCCTGATGCGCACTATTCTCAATGGCTGCTCTGCTCAGGGGCCTAAACCACAGGTTTTCTGTCACTCTTTCCCTGCAGGAACTGCTCACCACCAGCTGGGAGGGTGCGACATTCTCAGCCACGGTATTCTCCATGAATGGCCCACCGAGATGAGATGATCCGCTAACAGGAGATGCGCTTGTAGGGGGTGTGAGCAGCCTACGCTTTGAAAAGAGTAAATCAAAGAAAAAATAGTGTTGTTGGATACTTGACTGATGCAATAACCTTGACCTTTTTTTTAAATTTTCTGGCTTAGTTACATTAATGTGAACATGCTGGAACAACAATTTTAAAAAAAAAAATTAAATTAAGCTATATTTTTGGTAGGATCAGTCGTTTTTTTCCACTTATGGGTGAATGATACAATAAAAGCTTGGAGAATCAGTCTTTGTTTATGATGTTGACAGCTTAAATAGTGTGTTTTTTTAAAATAACAAGGCAGATTTGTAAATGTATCCGACCATTGCAAATAGCATTGGATCCCTCTGCCCAAATGCTGGCAATACAGAAGCAAGATCAGCTGATACCAATCTGCTGCATTCGTTTACCACTCCCTGTTGCTACAACGTGCAAATTAATAATTTTATTTTTCATATGCTGCATGTTCAGCAAATAAATACACATATCTTTTGTGTTTTGGTTGACATTTTATTTGCAGGGTTAACCAGTCACTTTTCCCTATGATGCTTTGTTGCTAGTACTTGCATTTGGTACAAAATATCAATTATTTTCCTCACGGACCTTTCATTAGTAATGCAATATGTATGTCAAAACTCTTGCATATACTGTATCTGTATTGTAGATTTTGTGGTCTCAACTTTCTGGTAGTGCCTGCACAGTGTCAACAGTTGGTGCCTTTAATATATGTGAAACATACACCCACCTGCTTGAAATCCCTGTTAGTCTGATCCATTCTAAAGCAAACTCTCTTCCTAAACCGGGTCCACTAAGGTACTATGGTCACATCACTGACAGGAGGATGTAACCACAGTGCGATGTTTACATGAGCTAACATGCAATAGCCGATCTACAGGAGTGTTCACTACAAATGTGACCACAAGTGTGCATGAAGAAACATAAAAGCTAGTGCAGAACTTGTAACCTCACAATGGGAACTGTGATTGCTCCCTTTGGTTCAATTCTACCCAGCCACCGAACCCTCCTTGACTGTGTGCAAGAGCAAACCTGCAGCTCCAGTCTTTAAAGTCTCGATTTGGATACAACACTATGAAACATCTGTCTGAAGAAGGGTCTCATCCCGAAATATCACCCATTTCTTCTCTCCAGAGATGCTGCCTGTTCCACTGAGCCACTCCGGCACTTTGTGTCCTCAACACTATGAAAGTCTTGTATAGAATTCCAAAGTATTTTGCAGTGTAGAAACAAGTTCTTAAGCCCAATGGTCTTAACTAGTGTTTTGTGCTTCCAACAATCTTCCTGCGATACAGCCTAATGTTTCAGTTTAACTATCTTTGTATTTCTGCCTCATTTGTTCATTATTCTTTCCTTTAAATGTATGTATTATGCCCGTCAACACTACTTCAGTCCCATTTTTCTCTTTGCATCAACAGGAATGTAGAAGGTATGAATGTAGAATAAATGCTTTTTTTTTTTAATGTAGGTGCTATGATGCACTTTGGGCAAGGCTGCTGAGCTGTCAATTCTCAGAATGTGATTCAGAAATGCAGACTTTAGGTCTGTTCCATGTAATAGAAATGCAGGTTGAATTGCTCAAACTGTAAATCACTGGTCATGACTTCAGGGAATGGCACAATCTTGCACATCAGTGTTTTTCCAAACAACAATATTTGTTTGAATGAAGAAAGGAAATCATTTAAATTTGTTCTAAATTTGTTTAATTTGATGTATATAAAACCAAAGAAATGTTATTTTGACCACCTGGCCCTGTTTCCAGACATTCCCTGCTCTGAAACCAAATGAGTGATGATGTAGTCAGAATGAAGGCAATGTTTTTGTCCCCACCATCTTTAACTTCCCTGCTCCCACTCCCTTCACACGAGGAAGCCAAATCTTGTGTGGTACAATATACCTGACGTGTATCTTTAGGTCCCAGCTCAGGGTCAACATTCAGCAAGTGTGTCATAATTGATGGCACAGTAATATTGTGAAGCAGATTTGAAAGGGGCTGCATCTGGTTGAATGTGCTGTCACAAGAAGAAAGAGCCACCAACCTCCTTTCCCCACGGACACTGACTGTTGCTCTGAGCTGCTACTAAATGCACGAGGGCATCGCTGGATGCCCCCAGGATCTGTCGGGGTTCAGAAATGTACCTATTACAATTTGCATGACCTATTACCAAGGTGGTACCTGCAGGGACCACATCTCAGTCATGAACATTTGATGCATTACAATGGTGGTCAGGCCAGTGAATCACTAAATACACAACTTTGTTTCATTCCTGTACACAGTGCTTTAGCCTTCGTGAAACTGGTGCCCAACAAAGGAAAAGTGTTTATCAAAAGAAAAACAACTCCTATTTTAACCGCAGTTCTGATTTTCTTTTAGGAGGAAGTTCGTCCCCAGGACACAGTCTTTGTACTCGGTGGAGTGTCAAGCGGGAGTTTAATGGGAAGGAAAGCTGCCTGGAAGTTTCTAAAGGACAACTGGGAGGAACTATACAATCGTTACCAAGGAGGCTTTTTAATATCACGATTAATCAAGGTAGATATTTGATGGGATGACTTCATATTTTGCTGCTTCAGCTGAACAACGTTCCCTTTAGGGATGCTGCCATTTAGTTTCAATTATCAACATTCCAGCGTAATACTGTCTCACTGGGTGGATGTAGAGTTAAATCCCACTGCAAAAAGTGTAACACGTTGCAGCTATTGCACATATTCCTAATCTATGCCATCTTTCGATATCCTAGATTCTGTATCTCGGGAGGCTGTTAATGTTCCAAGATCCGGCTGCTCACATCTTGCCATTAACGTTATACTTACCCATTGCATTCAACCTCCAAGAGTGCAACACCTCACACTGGCTTGGATTAAACTCTGCCCAAGACTAACTGATCAAAATCCCGCTGTATCTTTTGACAAACTTCTAAACTGTCTGCAACTCCATTAATTTTGCTGTCATCTACAAATTTACTGACCAATCTTTATTTACTTCCAAGTAATAAATTGTTATACATTAATAAATGGTTCTAGCTTTCCATCATTATTCCATAACACATATGTGTTGTACATCACAAACAACAGGTCTCTGCAGAATGCCACTGCTCACAGACCTCAGCTAGGAAAACACTTCCACCGCAACCTTCTGTCTTGTGTTGCCATCAGTGAAAATGGCAACATAAATAGATAGAGTAGTAAAGAGGGCATATGGTACGCATTTAGTACTTCGCCTGTACCCTGTGCCAAGCATAAATTCCCTCCTTAATTCTACATCCCTGGATTTTAAAAAAACTGACTGGCTCATCTGTGGTCTTTATGGAAGGAAGTCTGTGATCCATCACCTCAACTGGTCCCTATGCACCTCTGGCCTCCCAGCTGTGTGATCGACTCCTCCCTTCCCTTTGAAACGGCCCAGCATGACTCTTCATTAATTGGCACTGAAGATGTGGGTGTAGTGAAAAGGTAGGAACAGATAGGAAAGGAAACCTGACTTGCATCTGAATAGGAAAAACAACATCTCAAAAGAACATCACAAAAATAATCTAAATGAATCGATTTAGAATCAAAAGGAGATGCTGGGAGGGCTGGCAGTAGCTCCATCAAAATTGGTAGTTTTAAAGAACGGTACAAGAGTTTATAGAACTGAAGGTTTGTGTACATCAATTTTGTGTGGGTAGAAGGAACGTGGGGTTATTTTTATGCACTGTATAGTAGTATTGTGTTGGTATGAAGATGTTAACAGTCCAACCTCCTACCTTCAGCTAACAGTGGACGGTTTTACTGGTGATAAGATGGCAGCTGAAGTCAAGGTAAAAAATAATTCTCAATTATTTACATGTATTATAATGTCTTGTTTTAGATTTAGCTGTGTGTTTTATTGGCTCCTAACCTAAACTGTTTAGTATTTACCATTCAACAGCAAGCTGCCCATTGTTCTCAACGTAGTTGATGTAAATGTTTTTTTGGGTTGGGGAGGAGAAAATCGAGGATTTAGCTGTGCTTTACTTTCTGGAGTGGAAATTGACCCCAGAATCTTTTGAACCCTCCACTTTTCTTTTTCAAAACTAAAATGTAGCTGATTTCAGATGATCAGCCATGATCATATTGAATGGCGGTGCTGGCTTGAAGGGCCGAATTGCATACTCCTGCACCTATTTTCCATGTTTCTATGAATAAAGTGCTGGCCTGCATAATCTCTCCCTATAGCTCAGACCCTTAAGTCCTGGAACCTTATAGCTTTCCAAGAGTTTGCATTTATGTGAGGGAGTGGGGGTGGATTCTTAAGACCATCAATACAACGGGATCTCGATCAGCTGGGCAAATGGACTGAAGAACAGCTAATGGAGTTGAATGTAGATAAGTGTGGGGTGTGGCATTTTGAGAGGTCAGATCAGGGCACGACCTTCACAGTGAATGGTAAGGCCCTGCAGTGTGCTTTAGAGCGGAAGGATCTCGTAGCATAGATGCACAGTCCCTGAAAGTGACGTCACAGGTAGATAGGGTAGTAACAAAGGTTTTTGGGCTTTGGCCTTCATCAGTCAGGATATTGAGTATAGATGTTGGGACCTTGTGTTATAGTTGTACATGGTGAGGCCGTGTTTGGTGTATTGCGTTCAGTCTTGGTCAGCCTGCTGTAGGAAGAATGTAATTAATGTGGAAAGAGAGCAGAGAAGATTTATGAGGCTGTTTGCCAGGACTTGTGTGCCCTGAGCTCTAAGGAGCGATTGGGCAAGCCAGGACTTAATTCCTTGGAACGCAGGAGGCTAAGGAGTATAAAACCATGAGGGGCATAGATAGGTCTTTTACCCAGTGTTGGGGAATCAAGAATCCGATGACATATATTAAGGTGAGAGGGGAAAGATTTAATAGGAATCTGAGGATCAATGTTTTCCACACAGAGGATGGTGGGTATATGGAATGAGTTGCCAGAGCAGGTAATTGAGGCAGGTACAATACCAACATTTAAAAAGCATCTGGACAGGTAAATTGTTAGGAAAGGTTTAAAGGGTTACGGACCAAATACGGGCAAAGGGGATTAGATTAGATGGGGCATTTTGTATCCGTGCTGCATGACTAATTTGTGGTTGGGAGTACAAAAACATTCTCCTTTTGAAACATTTGCTTGCCTGTTGGTATTCACCCGCCTGTTCAGGCTGTTTGTCCTTGTAGGAGATCTCCCACATGGAAACCTTTTTATAGATATTTTTTGAAAGCTAGTTAGTGCACATGGATAATAAAAGACAATTTGTGAGGAGTGTCTCTCCAGTTAAAAGAGTGGTGGGTTGTTAATTAACTAAGAGAGTACAGAGGATTAACTATGTAAAGAAATACTCCTATCTAAAGCTTTTAAAAACATGTGGTTGCTGTGCATTCAGACCAGTCTGCAGATTGCAATGTGGACTGTTCTACCACAGTTGTGAAAAGCGGTGAGAGACTGTAGTTATTTCATTATCTTGTAACAGAATTAATAGCTTCAACTAAAGGGGAATTACTGAGCCTGCTAAGTGATTAATGGTCCCATCAATTGCTTATTGATTTTTCTCCAGTTTCCCAGAGGCACTTTGCGTGAGATGTTTTACTTGCTTCTGTAAACCATTCATAAAGGAAAATATTTAGTGTAAAATCTGCTTAATTGTTTTTGCAGCTGTGTTTTGTTGGATGGTGTGCAAGTGCCAAGGGCAGAGTTCTGTAGGTGTGTGTAAGTGACTTGATTAGCACAGCCTGCACATTCAGCCATCTCAACTGCTTTTCACCCATATTTACATCTACGTTATAAATATAATGGATATTGACATATGCTGAGCATTTGACGGCACTGGGCCTGTATTCGCTGGAGTTTAGGACGGGGAGAGACCTCATTGAAACTTACCGAATAGTGAAAGGCCTGGATGGAGAGGATGTTTGCACCAGTGGGAGAGTCTAGGACCAGAGGCCATTGCCACAGAATGAAAGGACGCATCTTTAGAAAGGATATGAGGAGGAATTTCTTCAATCAGAGGGTGGTGAATCTGTGGAATTCATTGCCACAGTCGGCTGTGGAGGCCATCAATGATATTTTTAAGGTGGAGATTGACAGATTCTTGATTAGTACGGGTGTCAGGAGTTATTGGGAGAATGCAGGAGAATGGGGTTGAGAGGGACAGACAGATCAGCCATGATTGAATGCTGGAGTAGTTTTGATGGGCCGAATGACCTAATTCTAGTACTCAGTATGAACTTCTGAACATACTAGATACTAGTCGCCATCAGACTGGGAACTAACACTTTGAATGTACCAACATGTACATTCTCCCCCTTCCCCTTCTCACACCTCATTGGCCTCTGCATTTTGGAGGTATTTTACGCATCTGAATTTAATTTTATTTTTTCTTCCTGTACTACACCCTTTCACTTCACCTTCAACTGCAAAACCAGAAAACATCATCCATTTTGGTTCTCGCCCAAAGAATTACCTTATCCAACAAACTCTTACTCATTGCTTCTCCCCCCTCCACCCTGCTCCTCTGAAGGTGCCTTCTGACTGACACCAGTAAAGGGCCTGTCCCACTCCATGCGGTGAGCGCGACCAAACTGGAAGCGGGGGCCGCGCGGAGGTCGGGTGATCCCCGTACAGGGCCGGTCCCACCAGCATGTGCCTGCATGCGGTGAGCGCGACAAACCGGCAGCGGGTGCCGCGCGGAGGTCGGGTGAGTGGCGCGACGTGGCGTGAAGTGTGCGGTAAGTTCGCAAAGACAGAGAGGGTCACGGAGGCACAGAGAGAGAGAGGGTCACGGAGGCACAGAGAGAGAGGGTCACGGAGGCACAGAGAGAGAGAGAGGGTCACGGAGGCACAGAGAGAGAGAGGTCACGGAGGCACAGAGAGAGAGGGTCACGGAGGCACAGAGAGAGAGGGTCACGGAGGCACAGAGAGAGAGAGAGAGGGGCACGGAGGCACAGAGAGAGAGGGACACGGAGGCACACACAGAGAGGGACACGGAGGCAGACACGGAGAGGGCTACGGAGGCACGACGTGAGGCGGTGCATAATGCGTCGAGGCGGCTACGGGCCAACGGGCCATTGCCGCGCAGACGTTTTGAACACGGTCAGTTTTTCAGAGCCCCGCGCGATGTCAGGACAACTCCATACGGCTCCGGCGATCGAAGTGGAACGGCCCCGCGAGGCCGGAAGGCTCAAGCGACCACGTTAGGTCACGCTCACCGCATGGAGTCGCATGCTGATGGGACAGGCCCTTAACTAATCACCCACCTAGTTTTCAAGAGCTGTTAAGGATGTGGGTTATGTGCCAATATTAATGACAATGCACATATTCCATGTGATTTTAAAAAGGGACTTTAAATTATTTTCATAGGAAGTTGAATAATTAACTTCTTCCATACCATGAAATGTAAAATTAGGTGAGAAATGTTGCCTGTGGGGAAGCAGTAAACAGAAACCGACTGGAGATGAGGAATTGTAGATGTTGGAATCTTATCAAAACACAAAGTGCTTGGGGAACTCAGCAGGTCAGCCAGCTTCTGAGAAGTGAATGGACAGACTACATTTCAGGTCAGGACCCTTCTTCAGACTGAAGTAAACGAGGATTCTCTTTTTTCTAGCTATCGATTATTATTCTAGGATTTAGGCACCTTATGTGCAATGGTTGATGACTATTTTTTGTGGAACAGTGCAGGAGTAGGATTTGGTTCCAATGTAGCGGGGATGTGGGAAAAACAGGAAATGAGGAACCAAATTTTCTATTGATATTGTGTGTTTGGATCATTCCATTGTTCAGCCACTCAAACATCACAAAATACTCATAGATTTCAGACACACATGCATTCGTGTATGCAGAACTGCCCTCCAAAAGCACCTCGTCCATGCGGCCTAACTGAAAGTTCTCCCGAGACCACATTGTTTCAGCCATGGGCATTGTCAAGGACTGTCCACTGTTGGAGGAGAAATTGTTTCTCTTGGATCTGAATGTAACCAAGGAAACTGAGACAATTGAGTCTTGTTCTTTTTTTGTACCAAATCAGATCTTATTTCCTTAGCCATCTTGATTTGATTAAGGCATCGGGATAGGAAAGGCAGGGGTACAATTGTAATTCAGGCAAATAAGATTAGCATAGATAGGCATCACAGTCGCCATGGATAAGATAGGCTGAAAAGCCCGTTTCTGTTCTGTATCATTTTTATTCTACATGCTCAAGGGTTTAATGTCCTCTCTTTGTGCTGGCTACAGAGGTGCATGCATGTAGATACATTCAGTCAATATCTATTTCTTTGTGGGTTTCAGTCCACATTACAAAAGCAAATTGCAATTCTCCACTTCAAATATACGAGTATAGCAAGGATGGGAAATTAAAGAATAGAGACCAGCGCATTTACACTCTCCTACACACACGAGGAACAATTTACATTTATACCAAGCCAATTAACCTACATACCTGTACATCTTTGGAGTGTGGGAGGAAACCGAAGATCTCGGAGAAAACCCACGCAGGTCACGGGGAGAACGTATGAACTCTATACAGACAGCACCCGTAGTCAGGATCGAACCTGTGTCTCTGGCACTGCAAGGCAACAACTCTACTGCTGTGCCACCGTGCGCCCTATTGAGAGGGGAAGGATTGGAAAGTGGGACCTGGGAGAGCTCAGTGGAGGCTCTGGGTACAGAGATGATTTCTTCTAACACAGATGTCCTTTGCTTTAACGAGGCTATACGTTCACCAGACAAGTGCAGCAACTCTTCAACGCAAATCAGGACCAACCTTAAAATACATGTCCACTTCATTGAAACTTAGTGTGATCAAAAATTGTCTCAAAATATCTTTCAGAATTAGTGGTGGGGTAGCAAGGGGACACTGGGCCCCTTTGTGAATGTGTTGTCTCTGTCCAACACTTGGGTTTCTCCCCATGAACCTGAATATTACTTTTCATCAAATACCAACACACAGCCTCCATCTCTGGAAATTATTCCACTTGTAATCAGCAGTACTTTTTCTGATCATTAAATACCTAACTAATGAATTGTTTCAATATCCAAGAGAAGCCCGTGACTGATCCAGCTAAAAAGTGTTTGGAACTCAGAACGTTTCAGGGCGGCACGGCAGTGCAACGCGAGAGTTGCAGCCTTACAGCGCCAGAGACCCAGGTCCGATTCTGACTACAGCTGCTGTCTGTATGGAGTTTGTACATTTTCCCCGTGACCTGCGTGGGTTTTCTCCCAGTGCTCCAGTTTCCTCCCACACTCCAAAGATGTAGGTTAATTGGCTTTTATAAATTGTAAATTGTCGCTACTGTGTATAATGCCAGTGCACAGGATGTTCATTGGTTGCCGCAGACTCGGGCTGAAAGGCTTGTTTCCACGCTGTACAATGGTAAAAGAGACCTTGTGAAATGATACAATACTGGCTCTGGTCTTGCTGCATGTACCTGGGGAATATTCCCCAGTGTTTCAAATTCTGACTGCAGCGTTAACAGATGGTCATGAATATTGCAAATTAACTATCACGATGTGTAAGTTCTTTATTGCATTTACTATAAGATATCCGATTTACATTATGAATTTTAAAATTCAGTTCTGTGAGATTAGATTTATTGAAGGATAATGAGTAGGACTCATTGGAGTGGCACTGCATGATGTCCTGTGCACCGTCTTCTCGAGCTCTATTCCACGTGCCACGGCTAATGTGGAGAGTAGATGGACTTGATGGGAGGTGATGTGTAAGAAAGAACTGCAGATGCTGGTTTAAATCGAAGATAGACACAAAATGCTGGAGTAACTCAGCGGGTGAGGCAGTGAAGAAGTACTGCTCTCACCTGAAGAGGGTCAGAAGTGTCATTCCTTCAGTCAGATGAGAAATTGTATCAGGAGCTGGTGAATAGCCACGATCCAATGACAGTGATCCTGTTTAACGAGTGAGTAGTTTCTCTAGTGGCTCTTGGCAATGTCCAATCTCACCTACTTGCCCCAATAACACTGAAAGTAGATCTTCCAGCCATTGGTGTTATTGTGTTGTGAGAATAGAGCACCTCATTTGGTTACAATAATGTTCCAGTAAGTCTTTGCACTTTGAAAATTAACTGTGTGATGTTTGGAGATCTGAATTCAGATTCATTACCGACCCGTTGATAGTTTCTGCACATGAAGCTTCCTAGTTTTGGTCTTTATCCTGCGAAAGTAATGGTGTTTGTTTATCGCCTTTGTGCATCACAAGTTTGCAAGCCACTCTGCATCACTGTCTCTTCCATTCCAGAGCTTCTTCGAGACTCACCCGGCCCCTACAGCTGAGCGAACCATCCAACAGTCCTGCGAGAACATTCTGCTGAACGGAGCATGGCTGAAGCGTGACGCGGAGGCCATCCAACAGTACCTGCTGCAGCGCAAAGCAGCGCACCTAACCGTCTGATCAGAGGAGCCCTGAGCCACCATCGTCCCACTGCCTTGCCACGGGAAGGGGAGTTGGAAAGTATATTTCATGGCTAGAACCTGTTGCCTATTAACAGTGGTTGGAAAATGAATGTAGTTTATACCTCATTTTTAAGAGAGACAAATAAAGCTATTGGCACTTGAAATGAAATGTGTTATTGTGCGTGCAGACAGTGGCATGGTCTTATAATGTTTGATTGGTGACAACTTAGAACACTGAAGCAAACCTGCTGGTTATATTGTGGTAATGTAATTACTTCCCTCCTCCCTGGTCAAGGCGAGTTAATTCTTATTTAATTATTTCTAGGCCTCAGTTTAACCATTCATGTCCTTCATAAAGAGGGAAAAAAACATCTCAATAACAGCCACGTCGAATAAAAATAGGATATATAAATAAAACATTGTACTAGATGAGCTTTCATTTTAAAATGAAATGGGCTAGGGACCATTATGAGAATAGGATGCATGAATTGTGGTGTGTATACCCAGGCCATTTTGACTGTTAATTTACAATTTAGCACAGAAATTGTTTTAAAAGAAATTATATAACTTTAATACTTGAACAAATTGATGTGAGTTAAAGACCCCTTAGCCTGGGAACACTGCTGAAGAGTAGCAACAAAAGCAAGTCCTGATCCCTCTGCTTACGTATAACCATTTTGAAAGCCTTAAAACTGGTACAAACTGGCGTGTATTGGGAGGGGTGGGGAGGGATGTATGTGGGAGACATCTTTGTAAATGGTAGAATTAACTTGCAAACAAGAGAGCCATGTTGTACTAATCCTGCAAAATACATATAGCATTCGGAGGGATGGGCTGTACCTGATTTTAACAAAAATCTGATGTTTAACGTGGCTTCAGTTTGCTTGGAGAAGGTCATCAAACTAATTGTCAAACTGCTTCCCTGAAATATTCGTTGTGCTTTTTGTTTTAAGATACAGTTGGTGTTAATAAAAAAAAATTGTCAAAGTGCAAAGTCTCTTGATTTGTCTGTACCTAATGGAGCCAAGGCCCGTTTGATGGAGCACCAGGGCTGTTTGAGTGTCATCCATGGTTTAGGTGGTAACATGCTGACGTCAGATCCTGAAGATTGTGTGGGTTAGTCCCACCCCAGATGTTTGAGCAATGATGTTTCTGCTAACTTTGCACTGTGGTTCTTGGGGTCCTCCATTGTTGGGAACACCAGTTTTTGAACAAGGTGCCAAAGTGCAGATACAATTGAATCACTCAAGTTGGTAGGTTAATTGGCCACTGTAAATTGCCACTACGGTGTAAGTGAGTGGCACAATGTTGAGAGGACATGCAGGATTAGTGCAAATGGGTGGTTGGTGGTCAGCATGGCCACGGTAGGCTGAAGGGCCTGTTTCCATGTGGTATGACTCAGACCTGGTCATTAACTGTTGATGACAAATCCAAAGCTCTACATCAGCTGTTAATTGGGGACCCCTGTGTTTGTTGAAGATGCAAGCTGTGTGGAGTTGAACTGAGAGGTAGAGTTCAAGGGTTTGGGGAGATGGGCAAAAAGGTTTTAACTGTGTTGGACTGAGGTTGCACTGGCTATTTCCCCGATGTGTAGCATGGGAGAGGGTAAATTATTTGTGATTAAGAAAATGTTTCATGCTCTAGGAACTTTCGTGTCGTTGTGCATTGATGTTGAGAATAGTTTTTTAACCAGTGAGAGATTGGAAACAAGAGGACATCTGTTTAAAGTGAGAGGGGCAAGATTTAATATTTGACCTGAGGGCCAACATTTTCACTGAGCGGGTGGTCAATACAAGGAATGTGCTGCCAGAGGAGATAGTTGAGGCAGATACTGTAACACCATTTAAAAGATACTTGGACAGATACAATCTTGGAAAGGTTCAGAAGGATATGGGCCAAACACGGGCAATGGGACTTGCTTGGGCGGGATATATTGATCGGCACTGATGATTTTGGCCAAAGGCCCTGTTTCTATGCTCTGACTCTATAAGTCAATGTCAATTGATGCCAGGTTGATTGTTGAATTTTTAAATAATGGTTGAGTTTTATTAACTAGTATTATTATGATTAATTATTTTGATCACAAACTAGCTTTGATCTAATGAATAATTGAAAGGAACTCGGTGCCTAACTGGCTCACCATGGGAGATGGATGGGGTGTTAAACCAATTAAAATCATGTTTACACCTCTTCCCATCCTTCTGCTATCCGCAAATCAATGACATCGAGCTTGCATAGCACCCAGTGTGAGAGGAATAAGAAAAGATGGATCCAAATGCAAGGTGATGTAAATAGCTCTTGGGTCTTGTGTTGTTTAGAAGCCAATGCGGCAAAATGTCCAATTTCTTCTTCCAACATCTATGTGAAGTTCTGTGTAAAGGTAAAGCGGATTATTAAGGATAATTAGCTTATTTGTTCAAATAACTTGCTGTGTATGTTTAATTACATTGCGATGAGAAATGATGGGTCATGTCTGTTCATAGACTTGTGACTTGTGTAAAAGTGCAGTAGTGTACACAAGTGTTGTCCTTCAAGTGAAATGAAATCCCTGATCTCTGGAAGTTTGGCCTCGTTATTGCTCCCAAACAGTGCAATTGGGAATTGCAAGATGATGTTTCGGACAGTGGTGATGAATATTGCGGCATTTTTCATGTTCACTTGCCAGAAATCTTCACCCTGACGGTTGGGTTCTTGTCCAAGCGTTCCAGTTCTGGAAAAGCTTCTTCAGTTTGTATTTATGAAATTGTTGCACTTCATGCAATTGTTGCACTTCATGCAATCTTGGGAAAACAGCTGACATAATCAAAAACCTTTCCCACTCTGGTCATTTCCTCCACACTCCCGTCACACAGAAGACACAGACGCTTGAATGTACGCACCACAAAACAGGAACAGCTTATTCCCCCAAGTTATCAAGCTTCGGAACAGTCCTTCCACAATCTAGGGTACTGTCCGATTCACCTCTACCTCATTGTGACCATTGGACGTTGTCTCTGGAATTGTTATGCCACAGTGCTGAAAAATATATTTTGAACTCTATCTTCCCCTTTGCTCTACCTATTGTACTTGTGTTTGGCCTGATTATATTGATGTATAGTATTATCTGATTTGATTTGGATAGCATGCAAAATGAAGCTATTCATTGTACCGTGGTACACGTGACAATAAACCTGAAACCCAAAGTGGTTTCTGGTGCATCACAGGAATTTATGACATACATTCAACCCCAGAGATACAATGGAAAAACATTGTGCGCTGTCCAGGCAAATCGTACCAAATATTAATGCAATGTCGAATATAGACATAAAATGCTGGAGTGACTCAGCAGGACAGGCAGCATCTCTGGAGAGAAGGAATGTGCGATGTTTCGGGCCAAGACCCTTCTACAGACTGATGTCAGGGGATATCATGTCACCCATTCCTTCTCTCCAAAGATGATGCCTGTCCCGCTGAGTTGCACCAGCATTTTATGTCTGTCTTTGATTTAAACCAGCTTCTGCAGTTCTTTCCTACACATTAGTGCAATGTCCCTTCACGAGTGTAACAGCCAGTGCAAAAGAGAAAATAGAATGTAAACGATATAGTTACAACTACAGAAAAAGTGCAAGAGGGCCACAATGAGGTAGTTAAGATCAGGAATATCTTTGAGAGTGAAATTGTTTAATGCAAAAAAATGTTTCTCGGATTGCAGAGGAATCCACCACATCGTCAGTGTGTTGTTCAGTCTATGTTCCTCCTTTCCCCCTCCAAGCTTTCTCTGCCCTTTCCTCTGCTGGCCTGACCGGGCATTGAACTTGCAATCGCTGAGGCGAACCAGTGTGCTGTGCCAGTCGGCAAAATAAATGGTTTGTTTGATATCTGGCTGAAGGGAGAAGCAAAGAAAATCAGCTCTCATTTGTAGAATGCATTTCACATCCTGTCGTTCTCCAAGTGCTTTATGGCTCATTGAGTGCTTGAAGTGTAATTACTTTGCAATATAGGAAAAGCAGTGGCCAATCTATGCAACACACAATACTTCAATGGTAATTAAGTTGTTTAAAAAACATTGGCTCACTACAGGGATTGCCCTGGCTATCAAGATGTGTGTCTTCCTCCTCTTTGAATAGATCATTCTTCATAGAATGCAAGATGAAACCAGAACTAGGCCACTCGGCCCCTCAAGCTTACCCTGCCATTTGATGTAAACACAGCTGATCTGCCCCAGACCACAATTTCCCAAAGATTTATCTCCCTCTTCAAACACCGTCAATGATCCAACCTGCAGTTGAACAGGTTGAAGAAAGAAAAATTCAATGTTTGGGAGAACCTTTGGTCAAATAAGGAAAAGGATGTTTGAGAAGACTAGAAACTAAGAACACAAGATCCATTAGGATACAAGTCATAGAAGACAGATAAGGTAGAGAAAAGTAACGAAACAAAGAAAGCATAAGTTTTTTGGGTGAGTGGGAGTTTTAAAGTTGATATTATGGTAAGTTTTGTTTTATTAAATATCTGTAGCAGTTGATATCTGAAATTATTGGCCAGAGGAGGTGGTGGACACAGGATAAGGTCCCATAGGATTAGCAGAGCTGCCAACTCTCACGCTTTGAGCATGAGAATCACGCATTTGGCCAAATTCTCATGCTCCTGCGCTGATCACAAATTTCTCACGCTCTGTCGTGAGAAATTCTGTGATCAACAAGAATTTCAAAACTCATATCAACTGCATGGGCCGCGGGTGTTGGAGAGCCGGTGCTGAGGGAGGGATGGAAGCAGAAGCAGCGGCGGGGACAGATACGGAAGGGGAGCCGCAGCTGGCGAGTGTTTGCCGGGCTGGCGAGTGTTTGCCAGGCTGGCGAGTCGCTCGCTACAACTCCAGCCATGGAGTAGCCTTAGTGCAAGAGTCCCGGGCCGTCAGAAGCGTTGCGCCGCTCGCATTAGTCTCTGTGCCAAATTCACCCTGGTGACTGGCATGGATCAGACTGCGTCTCTAGAGATAAGGAATGGGTGACGTTTCTGGTCGTGACCCTTCTAAGAGTCTCCACCTGAAACCTTTAGAAGGGTCTTGACCCGAAACATCACCCATTCCTTCTCTCCTGAGATACTGCCTGTCCCGCTGAGTTGCTCCAGCATTTTATGTCTCTCTTCGGTTTAAACCAGTATCTGCAGTTCCTTCTCACACAATGAGACCCAACAAGATGACTTTGCAGCTAGTACCAGGTAGTAGTCGGGTTGGGGGGGGGGGGGGGAAGACGGAGAGAGGGGATGTTAAAGAAATCGAATATTCATTCGGGGAAATCTGTCCTTAAATTGATATTTTGTTCATCTTTAAATGTAAGTCTTGGATTCATGTATCGCGGGAACAAATAAGCAAAGGCAAGATGGTAAATATAAACTACAAATTAACTTCAGAAAATGAAACTTGTAGAGATGAACTTTGCCCTTCACATTACAAAGAATAACCTCAGGGATTATGCAGTAAATGCCTTACAAATACTCTGCAACCTTGGGATAATATTGTTCATGTTCAAAACCGATCGGTAAGTCTTGATTTGTTCAATATTATAATTAGTTCAAAGATACTGTATGGAACAGGCCCTTCGGCCCCTCGAGTCCGTGCCGACCATCGATCACCCGTTCACACTGTTTCGATGTTATCCCACTTTCTCATCCACTCCCTACACACTAGGGGGCAATTTAGAAGAGGGCCAATTAACCTACAAACCTGCATGTCTGTGGGATGTGGGATGTGGGTGGAAACCCACGCAGTCCAGGAAGAACGTGCAAACTCCACACAGTCGAGCCAGGATCGAACCTGGGTCTCTGGCGCTGTGGGGCATTAATTGTAATGTTAATACTTGGGCCTCCGCTGATATGCTGGGATGATTACCCAATATTACTGATTATTAATCCATTGTATTATTGATTATATATGTATATTGCACCCGTTCTCCTTTATCTGTACATTGTGAGCGGCTTGCTTGCATTTACCGAATAGCATGCAACAAAAGCTTTTCCCTGTACCTCGCAATAGTAAACTAAATCAATCTACGTGTATCTGTGTGTTGTTGCTTTAACCGGCCTCTTAAGGTGCAGCAACTCAATGCGTTTTACGCACGCTTTGATAGGGAGAACAGCGATGTGCCTTCCCGAGCCCCCATTCACTGTGATGGTATTTCAGTCTCAGTCACAGAGGCCGATGTCAGGAAATCCTTCGGAGGGGTGAACCCTCGAAAAGCGCCTGGACCTGATGGCATACCTGGGCATGTTCTAAAAACCTATGCGGACCAACTGGCTGGAGTTTTTACAGACATTTTCAACCTCTCACTTCTGAGGTCTGAGATTCCCACCTGCTTCAAAAGGGCATCAATTATACCAGTGCCCAAGAAGAGTAAGGTGACGTGCCTCAATGACTATCGACCTGTAGCACTAACCCCTGTGGTGATGAAGTGCTTTGAGAGGTTGATCATGGTGCAAATCAATTCCTACCTCGACAAAAACCTGGACCCACTGCAGTTCACTTACCGCCACAACAGGTCAACCAACGGTGGATGCAATCTCGCTGGCTCTCCACTCTGCTCTGGACCACTTGAACAACAAAAACTCATATGTCAAGGCTGTTATTCATTGATTACAGCTTGGCATTTAATACTATCATCCCCTCCAAGCTGGCTACCAAACTCGCATCCCTCTGCAATTGGATCCTCGACTTCCTCATTCACAGACCACAGTCTGTTCGTAATGGTGGAAATGTGTCGTCAGAACTCAATCATCAAGTTCGCTGACAAGACCACTGTTGTGGGACATATCACTGATGGGGATGAGTCAGAGTATAGAAACATAGAGATTAGGTGCAGGAGCAGGCCATTCGGCCCTTCGAGCCTGCACCGCCATTCAATATGATCATGGCTGATCATCCAACTCAGTATCCTGTACCTGCCTTCTCTCCATACCCCCTGATCCCTTCAGCCAGAAGGGCCACATACAACTCCCTCTTAAATATGGCCAACGAACTGGCCTCAACTACCTTCTGTGGCAGAGAATTCCACAGATTCACCACTCTCTGTGTGAAAAACGATTTTCTCATCTCGGTCCTAAAAGACTTCCCCCTTATCCTTAAACTGTGACCCCTTGTCCTGGACTTCCCCAACATCGGGAACAATCTTCCTGGATCTAGCCTGTCCAACCCTTTAAGAATTTTGTAAGTCACTATGAGATCACCCCTCAATCTTCTAAATTCCAGCGAGTACAAGCCAAGTCTATCCAGTCTTTCTTCATATGGAAGTCGTGCCATCCTAGGAATCAGTCTGGTGAACCTTCTCTGTACTCCCTCTATGGCAAGAATGTCTTTCCTCAGATTAGGAGACCAAAACTGTACGCAATACTCCAGGTGTGGCCTCACCAAGACCCTGTACAACTGCAGTAGAACCTCCCTGCTCTTGTACTCAAATCCTTTTGCTATGAATGCCAACATACCATTCGCTTTCTTCACAGCCTGCTGCACCCGCATGCCTACTTTCAATGACTGGTGTACCATGACACCCAGGTCTCGCTGCATCTCCCCTTTTCCTAATCGGTCACCATTCAAATAATAGTCTACCTTCCTGTTTGTGCCACCAAAGTGGATAACCTCACATTTATCCACATTATGCTGCATCTGCCATGCATTTGCCCACTCACCCACATCGAGCAACTGTCCATATGGTGCCAGCACAATAACCTGGCCCTCAACACGAGAAAAACCAAGGAACTGATTGTGGACTTTGGAAGGAGTAGGATGGTCCCTTTTATATCAACGGGTCGATGGTTGAAAGGGTCAAGAGCTTCAAATTCCTGGACGTGCACATCTCTGAAGATCTTTCCTGGTCCGAGAACACTCATGCAATTATCAAGAAAGCACATCAGCGCTTCTACTCCCTGAGAAGATTACGGAGAGTCGGTTTGTCAAGGAGGACTCTCTCTAACATCTACAGTGCACAGTAGAGAGCATGCTGACCGGTTGCATCGTGGCTTGGTTCGGCAACTTGAGTGCCCTGGAGAGGAAAAGACAACAAAAAGTAGTAAACACTGCCCAGTCCATCATCGGTTCTGACCTTCCTTCCATCGATGGGATTTACCACAGTTGCTGCCTCAAAAAGGCTGGCAGTATCATCAAAGACCCACACCATCCTGGCCACACACTCATCTCCCTGCTACCTTCAGGTAGAAGGTACAGGAGCCTGAAGACTGCAACGACCAGGTTCAGGAATAGCTACTTCACCACAGCCATCAGGCTATTAAACCTGGCTCGGACAAAACTCTGAACATTAATAACCCATTATCTGTTATTTGCACTTTATCAGTTTATTTATTCATGTGTATATATATTTATATAATGGTATATGGAAACACTAATCTGTTTTGTAGTCAATGCCTACTATGTTTTGTGTGCTGAAGCAAAGCAAGAATTTCATTGTCCTATCAGGGACACACGACAATAAACTCACTTGAACTTGAACTGAGAATATCATTGTTTGGATGTCGCTGCACGCCACAACTAAACACTCTTGTCTTCATTCTACACTTGAAATTACCACAATGGCATTTAAACAGTGTAGGAAGGAGCTGCAGATGCTGGTTTAAACTGATAAACACAAAGTGCTGGAGTAACTCAGCGGGTCAGGCAGCATTTCTGGAGGGAAGGAATGGTGACGTTCGGGTCGAAACCCTTGTTCAGTCTGAAGCTCAGGTTAATTGGCTTGGTATAAGTGTAAATTTTCCCTAGTGTGTGTAGGATAGTGTTAATGTGCGGGGATCGCTGGTCGGTGCGGACTCGGTGGGCCGAAGAGCCTGTTTCCGTGCTGTATCTCTAAACTGAACCCTGTCTGGCCAGCAGGGCTGTGTAGGGCCAAGTGCCGGGACATGGTGACGTGGCTCTGATCTCCACAAAGCCAATCACGTATCGAGCAGCGCCACAGATCTATGGGCCTCTGGTGCTTGTAGTCTGTCCACAGACGCAGAGAGGAAATTGGATGTTACTCCGGATTTGGACAACTCGTGCTGGACAACGAGTGACGCAGCTGGTTCCTCTGATCTACGCTATTCCCACACACTTATGGGCCTGTCCCGCTGAGGCGACTCGTTAGTCGACTGTCAGGGACCAGTGGTTGCTGGAAATAGGTACCAAGCACTGGGTAGAAACGGTGGAAGATAGTGGCCTTCAAATTGGGGTGGTTGGAGAAAGCATCCTGCTTGCCTGCTAGAATTTCACTGACTAACTGCAGGAAAAATGTTCCCGATGTTGGGGGAGTTCAGAACCAGGGGTCACAGATTAAGAATAAAGGGTAGGCCAGTTAGGACTGAGATGAGGACAAACTTTCTTCACCCAAAGAGTTGTAAATCTGTGGAATTATCTGCCACAAAAGGCAGTGGAAGCCAATTCACTGGATGTTTTCAAGAGAGTTACATTTAGCTCTTGGGGCTCGCGAAATCAAGGGATATGGGGGAAAAACAGGAAAGAGGTACTGATTTTAGATTAAGAGCCATGATCATATTGAATGGAAGTGCTGGCGTGAAGGGCGGAATGGCCTATTCCTGCACCTATTTTCTATGTTTCTATGCTTGAGTATATGGCAATAAAACACAACCACTTGATTAAGAAGCATTCATGCATGGTGGAGGTATAATGTAGTCATAGAGTGATACAGTGTGAAAACAGGCCCTTTGGTGCAACTTGTCCACACCTGCCAACATGTCCCAGCTACACTACCTGCTTTTGGTCCATATCCCTCCAAACCAAAGAGAGACACATAATGATGGAGCAACTCAGCGGGACAGGCAGCGTCTCTGGAGAGAAGCAATGGGTGACGTTTTGGGTTGAGAGCCTTCTAAAGGTGTCGGGTAGAGACCCTTAGAAGGGACATGACCAGAAAAGTCACCCATTCCTTCTCTCCAGAGACGCTGCCTGATCCATGACAGGACAAATTCGGCACAGAGGCTAACGGCAGCGGCGCAACGCTTCCAACGGCCCGGGACTCTTGCACTGAGGCTACTCCATGGCCGAAGCTGCAGCGAGCGACGCGTCAGCCCCTCAAACACTCACCAGCCCCGCAAACACTCCCCCCTCTGCTGCGTCTGCTTCCATCCCTCCCTCAGCCCCGGCTCTCAAACGCCCGCGGCCCATGCACTTAATATGAGTTTTGAAATTCTCGTTGATCATAGAATTTCTCATGGCAGAGCTAGATAAATTTGTGATCAGTGTGAGAGCGTGAGAATTTGTCGAAATGAGCGAGTCTCACGCTCAAAGCGTGAGAGTTGGCAGCCCTGCTAATTTGATGGATTTGTAATTAGCCTGATTTGTAATTAGTTGATAAAAACTTAATTTATTAATCCGGAATATCCAGGGATATGGGATAAGTGTAATCTTAAAATGACATGCAAGGTGTCACAACATACAGCCCCAATAACCCATTATTTGCTTCAGTTAAATATTGGGAAGGTAGCACTATTGTCATTTGCCACTCAACTATTATGTTAGTTTACCTCACTGACTATTTCTAACCCCCCCCTCCCTAAATTCCTTTGACAGGTTGAATAGAAATGTCCCCAATCTCATTATTTTATTAATTGAACTTGTAGATGAACATCCTCAAGGAGTGTAATCAAATGGAAACTGATTCAGATGCGATGTTTAAGAGCTTGTTCAAAGAAGGAGCATATTTTAAAGGAGTGACAGAGATACTTCCAGGGGAATGTGTGAGGATGTTATTATTTGTCTTTAGTTTTAGCTTGAACCAGGACATCTGAAGATTCAAAGTTTAATACAGTAACTGTGCTAATACTGACTCTAACCAACCACGTAATGAATATCATCCATTCCGGAGGTTTTATTTTTCTGATGCCATTTAAACTTCACTTGGATTTCAACCACTTCAATGTAAAAGTAATTGGAAATGGGGAGCAATTACTGTAACTGTAATAATGTATGCATGTTGGTAGGTGCAATCAAAGATCTTTTTTATCATTGTTGTGTTATGAATACCACAGAGAATATTATGTACTCTCAAGATCACATTTAATAGAATAATATTGCTTAAATATATTGTTATTGGATTTTGCATTTCAGAAAAGTCCCAGCTGAGAGGAAGACAGCAAAATACTGAATATATTGGGGGTGAAAATGACTTCAGGACTGTTTTTTAGGAAAATGAAGGGAATTGTAACAGAATACTTATACAGCTGAGTGAGTCTAATTTTATGGATGAGAAATTGTGTTCAACCAATTGATGACTTCTTTGACAAAGTAACTAGCATGTTAGATAACAAGGAAGCCAATGTATCTAGCAAATTTTGTTATCCAAAATTTGGTCCGTGAAGTGCCCCATAAAAGATTACCGCATTAGATGATCACCTGTGGACTTGAACGTAATAGGTTAAGTTCAGGGGGTCAGATATGGGGCTTTATGTGTGGGCCAGATATATTGTCAGTGCAGAGGGGCTAGGAGCAAGGCCAAGTGTGCATCCAGAGTCAAGGTCTGGAACAGTACTAGGTGTGCAGTCAAAGCTGGGACAATGGGAGTGTTCAGCACTGGGAACCTAAGCAGGTAAGCAGCTATGATCAGGGTAGAATAGGGGGGGCAGGTGTAAGGATGGACTCAGGGTCAGGAATGAGAGACAGTATGCAACTGGAGTCAGGGTCAGGAGTACTAACCAGGTGTACAGTGAGACATGGTCAACATGGGCCAAGTGTTTGAATATAATGTCCATACATGAATATATTAAGAATAATTCATGTGCTGCACCTGTTGATCAGAGCATGGCTCTACTGTGGAATGTAATTAGGAATGTAATTTAGCCTAACCTTATAGCTAATCCAATTTAAAGCATAAATATTGCATTCAAGTGTAAGTTAAAAGACTCGCTGCAGTGTGCACCAGATTCCACAATTTCAAGCTGAAAACTGCAAAAGCCCCATACCAATGGGAGGGGGGACACCTCCCTCGCACACCCCCCCCCCCCCCCCCCCCACACACCTTGGTCGCTCTCACAATTTCTCACTCCCAACTCTCACCCAATGTCGGCATCCCTGGATTAGTGTAGATGAATACAAAGGTTTTAGTTTAGCTTCACTGTCGCGTGAACGCTATCCTGTCAGCGGAAAGACTATACAAGATTATAATCAAGCCATCAAGTGTTCAGAATAAAATAAATACTGTATAATGCAAGGTAAAGACCGAGTAAAGGGTCTCCAATGAGGTAGATGGTAGCTCAGGAGCAATCTCTAGTTGTTGATGGGATGGTTCAGTTGACTGATCAAAAGGTCTGTATGGACATGGTGGGCTGAAGAGCCTATTCCTGTCTAAACCACGCTATATCTCTAAGGGCCAATGGTAGTAATGCTCTCTACACTTGTGAACCCTAAACTACTTTTAGAAGGCACCTCAAAAGCACTGGAAAAATACCACAAATATGTTCTATGCCAGGCACAAAGGTATCAGTAAAGTAAACTTAAAAGTACCTAAAAAATGAGTCAAGAAAAAGGTTGCGGATAGAATATTCCTGTATTCGACCTGACCTACTCATTTATCATTCAATGGACAAGCTGTTTTTTCATTTACCCTGTCTGTGATTCCAGTGTATATTAACTTTGGGTCTATTCCATGCTCTGTCATTGTGCAGTCCACAGGAAGATTATCTGGAAACAGGCCCATCAGCCCACGTTGTCCGTGCCATTTTCAAGGATGGCCATACTGGGTTATCAAAGTGTTATCCCGTTCCTTTTTTTTCCCTTATCCAAAATTGCATTTGACTTAGCATAGTCCACAAAATGGATTTTCCTTAAACTATCTTATACATATCTGTTCAAGTTTATTGGCTTTCAAAAGAAGGCACTCAAAAGCATCCTATGTTCTATATCAGCTTCTATAGCCTCTTCTGGCAACTCTACGCTACAGAGGGACAACTCTGAACGAAAAAATTTCAGGATACCCTCTGACACATCCGCGCCGGTCCAATTATTACCCAGATTTCCCTCTCACCGTTTCAAGCCCTATGCTCTCTAAATCTTTCGTTGGAAAAAATTTGAATTATTTAACCCTTCACAGAATCCTTCACCTTGGGGGGGGGGGGGGGGAAGACTGAGCATTCACTTTATCCATGCCCCTCAAGTACACCTCAATAAGGCCACCCCACAGCCTCCAATGCTGCAAAGATAATAACAAGTCCAGCCTATCTAACCTCCCCTTATACCTCATGCCTATCTTGGTCAATCTCGTCTGCACCAGTTCATGGCATGGTGTTATAGAATCATACAGTCCTATAGCACGGAAATAGGCCTTCGGCCCAATCATCCCAGAAGACCATGATGTCCCATCTAACCTAGTTCCATATGCCCGCTAGTCCAGGCTGACAAGAGGAAATGACTCAAGGAGGTGGGCAAAGCCTCCGTAAAAATGTCCTAAAGTCCTAGAAACCTCAGGCCCTTGATGCTCAAAGTGGAGAAACATTTGGTGACATTGAGGCCTTTTCTTTATTGCCACATGTACAGAGATACAGTGAATAATTTGTTCTGCATGCTATCCAGTCAAAACATACTATACATAAGTAGAATAAATAATTTTCTGGAACAGCACGCAGTCACCACGTTGCAGCAATATCTTGCAACATCCAAGTTTCTGAAATGTCTAATCTTGGCCCAAGGAGATGTGTAATTTCTTTGTTTCTGACTTATAAGGCCAGCTGTCCTGGATCGATGGTCGGCTCCTTCAACCCAGCGCGTTGTCGTTGGCTCCTCGGTGGTGGGGGGCACGGACAGTGATCGTGAAAGGAGTTTGTGGCCGGTAGGGGATGGGTGGCCAGGAGTGGTGAATAATGGGGGGGGGAGGGGATTAGGGTTCAGGTTCAGGGGATGATGTGGGGGGTCGGCGAGGGAGAGGCAGTGGCCCTGATGGGTGGCAAATGGTGGTGGGGGGGGGGGGGGAGAAGCGAGGAAGGACGTGTGGCAGGGGTGCAGCATCAATGAGGGGGGTGGCAGACTGTGGCCGGGGGCAAGGGAGGGGGAGGCAGGAGACAGCAGCCTTGAGGGGGCGGTGGACATGGGATGGCCTGGGCAGGTGGGGGTCGGAAGAGGGACAGTGTCCCTGAGGGGCGGCCGGTGAGGGACACGATGTGGAGGGGCAATGGCTGTTCATCGGAAGAGGTACAGCGAATAGCTTCTTGTGTGCTAACCAGTCAACGGAAAGACAATAGATGATTACAATCGGATCAATTTACAGTGTACACATACATGGTTAACACTGAGATTCTCCCCCCCCCCCCTCCATGCAGGAGCTTGATCGCCCTGACGCGAGGGCCCAAACGCCGCCGGCTACGAGAGCCAAGATCGTCCCATCAACGGAAGGCTCAAGGCCCCCGACCGCGGGAGAACAAAGAAGGGAAGAGATTTAACTTTTTTTGAGGAATGTGGAGGATGTTAAAATGTATTTAGTGTGTTGTGTTGCTTTTTATTGGTATGACTATTGTGAGGGATAAAGTGATTAAACCCTATTAAAGAAAGGAGTTTTAAAGAGAATTCAAACATAGAGGGGCTGGAGAAAGGATTCTGACAGCAGTGTCTGAAGGTTGCCAGACCCATCCTTGAGGCCTTGAGTAAGAAGAGATAGCTTTGTATAGCTAGAGAAGGGGGTGGTGTAGAGAGATCCCTATCAGTGGAAAGGAGTGATAGATGGGACCCCTGTCACTATAGCTTAGCTTTAGTGCTGATATAGGAAAACTGAGAGGGTTCACTAGGAGGTGAGTAAAACTGGGCCAGGTCATGAGCAATTGAGCATGCTTAATAGAATAAATGAATATTACAACACACCCCTGTCAAGAAATTGCCTCATTACCATGAACATGTTTGAACATGCGATGTATGATATGGAGGTGCGAGGGGATGAACGTGGGTTGTACCTACAGATTGTGCAACCTCCGACCCTGATTGGAGAAAGGTCCGGAGAGGAGATTGAATGTAAGATTTTGTGTATAAAGGGGGATGATCTCCCTGGCTTCAGTGTGTCTCGAGTTGGAGAGGGCACCCGGTCTGCAGACTCGTAAAATAAAGAATCTCTTGCTTCCAAGATTTAGTCTTTGAGTATTAATTGTGAGCAAAAAGGGTATCTCACAAATTGGGGGGGCTCGTCCGGATCGCCACTCCCGGCTGCTTGTGGAGGCAAAGAAGGAGGGGAAGGTGCACCCTGCTGATTTCAGCAGTCTCTGATCTCCTGCTTGCCATCAGCAGTTTGAGCGAGTGATATCCGGTGAAAAAGACTCGGGAAGCAAGAGGGGGTGTAAGGTAAATACGTACGGGGACGGTCGAGTGATTCTTGTGCACAGGACCCAGGTAAGAAAAACGACTATTAAGTATTGCCTGGGCGACCGGGGTTTGTCGGGACGGGAATAGTCCAGACAAGGTAATGGGAAAACCGGAAATGGGAGGAGTAAGGGTCCGGGGAACCGGGATGAGGCTCATACTGATATGGAGCCTAACATTCCGCCCCAGATAGTCCCGTTGGGGGCGAATGTTGGATGGGGTGAAGGGAACACCCGGGGTAAGAGTAAGGAAACTATGTGCCTCTCACCAGTATGGGGGTGAGGAACTTTAAAAAGGAGATGAAAAGTTTATTGGAAGACCCCTTGGGACTGGCTGAACAAATAGATCAGTTCCTAGGGCCAAAAAATGTAATGTGTGAAAAACCGGTTTTGTATGAATGAGGAAGTTTGTATATGTGATAGGTTTGTTTGCTGTGGGCCACATGTTGTGGCCCACAGCACAACATGTGACCCACAGCAAACATGTTGGTGGAAGGATTGTGTGTGTGTTCCTTTAAGGAATTGTAAGCAATGGGGGAGGTTATTGTAAGGTAACGGACAATGCTTTGAATCATCGCAACTTAAAAAGGGGAAGTTGGAAAATGTAGGTTGCTTGGCTTCTATAGATTTCTTTTCAGTAAAGTTAATTTGGAAAATTGTTAGTCGTATGTATTTAAACTAGGAATTGGAATTTGGGAATTGCTGGATATCTTCAAAAGTTGCATATCAATGCTGGACATTTTCAAAAGTTGCAAATCAGGATGAAGTTGGTAATCATGCACAGTATAATCCAGGGCCACCAGCGAGTGCATTGTCACTAAACAAGGATTCAGCGAGCATTGGGGAATGGTTTGAATACAAAATTAGAAATAAGTTAATTGCTGAACAACAAGCAGCTTTTATGGTTTGTTTAGATAAACATTCTGGTTTGGAGAAGGGTAATAAATTAATGGGGCCCAGAAAAACAAAAAGGAGTTTGGCAGACAATGATGTCAATAAGGGGAAGTTTGTTTACTTCAGAAGAAAGACAGATGGTCAGACAGGCAGGAGAAGGGGTTTACAGGATTAAAGCGAGAGCAGTAAAATATCCCACTTGTTTACTGCATGAATTGGAGTAACCAAAACAGAAGAAGTGTGAGAGATCTCAGGGAGATAACAATAAGGGAATCAGAGAAGCCGTTCCCAAGGGACAGATTTTCGAACGGGCTTTTGAAAAATCAGCAGAACAAAGGACGAAACTTCCGACAGTGTTTTTACAAAGATTAAGGAAGAATGTCCAGCAGTACTCGGGGATAGACCCTGATACGACCGCAGGTCAGCATTTAGTTGAAGGTTAATTTTGTAACAAAATCATGGCCAGATATTAGAAAGAAATTGGAAAAATTGGAAGATTGGAATGAAAAAAACCATTGAATCAGTTGTTAAGAGGCTCAAAAGGCATATGTAAGACAGGATGAGGAAAAACAGAAGGCAAAAGCAAAAATGATGTTGCAATGCAGTACAGCAAGTAGTACAGAAGGGGGGAAATTGAAGGTGATAGAAAGCAGGTGCTCATGGAGACCGGGGAAGGGGAAGCGGTAGTATTGGAGGACGAGGGAAGAGGTGAATGGAGGGACCGAAGTTGGGGTCCCCGGGAAAACAAGGAACAAGGATCAGGAGGGTGGTACACGGGGCCATCCTGGTGTTATTATTGTAAAGAGGAGGGTCATTTCAAGAGGGAATGTCCTAAGCGACGACGGGAGGTGCAGTCGTACGCACTCATGGAGGAAGAATAGGGGAGTCAGGGGTCCTGCTCCCTGGGGTGTATGGGATACAAATTTGAAATTAGGACCCCAGGGAGAGGATATGATATTTATGGTAGGTTCGGGAGCAGAGAGATCAAGTGTAACTAAGGTACCAGAAGGAATGAGATTGGGTAAAAAACAAGTTAGAATCTCAGGGGTAGAAGGGAAAGTGATGACATTACCCGAGGTAGAAGAGGTGGTGGTAAAATATGAGGATCGAGAAGTCAGTGGAAGATTTTAAAAGGAAGGTGAATAAATTTGCAAAGGAGGATAAACTATCTGAGAAGTAAGACATTGAGTTTAGAATGAGAAAGAAGGCAGATCAGAAAGGATTAAAGTGGAAGCAGAGGGATGAATTGATGAGACTGCTTTAGAAAGAAAGAGCGTGAAAAAGGAAAGACAATGTTTGTCAGTACAAACTAACATAGACCTGGTTGAAGTCCTGGAATAAGAGATGCAAAACCGACACACAGTGAGTCCTATGACAGAGCCAAACAGGGGCTCAGAGATTCCCATGCCAATAATAAATGTATTTGGGAGAGTGTTTTCCTCAAATGCCCTATCGGGAGTGAAATAAATCTGGATCTAAGCCCAGACAAGGCTAGTAAGGAGATAGGTTAATGGATAAGGTGTGTTGGGGATGTGAGAACAGGTACGATAATCAGGAAAATAAAATAATAATAATAATAATAATAATAATGATCTTAATAATAAATTAAGATAATGGTGAACATAACTATGATAAGAACATTAAGAAGAGGTATTAAATATACCACCTAGGCTAGATGCGGCAGCGTGTTTTAATTATACTAGCGCCGTGTTTTTTAATCAGATTGTTGTAGGGCAGATTTGGAAGGTGTTGATATAGATGTGGATGATTTGTTGGTTTGTTCCACAAGTGAGGAGCAACGTGAGGAAAGAGACATTGTAATTATCATGGAAAAGATGGCACAGGGAGGTCATGATGTATCAAGATGAAGTTTTTTTGTTTTGTCAGCAGCAGGTAGAATATTTTGGACGAGTAAATATCTAAAGAAGTAAAAGCTATAGCGCAGGATCAAATTGGAAGCTTGCCTGCAATCTTGCTTAGCTCAATTGGCAGAAATTAAGGCTTTAAGAGCAGCATAAGTACATGGAGTCTGGCATATGTTTGGAGCAGTAGGGAAACAGAAAGGCTTTGAGAAAAGCAACGGAGACCCCATGCAAAGTTAGCAATGTCCCCTATGGAATGTTGTTTGGGTTACCTTATTTTGGGAAAGATTGAAGGAATACCCACCATAGAGGGCAGTGATGTATTCTCAAGGAACTATTTCTGGCTGTATCTCGTATCCCTTACAGAATTAAAAGCGAAAGGAGATTATTGGTCTCAAAAAGCCCGCACTTGACTTTCCATACATGCTGTAAAGGCCGGCGGACTGGGTACTGGTCAAAAATTGGAAGGAGAGAAACTCCAGCCCAGGTGGAACACCGGCCCATACCTAGTATTACTGACAACCGATACAGCAATACGAATAAAAGAAAAAGGGTGGACCCACCACGCGATCCGGGTTTAAAGGACCCGTTTACGATCCACCCGTTATCCGAGGAGGGAACAGTGGACGGTGAAGCGGGAAGTAAACCCCTATAAACATAATTTTAAAAAGAAAAAGCATTGAATGTATAAACTGACAGTATGAAAGGAGCAGTCGTGGTATTGTTTGCTTTGTATGTAATTGTTTGTAAAGAGGTATTAATAATTGTGATAAATGTTATCCATCCCTATTCAATACAGAGGGTAATAACCTGAGAATCATTACCTATCATTCCCATGTGAATAAAGCAGCCATGACCTGAAAGAATAAGAATCATTTGTAAAGAGGGGGGAAAGGAGTATTTGATGGCAGGCAATAGGGGGTATATAGGGAAGTTTGGGGCCGTTACTGCCCAAGGGGAGCAGAGATGGGTTTGTGTACAGTTAGTTTTCCCTTCTCAGATCGTAAAAGGGGCAATAGAAAACGAAGGAGGAAGTAGTGAAAGAGATTACTAAGGTAGTAGTAACTAAGCCTCCCCCTCCCCCACATACTCAGCCAGCAAGTGCACCAACACTGTACGAAGAAATCAAGAAGCAGATCGAAATCCCTGAAGGAGAAAAAAACCTGTTTGTGGACTTGGCCACAGTCCGATAGCTGGACCCTGAATGTGACTATAAGGCTGTTGGGTCCTGCGGAGGACCACTGATGAATTCACGCTGGCCGTGGAGAGGATCCATTGTTGTTGAAATATGGGACCTGATGGGGTGGAACCTTACAATTGGACAAGACCGAGATCCCCCCCCAGGTATGGGTCCTGACAGATGCTCCGGTCGGGACTAGAGTGTCAACGCTAGCCCTGGGCAAAGGATGCCTGTCCTAGTAGGGGCAGCAGCCCCTGCCAGCGCATCGCCACCCAGTGGCAAAATCAGTCCCGAGTGTGGTGGCCAGAGGAGCCTAAATGGTATCTAACTAAGAAATATATGGGAATAAAACTTGCGCTATCCGGATGGAGATTGATGGAGTGGAATCAGGTCCGGAACTATGGAACTGCACCGGGAAACAACCCTTATCAGGATCCCCAGTATGCGAGATATATAGGAACAAGGTTGCCTCTAGTGACCGGCCCCTGAAGACTGTTATGGATATGCGATACAGGGCATACTCGGTGTTACCGATGAATTGGAGTGGGGACCTGTATTTATTGGAACGGAACAACCAGGATTTCTTCCAATTAAACCCCAAAGAAGGCCGATCTTTAGGAACACCTGTATTTGAGACCTATATCGGAAAAATAGGAAATAGACATTGGAGAAAGGGAAGATGATGAGGTGTGGCCACCAGCAAGAAAACATCTCATACTACGGACCATCCCACCTGGGCACAGGATGGATCCAGGGGCTATACCGAACACAGTTATACATGTGTTAAACCGGATCATAAGGCCTTCAGGCAGGTACTGAGGTAATTACCAACCAAACTGCGGGGACGCTCTGGAGACTCTAGGCAAAGCAGCAGACGCAGATGAGAGCAGCGATATACCAGAACAGGTTTAGCCCTAGAATACCTCCTGGCAGAACGAAGGAGCGGTACGTTGAAATTCAACCCTGCTCTAATTGCTGTTTGAACATCGATGATAATGGTCAGGCAGTGATGGACATATCAGAAGGGATCGGAAGATTTTTGCGCATGTTTCCAATACAAAAGTGGAATTTGATTATGGAACCCATGGTGGATTCAATCCTCGGAGGAACATGGAGGAGAAAGAGGGTTGGGACTCTGTGTTTCTATTGCATGGCTGCGCTGATCTTTATCCCCTGTTTTAGTAACCCTTGTTTTAGGGAACTTATTACCAGAAGTATAAGTCAGATAGGCTGTAGTCATGCCTATGGGGAGAGCAAGGGGAAATACAGAAAATAATGAAAATGCGACGCTAGGGAAGTTTATGATTTACAGGAGGAGAAGGTTAGGAAACATGTTACGTCAGTTCGAATGAAGCACTTAAAATGAGGGTTTAATCAGTGTATCGTAGCAAAGAAAAAAGGGAGGATTGAGGATAAAGTGATTAAACCCAATTAAAGAAAGGAGTTTTAAAGAGATTCAAACAGAAGGGGCTGTAGAAAGGAATTCTGACAGCAGTGTCAGAAAGGTTGCCAGACCCATCCTTGAGGCCTTGATAAGAAGAGATAGCTTTGTATAGCTAATAAGTGGGGTGGGTGTAAGAACCCTATCAGTGGAAAAGAGTGAACGATGGACCCCGTGTCACTAATAAGCTTAAGCTTTAGTGCTGATATGGAACACAGAGAGGTTTCACTAGGAGGTGAATTAAAACTGGGCCAGGTCATGAGCAATTTGAGCATGCTAATAGAATAAATGAAATATTTACACACACACCCCCTGGTCAAGAAATTGCTCATTCCATGAACATGTTTTGAACATGCGATGTATGATATGGGAGGTGCGAGGGGATGAACGGTGGGTTGTACCTACAGATTGTGCACCTCCGACCCTGATTGGAGAAAGGTCCGGAGAGATTGAATGTAAGATTTTGTGTATAAAGGGGGATGATCTCCCTGGCTTCAGTGTGTCTCGAGTTGGAGAGGCACCCGGTCTGCAGACTCGTAAAATAAAGAAATCTCTTGCTTCCAAGATTTAGTCTTTGAGTATTAATTGTGAGCATAAAGGGTATCTCACACTATGGCAAATCAAATTCCTCGTATGTTGCAAAACATCATGATTATTATGATTTAGTGCAAGGTGAGGCCAGTAAAGTCCGATCAAGAACAGTCCGAGGGTCACCAAAGAGGGAGACAGTTGTTCAGCACTGTTCTCTGGTTGTGGTAGGATGGTTCAATTGCCTGATAACAGCTGGGAGAAAGTGTCCCTGAATCTGGTGGACGTGAGGAGTGAGGGGCGGTGATGGAGGCGGTGGGAGGAATGGTGGTTGGGGGGGGGGGGGGGGGAGAGAAACAGGAACAGGAGACAGGAGAAGACGAGCCATCTCCCCGCGCACGCAGCCCCGTCTGCCATCACTCCTTGGAAACGAACGGGCGGGAAGTACAAACGAAAGCCGCCCAAAGATCACACCCACCCGCGCCCTGGATCTACAATTGCGTCGCCACCCGGAACATACATTTTCCTCCCCTAAAACCCCCACGAGCTCCGATCCCGTCGGCTCACCGGACCGGAGCGGCCACACAATGCAAACGCGGCATGAATGTCAGTTAACGGGCGCAGGGGCCGCGGCCGGCGGAGGGGAGGGGAAGGGAATCTCCTCACCTTCCCGCCTTTCAACATTTAGAAGGCGCCAGGGGGGGGACTAATGCGTGTGGGGGGGGTGGGGGGGGGGGGGCGCGGCTCTGGCCAATCAGGCCGGGCGCGTTATCATCGCCGCGCTGATTCAGTTTGGAGTCCCATGGTTCATTTCAATAGTCACAATATGGCCAATGTAGAACCCCGCGTTACAATACAAATCGGCGTCAGAGCGGAACGCAGCCTTCTTCGACCAAACGCACGGACCGCGTTGCAATTAGCGAGGCGGCATTCTTCCCCGCCAATCGCACGACGCGGTAGCTGACAGGACGCACCGTGTGGCCCGACCAATGGGGGTAGGAAAGGGGGGGAGAGGGCGGGAGGATAGGAGGCGGCTCGACCAATAGCGGGGCCGCTGCGCCGTGGCTGAGTAAAGACGAACGCGGGGGAGGGGGACAGGTGCAACCAATAAAGAGCGGGCGCCGTTTGGATGGCGTTGGCGCTGACGGGCGAGCACCTGACCAATGGGGGGGGCGTTGGTAGGGGGCGGGAAGGGAGTAGATGCCCGTCCAATGGCGGCCGCCGGCGGTGGCTGGCCGAGCACCTTGACGTGCGGGGGGGGCGGGAGCAGGCCAATGGGGAGGCGGTCCGTTACATGTGCGGGCACAGGGGTGGCCCCGGCGGAGCAGGGCGTGATTGCGCAGGCCGCGGAGGCCGGGCGGGCCGGCGGCGGCGGGGTCCGGAGCGGACAATCTCCTCACGAACACAACAGACCACCCGCTCCTCCTTCCCCTCAGGAGCCCGCGGGGGGCGAGCGCGCGCGGCACCCACCCGTTTATGGCCCTTTCTTCTGCCTAGGAGCTGAGCTGGAGGCGAATCCTCCAGACCTTTTCCACCATGAGATTCGTCAAAACATGGAGCTGATCACCATCCTCGAGAAAACGACGGTCTCTCTCCAGTGAGCGAAGACCGCCCCCCGCCGGCTCCTCGGCCTGCCCCCCCCCGCTCACAGCCCTCGGCCGCACACTCAACACTCCCCCCCCTCTCTCATCCTCCCAACCCGCTCCCCAGAACCGTAACGACTGGAGGCGGCGCAGAAGTTTCTGGAACAGAAAGGCGAGGGGCTGTTGAGAATCTGGTCGGGGTATCCGGTCATATTCTTTCTTGCTGAATTGGGTGGGAGGGAGTGGGCCCGATTTTATTTGATTCATTTAAGGTCCGCCGTTGTCGATTTAGATAAGAGAAGACAGACACCCGCGAGGTGGGCCGGCAGGGGCCTCGCACACACAAAATGGGCCACCTTATTTTTTTTCTTTCCCTTTTTTCTTCTTCTTCATCCTTATTTTTATCCTTTCCTCTTTCTTTTTCCTTTTTCCCCCTTCCCCCTCCATTCTTTTCCACCCTTCATGCATCTCTTTCTTCCCTCTTTCCCCCTCCTGCTCACGCTCAACTCTCTCCTCCCCCCCCTTCCCCACCCCATACCTCCTCCTCCCTGACCTTTTCCTCCCCCCCTTCCGTTACCTCCCCCTCCCGCCCCATACTGCCCCCCCCCCATCCCTCACACCCTCTCATATCCATCCATATCCCCCATCCCCCCCATCACCCCCCTCCTCATATCCCCCCATCCCCCCCATCCCTCCTCTCATAGCACCCCATCCCATATCCCCCGCCCTACATATCCCCCCCTCCCCCCCCGTTCCCCTCCTCTCATAATCCCCCCATCCCCCCCCATCCCATTCCCGCCCATATCCCCCCCCCCCGCATCCCCTCTATTCCCCCCCCTCCCTCCCTCTCATATATATCCTATCCCTCCCCTCCCCCCCCCCCCTCCCTCCCTACCTCCTCATCATATTATCCCCTCCCCCCCTCCTCACCGTCCCTGCTCATATCCCCCCATCCATCTCCCCCGCCCCCCTACTATCGCGCGCACCTCCTCTCATATATCCGAATAATATCCGCTCCCCCCATATCCCCCCCCCCCGGGTATCCCCCCCCTCCCTCCTCTCATATCCGCCCCCGCCTCCCCCACCCCTCCCTGCCTCCTCATATCCCCCCCCATCCCATCCCACCCCACCCCCTCCCTCCTCTCATATCCCCCCCTCATATCCAAATATCCCCATTCCGCATATTAACTCCCCGCCCCCATCCCCCCTCCCTCCCTCCTCTCATAAATCCGCCAGTCCCCATCCCCCCCCCCTCCCCCCCCCCCTCCCTCCTCACATAAAACCCCATCCCCTATCCCTATCCCCACCCATCCCCTTATCCTCCCCCCCCCTCCCCCCCCCTTCCCCTCCCTCATACCCCCATCCCATCCCCATCCATCCCCCCCCTACCCTCACTCATATCATATCCCCCCCTTCCCTCCTCTCATATCCCCCCCATCCCCTCCTCTCATATATAATATCCCCCCCCTCCCTCCTCTCATATCCATCCCCCCCTCCCTCCCTCCTCTCATATCCCCCCTTCCCTATCCCACCCTTCCCTCCCTCCTCCTCAAATCCCTATCCCCCCCTCCCATTCCCCCCTCCCTCCCTCCTCTCATATCCCCCCCTCCCTCCCTCCTCTCATATCCCCCACTATTCCCCCCTCCTATCCCCCCTCCCTCCCTCCTCCTCATATCCCCCCTCCGACCCTCCCTCCTCTCATATCCCTATCCCCCCCCCCACCCTCCCCCTCCTCTCCTATTCCCCCATACTCCCCCCTCCCCCTCCCTCCTTCCTCCTCATATTCCCCCCTCTTACTCCTCCTCCATTCTCATATCCCCCCTCCACTACCCCCCCCCCTATGCCCAAGCCACTACAGCTCCCCCCCCCCCACCACCCACACATCCCCCAACCCCCCCCCCTCCACACCCACATTTTCCCCCCTCCCCCCCCACATCTCCCCCCTCCACACCCACCACCCCACACCCCCAGACCCTAACCCCCACACCCGTACCCCCCCCCTCCCACCACTTGCCAACCCCCCCCTCTACCCCCTCCATCCACTCCCCCATCTCCACTCTCCCCCCCGCCCCACCCTCCACACCTCCCCCCCCCGCCCCTCCTCTCCACTCTGCCTCCCCCTCCCCTTCCCCCCCGACATTCCCCTCTCCCCCCTCACCCTCCACTCCCCCCCCCTCGGCCCCCCCTCCTCCCCCCACCCTCCACTCCCCCCCCCACCTCAACACCCTTATCCTCCCTTGCGCCCCCCTCCCCCCACCCCCCCCCCCTCCCTCCCCTCCCCGTCTCACTCCCCCCCCCCCCCCCTCATCCCCTCCACTTTTCACTCCCCCCCCCTCCACCTCCACTCCCCCCC